>OY856342.1:18357500-19607500 GCA_963693475.1 Ectropis crepuscularia
TATACCTAGTGAATGTGTGTATAAATGTATATACATATCTACTTAATAATCATAGGACCTCACGTGTACCTGCATTTATAAATAAAGTCTGCTAAAGGTTTTTAACTTTGTATTTGTGATAAAATTATTATGTATCTAACTTCTTACAATAAAAATAATAAATAATATATCTGTATATTGTTATTTTCACTTTCAAATTGCGTAAAAATCTTTAGCAAATTTTATAGTTTATGTTGTTTCATTATGTATATATTATGTATTTTATGTTAGCTAATTGCGATCTGTTTCTAAAATGGTAGATGATTCTAACTAGGAAACATGATTGATAATTCCTGTCATAATGGTATACCTATATAACTCACGAGTATATTATAACTGCAGAGTCCGACTTAGGATACTTTTCTACACATCATAACAGGATAAGGTGAGGCTAGAGTTTCTAATACTCAATAATTTGATGATCTGAGCTGGGTGTAACAAACAAATGAAATTGGCTTCATTTCGGCAACAGATCGTAATAAATAATCAACAATCTATCTTCTATATACAAACTAAACTATATTTTTATATATTTCAGCGAAAATAACGCTTTATTTTAGGTTCTATTTTGAACGACGTTGTATATGTTTATTTTGTGCGTCTAGAATTGTGTTTAAACAAATGTGTTAATATATGTATTGTGTTTACTTTGTTTTTACTAGATGAAATGACATATGCTAAAACGTTATATGTAACGCAATGAAAGTGTCCGTCTAATGTGCGTGTCTAGTTGCAATACTATTTTTCGAGGCTATTTGTTAACTGTTTATGGGCTATGCCTTCCAAGCACGTTGATCGGCATAGATTTTCAGGTCTACGCACTTGGTATAGAAATCTGTTTTAATTAATTTTTGTTTGATCTGTTACCGTTTGTGCTGAAATTCTATGTCGATCTATCAACAGCCATAAACTTGCTTTTAGGTGACTACACGGTGCTAACGTTTTGTTCATTTGTTTTTATTTGGTGTAACGAGATTTTGCGTGCCCCGATCCGCCCTAAGCCGCGTTATTTATGGCCCATATTATTTGTATATTTTACAAAAAGCTTTTGAAACCCGTTCTATGAACGCTACTCCTCACACAACTAATCCTCTACGTATTCCATTGTCACATTCAATTAATACAATTATATCGGTAGGAATACATTGACATCACAAATAGACTTCGAAACCTTGCTTATGTATTTAATACGCAGTAGAATATAAATAATTATGTTCGTATGATCACGTTACTTATTGAAGACGACAAAGAAGTTAGAACCAATAAATGTAAAAGAATTTTAAATTAATCGTTTGTTCGTACGGTGTTGTTTTTCGAAACGTAAATTAATTTTAATTTATGCGTATTTCAGGATAACAAGTTGGGAGACATATGTTTCTCGTTGCGTTACGTACCGACGGCAGGAAAACTCACTGTGGTAATTTTGGAAGCCAAGAACCTGAAGAAAATGGACGTGGGCGGGTTATCAGGTATACTTCATATACTATTGGTGTTACTATCCAATCTACTTATCTCTCCTAAACCTATAACGATACCTATCTAACACATCTCATTCCACAGAGTTCAGGGTTACTTTTATGTGGGTATATACTTTATCAATAACCATTTTAAATATGTGCATGGTGTAATTTTAGTTCACAAATAACATTCATGATTACACTGTATCATAAAGTATTTGAGGACTTACAATTTATTGTTTCTATATTGTTTTTGGTATTGCTTTTTATTATACTACTCAATACACATTATTTGCATCGTACTTATTACATAGGTACCTAATATTATGCTATTAATTTAATTAGATTTTCTACTGCATTTATTGCATTCATGCACCATTTTACGACTCGTATGAATTTGGCTATTGTAATTTGAATCCTTAAAATTTGCTTTCTTAAGAATATTAGAACATAATTAGGTATATATTACAATTACTGTTCAAATACACATTTCATTACTCACTAACAATAATCAATTCATGTATTGCATACTTAGTCTAATATTGTATCATTATTATTTATAGATTGAATTGCTTTAAGATCTGTATATAATCACGTTTTTATCTTTTTCATATCCTGCGCCGGCGGTGGCTGATAACAGATCCGTACGTAAAGATAGCACTCATGCAAAATGGCAAACGTCTCAAGAAGAAGAAAACGAGCATCAAGAAATGCACACTGAATCCCTATTACAACGAGTCATTTACTTTTGAAGTACCATTCGAACAAATACAGGTGCGAGCCGAGATTTATACAAAATTCGATGTTGCGACGCACGGCTTTGACAACACGAATGAAGAATACAGAAAGAAGTCAAACATCCGCTTGATACACCGCGCGCGCGCTGTCACTTTCGCAAAAGCACTTGTCATCGACGCAGTGGCGAAAAATGGCACCGCGATGCGATCAGATTTCACAAGAGCTTTGTTGACCATATGGTTAATGAAGTATGACCCCACTTGAACTCATTATATTCTAAACTTGTTGTACTTTTAGAGAAAAAATGCTGTGAATAAGTGTTTTAGCGGGACAGTAGGATCCACGGTGAATCAATCGGATCATGATGTTATATAAGTATTCTTCACTCAAAATTGTCTATTCTGTGCGCGACTTGATGTTGTGTACTAATTGTTGTCAGTATACATTGGTGGTAGGTACACCACTTGCATCCAAGCCAATCCTTATCCCATAAGCATCGATTCATTTTCAATGTTCGATAACATTAAAACACGGTCTACATATTGTTTATTTGCTATATGAGATCATCGCGATTCTCAAATGTTATAATTATTTTATTAAGTTTAGCGTTATTTAATTCAGCATTAAATTATGTATGAGTAGCAAAGGATCAGCTTCTATTTATTTCGGTTTTTTTGGTTGTTGATTGACACAATTATTAGAGTAGCAGATCCAACGGTAGCGTTCTGTTAATGTTTGGCTTTAATCCTATGACGCTTTCTCATCTGTCGTTACTCCTAAGTTTAATCCAACCCTCACTATTTACCTACCACCTATTTCCAGACCGGTATTGCTTGCAGCCAATATCATTACATTCTTCGAGAAGAATGTTTTGATCTTCAATTGCAACTTGGTGTTTTGATTGAAGATTTTTATATTTATTGACACTTGTAACTATATTGGCTTCAATCAATACATATATTCCTCATCCTGCAACTAAGTGGTGTTCGACAATCTCCCCTCGTGACTGCATTGCAATTTGGTGACTTCAAATTGTAATTACTTATGGTTTAAGGAATCCAGTTCCTCGTTCTTCTTCAATAACTGTTGAATATTTTTAGTTTTTCTTATTCCACGTATGTGCTTACTCCCTTTTCTTTATTATTGTTGATCTGAGGTATGTATTTAAATTATTCTATTCGTTTATAACTGCATCTGTGGTTCGCTCGTTGTTGTCTATTTGCATGCTCCGTGTCTTGCATACGATGTTATGGAAACTGCTTTGCAAATGTGACGTATTGACGAAGATAAAAATAATTACTTACACGAGTGCTATTCGACACTTAGTGTTTACGGCATATTTTACATAGATGATGAACAAAACAAGGTATTTTTAAGGCATTGCACATAATTTTTTACCTATTAGATTTACGAACATAACCTTATTTTAACAAACAATCGATTAATAAAATAATACTTTGAAGTGCATATAGCCCTATCTTTTAAATCAATGTAATCTCTCAGCTTCTCACTTTATAGTAGAAATTCTCACTCTTCTTCATCATTGAATCTCTCATAAAATTAACATGACTCATTATTGTAGCACTATTTCGCTAAAACAATAAGTTTCATTTTCTTCTAGTTTTATCAAAACTAGACCTCTAGTTTGGGTCTTTGACCACGTTACTACAAAACTGCATTTAGTTTTTATCATTATTTCTTAGCGTTTGTATATAGGTTTAGTTTCTGATCTGTATTAAAACGTGTGTTGCGCTTCAGAAAGTGAATCTAGTGGTAACGGTCGTGGACTACGATCGCATCGGTACGTCGGAGCCCATCGGCAAGGTGGTGCTGGGTTACAACGCGTCCGGCACCGAGTTGCGCCACTGGTCCGACATGTTGGCTAGCCCGCGCCGCCCCATCGCACAGTGGCACACTCTCAAGGACCCAGAAGATGGAGAGAAGAAGGATTAAGACGAAACAGTAGGTATTTCGCTCTTGTAATCCTACTAATTTTATAAATGCGAAAGTTTGGATATTTGTGGCTCAATCCTGTCGGACCGTTTAAACGAATCTGTTTTTGAAGTGAAAACTTCTTTTGGAGCACCACAGACATATTTTTCGTGGGCTGTGTATTGAATTCTAGCGTCACGCTCGGGAATGATAAGAAATCATCGGGAACTTTAAACTCGGGACCTTGGCCATTTGCCACCTAGATATGCGTCAGCAGAATGTAGACGTATCGTAGACCGCATCGTTGCTTAATTAATATCAGGCGAGATGACGGTCTAATGTAAACCTATAAAAGTAACTAAAAAAATATAATTTAAAAACTCAAAAACCCGACTGCGTAAAAAGTAAACCAAACTACGTACTCGCATACTAAAAAAAACTGAAAAGAATAAAACAAGCATTTAGATTTCTGGTGGTCTAGAATTCTATAATATGTTATTGTATTAATACTATTGAAATATATACAATATTTTCTAAAAAGGAACATTACAACTGAAGAGTCGGGATCCATTATTATTCGACATACAATCTAATTGTTCAATGGATTCGATATTATTATTCGACATACAATGTAATTGTTCAATGGATCCCGACTATTCAGTTGTAATGTTCTTTTATTAGAAAATATTGTATATATTTCAATAGTATTAATACAATAACATATTATAGAATTCTAGACCACCAGAAATCTAAATGCTTGTCTTATTCTTTTCAGTTTTTTTTAGTATGCGAGTACGTAGTTTGGTTTACTTTTTACGCAGTCGGGTTTTTGAGTTTTTAAATTACATTTTTTTATTTTATACTTTTTTTAGTTATGAACAATGTTGTGAATGTTAATATGCTCAACATAATAATATGCATCTTTTGGTTGTTGACCAAATGTCTTCGTTTCTACTGATATATAATATGTAGGATTTTCTACTGCATGTAATTCACATTTATAGTTTTGTGTTAGTATAGGTTTTCGATTGACGTTGAGTACCTACTAAATCGTTTGAAGTTGGAGATGGGCGACCGAGGCGGAGCAATCCGAGAGCGGTTCCGTGTTCCCACTATCAGCGGCAGAGTTGAAACCCCATGGAGGTTTATTAGTAGATAGGGATAGTAGATAATATCCATACATGATATAGAGTGCAACATAACCCGGCTGTCTCCCGGGCGGGGCAGTAGGGTATGCGTAAATACATTTCCTGCACGTACGAAAAAAAGGTAGTCCAATATACCTACTAGCATAGATCCTAGAACCCAAGATGGGCCCCATCCCAAACTTCACGGCGCACGCAATCATGTCAACGTTGGGAAGAGTGAGCTCACTCTTTTTCCATTCTAGTCGGTTGCAGGACGCGGTGGACGCCGGATGTTTTTACCTATCATTATTCGGTGTCAACAACCAAAATAAGTAGAACCACAGCAAATCTCGCCGCTAGCGATTATGGGGTCAAGTAGATTGGTTGTTTGTAAACCACTTACGATACATACAGAGACGCAGTTTATTACCAATTTCAAGGTGCTCAGGGCACATCTATTGATTTATATCGATGCCTACTAGATACATTAGTATATAATGTCTATCCACATTCACACGTACAGTTAGTTATACGAAGTTTTCTGCTACCTAAAAACCTATAAATGTAAGAATGGTTGTTACTTGTTACTCAACTTTCAATCGATATACATCCTAAACGGTCAGTCAAATCGAAAAACATTGAGAGAAAGCTAAACATTATTTTTAAATACCTATTCAACGATACCCCTCTTGACATATTTTGGTGATTTTCATTTTTTTTATTTGGACAATATGGCGTCCTGAATCCGCTATATTGGACTTACACTAATGTCATGTCTTTAGTGTCACTCGACAGATTAAGAGGAATCGATTGACGTGTGAATCATAAAAATCGGCCCAGGCGTTTGGTCTGTATAGTGCTTCAAAGGAACATACAAACATACGTACATAGACTGTTAAACACATTACCACTCCTTTGCGTCGCGCAGTCGGGTAAAAAAAAGATATTTCTACATAGAATAGTTCACTGGCTTGTGGTAAATTTTCAATGGTTTATGTGTTTAATTTGTATAATATTACCAGCTAGTAGCGCCCAGCGGTTTCACTCCCGTAGTTCCCGATCCCGTTATTTTCCTGGGATGAAAAGTAGCCTGTGTTATTCCAGACCATCATCTATGTACCGAATTTCATCCCAACCCCTTCGGTAGTTTTTACGTGAAAGAGTAACAAACGTCCATCCATCCATCCATATTTACAAACTTTCGCGTTTATATAATAGGATTTGTTATGTTCAATGGTTTTGAAAAGTTTTATTGTATTATTTTATAGGTTTACTACTTTTGTATACCTATTTTTGCTAAAATATCCTACTTGTATTTATTTATTGGTTATTATTTAGTTGTTTTACTTACTTATTTTCTGGTTTTGTTTTAATAATGCACAAAAACTGTAGTAAGTAAATTATTGTACACCAACACATGGTAATCGACACAAAAGTTTAATAATAATGATTTGTAATACTTCTGATTCGAAGTATAATAATTGGAACCCAAAGTAAATCCAAAGGGACTGCCAATACATGCCCCTCATTCGACTTCAATAAAGGAGTAAGTACGGTTTCGGAATTCGGCTGTATTTGTTTTTCATTGGATATCCATTGAATCCACATACCATACTTTATACAATTTATAATTATTTTTTGGTTTGAAAGGATGTAACTTAACAATTGGATTACCACAAATTCTTATTTGAAAGTACTAATTATTAAAACAAAAATATATGTCGCAACGTATTTGATAATTATGTTAGAATACATAGGTACGCTACTTTTTATCATAGAGAAAGGGTTGAAACGGTGAAAATAATAAAAAAAAAATTTCATAGAGTTCGTCATTGTAATGTTGAAGATAAACCATGAAACTTTGTATCTAGATACTTGAGATGAAGCAATCCATACAAATAATAAAGTACCTAGCTCTGTATATCTGTTACGCTTTGAATCCTAAAAAACTGAAACAATCAAACAAGAAGGGTGTTAAAAGTTTGACGTCGTTGTCTGTCTTTCTTTCTACATATGTGGCAACGTAGCTCTCAAACGGATGGAACGACGTCGATGCGATTTTTTTTAAATTTGTTAGCTAGTTTTCTTGCGGCGGTTAGATCCTTAGCTATGTTTGTTGTTATCAAAATTACGGTTAAAATATTTTTTCACAACCTCCCTGAATATGGGTACCAAACAAAAAACCTACGTTTAAAAAAACAGACTTCAAAAACACAAATAAGTGAGTATTACCTATTGTGGGTGAGGCTGGCCCCTACTTTAAATAGATTTGTGTTGGTAGCGCTTACATATAAAAAATACCTAATTGATAACCTCGTCCTGTTTAAACTTGGCTAATGAAAGGCCTTGACTAGCAATTTATAATACTATACACATCTACGTCAAATTTTAAATCCAAGATGGCCGCCACAACAAAATTGCGAATTACCTCTACATTTTTTCACTACTACCTTCATTAAGGGTATCAAATGAAAAGGCTTGATTAGTATCTCGGGGGTAAATCAAAATTTTAATTTTGTACTTGCTATTTTTACGGACATTATTTTTCTAAAAAAGTATAAAAAGTACTACATTTAATATTTATTTCGCGCGCACGAAGTCGTGCGTAAAAACTGATATTTGATCATTGTGTTCGTTAATGTATTTGTGTATATATGTATTGCTTCTATTAAGATTAGTATTTTTTCTACCATTTCAGGAACAGATCAGTATCGAAGATGAAGACGCGAGTGCGTAGAAAAGACGACCCATATATTCGTGTGAACAAAATCATTATATTTATTATGTTCGTGCTTTACAAAACAACATTGGCTAGGTTTTTATTTTATTATGCTTATTTAGTTTTTTAAGTATTATTTTAATTATTTGTAATTTCTACACATAAATAGTTAAGTTATAGCAAATATGAGCAAACCCAGAATTCAGATTGCACTAAGTACAGAGGTGTGCAGTTTTGTTAATATGGTTTAAAATAAGCGTTTAAATGAAAGGGTTAAGCTAAGTACATTTTTGTTGCTTATATTAACGTGCTTTCAATGAAGCCGTCATATTTTTCAGTGAGTCAAACAGATGTATTATAATATTTATATTATGATATTTTAGCCAAGTTTCACCTTATTCAGGCTACACGAAACTTGGATGACTTCATTTAGTGTCCATAATACAGGGAAAATAACATTAAATTAGATTTATGAAAATACTTCATACAACACGCAGACACTACTTGCTAATGATGTTGTATTAATAATTTCCATAAATAATTTCAAACTATTGTTGGACGCGTTATTTATAAAACACTACACATTTCTACATTGATGTGTGGAAAGATTATTTATTTATCAGCTCTATGCCGTTTTTCCTCTTGATAAATACTCGAAAAGTTATTAGATGGTTGATAACAATTGATTGGGCAATATAATGTGTGTAAAGAGTGTGTAGGATTTAAATATTCTTAGTCGAAGTTTCATTTGCTTTTTACGGGTTTTTAGCTCATGTAGTCATGAAGATAAAATTTATTTTCATGATGTTTACGAAAGTAATATAAAATTCGCTTTTTATAAGTTATATATCGATGTGTAATTGTTGCATACATTTTTTGTTGTATTATGCGATCGTTGTGTCTGAGGATTTCAACAAGAACCTAATCGTCTACCTACCTATCTATATAACCAGTCTGTTTAATGCTATGTAAATAAGTTGAATCCTGTTAAAATTACTACATTCTATTTTACTATTCGTAAGTGTTGAAGTATTGATATCCATTTATTGTAAACTAAATTGTGTTCCTCCTGGGACGAGAAACTTTAATTTTAAAAATTAATTAAAACAGTTAAGTATATTTCTTTTAGTACCCGACTGCACAAGGAGGGTAATGTTTTTTTTTTGTATACACTTTCTTTTCTAAGGAGGAACATTAGGCCTATAACATAGGTATCTTAAAATATATTATTTTTTAGGCATGACAACTTTAAAATAAATTAAAAGTTTATGTATTCTAGCTTAGTTAATTGTTTATTTAATTTTTGATTTAATCCTCTAATTCAATGGATAAGGAGATGGCCATTTGTTTAAATATGTGATATCATCGAAACTAGTCAATCATAAAATCATCAAAATATACTGACCTCAATCGCTTTCCATGTTGAATGAAATCTACGGTTGCCTTTCTACTTACAATATTTTTTTTTCCAGAATTTGCATTTTTTATTGAGTATTTCTCGGATCCGGTCTTACTTGCATAGAAACTATTATATATCTGTATCTTTTGATCTGTCGTCACATACGGCAAGCTCGGATGTTTGCCAGTCACCGAATTTACAAAAATTCATTCAAGTGAAAGTCCAGATTGTTTTTATATTCTGACAAATGTATTCTTTAATTTGCCGAACTATTAGAGGTGAAAATGTTTAGCTGGAATAAAAAACTGTATCTCTCCAGCATTCATCTTTGTAACAGAGTTATCAACAGCCTTAACACGTAGGTATTCTACCAGACCCTTTGGGCTATAGTCGTAAACTAGGTATACATGATAGCCAAAAGCCTATTTACAGAAAAATGTATCACAGATTGGCATATATCCCTGTTTATCGACAATGAAGATAATTCTTGACGCTTGACTGTTGTTGATCTCAAACATATAATTATGTTATTGTGTATATACCTACTATAATCACATGTTAAATTTCACGATCACATAATATGTATTCTATAGGAGTAAAAGGACGGGCTTCAAGTAGAAGTGCACCAACACAAGTATGTAGGGATAGAGTTGTGGTTCATGTACTGTATCTAACAATAAATTAAATAATTAATGTAACATAGGTTGTATTTATAGCAAACTGCAACAGATTCATTGTCAGGGGGCTCGCTTTATTGACTATTTCCGGAAATCATTTATTGTAATAATTTATTATAATCCTGGCGTGATCATAATGAAAAAAAATTTATCACTTTTTCATTGTTTGGACATATTGCTATAATCAATGACATCAAAACAATTCCACATCTTTTTACAAAACCAACATTTATTTTATTATATTGAATTTAGAAAATTTATGTGGAAATAAATGGAGTTTCTTAACTCTGTTTATTGTTCTGTGTATTAAGTTCCATCATAGGTTCAATGCTAGCTGATCATAGAAGATGGAATGGATAGAAATGTTAGCTGCTATGGATCTGTTGCAATCACACTCAAAATTTATAATCTCAGATCGTAAGAGCGGTCGAGCCTCAGTAGAATTGACAATATAGACATTCCAGATGCTATTTAATATAACATTTTATAATATTAATAAGGAAACACGAAATAATGTGAATAATCGCTAGTGTATACTAATGTAAGTTTATCATTAACTGCAATACCTACAAGTCAGAATGTAAAATTGCAACACAAATTGATAAAATGACACAGTATAGACAAGTTAAAGGTTGCATTTGCACATATTAATTTTATAATTTACTGTTTTTTTTTATAATGACTTATTTTTTGGATAGCTGTTTGTGTACAATAAGTCCATAACAGCATGAGTGTACATAATCAGTTGGTTTATACATATTACGTTAGTGCTCTATATACATTATATTGCAGAAAACATCTTATAATCTCCACTACTATTTTCTGTTTGAGTTGTAATTAAAATTTGTGGTATTTGTTAGCAAATATTTGATGCAGTCAAATAAAATCTTATCATTTATGTATTATCAAATTGATATAGTACATAAATAGAAATGCGAGGTAACCTTGATGGTGTGCTATATTGTGTCATTTATACCTTTGTGTATGATGTGGAGAGAACATGGTACAGGGTTTCCTGCAGACAGGAATGATATCATTTGAATTAAGATTTAACAAAATGTACTGCACATGGACAATATCCTATTTTCTGTGTTGACTGAGAGATATAGAGTTGTTAACCATATGGAGATTTTCAATCTTCTGGAGTTGAATCCGTCACATGCATTTATGTTGTCTTATGTTGGAGAGTGGAACTGTGATTGTCTTATTCACCAATATTAATTACCATTTATAACAAATATTGGTGACTTCTAAACCTTACAAACCAATTGACTGGCATGAGTACCAACTATAATACTTTACCTGTTTAGTGGGATGGGTGTGTGACTAGATTATATAACTTATTTAACTCAATTTGTCTTCTTTTAACACCACAAAGGGTAAATTAAATTTGATCGATGAAACAAACCAGCTAGTTCATGGCAAAGTATAATTGGACACTATAGCTAGAAGTGACAAAGTTAAAATCCGTGTAGCGAAAATTGCATTTACAGTTTGTATTGTAGGTATATTATTGCTCAAAATTAAACTATTTGCTTAGAGTTTACATTTTGTTTGATATGATATTCATATCTCAGTCTTAAGTCTTAAAATATCATTTCTGTTATGCAGTTAACCATAGTGTACTCTAATGTCAATGGACAACATTGCATGATCATTTACATGACCTCGGAATGAGATGATTTTGTATTATATTGACCAAGACATTGTAGGTAATTGTAGAAGCAAAACATATTTAATCCAGTTTTGAATGTCACTCTTAACTCGAAGTGTTAATGTTCGGTGCCTGTACATACTGCCAGGTGCCGGACACGTTGTGCTGTTATAATAATTGCTGTTTGTTACCCACTTCTTCGCTAAACTTAGAATGTAAATGTAATCAAGTCATGTTTTCCAACATAGCCAGTGAAGAAAACGCAGGGTGAATATGTGTTTCATTATCATCTCTTGCACCAAATAGATTTCCATATTATGTTAATGCAGTATTGTTATCATAGATTATAATGTATATACCTAACCCTGAAATTGATTATCTAAATTGTCATATCACTCGCCATTTAAATGAAAATCATTGAATCAAAATTATGTTACAAGTTTATTGATTAACATTTTGTTTAATGTTTCAATGTTATAGATATTTTATTTTTATTATAACACTTATTGATTTAAATAGAGTTTATTATAGTAAATGAATTATGTAAACTATAAAGAATGTCTATAATACATTAATTACATAGACTACTTGTTTTACTTATATCTAAAAACTTTTAGTTTTTTTTTGCTCATCCTAAGTATCCCAATAATCACAGTCTGCTGTGATTAAAATTTTAGTATCTCTACTCACTGTACAACTTAGCATTAATAATAAACAAAAACATGATCCCTATCCTCAAATTTATATACAAAATTTTCTTTCCAACATGTGATTACTCAGTACTTACAGCAAACTCTGAAGATAGGTAAAGGTTGTAGATGTCCCTACATTCAATTACCATCTGGTTAATTAGCTGTCATCATAATACCTCCTTTTCATAGCTCTGTATTTTTTCAACTTGTAGAGTGCTTCTATCTCTTTAACAACGAATTCACCGTGTTTTATCATTATCGCTATCTTTTCAGGGTCAGTCTCCTCGCTGTTTTTAGAAAATACTTTGTATAATCTCTTCCTGAACAGATCAAAGCCTTGAGGCCACTCTCGGCCTAGGTAAAGAAGCTGAAAGGATAAAAAAGAAAGCATTAATAATTACGTAATTATCACCTTTAAAGTATTATATCTACGTGGTAAACAAACTTGGGGTCACACAGAAGACACAGAACAAAGTTTTCAAAGTTGAACAAACTTTACATTAACATATTTATCGGCAGAGCAAATACAAGAAGCTAATTAATCAAGTAGACTATTAAAATTGGACATACATTTTTGTACAAAGATATCACTGCTTTTCTATGTGGTTGCGACATTTTAACACATAAATGTCGATAAAACCCACTTCAAAACAAAAGTTCAGAGTCCAAAATATCTGGAACACGCCAAATAGATGTCAAATGTCAAGATTTTGACACTGGCATAGGTGAAGTGCTATCAACATAACGACTTCAATGTTTTGGGAAACCATAGACCATGCACTTTTTCTGTATAGCGATTCTGAACCCAGTCCATACCCAGTCGGATTGATCCGACACGGAATCTGACTTCTCGATCTTTGTCTTATCTGTTTAGAATGATAGAGACAGGGATTGTCATTCCGAATTTGAGCCATTCGCATTGTGTTTAGAATCACCAGTTTAGAAACCCAGATGTCAATTCGATTCTAACTCGATGCCTTTTCACTACCGGAACTTTGCAATATCGGATGTTACATCACTAAGAAACACCGCGAAATAGTTTAAACACAATTTTTGGTAATTCGAACTAAACAAGTTGCGTTCTACATTTATCAATGAAGAACTTTGTTTTTGACTTAAATTTTTACTGCTCACCACACACAATTTTTTTTGTAGGCTCTAAATGAACCTCGTCGTCGCGCTCGTAAGTGAATGATTCGTTCGGGTGAACTCGGGACCTCCGAGTGTGCCTTTTCAACCAGGCGTAGTTAATTATTAAAACATACGGAAGACGTCAGCCCTGAGCCGCACTCCTGCAATACTAACATTGTATTGTATGCAATGCAGGAGCGCGCTTCCCGCGTCTCACCCCGCACGCTCCGCACGATTGCCCCGTCTAGACAGCTTCGTCGAACGAATGTGTGATTTAATAGACTGTGATACTGCTCTGGCACTTCACTTCGTTTTAAGACTCTTGTGCAGTGTCCGATTCAAATCAAACGCGGCGTTTTATTTCTTCCGTGATACTTACGTGATATAATTCCAATCTAGTAAATGTGTTTATTAAGTATGCTAAAATGATTTCGTCGACGTAATGCAGAATAATCTTACGTGGATAAAAAATAATACTTTTTATGATTTATTGCATAAGTTGATAAAAATGCTATGCAATAGCTTTACCGGGGCAGTCCCCGAGCGTAACACTTGTTTTTTTGGAGTGAAATAAAACGCCGTATTTATTTTGGTGAATCGGACACTCCACAAGAGTCTTAAAACGAAGTGAAGTCCCAGAGCAGCACCTATGCCTGGTTGAAAAGGTGTGTGTGTGTGTGTGTGTGTGTGTGTAGCAATCATTGTGGTGGAAATTATTTGGAACAAATACTAAATAGATTTAAGTACAAATAGTTTAGAAAATTAATAATTGTTGTAAGTATGTAGCTGTTTACAACATTTTGCATATTTATGCCAAAAACACATTATTTTTTAACCCTATTTATTGATAAAATTAAACTAACTAAATTCAATGTGTTACATAGTTGTGCCGGTCCAGGCCCGTGAAATTATGAAGAAAACTATTACCTATTACATACCTAATTTTAAAAAGTAGGTCGTTTTGCAAGGCAGGCGCGCGCAGTTGTCGTAATAGACTACAGGCCCGTGAACAAAATTTACGGGTCAAATGAACCAGCAGGAGACCTATGTAGGATGATAGACGGGTACAAAATAATAAGATTCAGCACTATGCCGTCACTTGTAAGCTGTCCAACTGAGTGCAGGTGAGAATTCAAAAGGGCAAGTTGAGTGGGTACATTTTGGTCATTTGTTTCTGTACGGCATTCTTACCATCCAATAGATCCATGAAAAATAATGAGAAAACGCGCAGTGCCGTACAAAAATAGTGATCCACGAAGTCGGAAACATTATTGCAAATCCGGAAATTTTGAGGGAAAATTTGGTCATTTGATACTGTACGGCATCGGTTCCATACAGTTGCAATACCTCTTCTAACCCATTATTCCGCAACGCCGTACAAAAATAATGGTCCAAGAGGAAATGATCGGGGGTTCAACTTCCTCTTTTCAGTGATCCGGAAAGGTGATTTGAAAAAGTACGGCATCGGTTCCAAATAATTATCTAGCACTCAAAAGGACAATTAAAAATAATGCCGTCTAAAAATTACTGTTCATTTGAATGTTTATCGATAATTACCTTAATTTCATCGTATACTTCATTTATAAAGGTGGTAGGTAATTTGATCCTGTACGGTGCTTTGTTTTTTTACATGACATTTCTAAAAACTATTGTTATATAATAATGCCGTACAAAAGAAAGGGTTATAAAAAAAGTTACAGAGGAATATAAAACATGCAAGTTTTCATTTATTTGAATAACCATAGATTAATTAGCTATAGCAATGTTCAACATATAATTAATGTTTTAAATAGTATTTAAGTAAATAAATTTGAAAAAAATTATGCCGTACATTTTAACCCTTAATCAAACAAAATATGTACCACTTAGTTAGACACCCGGAAACTCGGAAACTATGTAGTTTAGGGCAAAAATTATTGAGAATATTCATGTAGAAAATAAAACTTTACACTTTTTGTTCCAAGAAAACTTTTTTGTGAAACGTACCGTTTACGATTTATGGCCCATTTAAATACCGGTTTTTCTATCACGGCCGATAACTCTTGAAATATGAGATTAATCAATAAAACGCATGGAACTATTCTTAAAGATCAGTTTATTCTCTACAACTTATGTAAAATGCTTTTTTTTGTAATGTCCATACGTTTTGATTTATAAGACGTTCAAATCTATTATTCCGCCAAAAATATTATAAATCAATGAATTGTATTAAAATAAACAATAGTTTTGTTTGTGGTGGGTAGACGATGAAAACTCTGATAAAGAATAAGTAAATAAATAGATCAGTTGTTTCACGCAAATGAGGTGTATGTTAGCTATGGCAATATAGTGATGCGTCCAACATTAAGCTTCTTATAACTCAAAAAGTACAGACTTTAAAAAAGCAATTTTAGCAAAAGTTGTAGAGAATAAACTGGTCTTTAAACATAGATTGATGCGTCTTATTTATCTAAATATCTCAAGAGTTATCGGCAGCGATAGAAAACCCGGTTCATTAAATGGGCCGTAAACGGTACGTTTAACAAAAAAGTTTTGGGCGACAAAATGTGTAAAATTATACTTTCTACAATAATGACCTCAATAATTTTTGCCCTAAAGTACATAGTTCCCGAGAAAAGGTTTTTTTCAAGATCACCCTTAAAGATCCACCTGAATCTGTCATCATTTTGTTATTTTATGCTCAGTAAGTGATCATAAACCTTATAAAAAATTAATTTGGATCGAAAATTAAAAGTTAAACTCTATTTTTACTGGCCTTTAATATGAACTTTCAGATTTGCACGGCATTCACTTTTCTTAGACATACATTACATTCAAATAAATTATCAGAATGCCGTTAAAAAATCGTACCAACTATCACCCTAAAGTACATTTCGTCATATGCAATGTTCTGGAGGTTTCTTGCCATTTACTGACTTTTGAACTAACAAAAATGTACGGCACGTATAAAATTTGTATCTATGCACAAAATACTTTCGGAATAAATTTATTTTACGTTGTGTCAAATCACCTCTCCGGATCACTGAAAAAAGGAAGTTGAACCCCCGATCATTTCCTCTTGGACTATTATTTTTGTACGGCGTTGCGGAATAATGGGTTAAAAGAGGTATTGCAACTGTATGGAACCGATGCCGTACAGTATCAAATGACTAAATTTTCCCTCAAAATTTCCGGATTATCAATAATGTTTCCGACTTCGTGGATCACTATTTTTGTACGGCACTACACGTTTTCTCATTATTTTTCATGGATCTATTGGATGGTAAGAATGCCGTACAGAAACAAATGACCAAAATGTACCCACTCTACTTGCACTTTTGAATTCTCACCTGCACTCAGTTGGACAGCTTACAAGTGACGGCATGGTGCTGAATCTTATTATTTTGTACCCGTCTATCATCATATATAGGTCTCCTGCTGGTTCATTTGACCCTTGAATTTTGTTCACGGGCCTGTAGTCTATAAGTACCGGGTGAAAAGCGGCCGCAGGTCGCAGGTAGGCCAGAACAGAGCGAGAGAGATGCAAATATAATAATATTGCAGGATCTATATTCTTTCAATATATGAATGAAGCTTTTATAAAATTGTGAAATTACTGAGCAAGTATATATGTTATTTCAAGAACAGGTACTTGTAAAATGCCGATAATTTTGTCGAGTCACTAGCATTTTTACATTAGTAAGTGGTAGTTGTTAGTTGTAACTGACAATTCAATTATTTATTAATATAATAATTAATTCAATCAAAAATTAATCTTCAAATGAAAAAAACCGCATCGAAATCGAGCTCTACGATCCCATAGACAGATACACAGAGAGACAGACATGTGTGTCTGTCTGATGACAGACAGACTTCGACGTCAAACTTATAACACCTCTTTTTTTGGTCGGGGCAGGGGGGCACAATAAGTGACGTCACAACTTGCGGGAACGAGACACTCTAATTACCTATTACTTGTGAAAAAGAGAGAAAGAGATACTGATTTTACGTCCTTATCACCGTGGCCGGGTTTTTCTCTGGCTAAGCTTTCAAATCTGACACCCGGTTCCCAAACAAAAGTCTGTTCAAAGCTTGGATTCTGATTTTTATTGATTTAATTCATCTATGTTTATTATAATAATATTTGAAACGTGTTTGTGAAAGACTTGTAAGTCATTTGTGTTTTTGTATATTAACAATGTGTGTTTGCTGTGTTTTGAGCTAAAATATCCGCAGTGAAATGTGAAAGTGAAGAAAAATCAATGGAATCTCATTTTACTCGTAAGTAGACAGTATTTTCAAATGCCCACTTGATAAAAATTGATAATGATGCATTCTAGATATCAACATGACTAAAATTTATACCATAACGGCTGCATCTAGTCCAAAATTTGCAAAATATATAAAATGTAAACATAACCTATACAACAAAACAAACAAAAAAAGTGTGACCAGTTATTTCTTACAAATTCACCCACGAAATATACAAGTCGGTACATAATTGACAGTTTATTTACTGGCCGTTTACTAATAATAGGTACTAGATTTTGCCTGCGGATTCGCATTCATTAGTTTTTGAAGTGGAAACTTCCTTTGGCGCATTACATACAGATTTTTCGTGGGCCGTGAATTGAGGTCAAACATCATGCTTGGGAATGAAATAAATCTTCGGGTGAACTCGGAGCTATGGCCACAAATACGTAAACATTTTTAGATGGTCATGGCGTGTTACCATGGTTACCATTACACATCTTTAGTCTAGATAGCCAATTGACTTGAGAGAAGGCTTATTTAGATGACAATGCTTTAAAGATTTATTCCAAACCAGAAGCGCCCTCCGGTTTCACCTGCGTAGTTTCCAAAGTGTGCTGTCAAGTACTGAGTTATACATTTTCAGTTCTATCGTCAGTCTCTATGACTGCCAGTTTTTTTTCCGTTACCAATCCCTACGCTTCAATTTCTGTTTCTTCTCCCACTGACATTGCAACTCTTGTTTTCTGGAGTGGCAATTGCATCAAACTCCAATTAACTTACACTATCCTTTACAGACCCTGTCCCATTCTAATGAGAACGAATGATGCTTTTAGTGAAAAGTAGGTCCATTGTGTGAGTAGATTATGAAGTACTAAGCTCTAAAAGTTACGGCTGGTCTAGTCCGGAGAACAGCGCCTGCCGATCCGGATACCCCAGGTTCAAACCCGACATGCACCACTCTTTTCAAAGTCATGTGCATAATGCGGCTTAATGCCGCTAACCTAAAACGGCGAAGGAAAACATCGTGAGGACACCGACATGTACCTAGAATCTTTCGAAGTCGTGTGTCATCCACCAACCCGCACTGGGCCAGCGTGGTGGATTATGGCCTCAACTCTCTCCTTGCGAGAGAAGGCCCCGAGACCCAGCAGTGGGAACATTTAGTGGGCTGTTGATGATGAAGCTCTAAAAAAAGATAATTCATACAAATTTTCACCTCTGATTTAACCCTTTTGCAATTCTAATTACGCAACTTGAATTTATCACTACATTTCTAGTAATCATTTTGATTGTTTTATTCATCCAAATTAATTATCATTTTTCAGATGTGACACTCTGAAGAATATGATAAACATTGTGTGAATAATAACGCAATATTTTTCATGAAGTACAAAATAAATCAATTATCCTGAATTGCCACAACATCTAATAGTAGTATCTCTACTAAAACAAGGGCTTCGAATATTGAAAAAGTAAAATGTTTGTTCTATACGTAAATTCCGAGTTACCTGTGTCAAGTCTGGGCTAGCTGCTACTAAATGGTATACCTAAATTTGTCAATCAAACTATATTATTATAATATTGAATGTAAAGTACAATTTGAATTAAATGTTTGATTGTCCAGTTTTTGATTATTCTCTCTCCTATTTTATTTATATTACATATATACATTATATACATGAAACCTCTTTTTGAAATGTAATTTTAGAATGGATAGAACACGGGCTGAATTCGTACAACTATCGTAGCACTACCCTTATCCAGTGGAATATTTTCTTTATGGCAATACCTTTTGAGTATTGAATTGAAAATTGAATTGAAATTGAAAGAACGAGAAGCACTACAGTAGTCAGGAACTTTGTAACTCTATATTGTATTCCTTACTCTAAGGGTCGGGGCTTAAAAACCGCAGTAACTGTGCCATAAAATGGCACTATTTTGACAACTATTTTGGCGGGTCAAAAATGGACATTGTCCTTTAAAAAATAACCGATTTTTTCGCGTTTTTTGACAAAGTTGCTTTCGGCGCTCGAGGCCACAAACTTGGATTAATCATTAGGCCAACATCGTAAACAAGTCTGCAAAAAATCAGATCTACCCGATTTAACGCATACTGTAATGTATAAAGTTACTGGACTACTTGGTGGAAAACCTTGGCAACCGACTAAATTGACGTTGCCATGTATATTAGAGTGCTCGCAATATAACTCTGCGCGTAGCAAAATATGGAACTAATTGACAGGCCGTCAACTTCTTGTTTACGTCAGTTGACAAAAGTTTGTTTACGTTTGGTGTATTTATTAATTTCCAAATCAATTATTAGCTTTTATTATACCGAAAGTGATTAAAAGTGCTGGCCGTGGCTAGTTCTTGAAAATCAATCATGGTTGTGAAGAAGAACGATACAATAACAGGTCAAAAGTGCAGTTTTCCAAACGCAAAGCTATTTGACAACTAATATGTAGGGATACCATAGCAATCAAATCTCCACCTATTATCGGCGTATTTTTAAGCTGAGGCTTCATTTTTGAGGTTTGATTGTTTTATCGCCAATGTCAATCAATAACCGTGGGAAAAAATGTGAGTGCTTAAGACCGAATGTGAGAAACAAGTTATATTTAATTATTTTTTTTCGTAACATACAAATCAAAATAGGAAACACAGTGACACAGCAGTAAAGATCAGCTGATTGTATCTTTCTCGCTCGGGTACACTCGGCGGTCCTACGTTCACCCGATCGACCCTTTCACCTAACAGCGTCAGCTTCATTTACCACCGAAGTGACAGTTTTTTAGCTTGGATGCTCTGTTATCATTTAATCCGTATTTATACTGTATGTTTTATTATAGGCGTTTCAGAACGTAGATACAATTACGTGGTAATGGACAACGCATCATACCACTGCACTCAGACTAAAGAGGCTACAATGTATCTAATAAAGAGGCACAAAGAAGACCCACAATACTAAATAGAATGACTGTTAAAAGGACATGGACAAGAAGTTTTGCGGTTACCGCTGTGATCCATCGTGATCTAAACCCTATTGAAAAATAAGATGATCCTTCAAAGAGCATTCATACGCCAAATTTTCAAATAGTGTTAGTTATGGTCTCAATAAAAGATTTCCAAGTTTAAATTAAATTATCATTATTTCGTTGTTGGTGTAGGTTGAAAATGATAGATTTTTTATAATGTAATTAACTGAAATAAAGTTCTCCTGGTGGTAAGAGACTCGGACCGTCATTAAACCTGTACCAATGATACTTGGTCATACTGAACCAAACTGCACTGAACCAGCACTGTAACGGCGTTCATTATTTCGAGACATTCGTTCTAATCTCAGTTGTCCTATAATTTATACATAGTTAGTTATATTGCTTCCCTGAAAAATCCCTTCCCGTACCTGTTTTATGAAGTTGAAAGTTTGCAATGAAAGGGGAGGGAACCTATTAGCTTGACCTGGCAACATTAAGTACGCCACCAGTCGCGCGCAGACTTATACTGCGAGCACTATACATGCTCTTTGGTTGCCATAGTGTCGTGTTTATTTGTGGATTATTGATTATCTTGCCTAAAATTTAAATATAAATTTAACTACACTGTTGTAATTATAATTATCTGATTTTCATGTATGCTAAATAATATTATATTATTAGAAACAAATTTGAATAGATAGTGACGAGATGGCAGACAACGATGATGAACCCGTCGCTCCTGGAGAAGGTACAATCACATGTTTGTCTTTCGTGTGTATGGCTAGTTGATTGAAAATATAGGTATTTAGATCCACGATTTCGTAATAGGTAATAATATATACTTTCCGTCTCTAGACCTTTAGTAACAACTAGACCGAACAAACCAAAACTAAGATGTTATACATTATACAGTAGTTTTTTTTTGTATAGAGTGACGAAAGGAGCAGGACATGTGCCTGATGGTAAGTGCAGCACAGTGTTACGCAGCTATATACACATGAAGAGATTTGACTCTTCAGGTTTCAATAATAGCTGCGATCAGCGATCACCTAGAATTCTACTGTGATCTGCACCTAAAGATATAAAATAATGTATCTCTGTGACCTGTAATTTTTGTAGAATTATTGCTCTTCAAACCGGAACGTAGTGATAGTTATACTTTACTGCTTAGCGGTAAAATAACTGGCAAAGGTGTGGTACCATCCCAGACGGACTCTGCAATGAGTCCTCTATCATTATTTAACTTTTCTTCTCTTGTAGTGTTTTTGTTTTGATCTGTACATTAAAGGATAGCATGGGCAGCTTATGCTATGCTTACTATGCTTATCTACTAAATATTCCCGCAGCTTGGACTTGGGGCCGTCTCTAGCAAGGAGAGAGTCTTGGTCATAATCCAGCACGCTGGTTCAGATCGGCTTGGCGGATGACACATGACCTCGTAAGATTTTTGAAACATGCAGGTTTCGGTTTCCTCACGATATTTTACTAAACCGATTAAAATTAGCGGAATTACGCACATTACTTCGAAAAGACAGTGTGGAATTCGAACTAGCTACTAGGGGCTCCGGGTCGGCCGATGCCGTTCGCCGTTCTCCCGACTAGATCAACCGTAACTACTTGTACATTAAAGAGTAGGTATCCTATATACCTATATATATATCGATAGCATTTTTGCATTCGTAATATCCTAGTAAGTAATTTTGACGTGATAACGTCTTAATATAATTCGATGAAGCCGGCTGCACGCCCGCAAAACTGTAACCGTCTATTCCCAACCGACCACCCACGCTGTCCACCTAGTTGGTCGGTTAGTAATTTTTTTTCCTAACCAACAAACTATCATAGTTTGTCCGTTAGTAATCCACATTTTTATTCCTAACCGACAAACTACGCTGTCCACCTAGTTGGACTGATAGTAATTATTTGTCTTAACCGACAACCTAGGTGCATAGTTTGTAAGTAATCTCCATTTTTGATCCTAACCGACAAACTATAAGGATGAATTAATGGTTTGTTGATTAATAAACTTTCATTACCAACTGGCCAATCATGGTACCTATAGTTTAGGAGTTCCCAACCGTTTTACTGTTTATATAATATTATAAGAAAAAGAAGTCCGCCATTAATGTCTTAATTATTTATTTGACTTTCTGTAAAAATTACCCATACAAATGTCACCATTTAAAAGTTGCATTTGGCATCTTAATATATACGCATCATTTTTTATATACGATGCATGTCTCTTACTCGGTGCTATATTATTATTAATTTGTTTGCTGCGTACTGTATAAAATGCTGTATAGTTTTGCAAAAAAAATAGTCATTGCATAACTTTCACTGTTTTCTTTCCTAAATTACTATTTAGTTTAAAATTCCAAAATTTCCTCGAGGAAATTATTAGTTCGATGACGTTCACCAAAAACTGGCCAAATTTTGGTAAAACTCCTCGTTTCGAAGCCAATAAGTGAAAAATTTATCCAAACGGTTTTCGTCCTCTAATTCCACTGATTATTTTCTAATATATAGTCTCAGCCATCCAGTATTTTATTACGGGGCAGCAAAGGTAGAACTGCACACAGAGCAATAATTTGTCGAGTGAGCTTTCCTGATGTAAGTCCTAATTCCGCATAATTATCTTTCCGCCATATGCACTTATTATAATGATAATAGCAACCACGCAAATCAATTTCCGGGAAAACGTTTAATACAGCCTGCATGGCAACTTCGTAAGCTCGTCTGTTTTATACTTCACGGGATTTCAATTTGGTACTGTACTTTTCATCAGGTGAAATAATATTTCATATTATGCATGTTTCGTCTTGTCAGATAGCAATGCGTAAGCAAGCGGGATTATATTCGTAGATTTTTTTGTACTCCCCAGGTCACCATGTAATATCTAACGGGTGGGCCATCTGTTGGTACGTTTTTTAATTTTGTCGTATGACAACGGCAAACGAGCTACAGACCCGAAATTTTTACAGTGCATGAGCCATACCGTCCGCGGCACGAAACAACATGTTTTCTCTTGAAGAGCGTTTTGAAATTTCAAAAACTTATTTTCAAACTTACTGCAAAGCCAGTAGAAGGAGCCACATGAACAAAATCGTTTTTTATTCTTGACGGGGATACTTTTAGCTTTACAACAACAAAAAAAAAATATATCAATGCATACTCTTTTGATCGCATTTTTTAAAACGTAACAATAGATGGCCCACCCGCACCCGCCCACATACATGTGAGAAAGGTTGAGGGCAGCTCTTAAAGGTGCCATCACTTAAATAAGAGGTGGTACCTACCTTGAAAAACAAATATTGCCGACAAACCAGGTTGTCGATTAAGATTGAAAATATTTCAAACAACAAACCAGGTAGGTACCCATCTGTTAGCGAAAATTTATCAACCGACAAACTAGGTTGTTGGTTAAGAATAAAATTTATCAACCGACCAACTAGGTTGTTGGTTAAGAATAAAAATTACTAACCGACCAACTAGGTGGACAGCGTGGTTGGTCGGTTGGTAATAGACGGCCGAGTCGAGCGGTATCACTACTCGCGCTATCAGCGTACTGATTTCTTAAGACGTTGTCACGTTCTATCGTCAGTAAACCGACTTTACAGACAACCATTTTTTTTTAGTAGTGGTAGGACTCTTAGCAGATTCCGCCTGGGGAAGTACCACACCTTTGCCAAACATTCTACCGCCAAGCAGTAGTGTGCAAACATTAATGTGTTCCGGTTTGAAGGGCAATGATTCCAGAGAAATTACAGGGCTTAGAGGCATAATATCTTAGTGGGTGACGAGCGCAGTGCAGTGCTAAGTAAGGATTTGGACTATCATGTTTCAATAGCTGCGTGTTACTGTGCTGTTATGTGGCAGGCATATTGCTTACCATCAGGCACATGACCTGCTCGTCTCGTCACTTTATGCTATAAAAAAAAAAAAAGTAAGATGTACCATAGATATCAGTAATCAGACCTCTGTGGTAGGTACCTACTATGTTTTTCTACACCTCTAAACTAGCAGAGAAAACAAAAAAAAAGTAGATTTGCACTTGAAAAGTCATTCAGAGATTAAGGCGGGCTTTGAACCTTCATGCTTGGAAATCAGACGCTACGATTAAAATCCAGCCATAAAATATTTATTCAGAACGAAAGGAAAAGTCTTGAACATCGCCGAAGAATTGCTAGCTTATCGGGTTTTTATCGGAAACACTTCGGAGAGTGTGCAACTGATTTGCACAATCTAATACCACCTTGCCCTTTTTTCTATCGGAATGCTCGCAGCTGGGAATAACGTCATCATTTCATGTTTGATGTTCCAAAGACACGAACGAAGAGATTTGACTCTGCTTTTGTGATAACACGTTTTTCCCGATAGTTACAATATTTGTGTCTTCAAATTGAGAGTGAATCGGTTTCTTCTAGGTAAACACACTCCATCGTAAACCGCATCGTCGCTTAACATCAGGCGAGATGGCGGTCAAGTGTAAACCTATAGGTACCTGTGATGTTTGTAATTGGTCAATAAAAATTTAGTATTTTTTTATTTATTTTAAGGTGGGTGGACCATGGAAGGCCACTGTAACGAATAAACAGTTTTTATTCGTTAATTTACCGGATAAATGAAAGAAAAAATGTGTTACCTAAGTACTGCTTTGTTTTAATGTATAACACATAAATTATTATTCTGTATTGTAGATGTAATGGACATTTAATAAACTCAAGCTTTCATAGGCTCTTCCATTTGGCCTTACAAGAAACTGGGGTCCAAACAAGGCTACTATTATAAATCAGACGTTTAACTTAAAACTTTAGTCGTATCACTCAAAATAGTCACTTTTTCTAGAACTACATAAAAATCTCTTTCATATAAACGAAACATTTAATGCTTAATAAATTATTGTCATTTATAAAAAACTAAACGAACCCTCTTTGAATATCATCGTCTAACTAAGAATATATTCACTGAAATGATTTAAAAGTAATAGTTACAAGTATAATGTTGATATTCAATAAGCTGCCAATGCGTTTTATACCCCGTTTACATGATTCCAGTCCAGCGACCGAATCCAGCGCTGGATTGCTTACTGGAATAATGGAGACCGGCACTGGAATGCATCAATCCAGTGCCAGTGCATTCCAGTGCCGGTCTCCATTATTCCAGTAAGCAATCGAGCGCTGGATTCGGTCGCTGGACTGGAATCATGTAAACGGGGTATTACAATAAAATTATTAAAAAAATAATAAATATATATGGCCTTCTTACGGGTCCGTTCTTTGCTAAGCCAACATGTTTCTAAAAAGACCAAATTACCAATTAATATGATCAAATTATAGGTTTTGAACAGAACAATGTTTTTGTTTTTTTGGCATTTATATAAGTAATGATTAAGTGCTTATTCTTTCATTATTTGTAGATGCACTAGTAATGCCCATGTAGTATCCTAGCAAGGCCAACCGCCAACTTTTTTATTATTGTTGATTGGCCTTATAAGGAACCACCGGCTTTCCTAGGAATATAACCAATATTTTAACTGAAATCGAAACAAAACTATACATTTGTTTCTTTAGTACCATAACAGATCCTTATATGACAGTTCACAATAAAAAATAAAATAGAAAAGAGTAGGTTTTTTTACTTTAAAACTTACGTTTTGCTGAACCCGGGAATAACAAATTTAACGACGATGACCAAAAATCAATGAAACCACGGACCGTATTTAAAAAATAGCGATGCGAAAGACACGCCGCCGCGTTAGTGTTAAGTTTGATAGATCTTACTGTGAGTAGAAGGAATTTGTCGGCACATGACAATAACTAAGATTTTTTAATATTTGGCCTTCAAAGGAGCATGGCCTTCCATGGTCCCAAAATTAAAAGAAAGCTAATTTATTTATACTATCAAACTCGTATTAACTTAAGTCAATACGGAAAAATTCTAGTGTACAAACAAATTTCCTAATTTAACTTCTGTAGGCTAATCATTAATAGGTACCTTCGTAGATCATGGTTATCATCAGGAAATATTAAAACGTGAACTTACGAGTATTAATTACTCTATTGGAAATTAGATGCGGCCTGTATTTCCTAACATTGGACGCCGATAATGTCAAAGTAGGCAGGTACGTAAATATAGAATGTCACAAAATTCAACGTCAAGCGGGCATGGCGCGAGAGGGGGGGTCAAACCAATCCCGGGAAAAATATCTAAAAAAATCCCTATCGGTTATTTCAATTTTAACAAACTTATAAAAATCAAGAAAATGTTTTCCTCAAACCATAATTTTAGACACTATGACATCAAATTTTACAATTTCACGGTGACTTTTACTAACATGAACCTTAATAAATTTAACGTAAGTACTAATGAATCGCAATCACAAATCAAGCACAAAATATTGCTAGGATAGTTAAAATTAGCATAGTTTGTTTGGCTCGTAATTGAAAAAATAATATCAACGAACTTTAAGGCCCTGACCACACATGCTACTTTTTGCAGCAAAATCGCGTGATTTAGCAGCTAACGCGGAAACGCGCGCTTTAGCAGCTGAAGCGGAAACGCGCGATTTAGCTGCAAAAAGAAGCTGCATCGCGATGCAGCGACTGTTTGCGGCTGTTTGCGTCTGTCGCGGCCGCCGAGCAATTGTTCCGTTCAGTGTTGCTAACTTGGATTTTTAAAAAGTGTAGACAGGTTTAAAAATACGTAGAGTAATATTAAATTATGTAAAGTTTATAGAACTGCGTACTTTTTTTTGAAGTAGTAAGGTAGTAAATGTAGTGTACCAATGTAGTTAGGTGCAGGGTTTTTAACTTGTCTGTGTAGGATTTACGTCGAAGAGTATATGGCCATATTGTCGCTTTTCTTTGCAGACTTTCAAGTAAATCGATATCTGTTTTGAAATAGTCCTCACATATGTTTCATACATTTTAAGAAACATTTCCACAGTTATAGATTGAAAGGAATCAGAATAACGTAAAGAAAATAGTTTGCTTTCTGTACAATTGCAGAAATGTGTTCTTCGCATTTTAAATTTAATATTTTAAAAAGACTTTATTAACAAAACTTAAATACAATGAGAACTACACTACGTTACATACCTAACTAACTACTTACACTAAGCACACCTGAATTATCCATAGACCAATGAAGGACTACAGATATCAAGATATTCAAACCCACTACCAATCGGAAGCGTACCCAGCATGCTTGCAATAGTCATGCACAATAGTCATGCCGTCAGGTCTTCTGCCATCGTCACGCCCAAGACGGTTCGAGTACGGCTGTTATAATTTAATGTTATTATAACACCGAGGTCTTTTTGCTAATTGATTGAGGATTTACAATTATATAAATTTATAACTTTACGATCATGGACGTACGCTGGAAAATAAATACCAGTAAATTGCATAACAACTTTTAATTTATTCCCGAGAATATTTTTATCCGTGTTAAGAACAGACATTAATAATTGTAGATATACGCTAAAAGCAAAAACACGTAAAGTTGGCCACACTGAATCAAAAGTGTAGTTTTGTTTAAATCTAGAACAACCACAGTATAAAAAAAATACCAGTAGGACGACTTGCTTTTTCATTTGGGAGAAATGCTAACAGTTCTATCTACTAACGATAAGGCCACCGCTTGTAACACTAGTTTTATTGTTATTATCTCCTGTATACGTGTTTTTTGTTTATGGTGTGTACAATAAAGAGTATCTATCTATCTACTATTCGTAGCTACTTTTGACTCTACTATATTAAAGCTTTAACTATTATTTAATTATTTATTGAGCAATTTACTGACCCAGTAGGGATTTTAACAATTTTTCGGAATTGTTTTTATTTCTTAAAGATTATAGCTTGTTGACTAAAAAAATAAAGTTTAAAAATGTGTATATTTTTGATGAGTATAATTACAATAGTAATGTAATTCTGATTTTTCCTGCTAAAACATTACCGGCTGACATGACGTCACTAACAGCAAAACATTGGCCATGATCTATGATTGCATATCCAGTTTTTGTGTTTTCGTAGGTACTTTTACTTAAATACAAACAATCAAAATCGTCGTGGCTAAGATTGCATACTATAATAAAAATGCAGAGAAGCAAAAAACGACTTAAAAAGGGTACTAATTATTGCCTAAAATATAATAAACATACATTCTAACATATGTCCATGAACCTTCTTACATATACTAATACAAAGACAATGAATTCAAAATGTTATATAATAAAGATGTACGAGCTTCAATCAGATTTTAGCAAGCTTTCGACATAATCTTTGCCTTGAACTTTAAATACGGAAAGTGACGGTGCTTGTCTTATTTCCACGGGCATGGCATTCCATAACTCAACTGCTTGGAATGCAAAAGATTTGCCGTAGAATGTTTTGCAACGTGCAGAGGGCGCTTGCAGAGACAAATTATAGGTTGTTATAAGATTACATGAATGGACGCTACTGTAGAATGTAAAGCAGTCTTTCAGCTATCGTGGTGTGGCAGTGTTAAATATAATAATGTAAAGCAGTGAAAGAAAATGAGCATTCCGAAGAAAGCAAATGGGGAGCCACTTGAACTGTAGGAAAAGAAATTAATAAACAGTTGCAAATTAGGTATTTGAAAACTAGCCCAGTCAGATCTTAGTTTTGAACCAATTATCCTGAGAGTACAGTTTCATTTATTATGAAAATATTTCAGGATCGCCCATTAAACTTTTCACTCAACCACCCATTTAGATCTCACTTCTTTTGTTGTTCTGTAATAAATTCTATAAGTAATATTTAGTTTGATTTTAATTTCATATTTATATTTTTGATGGCATATTGTCGTCCTACTGGGTTTTTCATTATACTGTGACTGAGTCGCTTGCAGCTGCCGCTGCATCACGCTTCCGAAAAACGCGAGTCGCAGCTACTTTTTGAAGCGAGATGCAGCGACTAGACGCCTGTCGCAGCTTCTTTTTGAAGCAGGATACAGCAGCTAGACGCCTGTCGCAGCTACTGAAAGTAGCTAGTGTGAACAGGCTGTAAGACTCCTCGCAGACTACAGACTTTTTATCGACCGATAAAATATACAGGGTGTAGTCACCCCAAATCCGAGGCTCGTGTTGTGTCTCTAACAACAAAATTATTACATCCCAGGCGACGAAGAATTATTACAAGAAGAAGAAGATGATTACATGGAAGAGGAAGCTGAAGAAGAAGAAGACGAGTCGATCCTCACTGTTTACGAGCCCGAGGATTTTTTCTCCGGTGCCGTTAACACCTTAGACTCGACAATACCGTTAAATTTTCTTGAATTTGAGTATCCTTTTCATATACCCAACTTTTACCAAAATGTTATAATAATTAGTCTCTGCCACCACTAGGTACTGTGTCGTGATGTAGGTTCACTTATACTGTTCTACAGGTACTATAACATCTGCCACTAAACATTTCACCACCGCATGAATTGTTACTGAGACGTTGTTGATAGTCGATATTGACGTGGTAGTCTCATACAGTTTGATTCAAGCGATAACTCCTACCGCATATTTTTGGATCTATCCATCGTGAATGTTTTTTTCTAAAATACGGCTTGTTCACTTCAAACGAAGTTTGTGAAGGTGTTTACATTGTGGAATCTAAATAAATCTAAAATTCTAGAAAGAGAATGCACTGCGACTGGTTTCAACATTGCAGATAGGTGTAGGCAGTGACCACTTACGATCATGCTTTCTTCCTTATTATAAGAAGTACTTATTTGGATACTTAATGTGTGTAAAGACACCAGACCGATAGCCCTAACCAATACAATTTCTAAATTTTTTTTCAGTATATTGCAAACAAAAATGACCACATTTATGGCTAGCAATAGGTATTTCAGGCCCAACCACCAGAAAGGCTTCTTGCCTGGTATTTCTGGATGCCTGGAACACAATACATTACTAGCGGAAAGTTTGAAAGATGCCAGAACACATGAGAGACAAATAACAGTCTGCTGGATAGACCTAGAGAACGCATTTGGTTCCGTGCAGCATGAACTTATGTTATTTGCCCTAAAATGGTATAACTTTCCTGCTGTAATTATTGACATAATTAATTCATATTATAATCACTTAAAATTTGTTATAGCAGTAAACAAAGAATACTCAAAACCACTTAAATATAATGTGGGACTATTCCAAGGGTGCTGCTTATCACCAATAGTATTTAATATAGTTATAAATATTCTAGTAGATAAATTAATATCCCGTGAGAAGAAATGGGGCTACCGGTTTAAAATCAACAATAAGTACACTGAGTCAATTTTAGCCTTTGCGGACGACCTTGCAATACTTACACGAAATCCCAAACAGTGTCAACAATTGTTGAATGATGTTGATGAGTTCTGTACATGGACGGAGGGAATGAGGGCAAAACCAAGTAAATGTCATTGTTTATGTCTGGGTAGACGAGATACCAAATATACTTCTTACGATCCGGGCCTCTCCATAAGTGGCCAAAGAGTTGCCACAATTGCAGAGGCAGTGCCTTTCAAATTTCTTGGTAGAAAGATAGACTACAAAGGACGTACACCATCATTAGAGGTAGTTGTTGGAAATTTCATGAATGACCTCAATAAGGTAGACCAACAGCCTATCAGTAATATCAAAAAAGCATGGATATATGACAACTATCTCACATCACGTCTCACTTGGCCTTTCCTAGTATATGACATCGGTAAAACCCTCCTCGCAAAACTAGATGCTAATGTCATAAAGATATTGAAGTCATGGTTTGGATTGGCACATCCGGCTGATCCCTCTACTCTATTTAGGGATCACAATAGTTTTGGCCTGAAACTAAAAAAACCATCCGAACTCTACAAACACCTAAGAGTTACAAAAACGCATGTTTTGGGAAAGTCGAAAGACGAATTAATCGCATCTCTCCCAAAAGACAAAAGCGCTTCGGACCTTGAATCTAGACTTCAATTCCACAAACAATTTATGGCAGGTGCGCAAGTAAATACAGCTGGGTTGGGTGCAAGAAAGAAAAGGGAAGACCGAGACATGGTAAAAACCTTTCTACAACAAGACGAAAATGATAGTTACAAAGTGCACGCTATGAATTTAGAAATGCAAAGTGAGTGGTTAACCATAGGTGAGTTTTGTATCCCATTAGCTCTAAAGTGGCGCACCTTGCTATATGACTGGTCTCCTGCCTTATTAAAATTTTATCTGAACGCTTTCCAAATGACCCTCCCTGACCAGAGTAACTTGGTAAGGTGGGGAAAAGCCTCTGAAAAATGTTGCTATACTTGTGGTGAGGCGATATGTACAGCAAGGCACATATTGGTGGGATGCAAGGTGCTCCTTAATAGGGGTCATTACTCACAGCGCCATGACAGAGTACTTGAAATCATACGTGAAGCCGTAAGCCTTTCGGTAGCTAGAGCCCAAAAGGGATTGACGATGAACAAAAGACAAATTAACTTTGTAAAAGAGGGCTAAACTTCAAACTCCAAGAACAAGCCTTACTCAATCCTGGGTTCAGCACCTGATTGGACTATTTTAATGGACACGTATGAAAAGCACTACAAAATCCCAGAGGATGTGGGTGTTTCGTCATCCAGACCAGACATTTTCCTTTTTTCTAGGGCTACAAAACGCATAGTCCTGGTAGAACTTACCGTACCGTGGGAAACTAATATACCTAAAGACCACGTGATGTAACAGAATAAGTATTACGACCTACAAAATGAATTAACAAAAAATGGCTATGTAGTTAATTTATACGCTGTAGAAGTAGGAGCGAGAGGTATACCAGCAAAATCTCTCTATAACCTGCTTAAAGACCTTGGATTGTCCAGAAGTGCAGTAAGTTCTATACTAGAACGAGTATCTAAAGCTGCACTAGTAGGGTCATATCGGATTTGGCTGGGCAGGGAGAGAAATACGAGTAGTGAAGGTGAGTGTTGACGTACGTCAATATAAGGGGCCCCTTTTAAACCTACGCCCGAGTCACAAGTCTTGGGGTCTACTCGAGATTTCTCTCTCTGTCACACGATGGACCCGGCACCCGCACGGTGAATCCATGGAATGCTAAGAAGTACGTCTCTCTAAAAAACTTACAGAGCCTACTGGCGTTATAAAAGAAAGAGGTTCTTCATTAGGTACTTATTGTATAAACTTAGATACTTATATCTCAAGAAGTCTTCGCCCTATCTCTAGTCAGTAAAATTGCTGCTGCCCATCTTATTTCTCTATCCTCTTTCTATTTATCCTCTTTGCTTGCTATTGCTACTTCTATTACGTGTAATTCCACTAGTAATATCATAAGATGATGGATCCTGAAGATATGAACTTTTCGCTTCACGAGCACAACCCGTTCATGATTCCAATCATACGTGAAAATTTGCCTCTAGATTTTCTGAACTGCAAAGATATTCGTACGGCTACAACTGCCACAAGTACTTCAACCTGTGCGCGTGCGACGACTCGGTGGTGTGCTGGGCTGCAGGCAGCATCATCACGTTCATGGACGTCAATACCAAGCAGACCTGGTTTCGAAGGAGCACTACGGGAGGCTCTGTTGGTGCTATTACGGTAACGGATACTACTTAATTAGCTGACCCTATTTAGGTACCTACTATACGTTCTAGTATAGATGATTCGTTCCGAGTCTATGCAATTGCGGGTGTATGATTGTAATGGGATGTAACACCAAACACGCAGTGTCGGGCAAATCGTTTGTAATCATTAGATAGATTAGATAGCTGTGATTCTAGAGTTTCTTTACTGAGCGTTATTTGAATCATAATTCCTTTTTTCAGTCTTACAGAAAAGACCCAAACTATCGTATCGCCGTAGCAGAGGCAAGGGAAACGGAACGAGAGCCCTTGATACTACTCTACAACTGGCCTCAAATGGAAATCGATGCTGTTCTTCGAGACGGCACGACGAACGCATATTCGATCCTAGATTTTAGGTAATCAATATTGTACTTACAAGGTGTAATTGTAACCTCTAGTTCATACTTAATATGAAAAATGATTTGTATATGTAGGTAATATAGGTTTTTTACTTTGAGATCGTCTATGGAAAAGACACGGACATCTTACACGTGTGCCTCAAGTAAGTTGTTGTAAGTTGCTTGTAGCTTCATTCTACGCACAGGAAACAGAGCCTTAAAAAATAAAATTGATCGATTATTATGAAATTTCAGAGGAAATAACGGGATTTGGTTTTGATTTTAAGAATAGTTAATAATAATATTAAGTGAACATTAATATTAGTTTTAAGTGAACATTATTTCTAATGCATTTTTTGAGATGGGAAAAAACAATTGAACTTGTGGAACCGTTGACGACAAAGCTGTATATTAATACGTGACTTTAAAATTGTATAATATACCGTTACATTATAATCTTACAATTTTACATCAGAAACTAACCTACCGCAGGATTTGTAATCTCACTCGTTTTGTTTTAAGCTGACGATATTTACAATAATGATATGAACAAATATATGTATTGTTATGTAAGTATGTACTTACATAACAATACATATATTTATGTAATAATTTTTCTAGTTTTCACTTTATTCGCCGCTACCAGAATGCCACTGTATTATTTCTTCCAGTCCAGACGGTGAGCTCTTGGCGTCTGTAGGCAAAGAGCCAGACTACAATCTGACCATTTGGAATTGGAAACGCCATAAGATTCTCCTACGCACCAGCGCCTTCACTTTTGACGTAAATGCTGTGATGTTCTCTCCGTACTGTCCTGGGCAGCTTACTACTGCAGGTATGTCTAGTTTTAAATGAAAGTTCTCCAATTATAAACAAAAACTAAAGTAATTTAAATAGTGCGCTTTTATTTTGTACCTTCATAGTCATCAGCCTGTGTTCGTCGACTGCTGGACATGGCCTCTCCAATGATAAGCCACTCAGCCCGAGGTCAGTGCGTGGCGGATGAGGCCTCGAAAGATTCTTGGAACATTCCATTCATCCGCTTTCCTCACGATGTTGCCTTTATCATTTTGAAATTAGCGGCATTACGCAAATCAGTTCAATACGACAGTTTTGCGCGTGCAATTCGGAGATCGGATCCCCCAACCACCTGGTTGGTGTATCAAATTAATAATTGGTATAAAATAATTAAGTACTTACTTTAATCTTTTTATTTCATATAAGCGATATTGATTTGAATGGGAAATATTAGTATCAGTATAATCTTTCGCCTGTACGTAGGTACATATTTTTTGTAGTAGTTAGGTATTTGTTAATACAAAGTACGGACCCATGATTCCTTGGAGTTTAATGTGCCATAGGTAGTACAAAACAATATTTCTTTTTATTTAGGCGCGGCGCATATAAAATTCTGGAAGATGGCTGAAACGTTTACAGGACTGAAGTTAAAGGGTGAACTGGGTAGGTTCGGAAAAACGGAGATTTGTGACGTTCTGGGTGTTTATCCAATGCCAGACGAAAAGGTTTGTAATCCTATCAAACGAAACAAATAACCATTTTTTTTTTTCACCCTACTTAAGTAAATTTCCAACTGTCCAGTATCATTATGTGTCTAATAAAGACGTTATGTACAAAAACCTTTTCCGCTATACCTAATATAATATATTGTATATACATATTTTAATAATATTGTAGTTGTAGGACTCTTTACAGAGTCCATCTGGAGAAGTTTCGCACATTTGCCAGTTATTGTTCCGCCAAGTAGTGCAAACCTCACTGTGTTCCTGTTTAAGTCATGTTATATCTCTGGGTGACGCGCGCAGTGCAGTGCTGCTAATGATTTGGAATCATCATGTTCCTGTTCATAGCTGTGTGACACTGTGCTGTTATGAGCAGACGTGAGCAGACATGATTACCATCAGACACATGTACTGCACAGTGTCCAGAATCCTGCAGAGAGACGGAAACATCACTATTTGCCATTGAAAAAAAAACTATTTTTAAGGACAGTTGGGACGTTTAAGAATGAACGCTCTGAAGCTAGTTCTCGAAACAGCAACGCAACCCTCCTAAACTTCAGGCGCACGGAATTATGTTATCGTTGGGAAGAGTGAGCTCACTCTTTCCGTTTTAGTCGATTGTAGGAAGCGGTGAACGCCGGGCGTTTATACCTATCGCTGTTCGTTGTCAACAACCAAAATAAGTAGAACTGCAACATACCTCGCCGCCAGCGATTCTAGGCGTCAAGTAGATTGGTAGTTGTAAAGCACTCACGCACACACAACTGTAAAGTAACTCATTCTTGCTTTAAAACCCAGGAAACTGTAAAGTAACTCATTCTTGCTTTAAGAACCCAGGAAAGCTGTAAAGTAACTCATTCTTGCTTTAAGAACCCAGGAAAACTGTAAAGTAATTCATTCTTGCTTTAAACCCCAAGTAAACTGTAAAGTTACTCATTTTTGCTTCAAGAACCCAGGAAAACTGTAAAGTAATACATTCTTGCTTTAAGAACCCAGGAAAACTGTAAAGTAACTCATTCTTGCTTTAAGAACCCAGGAAAACTGTAAAGTAACTCATTATTGCTTTAAGAACCCAGGAAAACTGTAAAGTAACTCATTCTTGCTTCAAGAACCCAGGAAACTGTAAAGTAACTCATTCTTGCTTTAAGAACCCAGGAAACTGTAAAGTAACTCATTCTTGCTTTAAGAACCCAGAAAACTGTGAAATTGTAAACTAATTCTTATTGCTCTAAGAACCCAGGCAAATTAATTATTTAATTTGATGTGGGTTACATTTTAGGTGCTCTCCGGGTGTGAGTGGGGTAACGTACTAGTTTGGGAAGCTGGACTAGTAAAAGTAGAGGTGACACAACGCGGAAGAAAAACCTGCCATGCAGCTCCAGTGGTATGTTACAATAATCCTACTTGGAGGTCTAATCTAATTGAACTGGTGTGGTTGATATTTGGGGCATAGATATGGTATATGGTATAGTGGGAAAATTACGGAAATGAAAACTACTTGGGCAAAACCACGGCGAGAGCTAGCTAGTGAGAGATAAATAGCGGAAAAATTAGTATTAGTAATAGTCATAGTATTAACCTTTCGGGCCAAAACTACATGGATTTAGATTTAGGCCATAAAACTATCATAGTAATTATCTATACCTACATCTATAGAAATAAATAACATTGGCGTGTCTGTTTGTTATATCAAATTAACAGATTTTTACTAAGTTCAAATGAAGGTATATATAGGTATGGTACATATATCTAAACAACTATTATTATTTTTTGTCTGTTTGTCTGCCTGTCTCTTTCTTCCGGCTAATCTCCGAAACTACCAGATAGTTGATGTGAGTAAATTAAGGTTACGTGAAAAAAAATATTTCACAACTAGACTACTCAATAGATTTTGCCAAAAAAAATCAAATTCAGGGATAGCGTTTCATAAAATCGTATTCCATAAAAATAGGTACCTATACCTAGTACAAACCTTTGCATAAGGTACACTTGTATAACTCGCTATATCTGTACCTAATCTAAACATTTACTATCGTATTATAGATTCAGTTCTTCCTAAGTCCAGCGGGAGATGAAGTGACCACCATAGCGCGCGACGGCTGCGTTCGGGCCTGGTACTGGGATACTGTGGAACAGGCAGATCCGCCCGAAGACGATCCCTATGTCGAACTAAATCCTGTGGCTGAGACTTGTGTATGTGGTTATATGGATGGAAATAAAAACACTTTTAGAATGAAAACTAACGTGGTTATTACACTTTTTAAATAAATACACGGCTAACACAGTTTTGATGTGGTATCGCCGGATCTGGTTATCAGCAGGTCTACTACGAAGTCCAATAAACGATATATCGGCCGAACTTATGAAGTTTCCGACCACGAAAGACAATCGGTCGGTTGATCAGATCGGCCGTTTCGTTCGATCCGACCCTCATCCGACCTAAGTCTATAACTTCCGACCCGAAATGTATCGATCCGAATGTTTTTCGTGGTAGGCTATAATCCGATTCAGCTGTCGGTCGGATGCGATCATTCGGAGTTTGTTTTCGTAGTAGACCTGCTGGTGTTATCGCCGGACGCGATCGAAACTTGAGTCGGACTCGATCTTTTTCAAGGAGAATACGCGTGCACGATCTTAGCTCGTTTAGCACTGGTGCTCGTTTAGGACTGACTATTTCAAACGTGAGTTAGGTATATTTATTTAAAATGTGTAATATCCACGTCAGTTTTCATACTTAAATTATTTAGCACTTACCTAGGTAATAAACATAATTATATAATTCGTGTATATTATACTTACATATATTATTACGATGAGGGTAGATAATTACGAAGTGGAATTATCGCAACCCGATCATAATAAGTGTGTATATTTTCTTTCGAGTTCTCCTGCTGTTACAGAATCTGTTTACAGGTACCTGGGTGTCAGATAATGTGTTTGAAGCATCAAAAAGATATGTTTTGGTACGCTCAAGTAAGTTATATTCTTACCTACTGATAATATAAGCAAGCATTATTTATAAATCGTTATAATCGATATTTTAATTAAATCAATGATACCTTGCGTATTTTATTGCAGTTACAATAAAGTTGGTTTTTATCTTATTTCCTTTATAAGTAGGTAATCTGGTCTAGTCGAGAGAACAGCAACTGCTCATCCGGCTCCACTGGTTCAAATCCTACACGCACCACTGTCTTTTTCACTGTGTCATGTGCGTAATGCCGTTAACTTAAAAATGGTGAAGGAAAATACGGTGAAGAAACTGGCATATTATACCGGCCTAGAACCTTTCGAGGTCGACTGGGCCAACGTAGTGGATTATGGCACTGACTCTGTCCTTGCGATAGAAGGCCCCGAGTTTTAGCAGTGTTGGTAACATTTAGTGGGCTGCTTATGGGCACTATTTATGTTTTTTAATCTACATAACATGCGACTACCCTGTTTGCCATGTTTACCATGCTTGTAAGCATAACTAAATCATTGTTTTTGACGCCAATGGAAGAACTTGGTGACAAAACTCGAAATAGATAAAATCACTATTTATGTTTTTCAGTCTACAGAACATCCGACTACCTGTTTCCAATTAGATATAAGCATGACCAAATGATTGTTGTTTTAGGACGGCAATGGAGGAATTTGGGTGACAGAACTCGAAATAGATAAAATAGAATGTAATCATCGCAAAGTGTTAACTTGCCATGCGGGTGGGATAGTCTCCATGGCTGCCTTGAGAACGCATCCGATACTGATCACTGCGGGAGACGATGGGGCCATCATGGCTTACAGTACGGAAACTCAAATGTTATTAGCGAAATATACTTTCCCGACTCCAATAACGTGTATGCTTTACCCTCCTATTGAAGTAAGTATATCGCTTGTAATCATGCTAATATTAAAATGTGTGTTGCACAGTCGCGTCGGAACGGCTGAACAGATCGGCTTTAAATTTGGGACGAGGATAGCTTGTAGTCTGGATTATCCTATAGGCTACTTTTTATCGCAGAACTATCACGGAAATAGGAACTACGCGGGTAGGTACTATCGCGTAGCGTTGCTAATATTTCCATAATGGGGTTTTATCTCCGTGACGGTGTTACTACAACCATACGTATCTACCTACTTATGTTGTCACCTGTATTTGTTTGTAGTATATTTCACTATAGTATTATATTTAATACTGGGATTTGAGTCTAAATATGTGTCATATAAAAGAACAAGTATCTGATTATTTAAAGAATTGGGTATGACTGATAAAATTTAGTGTAGAGAGCGCCGGTGGGATAGCATTCACTTCTACCCGCCACCTCAAAAGAGTTTTAGAGGGGTTGGCGCTATAAGTAGATGGAGCTAAGCCGTTGAAGAGCATTCCTTTGTGAAATTTTATTTGGGAAAGATCGAACAGTTGTCAATATAAATTCTTACATTTATTTAATTGGTTTACTTTTACTCAATTGATAACACTTTTAACATCTAACTCGGTTTGTTATCCTTCTGCTTATCTACAATTCCTCCTATATTCTCATGGCAAGAAAGTTTACCTTTTATTAAGGGCGTACCCCGAGCAAATGACCTTGAGTATTTCTTACCTTATCGCACACCGCAAGAAAGAGCAAGAGAGAAACAGTAGGATTTGCCGCTGTTTTACGCTCAATTTTTAGAATACACTCTGTATAAAAACAGATTTTGGTCTTTTAGATAAAACAAAACTACCAAAATGTTTGTAATAGAATTGTCTATCCGTTGGTGTAAGTACAAAATCAAAATAATGGAGGTTTTCCGAGGAGATGCATGATAACTACAATTATTTAATTTTTAAAATTCGTTGTGAGGCGATTATTTAAACAATAAGTCCATTTTCAAAAAAATAAAACTACCATCTTGAAGCCAAGAAGTTGTAGAAATTTAACGTATTTTTTACCAGTTGATATATGTTTTGGCTAATGAGTAGATAGCTCTGAAAACTGGACAAAAAACCAGTTTTGCTGGGGGACGCACCTTAAATCCAAACGTATTTTAGTAGGTATTATTACACCTACTGAAATACGTTTGGATTTAATTGATTATGTTAGTAACTTGAGTTTTCTGGTAAACTATCTTCCCATGAGAATATAGGAGGATTATATGTATTTTTATGTGTATTTGATTGCTATACCTAAACTTGCATCCACTCTTCGTTATTTAGTTTCAATTTATTTTAATTTTTAGCAGAAATAATTAAGACAGAAATAAATAATTGAAGTGAACTCAGTTACATGAAATGTCTTATAATTTTAACATTTAATTGCAAATCAAAATCTGCACGGTCTGTATTATCTCTATATTTTATCTCTTTTTTTCAGGTAGATGAAACATCACGTATTCTATTGGTGGGATTCAAAGACGGTATAATGCGCACATTACTATTGCACCCAGAACGTATCATATCTCAAAAAACAATGCTAGAAGTCCGTATACATTCCAATTTAACCATTCATAGCGAAGACTCGGTTAATGCTGATATCATGGACTTAATTTCGGTAATTATTCGTTTTTATTGACTGTTCTGATCTCTAAATTCTAGCAGCGGTAGCTATTGTGATTTATGGGCATGGTCACAGGTTATCACGATTCAAAAATTTGTTAAAAGGAAAAAAACATTTATTTTTCAGTTATTGAAACCTCACTCGAAATCAATCACCCAAATATCAATAAACAACGACAGAACTCTCCTAGTGACGTGCGGAGAGGACACGACGATATTCATGTATCAACTAAATCCAGGCACACCGTTCACACTACAAAGGCTTGGCTTCATAAACACCCCTAATAATGTTGCTTACATGACTTGGAAACCGAATGAGGTGAGATAGAATTGAGTTCTAAAACATTGCTGCGTCCGTCTTAACCAGTAAATCACAGCAGCAGTAAAACAGTAATCGTTTAGATATTACCGGCTCTTTTTATTTTTTAAGTTTTTTTTATTTATTCAAAAATAAACACATAAATAAAAAAACAGCGGGTAATATCTACTAACGAAAACTCTGAATTTCACTTGACTCTAAACAGTTTTACTTCAACGACCCTCGTACTCCGCTTCTGCCCATGTTCGGTGTGCCTACAGAGGTACCACTGCGCTAGTACGAATTAAGTTAGTTAAGATATCTAGTTATTAAAGTTTCATAATTTGACTATTCAACCGTCTCGAGATGGCTAAAACGCCCGACGCCCCAGGCCCTCCAGGTGGAGACAGGGTGGGTGCAAGACCGAATAAATGAATCGCACCCGATCCATCTCTCATAAATTATCATATTTATTTATATAAGTCTTCCTTTTTTTTTTTAATCAGTTTTTTTTTGGGACTTGTGTTTGTAATTAAAGACCTGCTAAACGGCTCGACCGATCTTGATGCAATTTTTCGTGTGTGAATTGTTTAGATTATTAATCAATAAAATATGTTTTTTGTGTAAAATGCAGGACAACGTTTTCCAGGTCAGCCCATAAAATTATATTAAGTCAATGCAAAATAAAGTACGAATTTTTCAGGAACGCGTTTTGCTTCTGTGCGGTCAAGTCGGATTCATAATGGAGGCTGTACTACCCGATATCCATGTTAGAGTTTATTCCGAAATCACAACTTTCAAGCTCGATTTCGTGTCATATAAAGAAATTCTTATAAAGAAACATTTGTAAGTTTCAATGAATTTTAAAATTAATTGTTACTATTTATAGTAGGATGATTTTTATTTTTTAGTTTGTAACGAAAATCTGGAGTTGTCTTTGTCAGTAAACTAACTACACACTACTTCAGTAATATTATCAATTACGGGATATTTACCGTGGTTAAATGGTAATTGATTAATAATACTATGTAAACGATGGGGTTGTTTACTATACTCTTATCGCTTAAAACAATGCTACATACTTCTACTTTAGTAGTAGTACTTAGGAAGTAGGACTCTATAAATTCCGCCTGGGGATTTATCACACGTTTAACATTTATTTTGCAAGAGTTGCGATTTGAAGTACAATGTTTCCATAGACATTTTAAAACAGATAAATAAATCGTCTTATATCTCTTGGGCGACGAGTGCAATGCAGTTCTAGACAGTAATTAGGACTCCTCTGATGTTCAGGTAGCTTCGTGGCAATGTGTAATAATTTTCAGGCATGTTCCTTATTATCAGGCTCAGGTTCTACTCGTTCCATCACCATGTTTAAAAAAACTGATTTCTCACTTGCAGTCAATGATGTCAACTCAATTCAATTCAATTTATATAATCGAACCATTATTTCAAAAGAACACTTGGTAACGTCACTTACAATTTATGAATTATAGATAATTATTCTGTGTACATAATAAAATAATACCAAAAAATAATGTCAAATAAAAATTTATCAGTTGTAAAGGGGCCTTGTCAATTAGATGCAGCTGTAAAAAGGCTTTGTTCAGACAAAATACAAATTATCCAAATAATTAACACATACAGTAGGTACTTATAAAAAATGTACATTAATGTCCATTATTATTTGACCTTATTCAATAGTTCCAGTTTCGACATATTCCTTTTCCAAACATTACTGTCCTTTACAAAATCATCTATAGTGTAAAATGCTTTGCCCATTATTGTGATGTGTAATATGAATTGTAAAACGCACTTTCTTATACTGTACCTAAGTAATTTTTTTATGTAGGTTATTTTTTTTTACTTTTATAGGTTTACACTTGACCGCCATCTCGCCTGGTGTTAAGCGACCCACTCAGGCAACGTATTCCACAGCCTAGACGTTCTTATCACAAAAGTAGAGTCAAATCTTTTCGTTCGTGTCTTTGGAACATCAACCATGAAACGATGTCGCCTTTTCGAGCTACGACCATTCCGATAGAAAAAAGGACAAGGTAATTAAATATTACCTGATTTCTCAAAATTGATCGTGTAAGCAAGCTAGTGCGGGTTGGCATGCCTTCTTATTTTTTTAATATTAAAGAGTGACGAGACGAGCAGGACATGTGCCTGATGGTAAGCAACATGTCTGCCACACATAACAGCACAGTGACACATAGCTATTGGAACATTAAAGAGTCCAAATCATTACCTAGCACTGCACTGCGCTCGTCACCCAGAGATCTAAGATATTATATCTCTAACCCCAGTAATTTCTCTGGAAACATTGCCCTTCAAACCGGAACACAGAGTAACGCTTACATATTACTCCTTGGCGGTAGAATAACTGGCAAAGGTGTACATAAGGTGTCTTAGTACATACTAACACTACTTAATCGTCCAGATTTCGTTCGTCAGAAAATACGTGACGTCTGGCGGCTCGATCGACGATCTTGGACAAATTAATTTATATTGAGAAAATATTAATTGTGACTGTCATGGATTCAAAGTTATACTTATATGATATAAATTTGACAAGCTTTGTATAAATGAAGCGTTTTCCAGATGCATATTGCCTTGTCAAATATAGTTTAGTAGAATTTTTGCCAAGCGTGGGACTACTGTTTGTTATTGTGAAATTCCTCTAACAAAATAAAACATTGGCGCCATCTACGGTGAAATTGGGAACTGTCTTTGACAGGTCTTTTTGCATCTTGAAAACGCCCCATTGAAAAAAATTGAAAATGTGAAAACTTAACGAAATTGAACACTTTGTAAAATTTTATATTGTGCCAGTATGCGCTACCGGCCATTCCCAGAAGAAGAGGACCTCGCGAGTATTGACGAGGAAGCTCTGAAGGCGCAGGGCGAGGCTGACAGAGACGACGAGGATGAAGAAGAATGGCTAGGCGACATTGAACTGAGTAAAAAACGTTTCAATTATTTTAAATAACTATATATTGGTGGATATTATTCACACAACACCATCTGGCCCCAAACTAAGCAAACCTCGTGGTATGGACTATGGAGTCACTACTACCCAGGGTTTGACTTGCTCTTGATATATCAGAATGTCTATTAAGCATAATTACTGTAAAGTTCTACCAAAGGTCTTCTATAGTTTAAGTAGTTTCCATTCAGTAATCTTCTGACGACTTTTTATTTTTCTACTGCGGATCTGCAGGTCAGATAATTCCTTTGCTCCAAAAGTTTACCAACGAACTTCCACGCGGGAAAAAGGGGTAGGTTTAAACACTTCTCCGGACTGGCAAAACGTCGTCATTTTCTGTGATTGTGCAATTTTCAGAAGCGATAGCAACCGCTTACCAACTGACGGACCATACGCTTATTACGAGTACCAATGATTCTATAAAAAAAAATGTCCTTGGCCTAAAGGTAAACTTTTGGAGCAAAGGAATTATCTGACCTGCAGATCCGCAGTAGAAAAATAAAAAGTCGTCAGAAGATTACTGAATGGAACACTACATTTTAACTACATTTGTTTAAACTGGGGCTAGATACTGTTATCTGTTAAATGGACAGGAATATATGTATATTAGGATTCATTAAAATTTCCGTTCTGTTCAAAATATTAGTGTGACTAGCTGATGTCGCGTCTTCGGAAACGTTACCAAATATACATATTATGTATATATGTTGTGAATTGTGAAGAATGGGATCGATGTCACCGTAAAATTGTAAAATCCGTCAGATTACAAACAAACCTAACCTAGCGTTAGATTACAATCTCACGCTTTAAATTATAATGTAACGGTGTTGACAATTTTACATTGACAGATATATCTTAACTCTCATCACACTCCAAATTTGATATTAAATAGTCACCAAAGTTAACAAAAGTCACTTTTATGAGGATGTTCTTGCTAAATCGTTTATTTTTTTGTTTTTTTTATTTGTTTTAATTTGCTCAATGATAACTTTCAAGGATCCTTCCACCAAATGTACTTTAAATAAAAATTAACGATTTCTGGGAACAGAAATAAATACAGGTTGGGTGTTATTTGTGTCTGTGAGGTATTACGATATTATACAGATAGTTCAACTAATCTGTGCGCGCGGGCCTATGTGTGGGTAAGCTTGTACATATACAGTTACTTTGTATGCTCGTCACGTTTTGCTCGGACGACGACTGCCGCGCCACTGCCACACAAATGAAAGTTGTATAATTACAAGCGCACGCACACATAGCGCCGCGCGCACAGATGAGTTGAACTATCTGTAGTTATATTGTTAATGAAACTATTTATTTTTCTTCTATATTTCAGTGGAAAGCGAAAGTATGCTGGGCACGACAATAACTTGGGCACAATATTGTGATGAAGGTATATGGGTGGTCCAAAAAGGCACCGGGTCTTTGTTCTTAGTCAAACCTGGTAACAACAAGATTTTGAAATACGCACCGCTTCCTGGCGCCTGGTGTGAAGAACTCACCGTATTATATTTTGTGTAAGACTCTTTCACAAAACTTTCTTTTTTCACTCTTTGTATTAAATTATTTTTTTTACTTTATAGGTTTAGATTTGACTGCCATCTCACCTGATTTTAAGCGACGATGCGGCCTACGATGGATAGATATATAGATTAACTCTTTATTGCACTTAACAAGTAGCCACAGTTACAAAAACTTTAAAAAAGTAACACTTGGCGGCGGAGCGTGCTTACCTAGAAAAAAACCGATTCACTCTCGATTTGATGACACCAAGACCAACCATCGTAATATTGTAAGTTTCCTACACAAAGGGTAACGTAAAACATCACTATGCTGAGAGGGCCTTTCTTTCTTTTTTATAATATAGAGTGACGCTACGCGCAGGGCATGTACCTGATAGTAAGCTACACGAATGCCCATAGCAGCACAGTGTCACTGAGCTATTAGAATATGAAAAGTCTAAATCATCGCCTAGTGCTGCACTGCGCTCGTCACCCAGAGATATAGGTAAGATAATTTATCTCTATGCCCTTAAATTTCTCTGGAAACAGGCTCTTTTATAAACAGTAAATAGTAAAATAGTAACCTTTTACTTGTTATCATGTATAACTTTTACAAAAACTCCAACCCAGAAATCTTGAAAATTAAATCAGCTGTAGGTAGGTACTAGGTACCTGTGGATTGTTAAAGTATAATATTTTTGTGTTTGTATATTTCCATTAGTAAAACATCCTACTAATATTACAAATGCGAAAGTTTCCAAACTTTCGCATGATGTTTGTTCCTCAATCACGTCGAAATATTGGTGTACATATTGGTTGATTTTTCACACACGACACCATCTGACGCCAAACTAAGCAAAACATGTACTTAGTATTGTATTTGCTATACAAATACAATAATTTTATATAGTTTTAAATACAAACTTATAATACATAAAACACCCAGACACAATACAAATATTTGAATTCATCACATAAATGTTTGCACTGGGTGGGAATCGAACCTTCGATCATTTTTTCACGACGGTTTTTTATCGGATACACTTCGGAGAGTGTGCGACTGATTTGCATGATCTAATACCACCTTGTCCTTTTTTCTATCAAAATGCTCGTAGCTCGAAAAAGTGATATCCCTTCATGGTTGATGTTCCAAAGCCACGAACGAAGAGATTTGACTCTACTTTTGTGATAAAAACGTCTAGGCTGTGGAATACGTTGCCTGAGTGGGGGAATGGTTACAATATTTGTGTCTTCAAATCGAGAGTGAATCGGTTTTTTTCTAGGTAAACACGCTCCATCGTAGACCCCGTCGTCGCTTAACATAACATCAGGCGAGATGACGGTCAAGTGTAAAACTATAGGTGAAAGTTAAACAAAAAAACGACTTCGCAGGCAGAGTTACTAACCCCAAAGCCACAAGGCCAGTCTAGACTAATGTCTGCACAGAACGGGTAGAAATTTGGAACACTGACTGACATTATAACATGAAATAGCACATAAGAGTACTTTTTCTCCTGGGAATATGAACTACGCAACATCCTTTTTTTCGCGATTTCCGGTTCCATGTATAACACGACCTTTTCGGCTTAGCTTACAGGATTGTCATACAGTGCAGTACTTTCCAATTATTTTATTACTAGTAGTGCCTCGTGGTTTTATGTACGTTATTCACGTTGCTTTTATTTTTTTCAATTAAAAGTAGCATATCCCAGATAATAATCTAACTTCGAAATTTTCTAATTTTGGCCCTATCCGTTGCATCGTAGACGGGATTGAGCAACAAACATTTTGTATGTTCCTTGTTGTTTGTATGTTGTCTTTTACATTTATAATATTAGTATGATGGTAGGAAGGAAGATTTTCTACTTATATAAATATTTTAGTTATTATCCAATCTGTAATCAGATGTGAAGGCGAATATCTTCTAATCGGAACACACTCGGGTTACATTCGAATGGTGAGGATGCCTACTGAAGAGGAAGACAATCCGGAACAACACTACATTACTTGGACGCTGGCTATGCAAAAACTGTTGAAGAAACTGAAAGGTCGGAGGTTGGCTAAAGAAGAGGTTGGTAGCACAATTTTAGGACACACGCTTGGCAAAATAATAATAAACTAATTTCCTCAAAATATTACTCCCAAAACAGCTAAAAATACTCTTATAGCACCGATTAGTCTTAAAAAAAAATGGTTGTCTGGAAAGTCGGTTTACTGACGATAGAACGTGACAATGTCTTAAGAAATCAGTACGCTGATAGCGCGAGTAGTGATACCGCTCGACTCGGCGGGTGGCGCCCTCAGCGCTCAGCTTCGTCCGCATGGCACAGAAGACGAACTAACGGTAACGGCGGAACGTTACAGTTTTGCGGGCGTGCAGCCGGCTTCATCGAATTATAAGACGTTATCACGTCAAAATAAAAAAATCGTTTTGACATTTGAGAAATGTGTACTCGCAATATATTCTACTAGCAGTCCGCCCTGGCTTCTGCCATGGTACATAAATATATTATAGCCTATCAGGGATCACGTACATACAATATGTATTTTATCAAACGGTAGAAGATTTTTTTAAATCAGTCCAGTAGTGTCTGAGATTAGCGCGTCAAAACAAAAAACTCTGCTCCTTTATAATTTAGGTCTTAGATATCTGGGTGACGAGCGCAGTGGAGTGCTATGTAATGATTTGGACTCTTCATGTTTCAATAGCTTTGTGTCACTGTGCTGTTATGTGGCAGGCATGTTCCTTACCATGATACACAAGTCATGTTAGTCTCGTCGCTCTTAATTAAAAAAAATATAGTGCGAGTTGGACTCGCCCATGAAGGGTTCCGCTGCAGCAAGTAACATAATATACCTACATAGTACACGTAGTTTTTTTAGTTCGTTGTGACTTTGATCGAAGTTTTAATAATAATGTATTAATGACGTACAAAAAAAACTACTCATCAGATCGAGTTCAAACCAATTTTCGTTGGTAGTTACATCATATATTTTTTTAGATTTTTTCTTTCTCTTATTTTAGAAGTTAGAGGGGAGGGGACACACATTTTACCACTTTGGAAGTGTCTCTCGCGCAAATTATTCAGTGTATTCAAAAACTATATTAGAAACCTGAACATCATTTTTGAAGACCTATCGAAAGACATCCCACACGTGTAGGTTTGAAGAAAATAATTTTTTTGAGTTTCAGTTCTAAGTATGGGGCGCAACCCTAATTTTTCTTTTTATATTTTTTTTTTTTGTAAAAATCTTAATCCGGTTCACAGAATACATCTGCTTATTAAGTTTCAATAGTGTAGTTCTCATAGTTTCGGCAAAAAGTGGCTGTGACATACGGACGGACGGACGGACAGACAGACAGACAAGACGAATCTATAAAGGTTCCGTTTTTACGTTTTACGGAACCCTAAAAAGATGTGGTACTTCCCCAGGCGGACTCTGCAAAGAGTTACTAGTAAAAATATGGGACCACCCATATAAATTTCATCGAAATCTGTGTGGGGTTTTTGAAATATGAACCAAAATTGGATTATTCGGTTTAATGATCAGATTACTTACATAGTTTTTAATTTTGTCTACTGTCTCATTTAATTTTAAATTGAAGTTGTTGTATGTTTTTTTTTTCGAATAAAATACCGATATTTGTTTAAATTACTCTGTAAGCAAATCTCTGTAATCTAGAAATAAAAAATATAATTTAATGTTCGATATTATCTGCTATTTCGATAATCTAATATTTCGAGAATCTATAATATGCTATATTATGCGAATGAGCCTTCTAAAACACAATTATGTAATTATTGCTTATTTTAGTTTCTATTAGGTGTCGGTCCTAATTATATTGTAGGGTTATTCTCAAATGTCTAAACGGGATTTTTATTTTTTTGAGAATGTATGCATGTGATATTATTTCAAAAGAATGACATTGAACCCTTTTCACCTCTCCGTGACGGCAATCGCAGAAATACATTTATTTTATTAGATTAATCTGAAAGAAACTGTCCTAGATCGGCATTATAATATCACAGGATCATTTAAATGCTGCAGAATTTTATTGTTCAGCTCAAGTTTTACTGAATTCATCACTATACATAAGTAGTATAGCAAAACTATCCACCTACTCCACAATTCAATTACTTATTTGAAGCTATAATTATATTATTTAGTGTTCTATTTAACAACTTCAATGCTCCACTTGGCACTAAGCCTGCCATAAAAATGGTATAATTTTTCAGAAACAACCGATTCCTCGTGTAGACTTCGTGGACACGTACTACTTGCCCATGCACGATCGTTACACGGGCGCCATCAAGTGTCTGGCGTTCAGTGCTGATGGAGAGTAAGAATAAGAAAAAAATATGTTTAAGATTAATTTAACCTATTCCGAAACATAAGCTACCGACTATTCAATTGTATGTTTTTCTCATCACCAGCAGTGAAGCATAAATTACTTTTTTCAGTACTTTTATCCCATGTACAGAGCAAAAAAGTACTATCTAAATAAACTACCGCCAAGCAGTAATGTGCAAACATTACTGTGTTCCGGTTTGAAGGGCAATATTTCCAGAGAAAGTACAGGGCTTAGAGATATAATATCCTAGATGTCGGGGTAACGAGCGCAGTGCAGTGCTAGGTAATGATTTGAACTCTTCATGTTGCAATAGCTGCGTGTCACTGTGCTGTGAAGTGGCAGGCATGTTGCTCAGGCATTTACCATCAGGCACATGTCCTGTTCGTTTCATCACTATTTACTAGAGGTATAAATAAAATAAAAAAATTAAAAAGTTATTAACGATCCACACACTGACACACGCAGCATGCTGCAACATGCAAAGCGGTGCCTGTCAGTGTGTGTCGATGCATCTACGCGCATACTTGCGAGAGTGCAGATCTGCATCAACGTTTTTCATGCGCTCACGCGCTTTGTTTCGTTTTGTGTATTGACGGCGGCTCATTTCACTCAAACACACGCCAAGCCCGTCCAAAGTCACGCACGGCACTGCGGGACTCAGTGTGCGAAACCTTGCGTCTCGCCCGCATCCACGTGCGTAATCTACATGAACGCGCGTGGATGCATTTTCGTTGTGTTGGACTGTGCGTATTTTCTATACAAACGGAGATACTTATTATACAACGATGGAACACACATTCACATACGCTGCGTGGGTGCGTGGCAGTGTAATGATCGCCTTACTATGCGAATATTTAGAGTTATTTCTGACCCAAAGGATATTGTTCAAACTCGGTCATCCGAGGGCAAGATGCTCCTGATAATTTTATTTATAAAAAAAAACTGTTTTTGTAACGAATTATTTTCATTGTTTTAGTACCCAGATTAAAGTGAAATTTATAAGTATTTTAATCAATATTTCGGAATCGCTACCAATTATATTGCCAATCTATAAGATTTGTACAATTTGTATTTTTACCAGTTTAATAATTCCGTTTTTTATTTAAACCTATTGATTACAATAAACAAATATTATTCTATAAATGAAATACTCAAATAATTGAAACATGGGTACTAGTTTTATGACACCCTACCTATGTAGTTTAGGGTAGGCGTTTTAGTTACCAAGGGTTAATACATATTTACTTTTACACTTAGCATAGGTACTTTTTGTTACAGTCAGTTAAACAATAGCTTCGAAAATACACATTACATATAGAGTAAGATATAAAGAAATAATTAAAATAAGTATAAAGTAAGTGTACGTAAAAATACCTACCTATACCTAATCTTTCATTTTAGACGCCTCTTCTCATGCGGATCTGATGGAAATATATTTTCTTACACCATCAATTTCGATAAACCATTATTCCCAGTGCCAGATTTACCAGATGTTGAGGAATTGCCTGTAAGTAGCACAAATATATTTTTACGAAAGAACCTACATCAATATTCTCAGATGGTTTCTGCCAAATTTGGACTAGCGTAGAAGGCGCTAGGCCCTCAAATTTCAACCCGATACATTCACCCGTTTCGACGTAAATGAGCAACAAACACCCAAACCTTCGTATTTGTAATAAGTATTAATTGGATACCCAGTTACCGTACTTAACGTATTGTTCTTCAACATCAATAGACGCCTAAATTAGTAATTTTGCTACATTATAATATTATATAGATTTGTCTAATTTCTAGTCGAAATTAAATTAAATTGCATCAAATAATATCCGTTTCAACTTTATGCGTTGAAATTAGGCCAATAGGACCCGAAACAGGACGTTGTAATTTTTGACTTACACGATTGTTTACAGAAAGTAGATAAAGCACAAGAAGCAAGCACCATGGAAGGTGAAATGATGTCCCATGAACAACTGAAACAAAAAGAAGAGTATGACAAAATGATGGCCATCGCTAACGCACACAAGAAACGCGTTCGGGACCAACTAGCCGCGATTACCTTAGAATATAACAAGATTATAAAGGCGTAAGTTAAAGCCGTAGTCTTAGAATAAAATCGACCTTAATTAGCTATAACGATTATTGTTAACTTTTTAACCCCCGACGCAAAAACGACTAGTTGTCGCAATGAGTTTCACGTGTCAGTGTGTGTGTGTCTGTCATCGTACTTCCGGACGAACTGATTTTGTTTTTTGTTTGGAAGGTGAATCGAATTAGTCGGGATTGCTCTTAGCTATATATTTATGTTTAATAAAATCGCTCTAAGATGGTGACCGTCACAAAATGGCGCTTTAAATATTTTTTTCACAACTTCGTCATTATGGATATCAAATACAAGAGTTGGACTTGTAGTATACTACCTAGACGCTATAATAATGTCAAATCCAGAATGACCACCATCACAAAATAGCCTTTTTTGAAGTGAAAACTTCTTTAGGCTCGCCTAGACAGATTTTTCGTGGGATGTGAATTGAATTCATTCGTCACGCTCGGGTATGATAAGAAAGCTTCGGGTAAACTCGGGACCATGGCTATTAGCCATCTAGAAATACGTCAGCCAATGGGAAATGCTGACGCATTTGTAGATGGCCATGGCAAGATGGCGAGGCCACGCCCTCCGGTTACACCCGTGTAGTTTCCAAAGTAAGCTGTCAAATTCTGAGTTACAAGTTTTCATTTCTATCGGCAGTTCCTATGACTGCCAATTTTTTTTTAAGTATATCGAGATAAAATGAAAGGGTTAATTAGTAATATACTATACAAATACTCAACATGGCAAACATGATATACTCGTACTATGTTAAATTTCAAATCTAGGATGGCCACCAAAGCTAAATGACGGAGAAATTTGAAATGAAAACTTCTTTTGGTGCACCACAGACAGGTTTTTCGTGGGCTGTGAATTAAATTCTAGCGTCACCCCTGGGAATGATAAGGAATCTTAGAGTAAACTCGGGACCATGGTCATTCATTGGCCATCTAGAAATGCGTCAGCATTTCCCATTGGCCATCTAGAAATGCGTGAGCATTTCACACCCTCAGGTTTCACCCGCGTAGTTTCCAAAGTAAGCTATCAAATTCTGAGTTACAAGTTTTCACTTCTATCGGCAGTTCCTATGACTGCCATTTTTTTATTAGCTTGTGTAACTTGAACATAATGCACTAGACAAACCAACACATCGTGTTTCAAATTTTTTAGAAATATTTTTGTTCAGGAATCGCATGCTGCCAGTGTCTCAACAAATCGACGTTACGATCGACCCTCGCCCGCTTGTCGTCCAGGAGCGAGAGCTCGAAGAAGCCAAAGCTCTGACTGTGAGGAAACTCGCGCACCAGCTGGAAGCGTCAGACATGGCTCTGCATAAAATGTATCACCGAAACATTATACAATTGGATGTGTATCCCTTCACTCTGAAAGCGATTCGGTAACCTCTACTTATTTTACTATTTCTACTGGTTTGTTATTATGATCCCACTAATCTTAATTCCTATTATTAATTATCCTACTAATATTATTACTAGCGTTGTGGCGTAGTGGGTAGTAGCTCTGCCTGCTCGTCTAGTATTTTCATATTTCGGTGTCTTCTTATAAAAACATACATATACAAAAATGTATCTTCGAAATGTATGTACGCTCATAACTTTTGATTGATTCTCACACCATTTCATTTCCGAACTTATACACGAATAAGCTGAATGACTGCATCAAATTGGATGATTTTTTTATGTATTTGTTATTGTTTTGACAATGTTTATAGGCAGAAAACTTTAAAACAATTTAACGATAAAAATATGATGGTACGAAGTTCGCCGGGCCAGCGAACGATATGAAAATAAAATACAAATTTTGAACATTGTACAGTTCATTTATAGTAGGTATCTAAAGCGTCTGCGTAACGGCTGTACACGGCCAATGCTTTGCAAGACCTAGTACCCACATTTAAGTCCACCCTGGCTATCTGGCTTATTTATCAACTAGCAGTTTTACTCGCGTAGTTCCCGTATCGTTGTTTTCCCGCAATAAAAGTAGACTATGCTCTATATTTCAGACTATAACCTGTGTTTCAAATTTCAACACAATCCCTTCAGCCGTTTTGACTTGAATCAACAACAAACATCCAAACTGTGGCATTTAAAATATTAGTATGAACTCAATAACTGTATTGAAAACTTTATGGTACATTTATACGCTCAAAATTCATGTTTTCGCAATATGCTAATACTCATACATAAATTCTAACAGGGATCCACATGTTACTATAAGACCGTTACGCCAGAAGAATCTTTCAAAAGTATTCTTAGCCCAGCTTGAAGAAGTACATGAGAAGATGGCTGAAGCTGCTTTAAAGGGGAGGTAAGCTCTCGAAAAAGTTATATTTAAAACGAAAAAAAAATATTTACAATAATGCATGGTTTTCGATCATCCTCTCGTCTCTGAGACATTCTCCTAATCATAAGCGCAGCACGAGACATGATACTGTGCCGAAGACAAAAGCCGCCCCAAAAGATGCCATATCTTACCGTGGACATTGTGACTTAATTGGTAGTAAGTAATTCTGCCCGTTACGTGGAAGGTATATGTTCGATTCACACCAAGGAGAAATTTTAAGATTTGTGTGATGACTACAAACATGAGATACTTAACGATGATCTAGAGTTTTGTAAACTGATCTCTACGAAATACCGGCCTGTTTCCAATCAATGGAAAGAAAGAAAGAAAATGTATTTGTTCAAAACATGAGTAAATTACTAACACACATAATGCATGATATATAATAGGTCACAAAATTTCAAAGTGGCTTGTCGTCATGTTTTGCCTGAAATGGTAGGCATTCAAATACATTTCTAATTCTTGAATGATTGCTGAGGTTTATAATTTATAAGTCTAGTCACGAAATTAGCATAACAACTCGCTCCTTATATTAAAATCACCTTTCAACTATATGGATACAAAAAATAGAAAACTTTACACATTAATCAAAATAAGTTACAAAATAACAAAATTACAAAAAATTCTTTATTATTGGTCTAACATAATACTCAATTACATCTCATTCAAATATATCAACAATTTCATAGTAGCTTCTCGTCATGTTTTGCCTGATATGGTAGGCATAAAGGACTACTTCTAGAGAATTCGGAGTTATAGATTCTTATCTTTTGCTTTTGAAATGTATGTATGTTGACATTTATTTAAAAAGACCATAAATCCTTACTCGATCTATCTTCTTATTATTCATGTCTACCAAAGGAATATGAATCTGTTGGAGTTAGCAGACAAAGAATTGACGTAAGTACCTACCTATAATAAATTAATTACTGTTATTTTTGATATTGTCATGTCGATTCCTAAAATTGTCTTAACTTAATCATTAACATCATAAAGTTATTAAAAAAAATATAAGGTTTTGTGTATTTTTCCATTAATTAAAAACCGAAAAAAACTTTCAAATCCAAGACTTAGAGGCCCGCCACGGCTCCATTCGAGTTAAACATCTAACAGAACCGCAGAACACTGAACCTGCTGAGCTGAGAGAGTTGTTACTCATCATTACGAAACAGTTTTAACAAACCCTGGCATTGAAAAAAACATTTCTACACAAAACAAATATTTTAGATTTCATAACAAGTAGGTTGTACCTAAATATATTATACAAATCATCATACAAAACCAGCACTTTACAGTATTTGCTTAAATATGTTTCAGTTTGACCTTCTAAATGCCAATCACTTTAGAAAATGACACAACCTTACAGATTAAACTTTTATTCGTGATGCGACACGTTCACACGTACTTAGCGTACTACATACGTTATAAGACAAATATTTGTGCAGAGTATTTCTCTGCACAAATATCTCACACTTAGTTTTTGGAGTTTAAGCTCTATAAATTGATCGATTAAACGTTTCAGGCGCGCAGGGTCGACCACGCGTAGAACTATGGTTCGGAAGGCCTCTTGGGGCCCGCCACGAGTTGCCTCTTTCCTCCTAGGGTTGCCGCCGCATCGGCCGCATCCTCTTAAGAAAGCTATCCGAAATTACTACAAACGTCTGCGGCGACACCATCTACAATTTATAGAGGTACGGTAACTTTTCAACCAAGACGAAATTCTCACGCAAAAAGCAGTAGGTACTTACTACGAAGTGATGCTACTCTTTGCTTGTGGTACTACGAACCACTAAAAACGACGATAATACGACAATTTGCATAATGATATTGAGGGTAGTTCCTCAACAACAACAGGTAAAGCGAAGTATTGAATTGTAATAAGTATAATATTGAATTCATAACAAAAGCATATCGTAAGAGTTAAAGAGTCATTGCAGCTTGCAGACATACGATCGATTTAAACTACTGATTGTTTGCGATGTGTTCTGCAGTGGACAGAGCACCAGTCTCGCAAACCAGACCCCAACGCGCTACCACCAGGCGCGGCCGAAGCGCTGCGCGAAGCTGAGGCCACCATCGGCAATCGGCTGCTCAAGACACACCCAGACTACGTCGCTCAGCCCGGCCATCAGACGCAGCTGCGCATCTGCCTCACCCGGAAAGAAGTTTGTCACAAATACATTTTGCAATTATGTTGATACTTAGTGAAACTGTAGCGAAAGCTTTGTTATTACCTGCTCTTCCATAGTCAAAACCAATTTCTACCACGTGACGTGTATTTGTTAATATATCCCATTTATAGGTATTATAAATGACAAAGTTTGGATGCTTATTGCTTGATTACGTAGGAACGACTGAATGGATCGAATTGAAATTTAATTTAACTTATTTAATTTATTTAATACGTACAACAGAATACAGCCGATACAGTAATGGTTAGATTAGAACTTAAGTTTAGATCTAGACAGTATTCCTAATGGATACGTATACAGCATGATTATATGTACTAGTATTTGTTACGAGTTTAACAATAAAAATAAAAAAAGTTGATTAAAAAGAAGAGATAGATAATTAGAAACAAGCAAATCACAAGAATTATAACAAGCTATAGCCAAAGAGATTTCCGTATATAATTTATAGGTGGATGAGATGTAAATAAAATTTTTCTGATATCTGCCTTAAATTTAGATAGTTTGCGATCAAAAATATCAATGGAATCTGCATTCCTATTGGCAATTTCATTGTAGTGGCGACACATTCTAACAATGGGATTGTAGTATGAAGTGTTGTTCTTATGAACCTGCAACATAAAGGTCTTAGCGTGAGGATCACGACTTCTGTATTTAATGTTAAAGTTAATACTTGAGAGAAGTGACCGAGAGTCAATATATGAATGTACAATTTTAAAAAGGTGAACTTGGTCTATGTATGTGCGACGGGATTCAAGCGGTTGAGTTTTAAATTTTTCTAATCTTTTAGTATATGATTGCAATTGTCGTTTTAATCCAAGTCTATAACTGAGTATACTTAGGCATTTACTCTGGACTCGTTCAATGCGCTTAGTATGTACTTTGTAAAAAGGTGACCATATGACAGAGTTGTATTCAAGGATGCTACGTATCATTGAGTAATACAAATTTAAAAAACTGAAAGGACTCTTAAAGTCTTTAGTGATACGAGCAATAAAGCCCAAGAGTTTGTTGCATCTAGTAATAATATAATCATAGTGATCTCTAAAAGTAAATTTCTCATCAAGTATGATTCCGAGGTCCTTAATCACCACCTTTCTCTCCAAACAATGATCTTTAAGTTCGTAATTATATCTGATTTTATTCGTTTTAGCAGTGAAGGATATAACAAAACATTTTTTGACGTTTAGCAACATACCATTATCTTCACACCATCTGTATAGGATATCAATATCAGATTGTAGCATTTCACAGTCACTAACACTGCGAACAGTTGAATAAAGTTTGAGATCATCAGCGTATAAGAGACAAGGACTTTTAAATTTGTCAACAAGATCATTGATGAAGGCAATGAAAAGTAGCGGTCCAAGGTGAGAGCCTTGAGGGACGCCCGATGTGATAGCTGCAGGTGAAGATAAGAATCCCTTTATTGCAACCAGCTGACTTCGCTTGCTTAAGTAAGATTCGAGCCATCTTAGTAAATTGCCATGTACCCCAAAATATGTAGTTAACTTCCAAGTTAAGCGCTTATGGTCGACACTATATGGTATTTGGGACACTAATAGTTTATTATAGGTATACTAGCGGCCCGTTCCGGCTTCGCTCGGACATAACCTAGACACTGTCTGCAGCGCCATCTGCCGGGCTTATTTGTGAATTTAAACCATCTTCGAATACACACAAAAAAAAACATTCAATTCGGTCCCGTCGTTTAGGAGTTCACTGTCAAATGATTAAATTACTAAAATGGCTATAAAAAAACAGGGGTTGGTGATAAAAGATTAAACATTTAGGGTTGTATGTATTTTTTTTAACGCCACATTATAAAAAAATAAGAACAAAAAAATTAGACCAAAAATTTAAAAAAAATGTTTGGGGTGAACAACCCTTACACTTAGGGGTATGAAAAATAGCTAGTAGCCGATTCTCAGACCTACTGAGTATGCATATAAAATTTGGTAAAAATCAGTAAAGCCGTTTCGGAGGAGTAAGGAAACAAACACTGTGACACGAGAATTTTATATATAAGACTAGCTGACCCCGCAAACGTTGTTTTGCCTTAGTGAACAACCCTTGTCACTTAGGGGTATGAAAAATAGCTAGTAGCCGATTCTCATACATACAGAATATGCATATAAAATTTGGTTAAAATCAGTAAAGCCGTTTCGGAGGAGTAAGGAAACAAACACTGTGACACGAGAATTTTATATATAAGATTTTCACAGCAAAATAACGCGAACGGCAACGATGTGGGTAAAACCGGGGAGTGCTGCTATTATAAATAACAATCTTCCCGAGTGTCACACAAAAAGAGTTTCTACGAAAATCCATTATCTGCTAGAACGTAACAGTTTGCCAAACACAAACTTATTTTTAACATACAGTGTATTAGTACCTGGGTGACCGAGCTTTACTCGGTTTAAATACTAAATATACTTAGATACCTACAGATAAAAGACTCCAAGAAATAGATTTTCTTAAAAAAAACGAATTGAAAAAAAAGAGAACCCGTCTGGATTCGAACCCGGAGCTACTAATTCGTGACCGCTATGAGCGCCCGACTTCCCGTCTGAGCTAATTATGCTGTCGCGTCACGCGGCAAAATTTACCTTCACATTTTAATGTCTAATGTGACAGTTTTTCATTGTCTAAAAACGCGCATAATATGCCTTTTTTTTAAATAAGACCTAGTTAGATCGATTTATCGTCCCCGAAATCCCCTGCATACATAATTTCATGAAAATCCGTCGAGCCGTTTCCGAGATTCAGATTCTATATATATATATACATATTTATATAGGTACAAGAATTGCTCGTTTAAAGGTATAAGATGTGTGATTGGATTTTCCCAGATCTACGATAACAAACACGCTTTCAACGCTAAACTGCTCGAGCTACGTGAACACAAGCTGAGGCTGGTGGAACTTATGAAGGCTATCGGAGATCGACTCGCTGAGATCCGAATCGAGATTCCGCCCAAGTTGGCCAAACATCCACCGCATGTTCCGGAGATCGATGATGAAATGGAGTTTCCGGAGAAACATTTGGAAGTAAGTTATCTTATGGAACTGACAAACATGACTTGATATTGTTGCTGCAGGACTAGCTCTAAAATCTGTTTTGCTGTTACTTTTATTTTGTTTGCAAATTTAAGCTGTAAACTATTTCAAGTCGGCAGTTCGTATGAACCCAAAGAATCCCCCCTGATGGGGCACGGTTCCCCTAACCTCCCTACTAACAAGTAGGGAGGTGTAGGTCATTAGGAGACAAAGCTGGCTATGTTGCAGGTTGGCAAACATCACAAATTTTTGAAGATTTAAATCTTCTCCTACAAACAGGCTCGCGACCGTTCCGTGACCAGGAAGCAGGTTTCCTCATTAGGTCACTCTTTTACTCAGGTATTTTTCTTCGCCGTTTTTAAGTTAGCATCATCAAGCACATGACTTCGAAAAGACAGCGATGCGCGTAAAATAACCGGCTCCCGATCGACAGTTGCCGTTTTCCCGACTTGACTTGCTGTAACGTCAACAGTTAATTACGATTAATTAATTATTTTGTCAGATAAAACCTGAACCAATAACGAAACCGACGGCAGCAAGCAGACCGCCTACCACTAGGAAGTCAACCGCCGTGAGCGAACGCAAGCCAGTCGCGGCGATATACCCGCAACCAAGACACAAACAGCCCAAAGTGCCACGATTTGTACCTTTAGAAGGTAAAACACCATTTTCTTATTAGTGCAACGATGAATTATGCTTATCTGAAGGATATGTAATACTCGTATAGTGATATATTAAAAGAAATCCGAGAAACTCGAGGGAAATAAAATAGATCATAATTACAATATTAGAAGTATAAATTTGTATGATGAGTGATAAATATAGTTAACGACTAATCACCTGCTTAAATTTATTTGAACTAAATACTGTTGTTTTAAAATTTTAGAAACTCATCCGTTAGTGACAACTTGGGAACTCTTAAAGGCGCGGCCAGATATGGAAAGTACTCCGATGGAAATAGAAATTCGCGAGAGGCGCATTCAAAGGTTCTGTCAATTATTTACATAATATTAATGTAATACGCTCCTATTTATATATGAGTAGGTGTATACCTACTAAATGCTAGCTAGCTCTTATTTATATATGAGTAGGTGTATACTATTATTATCATTAATCACGACATGTATTTACCTGATATGGTGGCGCGAATCCAAGACATTTCAATGCATTTCTTTTGCTATTTTTAACCCCCGACCAAAAAAAGGGTGTTATAAGTTTGACGTCGATGTCTGTCTGTCTGTCTGTGTCTGTCTGTGGCACCGTAGAGGTCAAACGAATGGGGCGATAACGATGTGTATTTTTTTATTTGAAAGTTAATTTCCGTGTGGATGTTCTTAGCTATGTTTGGTTGATAACGATTCAAGATGTCGTCTCCACAAAATGGCGGGCAAAAAATTTCTTCACAACCTACTTCAATATGAGTAATATCAAATGAAAGGGCTTGACTAGTAGAATACTACATATATACTTACAATACTATATATCTATATTATACACTATAACAAATTTCAAATCCAAGATGGCCGCCACCACAAAATGGTAAATTTTCACTACTACCTCAATATGCGATATACGATATGCGATGTATAATATACCAAATGAAAGGGCTTGATTAGTAAAATACTATGCACTAAGGCAAATTGAAATCCAAGGTGGCCGCTACCAGAAAATGGCGAAATACACTTTTTTCTCAATATACGTATCAAATTAATTTGACTAGTAGAATGTTGTACTTACAAATTTCAAAACCGAGGTAGTGGGGGGTTAGTCAAAATTTTAATTTTGTTCTTGTAGGTACTGGTAAATCTTAATATACATGTAAAGTTTGTTGCTCAATCACGTCGGTACGGGTGAACAGATTGGGTTGACATTTGGAACACAGATTAAAGTCTGAAATAAAAGATATGCTACTTTTTATTACGGTTAATTAAGGAAATGGGAACTACGCGGAAAACCCCACAATGAGCTATTAGTAGTGTAATAAACAAGCATGAGCTAAGGAACCATGTTTTAAATAACTAGTGATGTCCATTTCCAGGCACTTATATCAACAGGACACCCTGTTGTCGGACGCAAAAGTTGCAATACAACAGTTCGATTCTCGCCTCAGACAGCTGCAGAGAGAACGTATTCGAGTCCAAGTAAGAGTTTTATCACTAAAATAATGTTTAAGGGATGCCATAATTAAGCGCAAGTTGTGTCATTGCGCTCATCTTCATTTTGCGCGTAATATTATTTAAAAAAACACGATTTCTCTCAGTGATGACGTTAGTTAACGTAATACTACACTACCCATAGATTCAAGAAAAAAGGCAAATATGGGTATTTCGTTTTTCATCATCGCTTCTGTTTCAGGAGAAAAATCAACTTCTGGAACTGCACCTTTTCCAGTTACACAGGGAAATGAACGTTTTGAACAAATTCGAGGCCCATGAGGACAGATTAGCAGAAAGAGTGTATTCTAAACTTATGCAGGTAGATAATGATGTTTTCTATGTCTTTCATGCTTGGTATAAACTTCTGCCTCTGTTCTTTGGTATTCACTTACAATCTTTAGCTTGTATTTTGCACTATCCAAGTAGCAGATCACAACATTGGACACTAGTAAAGGGTCATCATTTTAGATTTTGAAATGAAAACTATTCTCAACACATCCACGCGAAGATATTTGTACAACAGATGTTGACCGGTTCTTTACAATTTCAGAAAAAAACTTTAAACATATGTTCCAAATTCTAATGTGTTAATCATACGATTCAATTTTAGGTGCGTGGGGTCCAAGACCTGATCCAAGATTGCGAGCACCGCATAAACGAGCACATTGAGAATAAGGAAATGCTCGGCATCGAGTGTGAGGAGATACAGAGCAAGTTCAAGAAACTGATACAGGATAACAAGTTCGCTGATTTCTTGCGGAGAATTTTCAAGAAGAAATACCGCCCACCCAGGGTTCACGATGATGATGGTAATACGAAATAGTTCACTAGGATAGTTTGCAGTATCAACCCATGGAGTCTCCATTGCCTGGACACGGTGTTTCCCTTAACCACAAGTAGGAAGGTTTAGGCCGTAGTCCATAACATTGGCCAAGTTGTGGGTTCTCAGACTTGTCTTGGAAGAGTTAAATCTTCTCCAACAAGCAGTTTTCCTCATGATTTAATTTTCTTCGCCGTTTTTAAGTTAGCACCGTTACGCACCTGATTATTTCGAAAATACAGAGGTAGGTACGCGAGATACGAACCTTTGTTGAGGTAAGTTTAAATTTAATCTGTTCATATGAGTATGTTGTGTATATAATTGGAAAAATGTGTTTGAAAGCGCTTGAATTGATCAGTCGGGTTTTAAAAAAATGTTATCAAATAACTGTTGACTGATCAACGATGTCGTTATTTATAATAATGGAATGTGGATTTCTTTTACAACATAGAGTAATGAGACGAGCAGGACATGTGCCTGATGATAACTAACATGACTGTCCATAAAAGTACAGTGGCATGCAGGTATTGGAACACGAAGAGTTCAAATTATTGTTTGTATAATAGACAAGTCGAAACCTTAATCCGTCTTTCAGATATTTGACCCAATTCAACAAAAAAATATTACTTCCCAGAATCATCTGAATCGGAAGAGTCTTCGTCGTCGAGCGAAGAAGAGGACGAAGGCAGCTTGGACAGTCGCGACATCGGTCCCATACGTCTGGATCCTAATATTTGCCCCGAAGGCTGTGACAAAGAAATCTATGACAAGACTTTCGAAATGAGAAACATGAGGTAGATTGAAATTTTAAGAATTGTTCTTTCTGTACGTGACTTCGTCGGTTCAAACACCGATTACGCTTCTGAGTATTCAAGTACAGATGATTTTCCCATTACCTATGGTTTCAACGGTGAAGAAAACCATCGTAAAGAAAGTAACATCTATGTCCCAATAAAGCCTATTTTAAAAATATTTGACAATCACAACCACACACTAAATACCTACATTTATTCAGCGTGGTAGAGTATGGCTAAGAAGAGATGCAGCTAGACAGTTGTGTTGTGAGAAAAAATCCAAATTTCTAGAAGAGCAACGTCACTTTTTGATAATAAAATTTAAAATAATTTTAATCGTATCAAATATGTTTAGTTTACCGGGCGCTGAAAAGACACCCCTAAAGTACCTATTTATCTACTCACAGACATAAACGTGAGCAAGACATGATAGAACAGGACCATCTAGTAGAGCTTCTTCGTAAGGACATCGAAGCTCATAACAAGATCAAGCGGAAGTTGTCCGTTCAGTTGGAGACTAGGAAGAATGAGCTACGAGAGTTTATGGTAACAATGTTATTTCAAAATGAAAACCTTGTGAGCCGGTTTTCACGGCGCGGTTGCCAACCACGCCCGCGCGCGGGCGCGGCGGATTTGTATGTAAAATTGAATTAAAAACTCACGACGCGGTTTAAGACCGCGGCGGCTGCGGCAGCCGCGCGGCGCCCGCGTGGCTGCGCGCGTTTCTTGCACAGTAGCTTTCCGCAGTAGAAACCGCGAAAACCTGCGGTCTCGTGAGTATTGAAATAAAACCGTCGCCAGCCGCGGTGTCGCGCCTGCGCGCGGGCGCGGTTGGAATCCGCCCCGTGAAAATTGGGTCTAAGCAGAACTGAAACACAATTTAAAGATTAGAATGAAAATCGTGCAAGCTTAAAAGTTATTCCTAGATTAAATTATGATATGATCAACACAAACCATGATACTATTCGACTAGGTACTATCGTAACGGTGTATTGCGACGAATGGTTTCTTAAATTTGATAACTTTCAAAACTTTGGTTTTTTAAAAGAACCCCTTCTACTAAGGCGTAATGGGTCTATCTATGGATTCCAGTCGAATGAAAGTTCCTTTCCATTTTTGATAGACATTTGCTGTAAACAGTTACAATTTATTATGAAATATCAAGGTGATATTATATAATTTAAAAAAAATACATTTTATTATACAAAACTTTACGTACCTAAATCGTTCAAGCCATATCTAAGATTCAATTTTTTTTTGTATATTTTTCTCCTTGAATCTGATGATGTATCTGTTGCTGGAAAATCTGATGTTACAATCAGTTAGAGAAGCAAAGCTGTATGAACGAAGTGGACCAAGTGGTGGTGCTCCGCTACGATCAGATGCGCGCGTCGGCCGTGCGCGGCTGCACCGGCCCGCGCGGGCTGTCCGCCGCGGTCGTGTTCCCGGAGCATCTGCTCGCCAAGCTGCGGACCAGGGTGCTGGAGCTGCAAGAGGAAATCAAGCAGCAGAGGATGCGAATGAAGTGAGTCAATGTCAAGTAGAGGATGCGAATGAAGTGAGTCAAAGTCAAGTTGAGGATGCGAATGAAGTGAGTCAATGTCAAGTAGAGGATGCGAATGAAGTGAGTCAAAGTCAAGTTCAGGATGCGAATGAAGTGAGTCAATGTCTAGTAGAGGATGCGATTGAAGTAAGTCAATGTCAAGTAGAGGATGCGAATGAAGTGAGTCAAAGTCAAGTAGAGGATACGAATGAAGTGAGTCAATGTCAAGTAGAGGATGCGAATGAAGTGAGTCAAAGGGAATATTTGGAATTATAACTGGTGTCCTCGTGACGTCGTCGTTCAATTGTTTTGTCTGCTCACAAAATTTTAGGTTTTGACTAGATTCTCACCCCGGACCATAATTAAATTTGTGTTTTTAATAATACTGGTGGGAATTTCTCACACAACAACAGCTGATAAAATAATCGTATACTTTTTTTTTTTTTTTTTATAGCATAGAGTGACGAGACGAGCAGGCCATGTGCCTGATGGATTAATTAATTGTAAATACAAACTTATTACACAGGAACACCCAGATACAGAATAAATAACTGTATTTGCGCTGTGTTTTGTGTTTACACAAATATTTGAACAGCTTTGTGATTTTTTCATGATTAGTTGATAGATAATAAAGTTGAAAGTTGAATGTGTGTGAAGTGAAAGTTCGTCTTTTTACACATATTTTTTATCGTTTTAGGTACAGGTGTTCTGCCTAACTGTCTTATTACATCTACGAATTTTGTTTAGTTTGTGGTTAGATATCGTTGTGTCAAAAATATTACTTAACCAATTTATTGAAGATCCGATCTTACATGCTTCTCTATTTGGCTTAGGATTGCTTGACTGAGCTTGGAACGTATTTGATGAATAAGTAAGTAATACCAATATTTCAGGATCAATCGCACACATTTATTCCGTATGAACATCGACCTTCGCGCGATGGAGGCGCAAGCAACGGAAATACACGAAAAGATGCGCGAAGTTCTTACTCGCAAGCTCGGGAAACCTCGCAAAGTGGACAAGACACTCGACGATGTGTTGAGACAAATGGCACGACGACATAAGTTTTCAGCAACATTGGGCGCTATGCCACAAGTCCAGACGCAGTTGCGAGCTTGGCGGGTAAATAAACTTTATGCTTATGAGATTAAGAATTAACGAAATCAGTCGTCAAAGTCAGGCTACATCTGGACAAGGACTGATCGTGATATCACGATCAATCCTTGAATGTGTCAATGGTGTTTGCATTTTCAACTATTGTCATGTGCAATTTCTACTTTTTGGCAAATTATATAAATACCCTCCCCTTCCTCTTTTGGTGAGATTTTGAACAACCTCACGTGAAAATTTTACATGTTTTACTCAATTACTCCCAGATTTAATGACATATTTTTTTGTGAAAAAAAAATATGACGTGAGTTTTGGCTCGACCCCTCCCCCTCCTTGAACACCTCACGCAATTAATGGACGCCCCTTTTCATTGCCTTATAGGACCGTCATGGCGAACTGGAGCAGAAATATCTTAAGGCTCTAGGACAGTTCGCGGGACGCCTGCGACTCGCTGCGGCTTTACAAGCAGACGTTCTGCCTCAAAAGGTTTGGTTCTTAGATAAAGAATAAGTAAATAGATCAGGTTTTTCCGCGCGGTTCCTTTGTACCAATCGTAAGCAGATGAGATGTATGTTAACTATGGTGACATAGTGATGTGCCGCGACAAAAGAATGACACTTTCACAAGACGGACCCGTGCTTTCGGTGTAAAGCATTTGTTCTAACTCTATACGTAGTATATTTGTAAACTCTATGGTTTGGTTTCAATTTCCAAATTAGGTATCCTATAAATTAATTGTCAATTAATATTAATGTTTGGAAGTTTGGTTGTTTGTTGCTCAATTACATCGTAACGTCTGAACGATTCAGGAAATTTTAAACATCAATTACAATCTATCTAAGATTATAGTATTTTCATCTCGGGAACATAACGGGAACGGGAACGTCGCGGGTAAAGCCGCGGGGCGCTGCTAGTATTAAATAATAGTGAAATGAATATCAGACAAACTTAAAGGACACTGTCATCATTGCTCAATTACGTTTCACCCTTCAAAACAAGGAGCCAATGCCGTTTCTTAAGGTTATTATTTAAAAAAAGACGCACGTTAACGTTTTGGCTCAATAAATAAAAATCAATAAAAAAAATAAAAATAGCTCAAAATGGATAAATAAAGCTAAAAATTCTTCGAATAGGTAAATACAACCGATAACTTCACCTTTATATTTTCCAGAGAAATTACAGGGCTTAGAGATATAATATCTTAGACCTCTGGGTGACGAGCGCAGTGCAGTGCTAGATGATTTCGGACTGTTCATGTTCCAAGCGCTGCGTGTCATTGTGCATGTGGCAGGCATGTTCCTAACTTTCAGGTACACGTCCTGCTCGTCTCGTCATTCTAAATTGTAATGTCTGTAAAGTCGGTTGGCTTACGGACAATAGTTTAACGTGACAACGTCATAACAAAACATTGATAAATGCGGCGCAAGTGTAAAGGATGCGGACCTCGGCTTATAATATGAATAGTATAAAGTTAAAATGTAATGCTTTTTAAATCCTGGTCGTAGGCGCCAAATTGTACTGACTGCCTTGGACCTGGACTAAATAAAACAATAAAACTGAGTAAAAGTACTCTGGTTGAAGGCCGTAACTAAACATAAGCTGAAGGCTTTAAAAAGAAATATATATGCATACATATATACATTGAACATATGTATGTATGTTTACGTATATACTATATATTGATAGTTAATGAAGTTAAAGAAGAAGAAATTAGAGAAGTGAATTAATGAGAGAAGATAAATAAATTATTAGATTGATAGATGCAGATAGATAGATTGGCCAAAGTGAACGTCTAGGGGGACCTATAGGACCCACGTTGTATCCGCATTACCAGTAGTTCAGCGAGAAGACCGGTTTACCTATGTTCCTAAGAAATAAAGAAATGTGACAATGTGACATCTTATAATTTACTAAAATGCTGTTAGATAAAAACCTAATAGGATCCTGAAAAGAAGGTGATAATTCTATCTACAAGAGAGTATATGGAGTGTAGTTGTTTGGATTATAAATGAAATTCACATAACAAGAGCTTTAAGATTAATACAAATTGATTAGTTTTAACTAGCGTGCCTGCCTATAGAATTAAATACCGAACTTCTTTCTACTACAAATGAATATATGAATTATGAATCATGTATATGAATTTTAGTTTAGTTTATTATTTTTCTTAAACCGTATTAGTCGGACTCCACGAGGATGCCCTCGCTTCAACACTATTTCGCAATCCTAGCCGCGAGAAGAGAGGCGAACTTCTTAGCACTCTATGGATTCACCGTGCCGGAGCTAGGTGTCCATCGTGTAACAGAGAGAGAAAAACAGAAAACTCGAGTAGACCCCAAGACTTGTGATTCGGGCATAGGTTTAAGGGGCGCCCTTTTTGATGATCACCAACACTTACCTTAACTACTCTCAGACCTCTCCCTATTCAGCCAAATCTGACAAAAACCCACCAGTGCAGTTTCAGATACTCGTTCTAGCATAGAACGTACTGCATTTCTGGACAAGCCAAAATCTTTCAGCAGGTTATAGAGAGATTTTGCTGGTATACATCTCGCTCCTACTTCTACAGCAACTTTCTATGTAGAAATTAACTACATTGCCGTTTTTGTTAATTTGTTTAGAAGGTTATAATACTTATTTTGTTTCATCGCGTATTCTTTAAAGATTATATGTAGTAAATCTACGTTAATTTGTTTAAAAGGTTGTAATACTTATTCCGTCTCATCGCGTATGATTTAGAGATTATAGTCTAAATCTATGATTACTCAGACAGTAATAAAACCAGTATTTTGCCCTGCAAGTCCGGAATAAAAGTCTCTGTGTCAAATTCTTGTTCTGTATAAGTAACAGGAATTCGACGAACATTGCTATGCTGAGCTCAAGGACTGACTTTGAAGCCTTGCATCAGCAAAAGCCTCATTCCATTAGATCTGAATAACTAAGAGTTTTATAATCCCCATAGAACAATCTACATACTAATATAAATCGTTAGTACAGGTAACCATGTTTTGTATAAAGTTCAATACATTATTGAACAACCGCTGTCGTTTTAAATGGAGAACATCAAGACAATGTGAATCATAATAGACTAACAAGATTACTCGAAGTTATTAATTTACTTTAAAGTCTCTATAGGACTAAGAGTTTTATAAGTTGTCGCAAAATCATGAAATATTAACTCACCGATTATCTTTTGAAATACATAGATATGGGTCCAAATCAAACCTCTTTATACAAATCTCCCGTATGTCCGTTGTTGTGTCTCCCGAGAGATAAACATGTCTGGAAACGTATCAAGATATCAGAGTCAAAATACGCTACATCATAAATGCAATTACTATTTACAGCAATAAAATTAACATATACAGCAATAAAGTTAACATTTAAAGGATAAATACCTTTTCTGTATTTTAGTTTTTCCACAATTTTATTTTGTCAATGTCGTGTCTCACAAAGTGTTCAATTATATATAATACGTAGGGGTAACACTTTCCCCTACAACAACCTACCAACGAATATCTTATCTTATCTTAATATTTATAAATCGCCTGTCACGATGTTTGTCCGCGATGCACTCCTAAACTACTTAACCGATTTTAAATTAAATTGGCACACCGCGAGCAGTCTGGTCCAACTTGAGAGATGGGATAGTTTTTATTTCTATTAATAGTCTTTAAATGACAATATCCGAGCGCAGCCGGAATGGGCCGCTAGTTTATATACAGGGTTACTGGTAATCAGCCTGCATCCTTTTAAGGGGATGTTAGGTACATTCAATATGTCAACTTTTGTTCTACAGTTTTTAAAAATTTATGTTTATTTTTATTTTACAAAATAAATAAAAAATGTATTTGCACGGTCTAAAAGCATCGAACTCTCCGTAACAATTCGTAACAAGAGTGCGTACGCTCTTTAACGCGCAAAAAGTTATGTGCCGAAGTGAATAAACACTAAAAAGTCACAAAACAGTTCAAAATTGTTGCCCAACAAACACTATTTTTTTTGGGTTATCTATTGAGTTTTAACGAAAGTTGTAGAACAAAAGTTGTTTGTTTAAATATACAGAACATGCCCTTAAACGGATGCAGGCTGATTACCAGTAACCCTGTACATATAATAATGTATCATTTTTTAATAAATTAATTAAAAAATATTTCTTTTTCCAACAAAATGAAATATATACGCACGCTTAATAATAAAGAGAATTATCTCAAAAATTTTGGGAAATGGCGTTTAAAGTTTAGTCTGTTCGACCAGGAGCACAAAATACTAAAAATAATTGATAAATGTCGTATTTTTTCAAAACAAAAGAAGGGTAGATAAAAGTAGAAATCCTAACCTTTAATCTGGTATATCAATGTCCATTCTACATTATTTATGAAAACCCTGAAAAAAAGTGAAAAGAAGAAAAACCCTCGGACTTATTTCAGTTTATGACAAAACTAAAGTAGTAGTTTAATAATAAACTGAAATATCTCAAAATATTTCACAAAAGAAACAAAATATTTTAAAACAAGACTGAAATAAGTGCAAATGTCCATTTGGCAATAAAACAAGCTTAAATACTAAATGAAGTTACATCAAAATATTGCACTTTATGATTGTAAATTAATAAATAAAATACTCACGTTTTAACTTTTAAACAGCAATATTCGACTTTTGACAGACATCATGGCCGATCCGTTTGGAACGAAAGAGACGATCGATCTTCCGTTTCACTCAAAATCGTTCGAATTTAACGGCTGTCGAATCTATCCTATTCTTTTCGTATTGTTATTGCGTTTTATTACAAAAACTCGATTTCCCCAATTTTTCAGTTATTTCTCTTTATTATTAAGCGTGTGATATGTCAAGAGGTCATTCGAACAGTATTGGATTTCAATACGAGGCGCAAGCGGTGTGCTGTCATCGCTTCGGCAGAGTCTGGATTATTACATCGTGCGAGGCTGCTTGAAGACATTTCGGAAGGGAAGTACACTCCTCCTTCGATAGCCGTCGTGTGACCTCGTAGTTCGGGAACTGTCTGACGTCTCGTTGATAAGAAATTTCCAATAAGAAAAATTGTACCACATGTTTGTCTCATCGAGTAGTACCTTGTATTAAACTCACTTGTAAAGTTACTACGCATTTGTTCTTGTTCGTGAACCGAAACGAGATTCTACTGTCCCGTTACACAAAGGTACTGAGCTAAGCTAAGCTAAGGGTAATGAGCGTAACGGGACATAACGGGACACTTTTTCGTGCATGCAGCCGGCGTTCATCGATTTATTAGACGTTGTCAAAACCACAGAAAACCACCTTTGAAGTGTTTTTTATTTCCTCATCACAATATTAATTCAGTTGTACCGTCCGTAGCCGCCGAAAGACCCAGCCGTTATGTCTGGAGGGTACCAGCCGAGCCAGTACCAGCGCGACGTGGTGCGTCTGCGCATCGTACGCAATCAACAGCAGCAGCAGATAAAGGTCATCTCTAATTTTACTCCTTACCGCGAAATTTTCTTTGCTATATTGAATAAATGCACGGATAAAGGTGCAGGTTCGCGAACACGAACTGGCGACCATACAATTCCATAATGTTAATTGCTTTTCGCGGTCTCCGGTCGCAGTCGCGGTCGCGGTCTCCGGTCTCGGTCTCCGGTCTCGGTCTCCGGTCTCGGTCTCCGGTCTCGGTCTCCGGTCTCGGTCTCGGTCTCTGGTTTCGGTCTCTGGTTTCGGTATCTGGTCTCGGTCTCCGGTCTCGGTCTCCGGTCTCGGTCTAGTGTCGCGGTCTCAGCGCGAACCTGCACCTTCACTCACGTGTGGTATGATGGTTGGTCCAGTCCGACTTAAGTTTCAGCCGTGTTCAGCCGCCTTTTTAAGAAGAGTGTGCGCGCGTGGATTGGTTGAAAAAAGCCGCTGAACGCGACTGAATGATAAGTCGAACTAGACCGATACATTACACCTATCGCCTATTCTTAGTAGGCTATTGACTTTAATGAGTTATTTAAGCAGGCTTTGAAGGAGGAGATCTCAGGTCTCCGCGTGAAACCGTTGTCGGATAAATCGCTGCCGCCCTATTATTCATATTCGTACCCAGAAGACGATCGTATTTATCTGAGGCTGGGTCCGGGAATGGGCAGAATAAGGAAACAGAGATACTTCCCCACGTAAGTCAAGTTTGCGAATTCTTATACTGAATATCTGGCAAAAATTCTCCAAGAATACTTCTAGATGTTAGACAAGAATACATACTCATATTTACATTAAAATTTTTGAATTTGCACATTGGAAATGTTTTTTTAGATGACTCTATAATTGATACTTAGGAAACCTCTTGGAGTTTTCTTTAACTCCACATTGTCTTAAGACAAAAATAGTAAATTTGTGCGTCCCGTGGTGACATTGTATGTACAGTGCTGAAATGCGAACACGGACAGTGAAAGCGGTCTATAAGGTCAAAGTTACTCAGCTATGGAAAGATCTACTCTCGGAGTTTCTCCGAAGGATTCGTAATAGGATAATTCGTGAGCGAACTAAGGTTACCGATATAGTTTAGCGCAATAAGTTTGTAATAGCAGCAAGCTCTGAGTTCTGGAGTGTAGGCCACGAGATAGTAAACTTAGTATTGGATGCCAGTGCTGCTTTCCGGTTGATAAATCAGGCTGAGTAGCATATTATGGGAAAGTCCTATGGCCAACAATGGACGAGTACATATAGACTGATTATGGTGATGATAATAATAATCGATGCTGATGCCCAAAAGCTTTATTTTTCCTTTCATAGCTGTCTATACACAATGTGTGTACAGGCCGCACACACGACGAAGCTACTAACTGATCTAATTAATTTCATTTCGTCCTCTGAAATAGGCTGCACAACATTTTTCATCCCCAAATTCAGCACGGTCCCAATCGGAGTGTCAGTTTAAGTTAAAATGTGTATTTGGTTGTGACTCATTAAAGTGTCATTTATTTTCTGTTTCACTTTTGATTACTTTTCTGTTAGAAAAAACTTATTTTGAAAATTGGCTCGTTAACATTCTGAGAATGCAACATCTACGCATTAGACTTATACTCATTACATTAGATTATAACTCGCGGATTCAGATGGTCAATTTTTTTTCGTAGCCGGTTTTATAACATTATTTTTTAATTTGGAGGTTGCATAAATTATTAAACCCTGAAATTGTAAAAATCTGCTGTTTATAACAAAAATCTCCTTTTTGAACTGCCATCCTCGGCTATGAACAAATTATATTCTTCTTAACTCAGTATTTTAGACCTTGTAGAATTTATTGTATATATGTATGTACAACATAAACATGTTTCAGAACACCACTAGGGTCAAAACAGAAAAGTGTGAAGGATGTGAACATCATGATGCTGCTCTTCGACTGTCTGGACGCGATGCGAGTCTCTCGAGACGACGCCAACGCTCTTCTGGAAGACCTCACTACGAGACTTCCTGATGTCATCGCTGGGTCAGTTCTAATTTAAAAAAAAAAACAGAAGTTATTTCTTGATTTAACTTACCTTTCATTAGAAATTGAAGGGAATCGTGTCACTCAAGGACTTGCCATTAGAAATATGGTTATTGGTACCTAATTTGTTTTCAGAGATTCGATGATAGTTCGTTGCTGTAACAATTATTTTGCTTTTTGTTTGACGAGAATCGTACAGTTCTTTTTCAGAGTAATTTAAAGGCGTTTTGTAAATAAAAAAATATTTTTTAAATTTTGCCATTAATTTTGAAATACATACGTATGTACCAAAAATATTTCATACTGTAACAGGGATTAATACAATTTGCAAATTGTTTGGACACAGATTAAATCAAAAATGTTGTATTTTTATCCAGCAATCATCTGATGCATATTCTTATGAATTTAACCAATTTTGTCTGATGTTGCACAGGTCGAAAACCCGTTTCGAGGTAATCGATGTGCTAATGAAGAAATGGCTGCTGAAGTATGGTGGAGACCCTAGCCACTACAAGAATCGGACGCGGGCATTCGACGCGCTAGCAGCCGTGGCTGACCGTCTCATACGACAACATGTTAGCTTTTATCATTATTTCTTTACTAGCTGAAACGTGCACGCGTTGCTACACCATCTATCGAAAATTGGTCGTATCAATTCAAATTTTGAACTTGTTCTTTTTTTAAATAAAGAGCAACGAGACGAGCAGGACATGTGCTTGGTGGAAAGCAACATACCTGCCACATAACAGCACAATGACACGCAGCTATTGGAACATGAAGAGTCCAAATCATTACCTAGCACTGCACTGCGCTCGGCACCCAGAGATCTAAGTTGTTATATCTCTAAGCCCTGTAATTTCTCTGGAAACATTGCCCTTCAAACCGGAACACAGTAATGTTTGCACTTTACCGCTTGGCGGTAGAATAACAACTGGCAAAGGTGTGGTACTTCCACAGGCGGACTCTGCCAAGAGTCCTACCACTACAATAGGCATGACGACTGATCCTGAAATTATATTAAACTTTTTGTAATTATAATGACAGTATTTAAATATAATAAAATACGTATCAACTTTAATTTTGATATCCTTTTGTTTAACTTACTTTATGATCATTCAAAGTGAGATGGGCAAGTCCATTTTAAAAGTAGGAAATTATTAGAAAATGTATTTATTCACCATTGGATAACCCATTCAATTTAAAGTAACTTTTGTTATGAAACCAGTTTCCTAAACGCAATATTCAATATAGCTAATATACAAACTTTACGCGCGACGCATAGAAAATGCTAGACTGTGACGTCACGCTTTAGTAGCGTTTTTGTATGAAACGTTTTTGGGCAAGTCTAAAATTGTGATATCACGGGAATTTTTTAAGATAACAAACTAATTCTTTCACCTCACCTATGTTTCACCTATGTTTTAGTTATTGAGTAGCCTTTTGATGGCACATTAAATCAAAAATTAATCGTCAAGCCTATTATGTATCGAAAATTAGTCGTACCAACTCAAATTTTTAACAAATTCGGTTACCTTAGGTTCTAATGACGATTCTAAAAGATAGACACATGCTGCCACGCAACGAAAGCTCTCAAAAAAGCAATATTTTTTTCCGTTTTTGTTACATTTTTCATTCATGCTCCGCTCTTGATGATAGTAGCGTAATGTTAAATAGCCTATAGCCTTCCTCGATAAATGGAATATCCAACAAAGAAAGAATCTTTCAATTCGGAACAGTACTTCCCGAAATCCTTGCGTTCAAACAAACTCTTCAGCTTTATAATTTATTAGTATAGATGTGGTCTGTCTATTTTCATTTGAACTCTCCGACTAGGGGAGAGTAGTCGACCGAGAAGTCTACTGCCTAAGGAAAAGTCTCGCTTTGATATTGTTCTCTGTTTCTTTTTCGGTTGAAATTATAGAGACAGCAATAGCAAAACCAAAGCCGATGTAGTTAGGCGGAAGAAGAGCTGTTTCAATAGACCGCGCTGTACATGATTTTGGGAAGTAATTAATAAACATTAAACAAGCAATGTATTATATACTAATATTATGACGTGGAAGAGGTTTTTTCTTTGAACGCTTATCTCGGGAATAGGGACCGTTTTCAAAAATTCTTTCACCGTTGGATATTTACATGATACCTGAGTGATAGGCTATATTTTATAAATACCACGGCCGAAGCCGGGATGTGCCGCTAGGTTTAAATAAACATGCAACCCAATTCCGAAAACGTATTGTATTGAATTCAACCCAACAAAGCCGTCTACAGAATTTGTGTAGATACAGACAAGCTAATTTTGATTCGAAGTTCGTATTCCTAATAGTCCAGTAACTTTGTCACCTGAAAGTATGGAGTAATATGCGTTAAATCCGGTAGATCTGACTTTTTGCAGACTTGTTTTTGATGTTGGCCTAATGATTAAATAAAAAAAAAACTATAAACTTTGAAATACTTATTTTCAGAAAATATTGGGTGTACAGAGACAATTCTAGTATCATATTGTAGCAAATTTAGTCTACTTTATAATCGTAATAAGACTTTTTTTCAAAAACCAATCGTTTATGGTTATAATCGCCAAAATTTGAAAAATAAACGATTTTTCGCGGTTTTTTCGATTTTTGACAAAGTTGCGTTCGCCGCTCGAGGTCACAAACTTAGATTAATCATTAGGCCAACATCATCTGCAAAAATGCAAATCTGCAAAAAATCAAATCTACCAGATTTAACGCATACTGTATGTAATGTAGAAAGTTACTGGATTATGACGTAAATTACGCTAGAGTAGGTACTACTGATCAGAGCTTTAAGGCAGTTACATAAAAAACACTGCAATAACGCGTTCTCGGAGTAGGATATTGTTACCATCATTGGCAAACAATTGGGATGACGACAGAGTCAAAAATATACAATTTCAATTATTTCGTTAGGTAGATTATGGAAAAATATGGGACACGTATTTTTTCTTTTATCAAATCATCACAAAGATATAGATCAAACTTTCGCAGTGGGGGGGTTGTGACCAGGGATGTAACGGAGGTGATCTTATCGGAACCGAAGTCGGAGTCGGAGTTTTTAAATTTGATTTATCGGAGTCGGAGTCGGAGTCGGAACCGGAGTCGGAGGTAGGGTCAGAAGTAGTGGTAGGAGAGAGATTTTTATTTTAGGACAAATAAAACATTCATTCAAACTTTTCATTGTTTTGTTTCATGAAATATCACAAAAAATGAAAAAAAATGGAATATTCAAAAATAAACAAAAAATTCAATTAATTGAATCCCAAATATAAAGTATGTTAAATGAACAAATGCTTTCAAACAAATTAAATTAAATACATTGACACCAAAAGTGTGTATATGTACTTCATGAACATAAGCTTTGAAGCTGTCTCAGTCTAAGATATTTCTTAAGAGTGCGCCTAATGCCAGGAAAAAATCTGATTTCACCCGCGCGTGGCCCTTCTTAATATGATGTGCAGTCGAGAATAGCATGACACAGTTTGGAGGGGAAATCAATATTAAATCAGGAGTAAATTTTTGACCAAGTTTGATTTAATTACTCAATAATTAAACATAAATTTAAAAAGTGTTCGGTCTAATATTTATTCTTTGGTTCGGTTACTTTAATAGAACGTAATATTAGAAATTTTATTATCAAAAAATAATGTGGGGTCATCGCTGATAATTTCGAGGACATGAATTAAAATAGTTTTTTCAGGTGCCATTTTAATATAAAAAAAAAAATTAAAATGGCACCTGTAAAAAAATCTGATCTATTTTTAAAATTCTATTCGGTTATTGTGCTTTTTCTTGATTGTACCCACACGTCAATGTTTTTTTTGTTATAGTTTTTAGTTTCTTAACATCAGTGAGCGGCGTCGAAAATGTCCTATTTTCGTTTTCTGGCACTAGGCGCCCCCTTGTAGATTAAATCGACGCCACCAAAAAGGTATTCGCTCGCTACCGAGCCTGGTGGACACGATACTATTGGCGGAAATGTAATATAAGGTGCTGGAATTTTGCATTTTTCTATGTTGTGCTCATTTAGTATACTTTTCATTACACTCGTGCGCGGGAGATTCCCTGCGCAACATGTTCCTGCGAAACTGTTCGTTACTGTCGTCGCAGGGCGCCGCCGCTAAGTTATGCTTCGACATCCGATTAACCTCCGATTCAAAAGTTTCGGAACCGGAGTCGGAACCGGAGGTGTAAAACTAATCGGAACTTCCGACATAACGGAGTCGGAGTCGAAGCTCCGTAACATCCCTGGTTGTGACGTGGTATGGTATGGTAAAAACCGTACCATATCGTGACGTGACTCGAAACTTCTAAACAATGCATCCTCGTCCTTTTTTGATTGTGAAGCATAAGAAAAAATACGTATACAATATTTTTTAATTATCTTGCTGACGGACTTTTTTTTTTGTCGTCTCGCTCGTACTTGTTTCATTTGTTTTGATTACAGTTTAATCACTCTTTTTCTGTATTGTTTTGTGGTGTAAAGTGTATTTGTATTGTATTACAGATGGAAATGATGGAAGGCGCTACAGCGGAGGCTCACCAAGCGATGGAGTCGCTGGAAGCGGCGCTGAGGGATGTATCCGATGAGAAGGAACCGTTGCGGGATCGCCTTGGCCCCGCGCTTGCTGCTTTACTCGCTAGCACCACGCTGGAAAACATTGGTATGTTCCAATAATAGACTAAACTTTCTCGACAGAACTCCTGAGCACCAAAATAATAATTCTAAATCTAATTTATCCCTGAAGTCACGGACAAAAAAAACTCAATGAATTGGCAGTCATAGAAACTGCCGATTGAAATGAAAACGTATAATTCAGAATTTGATAGCTCACTTTGGAAACTACGCGGCTGAAACCGGAGAGCGTGGTCTCGACTCGATGCTGACGCATTGCTAGATAGCCAATGGGAAATCCTAATGCATTTCTAGATGGTCAATGGGAAATGGTGAAGCATTTCTAGATGGCCAAAGGCCATGGTCCCGTGTTCACCCGAAAATTTGTTATCGTTCCCGAGCGTGACGGTAGAATTCAATTCACAGCGCATGAAACATCTGTCTGTAGTGTGCCAAAAGAAGTTTTCACTTCAAAAATCAGTCGTTCCGTATACTAGAAAGTTCTAGACCATTTAATTGTTTTATTTTGACGATTTCAGGTTAATTAAAGTTCAGGCATTTTGCTGCAATAGCTATGAAACTATAGACAGTTTGGGGATAAAGTTCAAAATCAGATAGACCTCTTTGTTGTAAAATGTACTGTGTAGGTACAGTGTACAATGTAAATGTTGCAATTAATAAATGATATGATATGATAATGTATCTGCTGAAGTACTAAGAGTTACTAATATATACTCGAATCCCTACTCTAAGGATTCGTATACTTGTTACATAATAAAAGGTTTTGTGTAATGACAATATGTTTCTAAGTGGAAATGAGTTGATTAACTTTTCAGATAAAATTTTACTCCATTTCAGAGAGCACAGAAACGATGACGTCACTGGTGAATTCACTCATAGACAAGGAGAGTCCTTTGACGGCGGAATCCATAGCTCATATCCAGATTACACATGTCATCGACGATATCAAAGGTAACAAGAATTTGTGCAAATACATATAGACTTACATGCTCGTGAACAAAATGTATGGGTCAAATGAACCACCAGAAGACCTATGTAGGATGATTGAAGGGTATAAAGTAATACGATTCGGCACTATGCCGTCACTTGTATGCTGTCCAACTGAGTGCAATTGAAGAGGGAGTTGCAACTCTCGATCATTTCTCCTTGTCGTATGATTTTTGTACGGCGTTGCGGAATAATGGATTAGAATGCATATTGAAATTTACCAAATAAAAAAAGAATTACCAAAATCGATTCAGCATTGGCGGAGTTATCGAGGATTTCGAGGTGTATCCGTTCCTGTTAACGGCCATCCCAAGCTTTTGGGTGTTTTTATAATAATAATAATATATATTATTTAATATTATATATTAAATAATATATATTTAATATATAATATATTATATATAATATATATTTAATATATAATATATATATAATTATATTATTATATATATATATTTTAAATACATACTTATTTTACATAGAAACCCCCAGACACAGTGCAAACATTTGAATTCATCACACAAATATTTGCACTGGGTGGGAATCGAACCCACTACCCTCGGCTTCGCAGGCAGAGTTACGACCCACTATGCCTTTTTTTCTATGGATTCCCATAGAAAATCGTATAGCATCAATCTCATCATAGCTCGTATCTCGAAAAAGCGATACTGGCCTCGTGACTTAGTTGGTAGTAGGTAGTTCTGCCCGCGAAGTCGAGGGTCGTGGGTTCGATTCTCACCCAGTGCAAAAAATTGTGTGATGAATTCAAATGTTTGCACTGGGTGTTTCTATGTATAATAAGTATGTTTTTAAAACTATATAAATATTATATCAGCTATCTGGCCGCCATCATACACGATTTGCTTGGTTTGGGGTCAGAAGGTCAGATGGTGTTGTGTGTGAATTGTCCACCTATATATATACCACCAATATTTTATGGTTGACTTTCCAAAGACTAGAATGAAGAGGTTTTACTCTACATTTATGATAACAACGTCTAGGCTGTAGAATGCGTTGCTAGTGCGGTTTTTCCCTATATTTACAATCTCGGTGTCTTCAAATCGAGAGTGAATCGTTTTTTTTTAAGTAAACACGCTCCATCGTAGGCCGCATCGTCGCGTCGTTTACATCAGACGAGATGGTGGTCAAGTGTAAGCCTATGAAAAGTAAAAAAACATACAACCAAATTGAGAAGCTTTTTTTTGAAGTCTGTATAGTAGTGGTAGGACTCTTGGCAGAGTCCGCCTGGGAAAGTACCTTTGCCAGTTATTCTACCGTCAAGCAGTAATTTGCAAACATTACTGTGCTCCGGTTTGAAGGGTAATGTTTCCAGATAAATTACTGGGTCTAAACATCTTATTGACGAGTGCAGTGCAGTGCTATTTGGACTCTTCATGTTCCAATCGCTACGTGTCACTGTGCTGTTATGGGCAGGCATGTTGCTTACCATCAGGCACATGTGCTGCTCGTCTCGTCACTCTTTACTATAAAAATAATATATTACTAGCAGCGCCCTACGGTGTTACCCGCGTAGTTCTCGTTCCCGTTCTTTTTCCGGGATAAAAAAGAGCCTATGTGTTCTTCCAGACTATAATCTAACTGTATTTCAAATTTCAGCCAGATCCGTTAATACGTTACGACGTGATTGAGCAACAAACATTCAAATATCCATACATTGACATTTGTAATTTTAGTAGGATTATCATACTTGTAGACTGTGGCATATCAGCGACTGATGAAGACCTGACCCACATCGTGGAGTTAGCTCTGACGTGCCTGCGCGCGCAGCTCGTGGGTGCGAAAGAGGCTGCGGAACAACAGGCCGAAGTCGAGAAGGCCATGTCCGCGACGGACAAGGTACGAACTTGTTTCTTTATCTTTTACTTTTTATTATACACTAGGAATAGAGTGATGAGACGAAAAAGCCATGTACCCAAGCGCGGATCCAGGGGTCCAGGGATCCAGGGTTCATGACCCAGTAATTTCTCTGGAAATGCTGCCCTTCAAACCGGAACACATTAATGTTGGCACACTACTGCTTGGCGGCAGAATAACTGGCAAAGGTATGGTACTTCCCCAGGCGGAGTCTGCAAAGAGTAGACCACTAATATCTATTCTGGTCGAATGGCTAAGTTGGTAGCAAGTCTGGCGGCGAAACCTTAGGCTTAATTCGCACTCAGTGCAAATATTTTTGTGGTAATTACTTATTTGTGCTGTGTCTATTTATAATGAGAATGTATTAACATCTACCTATATACGTTTTATATCAGCTATCTGGCTCCCATAGTACAAGCTGGGTTAGTATATGGCTAAATAATGTTGTTGTGTGTAATTGTCTTTTCAGAATATAGAAAGTATCCCAGAGCCTCCGGAACTGGACCATCGGCGCACAACACGCTTCATTTCGACTCCTGAATTCCAAACGGTTGACCAAGCCGATGCCGAACTACGCCGTTCTCTTCACAAAGAGATGCGACTAGCTAAAGTATTATCCGAAAGCACTTCAGGAGCAGAAAAATCCGAAGATGACGAAGCTAGCGATGAAAAAGCCACCAAAGTATCAAAATCGGCATCGCCTAAATCGAGCCCCACTAATGTGGCCGAAACTACATTAGATGCTGGGACTAAGAAATCACAATCTACCGGGGCTGTTCCAGATCCCAAAAGATCAACTACGGATGTCGGAAAATCTAAGTCAGCTGAAAGTGTTGGTAAAAAGTCATAAATATCTGACATCGCTAAGGAGTCTGATGATGCGGTCAAAGCGAGTGATCTACTAGATATTGAAAAAATGGAGGAAGAGAAAGAAACTGATCCAGAATCTCTTGAAATTTTGCACAAAGATTGGGTGTTGGTTAAATAGGATTAATTGGATATCGCTAAATCGGATTTACTTTATAAAATATTATAGCTTGAGTCAAATGAGCCCTTGATTATACCACATGGGTGTTCCTAAATATGGATGTATTCATTTTATTTATATTTTCTGTGATGTTATTTTTTTCCAGTATTTTATAAATATATGCATTAGTATAATTATTGTCACATGAGAAGACATATTAGTTACAAAAGTATACTGTATTGGGACCTACATTTAAGTTCTTACGATTTACTCGAAGGTGAGCTTTTATGCCAGTGTCTAAAAATTAACATTATATCAGTTCTGTTTTTGCTAAAATATGCTTATGATTTCATTAAAGTAAGATTTTATGAGTGTGCGTTTTTATTGTTTTAGGTGAATAGACTCTTTCATTACTTCAATTTTGTATTGCAACGAGATATGCGTGCTTTTTACGATTACCATGATACGTGAATCTGTTTCATACGATAGTAATCATTGAATCCCATTATAATTTTACTTCTGTAGTTGGCCCAGGGGTAAGAACATCCGTTCCACAAACGTGGTTGTTTGGTTGGACTACCACTCCACTATAAAAAAATTAAAACAAAAAATTTTGTTCAAAAATTAAAATAATCTTTTTAGGGGTGAACAACCCTTATCACTGTATGAAAATTAGCTAGAATCCGATTCTCAGACCTACTGAATATGCATATAAAATTTGGTATAAATCAGTAAGGGCGTTTCGGAGGAGTAAGGTAACTACACTGTAACACGAGAATTTGATATATAAGATTAAATACTATTGGTGATAAGCAGCACCCTTGCAATAGTCCTACATTGTATTTAAGTGGTTTTGCGTATTCCTTGTTTACTGCTATTACGAATTTTAAGTGACAATAATATGAATTAATTATGTCAATAATTACAGCAGGAAAGTTGTGCCATTTTAGACCAAATATCATAAGTTCATGCTGCACAGAACCAAATGCGTTCTGAACAGTCTGCTGGATAGAGCTAGAGCTCTATGTTATATGTGTTCTGGCATCTTTCAAACTTTCTGCTAGTAATGTATTGTGTTCCAGGCATCCAGAAATACCGGGCAAGAAGCTTTTCTGGTTGTTGGGCCTGAAATACCTATTCATCATCAACAGCCCACTAAACGTTCCCACTGCTGGGACTCTGGGCCTTCTCTCGCAAGGAGAGAGCTAAGGCCATAATCCACCACGCTGGCCCAGTGCGGGTTGGTTGGTGGATGACACATGACTTCGAAAGATTCTAGGATACATGTCGGTTTCCTCACGATGTTTTCCTTCGCCGTTTTAAGTTAGTGGCATTACGCACATGACTTCGAAAAGACAGTGGTGCGTGTGGGGTTTGACGGGGTCTCCGGATCGGCAGTCGCCGTTCTCCCGGCTAGACCAGCCGTAACTTAGCCGTGAAATACCTATTGCTAGCCATAAATGTGGTCATTTTTGTTACTGAAAAAGATTTTAGAAATTGCATTGGTTAGGACTATCGGTCTAGTGTCTTTTGTATGAGTTACTTCATGCATTTTAGGGATCAGGGCAAACATTTTTCTTCCGAATGACTCTGGGACTTGCTTTCTTGACCAGATCTTACTGAATATATTTAAAATATGTTTACGAACTGGTGGACACTTTTTATATACTATGTAGGGAATGTCATCGGGGCCTGAAGCTGATTTAGTGGTTTTAAAAGTTTGTCAGAGGATGATTAGGTCTTTGGATGTTTGGTTCTAAGTACAAGAAAAAAAAGTTAAAACACAACACCCTATTGCTGAACATGGGCGGTGTCCTTTAAATCCTTATGAAAGAAATAAATGTTGTGGCTCTGGTTAGATGACAAGTTTTTCAACTTAGACATGGTTGTTTGTGTAGCTGAATATTTAGTATGATGGTTATTCATACGATGTAATTAATTACTGCTTTCACACCAGATGGTATGACACCGAGGAAAAAAATTAATTCTTCTGTTCCACACTGGTGTGACAGTGAGTCTGCCCCCTCTGGAGCTATAATGTCGAAACTAGACACCCAAAATTGGATCACATTTCACCAGGCTGCATTGTAGGCAATCTACAGTGACAAACGAATCCAAAAAATTTGGGATCGTCAATTTAGAATTTATAGCGACTCCAGGTTGGCCCTGCAACCCGATTTTAGAGCCGGCTCTCTCAATCCCCTTGCGAAAATCTAAGTAACAACACGGAAAGTAAAAATGTTCTATTGTTCTAAGTTAATACACATACACGGGACTGAAGGGGAATGAGAAAGTAGACGAATTGGCAAAGCAGACTACTCTGCAACTGAAGTATAAGAGCCGGTTTTCACGGTGCGGCTGCCAACCGCGCCCGCGCGCGGGCGCGGCAGATTTCTATTCAAAATTGAATTCAAAACTCACGACGCGGTTTACGGCCACGGCGGCTGCGGCAGCCGCGCGGCGCCCGCGTGGCTATTTTATATATTCAGATTAAATATATGTCGGCGCAAACAACGTCACGTCATCGCTATCTGCGCTCCGAACGGGAGCGGAGCGGACAGTCGCATGCCTGCGCTCGGAGAGTGAACACCTAAGCTATTGGAAACTCGAGGAATCTATGCTAATTACAGCATGCATATGGCTGGGCAGGGAGAAAGATGCGAGTAGTGAAGGTGAGTGTTAGTGTGCACTACAAAGGGGCCCCTTAAACCTACGCCCGAGTCACAAGTCTTGGGGTCTACTTGAGGTTTTTCTCTCTGCCACACGATGGACCCGGCACCCGCACGGTGAATCCACGTGAAGCCAAGAAGTTCGACTCGGGCGTAGGTTTAAAAGGGGCCCCTTATATTGACGTACGTCAACACTCACCTTCACTACTCGTATTTCTCTCCCTGCCCAGCCAAATCCGATATGATCCTACTAGTGCAGCTTTAGATACTCGTTCTAGTATAGAACTTACTGCACTTCTGGACAATCCAAGGTCTTTAAGCAGGTTATAGAGAGATTTTGCTGGTATACCTCTCGCTCCTACTTCTACAGCGTATAAATTAACTACATAGCCATTTTTTGTTAATTCGTTTTGAAGGTCGTAATACTTATTTTGTTTCATCGCGTGGTCTTTAGGTACGAGTATATTAGTTTCCCACGGTACGGTAAGTTCTACCAGGACTATGCGTTTCGTTGCCCTAGAAAAAAGGAAAATGTCCGGTCTGGATGACGAAACACCCAAATCCTCTGTGATTTTATAGTGCTTTTCATACGTGTCCATTAAAATAGTCCAATCAGGTGCTAAACCCAGGATTGAGTAAGGCTTGCTCTTGGAGTTTGAAGTTGAACCCTCTTTTACAAAGTTAATTTGTCTTTTGTTTGTCGTCAATCCCTTTTGGGCTCTAGCTACCGAAAGGCTTACGGCTTCACGTATGATTTCAAGTACTCTGTCATGGCGCTGTGAGTAATGACCCCTATTAAGGAGCACCTTGCATCCCACCAGCAGGGCCTGATTAACCCTTAGGCTAATTAGGCTGCAGCCTAGGGCGCGGGGATCAGGAGGGGCGCGCTGAAAATGTCTTCGCATGCACTATTAATCTAGCATCGTTGCATTTACTCTACACATTTCAACTAGACCGAGACAAAACACTGTAACTAAATGCGTTGTGAACTGAAAAAGCTTCGGAGTCCCTGATTTTGAGTTTTTCGATGGCCACGCTCAGGGCAAATGGCCGCAAAAGTTAACTAGATTTGAATAAAGCCAGTGGCTCGGATGGTATTTCTGCTAGTATCGAAGGCTTGTGTGCTGTGCGTCTAATTTGTCGCTTGTACTGATGCGTTTCTTTAGGAGCGTCGCTCACACGATCAACAGTCGAGGTGGAGTTGAGGCGCAGGCGCATAAGCGGCACACCGAAACAGGGTTTTTTTTTACAAATGAATGGCAGTGGGCTCATGTACAAGAGTTGCGGCGCGGGCGAGGTGAAGGCGGGGCGACGGCGAGGTGCAGTCGCAGGAGGGGCGCTCATGTGTGCCCGAGTTTCGACTCCACCGTCATATTGTCATTTCGTTTCGTACGAAGCTGCGTTTAGACGTTTTAAACATGCGTGACGATTTTGAAACCAACGTGAAGCTCAAAAACTAAGAAAAATCCAACCGTAAAACCAACGTGAAATTACGTAAAATATAAAGGAAGCTTAGCCGCCTGCACCTCCATTCTACGTAGAGACCTAACGTCGTCCGTGCTGCGACGCCGCGCCGCCGCTGACGTGACGTTGCCTCGACTTACCAGTGAGCGACGCGCCTTAGACTCTCTTCCTAAACTGGGCAAGAACCAAAGTCCTGGAAGCTTGCTAACGTGCAACCAGCGCCCAAAAAAGGTAGAATGGGAGGTCGTGCTGACCCTGCCAATTACAGGATCATCTTGGCCACGACCATACTACTACACTATGGAACATGTTTGTCTAAACCACAGGCTCCTAACGTGCCTAGAATCTAACGTCCTTCGCAGTGATTTTCATCCTTCATACCGTTCGGGTTTCGGCGAAACCGATCTACCAGGGATATTCTAGCATACGTAACTCATATCTGCAGTAATGCTATTCAGAAACACGGTCCAACCCTGAATATCTCGAAGGATTTCGACAGGGCTTGGCACGGTAGCCTTATAAGCTCGGGAAAGCGAACATCCAAAAACTAATCTTATGGATCCGTGCCAACAGACTTTTTGAAGGACCAATCCATACGAGGGCTCATTGATGGCTGCTTTTCGTAAAAAGTCACATATCTAGCGCAAGAGCCGGTTGACAACAAACTCAGCCGCTGAGAGAGAGTATGTCCGAGCATCTGAACTTGGCTCTTGCGGCAGTCTTTGAATGAGGTAATACGACTCTGGCCAAGCTTAACGTGGGGTAAAGTAGACGTGTGTATTATCCGCAAAACGAAGTCCACTTTTTTTTTTTTTTTTTTTTACCTTTTATAGGTTTACACTTGACCGCCATCTCGCCTGATGTAAAGCGACGATGCGGTCTACGATGAAGCGTGTTTACCTAGAAAAAACCGATTCACTCTCGATTTGAAGACACAAAGATTGTAACCATCGGGGAAAACCCACTCAGGCAACGTATTCCACAGCCTAGACGTTCTTATCACAAAAGTAGAGTCAAATCTCTTCGTTCGTGTCTTTGGAACATCAACCATGAAACGATGTCGCTTTTTCGAGCTACGAGCATTCCGATAGAAAAAAGGACAAGGTGGTATTAGATCATGTAAATCAGTCGCACACTCTCCGAAGTGTATCCGATAAAAAACCGATAGACTAGCAATTTTACGGCGATGTTCAAGACTTTGAAGTCTTTTTCGCACAAGAGTAGCATTGCCTATGAGCCTTTTGGCACGTCTCTCGATCGATTCCAGAGCTTCCAGCTGATACTTAGCCGAACCATCCCAAAGGTGCGAACAGTACTCCATACAGGAGCGAATCTGTGCTTGATATAATGTAAGCAACTGTTCAGACTTGAAGTACCTTCGCACCTTTGAAAGGACACCCAGTTTTTTGGCAGCTAGTTTAGCCTTAGATTCGATATACGAGCCAAAGTTGAGCGTAGAGGTCAAAGTCACGCCCAAAAGCTCAAGACGGTCAGAAACCGGCACGGACACACCTCTAAAAGTTGGAGTCAGTTCAAATGGACTCCTTTTAGCGGAGAATAGACACGCTTGCGTCTTACTCTCGTTGAACTTGACCAGATTGGCATCGCCCCATTCAGACACCGCCTCAAGGGTCAAGCTCAAACGCTCGATCAGACTCTCTCTCAGTACCTGAGTTTGCTGCCCACTGGCTCTCGCGCTAGATATGTAACTCTCTACAACGGTGCTATCATCTGCGTACCCAAAGATACCGGGCTTCAACAGATCATTGATGTGTAGCAGGAAGAGCGTTGCAGAGAGTACCGACCCTTGAGGGACTCCGGCATTAATAGCCATTTGATCAGACGAGCAGCCATCAATGACGACTCGTATGGATCGATCCCTCAAAAAGTCCGATATCCACGCAATAAACCCAGAAGACAAACCATACCTAGAAAGCTTACTTATAAGGCCATCATGCCAAACCCTGTCGAAAGCCTTTGAGATATCCAGGGAGACTGCAAGTGCTTCCCCGTGTTTCTCAATAGCTTCACTCCAGATGTGAGTGACGTACGCTAGAATATCCCCGGTGGACCGGTTTCGGCGAAATCCGTATTGCTGGTCACTGAGGAGGTCGTTTGATTCTAGGTACGTGAGGAGCCTGTGGTTTAAGACACGTTCCATAGTCTTGCAGAGTATGGACGTGACCGAGATGGGCCTGTAGTTGGCAGGGTCAGCACGACTACCCTTTTTGGGCACAGGTTGCACATTAGCAAGCTTCCAAGACTTCGGTACTAGCCCAGTTTGGAGAGAGAGTCTAAATAGGCGCGTCAATATCGGAGACAACTCAGGCGCACAAGCCTTCAATACTAGGGCAGGAATACCATCTGGGCCACTGGCTTTATTCACGTCCAGATTGCGTAGCACTTTGCGAACCTCCATTTGGCGAATGTGAATATCTGACATAAAAGTCGGACAGCCAGGTGGAGTAGGAGGTGTCGCGCTACCAGCATCTAGACGAGAAGATTCCGCAAACTGAGTTGCAAACAAGTTTGCTTTCTCCGTTGCAGTGTGAGCCAGTGTCCCATCAGGTTTCAGCATTGGAGGTAGTGAGGAGCGGGAGAAGTTCGATTCGACCGATTTAGCTAGGGACCAAAACGCTTTGCTGCCCGCAGGGTATGAAGCTAGTTTGTTCCCTATTCGACTAATGTGGTCAAATCGAGCCCTCTGAAGAACCTTTTTACATGCCTTAGCAGCCTTGTTGAACGCTTTCTTCTTCTGGCGTATGTCCCTTGCCTTACGCTGTCGAGCATCAACCCAGGCTAGGTAGGTCTCATGTTTAAATGCTTCAGCACTTTTACATTGAGAACCAAACCATGGGCGAGCTTTGCTGGATAATGGGACGTCGGAGTATGGAATGAAATATTCCATAGCCGTACGTATTACATTAGTCACAGCATCCGCGCAGACTGAAGGATCACCAGAAGTGAAGCACAATGACTGCCATGGGTAAGACGCGAAGAAAGAGCGCATCTCGTCCCAATCTGCTGACTTGTATCGCCACAATCGCCGGTTGCCTCTAGGGCTGGGATCAGGCGGATGGTAGACAGATACAGATTTCACCAGACAGTGGTCGGAGCTGCCTAACGGCGAAGATACCACCACGGAATAACGGTCTGGATCTGTTGTCAGCAGAAGGTCTAAGCAATAAGGTGTATGCGACTCAACGTCGGGTACTCTTGTGGCCTCTTGGACCAGCTGGGTTAGGTCTAACGATAAAGCTAGCTTTCTCGTTTCCTGCCCAGCGTGGTCAGTGTCCCGGTATGGGAACAGCCATTCCTTGTGATGGCCGTTGAAATCCCCCAGTAACACTAATTGAGCCGAAGGGTACTTCTGTTGAGCCGCGTCCGCCGCCTCACTTAAATAATCAATGAGCCTAGTCGTCTCCTGGTCTCCGCTGTGCGACCGATATACACAGGAATAGATAATTTTGTCTATGCCTGTGTCTATCAGTGCCCAAAGAACCGAAAATCTAGTATCCTCAAGGTTACGGAGACGCCGACAGCAGATGTCGTCACGGGCACACTCCAGCACGAGGCCGGAATTTGTGCTCCAGAGTATAGCCTGGGTACGTTAGGTACGCCACGTCCGAGGGACAACCTATCTGCGTCTCCGTAAGAAAAAAGAGTGTCGGCTGCTCAGTCTCGAGGTGATGGTGGACTGCTGAGAGATTGGAGTGCAGACCTCGAATATTTGTGAGGTGCACTTTTACCGACAAGGCGTGCAGCCGCTCTTTAACCTTGTTTCTATTGTGTGCTTTGTTCATTTTTGTTTTGAGAGAGGGATCGGTGGGAAAACGGCAGTAGAACGAGGCTGCACACTACTGACCATTGGTCACAACACACAACACAAATACACCAGTGGGCAGCTAGCCTGGAGACTGCGGGGACGCCCGAGCCCCCCCGGGGATGTCTATCTGGCCTTGTCATCCGGTCGCCAACCGGCAGGATAGCGCATCCCGGGATTTTTCGCTAGATGGCGGGGCAGCCTTTCATGAGTGGCTAGCTCACTACTTGGGCCCCCAACTATCTGCGGTCGGTGCGGCAAACCGTGCCTCGGATCCCGCTACCCTCCATGACTAGCTTCCCGATGTACAGTATTGGTGTGTGACAGACCGGTCTTGCAGTTGTGCAGCAACTGTTCTGACCCGTTTTCCCCTAATGGTGTCACTAGACAACACGACGGAACACGGCTAGGCCGCTTGGCGTCGTGACTTAGTCTAGTGGGTGGTCACCAACCACGGCCGAAGCCTACCACCGGTAATTTGTCACCTGATTAGCACCACCCAGGGACCACGTGTGGGGTATCAATATACAGGTGCTTCCCCACGGACGGAGGTGACTCGGTCCCCAAAAACTTCATTGGACTCCTATTTACCCGAGGTGTATCTGTTTTGGTTACTGACCATCTGCTTTTAGAGTTACTTTGACATTTATGCGCAACTTTGACTTTTTCATCGAGTCCAAGGCTAAATTAGTTGCCAAAAAACTAGCGTGCTCTCAAAGGTGTGAACTTCTGTACAGTTGCTCATGTTGTACCAAGCAGAGATCTGGTATGAAATACTGTTCCCATCCGATGGCTCGTCTAAGTACTAGCTTGAGCCCATGGAATCTATCGAGAGACGTACCCAAAAGGCTCATAGACCTACATTAAAATCTTGAACATCACATCAAAATTGCTAGCTTATCGGGTTTTTAATCATACACACTTTGAAGATTGTGCAACTGATCTGCATGATCTAAAACCACCTTGCTTTTTTTCTATTGGACTACTCGTAGCTCGAAAAAGTGACATCGTTTCATGGTTGACGTTTCAAGGACTCGAAGGACGAGGTTTGACTCTATATTTGTGATAATTACGTCTACTGTGTGGATTGCGTTGCTTGAGTGGATTTTTAACTATAGCTACAATCTTAATGTCTTCAAATTGAGAGTAAATCGATTTCTTTAAGGTCAATAGTAAACACGCTCCATCGTAGACCGCATCGTCGCTTAATTTCAGGCGAGATGGCGCGGTGGTCAAGTGTGAAGTGTGAACCTATAAGAAGTATAAAAAGAAACGAAGCCAGTACATTTCATGAGGCCAAACACGACATGGATTTTCTACTTGGTAGCCTGCAGTCACTTGTCATGATTTTGGTCGTACCTAAATTGCGTGATGTGTTTTGCCTTAATGCACGATCAACAAAAAAAAATGGTTTGCCACCGAAGGTTGAATGTCGTGCAGTCTAAAGAACAATGTTAGTTTTGCTTGCAGATCGATCTAGGTACTTAGTAAGAACCATGTTAAAAATTTCACACTAGGAAACAAAGTCAAAATTATATAGTAAGTACTACTGTTTAGGCTGACCTGGGGGCGCGCCCAGATAATTAGCCTAGGGTGGTCAGAACTCTTAATCAGGCGCTGCCCACCAGTATGTGCTTTGCTGTACATATCGCCTCACCACAAGTATAGCAACATTTTTCAGAGGCTTTTCCCCACCTTACCAAGTTACTCTGGTCAGGAAGGGTCATTTGAAAAGCATTTAGATAAAATTTTAATAAGGCAGGAGACCAGTCATATAGCAAGGTGCGCCACTTTAGAGCTAATGGGATACAAAACTCACCTATGGTTAACCACTCACTTTGCATTTCTAAATTCATAGCGTGCACTTTATAACTGTCATTTTCGTCTTGTTGTAGAAAGGTTTTTACCATGTCTCGGTCTTCCCTTTTCTTTCTCGCACCCAACCCAGCTGTATTTACTTGTGCACCTGCCATAAATTGTTTATGGAATTGAAGTCTAGATTCAAGGTCCGAAGCGCTTTTGTCTTTTGGGAGAGATGCGATTAATTCGTCTTTCGACTTTCCCAAAACATGCGTTTTTGTAACTCTTAGGTGTTTGTAGAGTTCGGATGGTTTTTTTAGTTTCAGGCCAAAACTATTGTGATCCCTAAAGAGAGTAGAGGGATCAGCCGGATGTGCCAATCCAAACCATGACTTCAATATCTTTATGACATTAGCATCTAGTTTTGCGAGGAGGGTTTTACCGATGTCATATACTAGGAAAGGCCAAGTGAGACGTGATGTGAGATAGTTGTCATATATCCATGCTTTTTTGATATTGCTGATAGGCTGTTGGTCTACCTTATTGAGGTCGTTCATGAAATTTCCAACAACTACCTCTAATGATGGTGTACGTCCTTTGTAGTCTATCTTTCTACCAAGAAATTTGAAAGGCACAGCCTCTGCAATTGTAGCAACTCTTTGGCCACTTATGGAGAGTCCCGGATCGTAAGAAGTATATTTGGTATCTCGTCTACCCAGACATAAACAATGACATTTACTTGGTTTTGCCCTCATTCCCTCTGTCCATGTACAGAACTCATCAACATCATTCAACAATTTTTGACACTGTTTGGGATTTCGTGTAAGTATTGCAAGGTCGTCCGCAAAGGCTAAAATTGACTCAGTGTACTTATTGTTGATTTTAAACCGGTAGGCCCATTTTTTCTCACGGGATATTAATTTATCTACTAGAATATTTACTTAGTATCATAGTACTTATAGTAGTCAGTGCGCGCGCGCTCTTTCACTAACGCGGGATTACCTACCACGTTCAATGCCGGACGAGTAGACCGGATTTACTTATGATTATCAACACCAGTAAAGATATCAATTCTTCTAAATGAAATTGACTGAATAAAAATTGTTACAAGGTGCCCGACATCTTACATATTTACCTAATTATCTACTTGGATTTTGCTAAAATTTATTTGTTGCCCACACACAATATACAATGGATAGGTACAACAAAAACTACCAATTTAGTGAGATTCATTTTATAATAATAGTTTTTTTTTTTTTATAAAGATTAAATAAATAAATATTGGTGGACAATTCACACACAACACCATCCGACCCCAAACTAAGCAAAGCTTGTATGATGGCTGCCAGATAGCTGATATAATACTTATATAGTTTTTAAATACATACTTATTATACATATAAACACCCAGACACAGTGCAAACATTTGAATTCATCACACAAATATTTGCACTGGGTGGGGATCGAACCCACGACCCTCGGCTTTGCAGGCAGAGCTACTACCAACTAAGCCACGAGAGCAGTCTAAAATTTAGATTGAAATTTTGATCTAAAAGATTGACAAAACCAACATGACATGTGCCTGATGGTAAGGAACATGCCTGCCACATAACAACATAGTGGCACGCAGCTATTGGAACATGAATAGTCCATATCATTACCTAGCACTGCATTGCGCTAATCACCCAGAGATATAAGATGTTATATGTCTAAGCCCTATATTTTTTCTGGCAGCATTGCCCTTCAAACCAGAACACAGTAATGTTTGCACATTACTGCTTGGCGGTAGAATACCTGGCAAAGGTGTGGTACTTCCCCAAGCGCACTCTGCCAGGAGTCCTACCACTACAATATACATACAAATACATACAAATTTACTAGGTAAGTATATACTGTCTATTGTCTATAATATTCATTATACCTAGAATTAAATTCAGTAGCGATTAAATTCAGTTCCGACTTAATTCAGTAGCGACTAAATTCAGTAGCGACTAAATTCAGTAGTGACTAAATTCAGTAGCGACTAAATTCAGTAGTGACTAAATTCAGTCGGCTAAATTCAGTAGCGGCTTAATTCAGTAGTGACTAAATTCAGTAGCGACTAAATTCAGTAGCGACTAAATTCAGTCAGCTAAATTCAGTAACGACTAAATTCAGTAGTGTCTAAATTCAGTAGCGACTAAATTCAGTAGCAACTAAATTCAGTAGCGACTAAATTCAGTCGGCTAGTTGTAGTATATTATACTTTTCTAGCCAAGCCCTTTCGTTTGATACCCATATTGAGGTAGTGGCATAGAATAGATAATATAGATAGAACGGACACTCCCCACCCCCCGCCTCAAGCTTCCTCCCCCTCGCGGACGCGAGGCGGACTCAACGAAGGGTTATTATATCGGACGATAATTTTCTATGAGAATACGACCATGATGCTGTATTATTTAACAAAATGGTACCAAATTTTTCGTCTATTATACGAAACAAGAATAAGAGATTTTTAATTTCATAAGAATTTCTACAAAGATTGAATCATTTTTATAAACTGTGTTAAGCTATAAGCTATTCTGGTTAGAAGTACGCGCCAACACTGAAGTCCTGTGACGAAATTATTAAACTCGTTGTTTTTAAACTGCGGCTTTCGTTAATCGTTGTGAAATATGTCAGTGGCGCCAAGAACTTATGGTAACGAGTGATGGCGCATGGCGCGGAGTATTATAGTTCGCAATTTACTAAATCAATAGTGTTGCCAATTTAGTGGATTTTTTATTAAGAATGCTACCGTTCAGATTTATTGGTAAGTGATTATTTCTTAGCGTTCAACCGACTCAAAAAAAAGAAAGAGGTTCTATATTAGACTATCTGTACTTTTATGTGCGTCCATGTATAAGTATGTCGGTCAATAGTGAACAATGAATATAGGATTTCATCTAGTAGTTAAGATTTCGCAACAACCGTTCATTAAAAGGAGTAAAAGGATACGAGTACATTGACTATTGGAATGGATAGTTGCAAAAAAAATAACGCTATTTTTAAACTAAAACTTATTCAGTAATTAACGGCTTTGACAATGACTTATAAACTTTACCGGTTCTAGTACTACCGGTACTACTACGATTTAGTTTAATTTTTAACCAACTTCAAAAAAGGAGACGGATCTCAATTCGTTTATATGTTTGTTACGTGATAGCTCCATTTATTGTGAAACAAAGGACATAAGCCCAAATCACATTGAAAAAACCCAGGTGTGGCGCAAAAATTATGTAGGTACCTCGGATTTTAAGTTATTAGCAATAATATTCTAAACTATCATCATCATCCATTTGAGTGGCTAACCTGCGTTATTTGCCTGTAGAAGTTCGTGTCAAAAGCTCGTTTTATGGAACAAAATATGTTGTATAATTTGGTGTTAATGATATAAAAATAATTTATACCGGCTGAGTCATAAAGAGATATATCAAACAATGCACGAATATGCTTAGGTTATTTTCGCGATGGGTGGCCTTGGAATTCAAATTTAACGAGTGTAAGTAAAATAATTAATGAAAATACGCTCATTTTTGGTAATGTACTTTGGACTTTGTATTCAATTATCCGTATGCTTACATCGCGGGTCAAATTTGGACAAGTGCTAGCATAAGCACAGCACTAGCATAGGTCTGCGATATGAGGCGTACTTGAAGAGAGGTATATGCTCAGATGTTATGAAGCTGATGTTGATGATTACATCGGATTGCATTTTTTTTATTTTAACTAAACAGTATTGGTGAACTTTAAAAAAAACGCCTACAAAACTACACTGATAATAAAACATGTTAGCCACTAATTTGGGTTATGGGAGTGGTGTAATTTTTATTCCTAAAATATATTTACATACAATTATTCGATTTTTTTGAGATTAGATACAATTATTTTGTGCCGAGGTCAGGGTACGATTTGGGCCATGTCCTTTGATGTTTCTTTTTTTTGGTAGATCATAGTTTTGAAATATGAAAACCAAACTAAAATTTACTTTCGTTTATTTTTGTTCAAGTTTTTTATGATTGTCGTTGAAATTTGGTCAAGTAAGTTTCTGAATTTAATTTGAAATTAAAACTGATTTTTGTTTATTCGTCGCAAATAAATTATTAAGTAATGACTTCAACCTTAAAATGTGATTTGAGTATAATAGACTCACTCACTATTCTCACAATATTTAAAGTTTTATGCGATCCTTACTATAATGCGAATAAATAAATCACTATTTATCAACATACAAAAGTAATATTTTTTTAACCATTAGTAATAAATTAAATCCGGAACTAGCAACATTATCCGACGGCCATAGTTGATAACAATTCGTAATTTGTTTACAACATTTAATTTGGAATTTTGAGTTGAAAAATCATGTGCTTTCTCTTTACTGGTCGCTGACATGACGTGTTAATAATTAATAAGTAGTTTGTGCAGTGTGTGATAGTCTGATATACCTAGTGAACTGTGATAACGCCTTTTAAAATGCAACTTATGAACGTTGTTGTACCTAATCTAATATTCTACAAAACTAGCCTACCTATAATGAAATACGCGATATGTGGAGTGATTAATTAATATATTGTCAGAATAAAGTTCTCTTTGGGTAAGTGTACTTAACTAAAAATCAATTCGTCCATGGTACCTTTATTATCTCCTATTTTGTTTTAAATCTTCTCCCTTCTGATTGTTGATGAAAGTTATATTTACCTACATTAAAGATCGAACACTAACTAGGTAAGATTGTAAGCCACTTAACACAGGCAGGTGAATTCACGGGTCACAGCTATTCCATAAAATAATTTAGTAACCCTAGATGACACGCACACATGCGTAAATGTGTTCGAACGACATATGCGTAGTTGTGTGAGTGTAGGTATGTCGACTTCACCGTTTGTTTGGAGTTTAGGCCGAGTGTCCGGGGTGTGGTAGTGGTTAAAAAATTATGATTTGCCAATGTGTGGTGGCGGCCACCTTGGATTTGAAATTTGTAGATATACTGTACTACTGTACTAGTCAAGCTCTTTCATTTGATATCCATATTGAAGTAGTACTGAAAAAGATGATTGATTAACCAATTTTTGGTGGCGGCCATCTTGGATTTGTCGTAGTACATAGTACTCTACTAGTCAAGCCCTTTCATTTGATATCCACATTAAGGTAGTACTGAAAAAATTCGCTATTTTGTAGTGGCGGCCATCTTGGATTTGAAAATTGTTCTAATATACATATAGTACTTTTCTAGTCAAGCTCTTTCATTTAATACCCAAATTGAGGTAGTACCGAAAAAGATCGGTAGTACTCTACTAGTCAAGCCCTTTCATTTGATATCCACATTGAGGTAGTACCAGGCCCCGGACACTCGGCCTAAAATCCATACAGACGGTGCAGTTGACATACCTACACTCACACAACTACGCATATGTCGTTCGAACACATTTACGCATGTGTGCGTGTCACCTAGGGTTACTAAATTATTTTATGGAATAGCTGTGACTCGTGAGTTCACCTGCCTGTGTTAAGTGACCTATAATCTTACCTAGTTAGTGTTCGATCTTTAATGTAAATATAACTTTCATCAACAATCAGAAGGGAGAAGATTTAAAACAAAATAGGAGATAATAAAGGTACCATGGACGAATTGATTTTTAGTTAAGTACACTTACCCAAAGAGAAAACTTTAATCTGACAATATATTAATTAATCACTCCACATATCGTGTATTTCACATTAGATGGTAAAACTACGTCCATAAGTTGCATTAACACACAGTTCACTATAATCAGAGTATACACTGCACAAACTAATTATTAATTATTTCCATCGCATGTCTCACCACAGTAAAGAACAACATAATTGTTCAACTCAAAACTATAATTTAATTTTGTAAACAAACATTACGAATTGTTGTTACTATGGCCGCCTTGTGGATCTCGTGTCTCGCGGGATAATGTTGCTAGTTCCGGATTTATTTTTTTACTAATTGCTTAAAAAAATATAACTTTTGTATGTTGATAAATAGTGATTTATTTATTCGCATTATAGTAAGGATCGCATAAAACTTTAAATATTGTGAGAATAGTGAGTGAGTCTATTATAATCAAATCACATTTTAAGGTTGAAGTCATTACTTAATAATTTATTTGCGCCGAATAAACAAAAATCAGTTTTAATTTCAAATTAAATTCAGAAACAGAAAAAAGGCCCAAATCGTACCCTGACCTCGGCACAAAATAATTGTATCTAATCTCAAAAAAATCGAATAACTGTATGTAAATATATTTTAGGAAAAAAAAATTACACCACTCCCATAACCCAAATTAGTGGCTAACATGTTTTTTTATCAGTGTAGTTTTGTAGGCGTTTTTTTTAAAGTTCACCAATACTGTTTGCAATCCGATGTAATCATCATCATCATCTTCGTAACATCTTAGCATATACCTCTCTTCAAGTACGCCTCATATCCCAGGCCTATGCTAGTGCTGTGCTTGTGCTAGTACTTGTCCAGATTTGACCCGCGATGTAAGCAAACTGATAATTGAATACAAAGCATATTCTATACCTAAGCATATTCGTGCATTGTTTTTATGTAATATATCTTTATGACTCAGCCGGTATATATTATTTTTATATCATTAACACCAAATTATACAATATATTTTGTTCCATAAAACGAGCTTTTGACACGAACTTCTACAAAACTTCTACAGGCAAAAAAACGCAGGTTAGCCACTCAAACGGATGATGATGATAGTTTAGAATATTATTACTAATAACTTAAAATCTGAGGTACATCAAAAAACCCAGGTTTCACATTGAAAAAACCCACCTGGGTTTTTTCAATGTGATTTGGGCTTATGTCCTTTGTTTCACAATAAATGGAGCTATTACGTAACAAACATATAAACGAATTGAGATCCGTCTCCTTTTTTGAAGTTGGTTAAAAATGAAACTAAATCGTAGTAGTACCGGTAGTACTAGAACCGGTAAAGTTTATAAGTCAATGTCAAAGCCGTTAATTACTGAATAAGTTTTAGTTTAAAAATATTGGTATTTTTTTTTTGGAACTATCCATTCCAATAGTCAATGTACTCGTATCCTCTTACTGGTTTTAATGAACGGTTGTTGCGAAATCTTAAATAAGCATACTACTTACTAGATGAAATCCTATATTCATTGTTCACTATTGACCGACATAATATATACATGGACGCACATAAAAGTACAGATAGTCTAAATATTGAACCTGTTTCTTTTTTTTGAGTCGGTTGAATGCTAAGAAATAATCACTTATCAATAAATCTGAAGAGTAGCAATCTTAGTAAAAAAAACCACTAAATTGGCAACACTAGTGACTAGTGACTTCGTGAATTGCGAACTATACTCCGCGCCATCACTCGTTACCATACGTTTTTGGCGCCACTGACGTATTTCACAACGATTAACGAAAGCCGCAGTTTAAAAACAACGAGTTTAATAATTTCGTCACAGGACTTCAGTGTTGGCGCGTACTTCTAACCAGAATAGCTAACACAGTTTATAAAAATGATTCAATCTTTGTAGAAATTCTTATGAAATCAAAAATCTCTTATTGTTTCGTATAATAGACGAAAAATTTGGTACCATTTTGTTAAATAATACAGCATTATGGTCGTATTCTCATAGAAAATTATCGTCCGATATAACCCTTCGTTGAGTGCTTCTCGCGGTGCTTGCGGGGAAGGAAGCTTGAAACTGGCGGGGGGTGGGGAGTGTCCGTTCTATCTGTATTATCTATTCTATGGTAGTACTGAAAAAATTCGCTATTTTGTAGTGGCGGGCATCTTGGATTTGAAATTTGTCGTAGTACATAGTACTCTACTAGTCAAGCTCTTTCATTTGATATCCCTATTAAGGTAGTAGTGAAAAAAATGGCCATTTTGTGGCGGCAGCCATCTTGTATTTACAATGTGTGGTGGTATATAACACTTTTCTAGTCAAGACCTTGCATTTGATATCCATATTGTGGTAGCCTTGAAAAAAAAATAAGCCATGTTGTGGTGGCGGCCATCTTTGATTTGAAAATTGTCGTAGTACATAGTACTCTACTAGTCATGCCCTTTCATTTGATATTCATATTGAGGTAGTAAAGAAAAAGATAATTGATTCGCCATTTTGTGGTGGAGACCATCTTGGATTTGAAATTTGTCGTAGTACATAGTACTCTACTAGTTAATCTTTTTGATTTGATAGGTACCCATTTTGAGGTAGTAGCGAAAAAAAAATTCCTCATTTTGTGGCAGCGGCCATTTTGGGTTTGAAATTTGTCGTATTAAAGAGGTATAGTATCTATTAGTCAAGCCCTTTCATTTGATATCCATAATGAGGTAGTGCTGGAAAAAAAATCGCTATTTGGTAGTGGCTGCCATTTTGTATTTGAAATTTGTTGTAGTATATAGTACCTTTCTAGTCAAGCCCTTTCATTTAATACCCATATTGAGGTAGTAGTGTAAAAAATATGATTGGCCATTTTGTGGCGGCGGCCATCTTGGATTTGAAATTTGTCGTAGTATATAGTACTCTAGTAGTCAAGCCTTTTCATTTGATACCCATATTGAGTAGTAGTGAAAAAAATTAATTCGCCATTTTGTGGTGGCCGCCATCTTGGATTTGAAATCTCAATGTTTGGATATTTGTTGCTCAATCACGTCGCAACGTGTGAACGGATCGGGCAGAAATTTGGAACACTACGTTTTATATCGGAAAAATAAAGGGAACGAGAACTACGCGGGTAACACCGCGGGACGTTGTTAGTAGCGGCGGACGGCCTACACGGGCTGATCCCCAATCGCACCATGCTCCGAGCGCTTGTGACTTATCAGTTGACGTATATACTAAAGTAGTCTATAACCTCTAAGGATAAGGTCGAAAGTCAAACGGAGCAGCACGAGGTTTCGCCATTTTCAAAGAAAAAAAAAGGTGTGTGCTTAAGACCACACGGCAGAAGTGAAAACTTCATTAGCTGATTTTTGTATTAGGTAGGTATGTCGTCTATAATATAAAAATGAATCGCAAAATGTGTTGGTAAGCGCATCACTCAACAACGCCTGGACCGATTTGGACAATTCTTTTTTTAAAATGTTCGTATAAGTTCAAGGATGGTTTTTACGGCGAGAATAAATCGAATAATTGCCAGGAAAACCCTAAAAACAGCCCTTTTCTTTTTCCCATACAAACGTTTTCTAACTAAAATGTTAAGGCAATTTGAGCTTTATTCCTACGAAATAAAATTCATATTAATTAAAGTGTTTTCCCATATGTTATATAGGTATGTTTGCATAAGGCGCGAGCTGCGCTCGCGCCACCCTTCCAATGTGTAATAAATGAGTACGATTCTAGCCAGCTGTTTCACTGCACGTCCCGTAGCTCCTAGTAACATCAGCATATACAACAGTGGCGACGTTCGGACCCAAAAAGGAAACAAGATGGCAGCGGGAACATTCGGCATGCTAGAAAGCTTTAATCATGAAGTTCAAGAATGGCAGACGTATAAAAGCAGAATATTGCAGTTTTTTATTGCTAATGACGTCAACGATACCTCGGACAAGTCGGGCATTAAAAGAAAAGCAATTTTGTTATCTGCTTTCACAGAAGGCTCTTTTAAGTTGGCTAAGGACTTAGCCTTGCCTTTCGACGTCGACGCCTTGAACTATGAAGCTGTACTCACACTATTGGACAAACACTTCACTCCAAAGCGATGTGGATTCGCAGAGCGTTATCGTTTCTACTCTGCGACGCAACGCCCAGGAGAAGGGCACCACGAATGGGCGGCTCGCATAAGAGGGCTCGCTGCCCATTGCGGTTTCAAAAGCCTGGAAGAGGCCTTGCTAGACCGTTTTGTCATGGGCATGGCAGCTGGGCACGAACGCGACAAGCTGTTCGGCAAAGACCTGCAAGATCTAACTCTCAGCGCGGCCGTGGAGCTGGCCGAGAGTGTCCGGTGCGCGCGGGAGGGGGCGGCCCTCGCCGCGCGCGCGCCGCTGCAGGAGGCCGGCGTGCACAGCATCTCCAGGAAAGAAAAGTGCCACGTGTGTGGTTATGATAACCACAACTCGTCTCAGTGTCGGTTCAAAAACTATAAGTGTAAGGCCTGCGGTAAAAAAGGCCACCTACGCAAAATGTGTTCTAATCCTAAGTTAAAGCACATCGAGGAAGGTCAGATGGATAATAGCGATAACGGTGAGTTATTGTGCAATATTAAGTGCTCGCGGGACACCCCTATGACCGAAACGGTGAATGTCGGTGGTGTTAAGTTTGAGTTTGAGGTAGATAGTGGTTCGCCAATAAATGCCATTTCTCACTTAACTTACAAAAAGTTTTTTAATAGTTTTCCATTGTCTCGAACTAGCAAAAAATTCAATAGCTACACGGGCGATAAACTACAAATAACCGGTTATATCACCGTCCCCGTCTCGTACGGCGGCAGTGCGCGTGCACTGGATATCTACGTGATACGTCACGGCGGACCGCCGCTGCTGGGTCGTAGTTTTTTGTATGCGTTCGGACTGGAGATCGCGCCCGCGACTAACAATGTATATCATTGCGACATAGATGATGACCCCCGCATTGCCGAGTTAATCGACAAATTCCCACTCTTATTTTCGGGCAATCTAGGCTGTTTTAATAAATATGACGTCAAGTTATACCTAAAACCAGATTCAATGCCAAAATTTTTCAAAGCGAGACCCGTAGCTTTCGCTTTGAGAGATAAGGTAGATAAGGAACTCGATCGATTAGTGTCATTAGGCGTTTTAAAACCAGTCGAGCACTCGGAATATGCTTCTCCCATAGTTCCCGTGTTAAAAAATGACGGGAATGTAAGGTTGTGTGCAGATTACTCGGTCACTATAAATAAACAGCTGGTCATAGAAAAATACCCATTGCCCACTATCGACGAAATGTTTTCGAAGTTGCACGGCGGTAGGTATTATTCAAAGGTTGACCTTTCTATGGCCTATAATCAACTTTGTTTATCGGATGACTCGCAAAACCTGACCTGCATCAACACGCACCGGGGTTTATTTAATTTCACTCGTGTAGTGTTCGGATTGTCAAGCGCGGCCGCCATATTTCAGAGGGCAATGGAATCTATCCTCGCCGGCTTGGAAGGGGTCCTGGTATTCCAGGACGATGTTCTGTGTAGCGGAAAAACTAAGGCTGAAAATCTAGATCGGGTACATGTAGTCCTACAACGATTACAGGACGCCGGGTTAACGGTTCAAAAAAACAAATGCGAATTTTTAAAGACTGAAGTCCGCTACCTGGGACACGTCATCGATGCGCGCGGCATTCGTAAGTCGAAAGAGAAGGTCGCAGCCATCGTGAACGCTCCGGTACCTACTGACGTGTCACAGCTACAATCTTTTTTAGGGCTCGTTAACTACTATCGCAATTTCATTCCCGGTGCTTCCACTATATTGAGTCCCCAGGGCCTGATTAACCCTTAGGCTAATTAGGCTGCAGCCTAGGGCGCGAGGATCGGGAGGGGCGCGCAGAAATCATGTAGACTTGCCAAAGAAACAGTTCGGGTTTCAGAAAGGTCGCTCCACGACCGACGCCGTCCGTCCGAAGGTCCGAAGGAAGGTGTAGGTACTCCAGTGGCGGCGTAGAGGTGCTGGAGTATCCCAACATCTACGGCGCCTCGTTAGGGACTACCTCTTTCACAGAGAAGTGGTGTCCCCGACAATAGAAAGAGAGAGAGAGCTTATCCTCATATCGGAGGTTTCACGGGGCGGCTGCTTTGGCTACTGTGTGCATAGTAGCAGTGGTAGCCAGGATTAGGAACTTTGGCCTGGAGGTCGTTTTCCACAAGTTGTAGGCCACCTGTTTCCGTGGTCTCTGACGGACACTACCTGCAGGTTCAAGCCTCTGACATTGTGGTGTGTGGCGTGTCTACCGCTGACAAGCTGGCACTTTAACATCACGGTATTTGACAGCAGATCAGCTGATGGAAGCTTGGGGCGTATTTGCGTCAACTTGAAGAGTAAACTGTCTCAAGACCGACGCTAAGTGGGTTCAGCGAGAGCGACATAGGTACTAGCGGGTGCGGGTGCTTTGGACGGTACCTGTGTAACGTCTTCAGAAGAAAATAATAATGTATCCCGAGGGTCTACCAACTAACTAAACCTGTCTTAGCTCAGATGATGCTCTCTTTTCTTTTAGCTTGATATTATAGAGACAGCAATAGCAAAACCAAAGCCGATTTATTTAGGCGGTAGAAAGGCCGGTGTGTCATCGGTGCAATTGCGAAGAACACACCGAGCAACAATCATTGAAGATGTACCCGGGAGACGTGGCGGACCTCTTACTGCCTACTATCTTAAGATGTTCGACAGTAAGAGGTCATGTCAGGCGGTGGGCCTCTTTTAGCTGAGGAGCAAGAGGAGGTGGACTCTTGCTTGTCCGCGAAGAAGAAAGTGGCCACGGTAGCGAGCCACTCTGGCTCGCACACCATCTCCACTTAGAGAGCCTGAGGTGTTGGAAGTTCAATGCCGTCCAGCACCCTATTGCAGGAGGTGAGGTGGTGGCCCTCCCGTTTCCGTTGCATGGTTTCTGTGCAAGAGTTCTGTCCCCCGCGACAGGGTCAGTGACAACTCTGCAATAGAGTCAGCAACAAGGTCGCCGTAGAGTGCGAGAACGCTCTCGTGAATCAGTCGCCAAGTCACTGCCGGGGAAACCCGGGATATACTTTCGAAATTTCCTTTGAGGGTACTGTATTCTCTCGCGTGCCTCCTCCGAAAAGCCTGGTATGAATCATGTTAAAATTTTCACACTAGGAAACAAAGTGAAAACAAATATACTAGGTACTTTTTAGGCCGACCGTAACACACCTGCCCTTCTACTGCCTAACTAAATCGGTTTTGGATATTGCTATCTCTATAATATCAAACGAGAAAAAAAAGAGAGAGCAATACCAAAGTTCAGACAAAATATTCGTTAGGCTGTAGACCCTCTGGTGGGGGCGCCTCCTCATAATTAGCCTAGGGCGGTGAGAACTCTTAATCAGTCGTTGTGAGTCCCCTGTATAGTTTACTAATAAAGAATGCTAAGTGGGAGTGGACGTCTAATCATACGGATGCATTTACTCGAGTAAAAAACATTTTAGCATCCGATCAGGTTTTGACGCATTTTGACCCCGATGCCAAAATTTACTTAACCGTCGACGCTTCTCCGACGGGCCTCGGTTGTATTCTGTCGTCGTTAGGTCCGGACGGGCTAGAGAGACCGATTTCGTTCGCTTCCCGGACTTTGACCTCTGCAGAAAAAAAATATTCACAAATTCAAAAAGAGGCAACAGCTATTATTTTCGGTGTCAAACGTTATCATCAATATCTGTACGGACGAGCCGACCCTTTCGTTCTCCGCACGGATCACAAGCCTCTTATCACTATATTCGGTCCGCATAAAGGAATACCAGAAGTATCAGCTAACCGGCTGCAGAGGTATGCGATTTTTTTAGGGGCATATAACTACACGATAGAATAGGTGAAGAGCGCCGATAACAGCGCCGATTTCCTATCTCGCGCGACGCCGCCGGCCGCCGGGCCGGTGCCGGCGCCGGCCGCTCCTGAACGCGCCGCCTACGTTAATTTTGTCGTAGACGGAAGCCTTCCGGTGACTTTGAAGGAATTACAGGACGAAACTGAACGCGATGACGTCCTGAAAAAGGCCATCGAACACGTCCAACGCGGTTGGCCTAGAAAGGTTAGAGATCCCCGTCTGAAACCGTATTATGATTGTAGACTACAGTTATCTTTAGAAAACGGTTGCTTAATGCGGGGTCATAAGGTCGTAATTCCGAGCCAGCTCCGCGATAGGGTGTGCGCCGAACTGCACAGCTCGCATTTCGGCATAGTGAAACTGAAAGCAGCCGCCCGCGCGCGGCTCTGGTTCCCCGGCGTGGACGCGCGGCTGGAAGCGCTCGTGCGCGCGTGCACCGTGTGCGCGCGCCTGCGCCCGGCGCCGCCGCGCGCGCCACTCGCGCCCTGGCCGTTCCCTCCGCACGCTTTTCATAGGATACATGTCGACTTTTTAGCGGTTTTTGGAAAAACCTATTTGGTAGTCGTGGACGCTTTCTCCAAGTGGATCGAATGTTACTACATGGGCACTAATTACGGGTCTAAAGCGGTCATCAATAAACTAAACGAGCTATTTTCCCGAGTCGGCGTTCCAAACACCATCGTGAGCGACAATGGCACATCTTTTTCTTCGAAGGAATTTCACGATTTCTGTACTTCGAATGGAATACGACAGATTTTTTCTCCCGCTTTTAACCCGATCAGTAACGGTCAAGCGGAAAGTATGGTAAAAGTTGTGAAAAAGGGTATCAAATCGATCGCCCTTTCCGCGAAAACAAATTGTGTATCGGAAGAAAAAATCTGGAAATTTCTCTTCGACTACAGAAATTCCAAAAATAGCACCACCGACATGTCCCCGGCGGAGGTCCTGTACGGGCGGCCCCTGCGCGGCCGGCTCGACCTGCTGGCGCCCGCGCCCGCGCCCGCCGCACCGACATCCTCACCTGACCTCTCTCGCGTGCTGTCCAAACAGTGCTCACAGGTTAAATATTATAAAGGTACCGAGCGGCCCGCGTTCAAACCGAACGACCTCGTGTGGGCTAAAAAATTCATCAGGAACAAATTTCATTGGATCAAAGGAGTTGTCCAAAAAGTTTTAGGTAAAGTCGTGTATTTAATTTACATTCCTGAGCTGAACGCGTCTGTTAAGAAGCATCGAAATCAACTTTGGGCGAGAAATGAAAACACAGATCCTCCGACATCACACCGGGATCCCAGTTCGAGCTCAAATTCAACAGAGGATGCGGAGGAGGAACCCGCCTCGAGTGATGACGCATCGAGTCCGGAGCGAGCGAGCCCCGCCGCCGCCGGCCGGTCGCCCGGCACGCCGGCCGCCGCCGCCCGGTCGCCCGGCACACCGCTTATGATTGAGGGCGCAGTCGCCGCCGCCGCGGCCGCTTTTCGATTTATTCTCGCCGTAAAAACCATCCTTGAACTTATACGAACATTTTAAAAAAAGAATTGTCCAAATCGGTCCAGGCGTTGTTGAGTGATGCGCTTACCAACACATTTTGCGATTCATTTTTATATTATAGAAGTAGCTGTTACCCGCGACTTAGTCCGCGCGAAATAAGTACTATGGTTACTCAGGCAGTACTTATTTGTATACCCAGATTGTATACACATTTATGGTTAGTAAAAAAAGTGTCCATGTTCAAAAAGTTGTTGGCCGGGGCCGGCTTTTTAAAAGTTACTCCAACTTTGTATGCATTCACACGGTGCACCCCTATGATGCCCCTAACATTGTCCGCAAAAAGGTTGGTGAGTGTAATAGGATTTTTGTTACCGACTTTCTCCTGTTCCGTCGATTCCACATACACTACACAGTCTCCACTACGATTTTCTGGGAATAGTCTCTTTCTCTTATAAAGGGGTTTTCTAAATAGTTTGTAAGAAACATTTTCACTTGGATTTGGCTTCAATAGTTTTCTTTTTCTGGTCTGTTCGACAGGGTCACCCCCGTCGCTACCGACGCTCATATTTATTTATGCTATTGACTATATACAAAACTAAATATTTACACGAAAGAAACGAAATATTTACACAGCAAAACTAATTAATTTGATTGTGAAAATTTTAAAGCACCCGTTGTGTTTTCCCGCCCAAAGAAAAGTCTTTTGGAGTTGTGTCAAGCCGTCAGTGTTGCCAGGTTGCCACTATGATTTTGAGCTTGTCGCCAAATAGTTATGAAACAAATTCGCCGGTTTTGATTAAATTATTAAGGGAATAACAGTCTGGAAGCATACATAAGCTATTTTTATCCCGGAAATATAGCTGCTAGTAAGAATATAAAATGGCACTGGTCTAAGTACCTACAATGTTAAGCAATTTAAATTAAAAGGAAAAAAGGGAAAAGGAATAACTTAAGGCAATAATTAACATTATTATCATGTAAGATTCAAACGAAAATACAAATTATTGAATAAAATGTTAATAATATAATTGGGAAAGTTCCTGCTATACTTAATGTGCGTATATTTATCTGTATGTATAGAAATTGGAAGTAGAGTTTATGCTAGACTTCCATGTTGTTTATGCTTGAGAGAATGAGTTAATTTCCTTATAAATATGATCTGACTCCCAATCACCTTGTGTTTTTCCTTCTCCAACCTTCTACACTACACTAGTATATTCCCCTTTGTCGGTAACACGTCGTCGTCTAAATCGTTTCAGCGACAAAGTCGCTAAGGTGTCAACACTGGTTGCCGGTAGCGAGCAGCGAGAGAGAGAGAGAGTATCTATTGTCCCATGTCCTCCTCTAACAATTATCTTTCTCGGTCTGGCACGTTTGTTGACCACATTATCTTTCTCGCTCTAGCATCCCGAGTTTACCCGAAATTTCTTATCATATCCGAGCGTGATGATCACGTGATCATAAATCCATTTCACAGCCCACGAAAATTCTGTCCATAGCGTTAGGCGCGCTATGGACAGAATTTTCGTGGGTTTAGAAGTTTTCACTTCAAAAATGGGCAGTCATAGGAACTGCCGATAGAATTGAAAATTTAAAACTCAGAATTTGATAGCTTACCTTGAAAACTACGCGGGTGTAACCGAAGGGCGTGGCTTCGCCATCTTGGCATGGCCATCTAGAAATGCGTCAGCATTTCCCATTGGCTGATACGTTTCTAGATGGCCATGCCATGATGGCCTGTCCACGCCCTTTCAACATTTCCCATTGCCTGACGTATTTCAAGATTGCCAATAGCCATGGTCCCGAGTTTACCCGAAGCTTTCTTATCATACCCGAGCGTGACGAATGAATTCAATTCACAGCCCACGAAAAATCTGTCTAAGCGCGCCTACAGAAGTTTTCACTTCAAAAATATTTAAATAAACACGTAACTGTCGTACCGTTCAGTGAGAGCGCAAACGACGCGGGTATCCCCTTCGAAAGCCGAGGCGTTACTAAAAAATTGTGGCTCGTCGCTGGAATTGTTGATTTTTATCTCCTTAAAAATATAATGAACGTTATTTCAACAAAATGTAATATGATTAAATCCTTATACTTGTTCAAATTATCATACTTTATTTCAAGAATCTAGCTTCTGTATTTATTGAGTAATCAACGTTTATTTAGAAAAATAGAGGTAGCTTTGCGATTATTTTCTATTGAGGAAATTTTATGGAAACGTGTTTTCGAATATAAATTACTGTCGAGTATATCTTGAACTTTATTATACATGAATTTCAAAATTAAATATTCAGTAGTTAGATATTGTAATTGGCCCACATTAACATTACGCCATCTGACGAACACTCAATTGAATATTGCTTTAAATCGCTTCGTCAATAATACCTTATTTACGAAGCAATATTAAGCCGTTAAAGATAGATATACAAGGTGTTGCAGAAAGGTGCAACAATATTTATGGTAGTTCATCTACATTAAGTTTAGAATCATGTGTGTGAAAATTACGCATGAAAGCTCAAAAAAATTTTGCCATAATTTTTTTTTTTTTATTGTTATTTCATTTGACATGCCCCTAATGACTAGATCTCCGCACTGATTTTTGTACGACGTCGCGGCGTCGGCGGCAAGATCGTTTGTCTGCTGTACATGCTTTAGGGTTGAAGCTGGTGATTTGGTGGAAATTTTACGTCAAACTTTGACTCGAATTATCTCGTGATCTACCGTGCTGAGGGGAAAGAGACCTTGGATGATGAAGTCTACATCAGTGTTAGAATGGACTGTTAAAATATTGTTGGGGGTAAATCCACCACGTTGTATACTACAACGGACGTTTTTGTAATCCTTTTGTCTTTAGCCGCCAAAGAGAGCCATTACGTTGTATGCTTAGCACCTAGGGCACCTATTAAAAAAATGCATCAAATCCGTTGCGTGAATTGAAAGATCTAAATATATATGTAGGGAGAGAAGGACAGCGGGAAGCGACTTTGTTTTATACTATGTATTGATATTTCATCAGTACGTAATTCGTATCTGTCTAAACATAGTTTCACAAAAAAAAACGAGCAAAGCTCGGTCAACCAGGTACTTATTTATAACGTTACTAAAGGTACAAATTAAAAAAACGTAGCTTTTGAAAACATACTTATATTTTTTTACAAAACGATGAGATTAAGCATTGTCGACGATCCAGTTAGCGTATTCCGAAACGCGAGCGTTGACACCGGGGTAGAATGCATCAGCGCAGCCGTAGCCCCAAGAGGTGATTCCCACGATGATGTCGCCCTCGTGGGCCAGAGGGCCACCAGAGTCTCCCTGGCAAGCGTCCTGAGAACATAAAACAGCTGATCAAATATCTATCTAAAACTGAATACCTAGCTAGCATCTACATAGATGTTATTGTATTTTGCATTTTTAGGGTTCCGTAAAACGTAAAAACGGAACCCTTATAGATTCGTCATGTCTGTCTGTCTGTCTGTCCATCCGTATGTCACAGCCACTTTTTGGCGAAACTATGAGAACTACACTGTTGAAACTTGGTAAGTAGAAGTATTCTGTGAACCGCATTAAGATTTTTCCAAAAATATTAGAAAATGAAAAATTAGGGCTGCCCCCCATACTGAGAACTGAAACTCAAAAATTTTTATTCATCAAACCTACCCTTGTGGGGTGTCTATCGATAGGTCTTAAAAAATGATGTTGAGGTTTCTAATATAATTTTTGTCTACACTGAATAATTTGCGCGAGAGACACTTTCAAAGTGGTGAAATGTGCCACCCACCCCCCCCTCTAACTTCTAAAGTAAGAGAACGAAAAAACTAAAAAAATATATGATGTACATTTTTTTTTTTATTTATTAAAAATTGCTACTCCACATACTCCGGGGTCCGTGACTTTTGTCATTTAAAATCTTATATGATGTACATTACCATGCAAACTATCAACGAACATTGGTTTGAACTCGATCTGATGAGTAGTTTTTTTTTAGTACGTCATAAATACACTATTATTAAAACTTCGATGTACAACGAACTATGTGTCTATGTATATTATGGGCCTTCATGGGCGAGTCCAACTCGCACTTGGCCACTTTATTTTTTTATAATTATATTCCGAGAGCTACTAGCAAATTTTGGCTAGGTAATTGAGGCAAGCTGAAAACTTTTTACATAACTCTGCTATTATTCCCAAACACGAAGGTTGAAGACCTGGCCGGTGAGAGACAGGGCATAATGGATCCAAATATTTTTGTTTTATTTTTTAATTTAGTGAATATGATTGAGGCAACATAAAATTTTAACATTTTGTATATTATTTATTTAATTAAAGAATAAAAAATAATAAGCCAGATGATTTAGTCGGTGTTTTAACAATGGCTGGCGCGTGCAAATATGTTTTTGCAGAAAACACAAATAATAGGTTAGAGGAAATTTGAAATTTATATTGGGTGTTATTTTTAACTAAAAAATAGGGATTCTCAAAAACAGAGACCATTTTGAAGGAACTATCTAGGTAGATAGTTCCTTCAAGTGATCTAAAGCCAAGTGATTTAAATTGATCTACTCACCAGCCAGGTCTGCACCTCCGTGTAGAGATATAAAGGAGAACTATGTGAGAAGTTTTGAGCTTACCTTAAACACCTACACAAATTTTACTACCTGCTCGCGGAATGTTACTGGTCGGACATGAAAGTGAAAGCCTAGTTACTCCAGTTCATGGTGATGCCTATTTACCACTATCCTTTTTTAGTGGTAGGACTCTTAGCAGAATCCGCCTGGGGAAGTACCACACCTTTGTCAGTTATTCTACCGCCAAGCCAAACACAGTAATGTTTGGACATTACTGTGTTCCGGTTTGAAGGGCAATATTTCCAGTGAAATTACAGGGCTTAGAGATGTAACATCTTAGATCTCTGGGTGACGAGCGCAGTGCAGTGCTAGGTAATGATTTGGACTCTTCACGTTCCAATAGCTGCGTGTCACTGTGCTGTTATGTGGCAGGCATGTTGCTTACCAACAGGCAAATGTCCTGCTCGTCTCGTCACTTTTTATTTTTAAAAAATCCTTTGTTTTTCAGGATTCCATTAAAAACGAAAGTTCTAAGACGTCCCTAAAATATTATAGAAATATACAGCGAGTGACACCGTGTGGCATAGATGGTTCACCATATCTAGGTAATGGCCAGTATTCTTACTATTCCGTATTATTACTTAATATCAATTGAATCAATCAAATCAATTTATCGCTCCGCTCGCCGACACAAGTTAAAATGTAGTAAGAAGTTCCGAAGAAATCTTACCTTGCCACCGACATCGAGGATGCCAGCGCACAACATGCCGGGAGTAATGTCGGGCCAGTTTTGGAAGCCGGGCTGAGTCTTCAGGAAGGCGTAACGTTCAGCGCACAAATCCTGGTTGATCACGTTGATATCGACGTGTTGGAGCTGCTCAGGGTAGCCTCCACCGCTCTAGAAACAAAAACATTTTCATGGCCATGAAAGAAAAGTTTCAATTCGATTAGAATTTCACAAACAAGACGCATTTAGGTTAGAGTTTGATTAATTATTGCCTGGGATCTTCCACTTGTGAATGTTTTGCCATGTCGTCCTTCTACAGATACAAAAATTCGTACCTATCTATATATATAAAAATCAATGCCACTTTTCGTTGTTATTGATCTCCTCCTAAACGGCTGGACCGATCTGAATGATTTTTTTTGTATACGTTTGGGTAGGGCCCTGGAAGGTTTATATTTACAAATCAGTCCGGCAGATGGCGCTGCAGTTGATATCTAGGTTATTATTCGAGCGAAGTCGGAGCGGGCCGCTAGTAGTATCCATCTGCAGCCTGCAGACGTCCACTGCTGGACATAGGCCTCCCCCAATGATTTCCAAAATGACCGGTCTTGTGCCGCCTCCATCCACCGACTTCCCGCGACCGAGACAATATCATCGGTCCATCGTGTGGGGGGCCGTCCTACACTGCGTCTGCCGTTTCGTGGTCGCCATTCGAGAACCTTTACTCCCCAGCGGTTATCGGTTCTGCGAGCTATATGACCTGCCCATTGCCACTTCAACTTGCTAACTTTAAGAGCTATGTCGGTGACCTTCGTTCTTCTGCGGACTTCCTCGTTTCGGATTTTGTCACGCAGAGAAACTCCGAGCATAGCTCTCTCCATTGCCCGTTGCGCAACTTTGAGCTTGTACATCATGCCAACAGTTAGCGACCACGTCTCAGTGCCATATGTCATCACTGGCAACACACACTGATTGTAGACTTTGGTCTTGAGGCTTTGTGGTATTTTTGACGAGAAGATGTGTCGCAATTTCCCGAACGCTGCCCATCCGAGTTGGATTCGTCGGCTGACCTCCTTGTCGAAGTTTGACCTGCCTACTTGGATCATCTGACCCAAATAAACATAATGGTCAACAACTTCGATACTATCGTTCCCAACATGGACCGGTATGGGTGCAACATGGGCATTGGACATGATTTTTGTCTTACCCATGTTCATTTTTAGCCCTACCTGTTGGGAGACAGCATTGAGGTCTCTGAGCATTGAGCCAAGGTCATCTAGCGATTCAGCCATAATGACTATATCGTCGGCAAATCGAAGGTGGGTGATGTATTCGCCATTAATGTTGATACCATATCCGTTCCAGTTCAAAAGCTTAAAAATATCCTCCAATGCCGAGGTGAACAGTTTCGGAGAGATAACGTCTCCCTGTCTCACCCCTTTTTGCATTTGGATCGGATTTGTGCTTTGTTCCTGAAGACGGATAGACATGGTGGCTTTATCGTATAAACATTTCAACACTTCGATATACCTATAGTCGATTTGGCATCGCCGTAACGACCGTAACACTGCCCAGGTCTCGACTGAATCGAAGGCTTTCTCGTAGTCCACAAACGCTAGACAGAGCGGCCGATTATACTCTTCCGTCTTCTGTATAATCTGCCGTAGCGTGTGGATGTGGTCTACGGTACTAAACCCTTTACGGAACCCGGCTTGTTCGGGAGGCTGGAAGTCGTCAAGCCTACGAGCGAGACGATTTGTTACTACTTTCGAAAACAGCTTATAGACGTGGCTCAGCAGCGAAATGGGCCTGTAGTTCTTCAAGAGGGTATTGTCACCCTTTTTAAAGAACAGCACCACCACACTTTTGCTCCACGCCTCTGGCGTTGTACCCTCAAGGATGACGGAATTAAATAACTTCTGAAGGACTTTAAGTACTGGTGTTCCACCCGCTTTCAGAAGTTCTGTCGTGATCCCGTCTTCCCCCGGAGCCTTGTTGTTCTTAAGCTGTTTGAGAGCCGCTCGTATCTCGTATAGGCTTACGTCCGGAATGTCTTCTGTGTAGTGTCGGGTTAAACGGGCTCTAACATCACTAATGCTAGGAGTAGGGCTTTGTGACGAGGTGTACAACTCTCCGTAGAACTTCTCGAGCTCTCTCAAAATTTCTGGCTTAGATGAGACAATTCTGCCACTGTCAGTTTTCAGCTTTGTCAACTGGCTTTGTCCAATTGCCAGATCTCTTGCGAACACTTTGGAGCCTTTGTTTTTATGTATCGCGTTTTTAATACAGTTTGTATTAAAACTACGCAAATCGTATCGAATCGATTTGGAGATCTGTCTATTGAGCAAGCCGTATTTAGACATGTCCACTGAAGATTGCAGTTTCATATCATCCCGTTCTGCCATAAGTTTGAGAGTATGCTCCGACAATTTCTGAGTTCTATCTTTGCGGTGTGTCTTCAGTAATTCAGATCCAACCGCATGGACAGTTTCCACCAGCCCGTTATTCAGCTCATCCACTGTTTCGCATTCGGCCAGGCATTCGAAGCGATTTCGGAGTTCTAACTGAAAGCTCTCGGGGTTTTGAATTTGGTCCGGATTTGGACGAAGAGTAGACTTCATCAGACGAGACCTCTCAAGCTTAACGTTGATATTCAATGAGCCTCTTACCAACCTGTGATCGCTGCCAGTTTTGACACCATTGATCACTGAGACATCATTAAATATTTGCTTCCTGGTCGCCATAATGAAATCCATCTCGAACTTGTATCCACCGGGATGCAGCCATGTCCATTTTCTGGACGCCCGCTTCTTAAAGAAGGAGTTCATCGCAAAGAGGCCCTCCTTCTCCATGAAGTCGGCCAATCGCTGACCCCTACGGTTCCGGTGTCCAAATCCAAATGGCCCCACTCTCAGTTCATCGCCTTTTCTCATGCCTAACCGCGCGTTGAAGTCTCCCATCACAACCGTGAAGTGTGTTTTCGAGGCATGCATGGCATTTGAAATGTCATCATACATGACCTCCACTTCGTCGTCCGAACGATTTGAGTGTGGGGCGTATACCTGTATCACCTTCAATGAATACCTTTTGGTGATTCTAAGTACAAGGTATATCACCCGATTCGAAACGCTTTCGATCTTCACGACGTTATTGACGAGAGACTTGTGAACAAGAAACCCGACACCATGTTGGGACTGCTGGTCACCCTCCCGGTAGTAAAACAAGTTGCCGGAATTGAGAATTATCGTGTCCTCCCCCTCTCTGCGGACTTCTGATAATCCTATAATATCCCATCGCAACTTGCTTACCACCTCTTCCAGCTCGATCAACTTCTCGTCTGTCCTCAGTGTGCGTGTGTTGTACGTTGCCAGGTCCAGAGATCGTCGGGGTTGGTAGCCATATCTCTGCCGGAGATTCTTAGCACCCCCTGCTCCGCCGTTACCATGACAGCTACCTTTGCCAGGGATAGCGAAGCCGCCGGGGACTGGGGGCCGTCTGTTGGGTGTACTTATCATAAGGGGGGATTTGCCAATAATCACCCTGCTTGGCAAGCTACTGGGTGATCGCAGTATTATTGGTGTAAAACTTCAGGTAAATGCTGCTGCCCATCACCTGGTTTATCCCTTAGTCGCCTTTTACGACATCCACGGGAGGAGAGGAAGGGGTCTTATTCTACCGCCGGAGCCCCCACGGCATGTAGTATATAGGTACGAATTTATGTAGTGGTAGGACTCTTGGCAGAGTCCACCTGGGGAAGTACCACACCTTTGCCAATTATTCTACCGCCAAGCAGTAATATGCAAACAATACTGTGTTCCGGTTTGAAGAGCAATGTTTCCAGATAAATTACAGGGCTTAGAGATATAACATCTTAGATCTCTGGGTGACGAGCGCAGTGCAGTGCTAGGTAATGATTTGGACGCTTCATGTTCCAATAGCTGCGTATCACTGTGCTGTTATTATTATTATTATTATTTATTTATTTCTCAGATAACACAGATCCATTTAAGTCAAAAGAATTAAAAATACAAATCAAACCTAAAATTAACAATCATAATACATTAGACAAATTAAAATCCGAATCCAATATTAAAATTACGTAATTAAAATGTAGAGTTCAATTTAACATAAATTATTACGTTAAATTGAATGCGCTTCACAACTTACGCTCTAAAACATCGTATGCAAACAAATTCAGGGCCCTTCGACTGCTTCGTGTGGACCATTGTTTGCACAAGATGCCTAGACAGGGCTGAGAGGGGATCAGCTGCTAATGTATTTAGAATAATGTTGTCACTACTCCGTACTCTTCCAACTAATGACGCCACTTTTTTGCGCAAGACTGCCCAGAAATCATCAGTATGGGCCTGCGCAAACATTTCTGACGCACTACAGAAGCGAGGCAGTTTCAACATCATTCTAAACACATTATTATATTGGACTCGCAGAGCATCCAGCGATCTTTTGGCGTATTCGGTCCACAGACTACCCGTGTACAAACCCTGACAATACGCCTTAAAAAGGGTGATTTTAACCTGGTCCGTACACCGAGCAAATCTACGAACCAGCATATTACCACGAACCGCTAGAGCTCTACGTTCCCGCTCTATATCAGCATCGTCTCTGAGGTCATCGGCAATAATATGTCCGAGATATTTAAATTGTTTCACCTTTTTAATGTTAACGCCATTCAGAGTAACGGACATCATAGACTGTGGACAACTCTTACCGGTGACCCCAAACACCATGTATTCTGTCTTTTTCACATTATAAGAGAGCCCATGTGAGGTGGCATAGGCCTCACACACCTTTAACATCTCCCTGATGGACCTCACAGTGGGACCCAGTAGCACCATGTCGTCCGCATAGCTGATATTATTGTTATGTGACGGGCATGTTGCTTACCATCAAGCACATGACCTGCTCGTCTCGTCACTCTTCATAAAAAAATACATTCTAAGGAAACCTTCTTGTCGGATAAGTTTAAACACTCAAGTTAAAAGATAAGTTTAAACACTCAAAAAAGTTAAACAGTTAAAAAAGTCTTCAAAGTCGCAACTTTGGCAAACTTAGTATGTAAAATTATGGATTATTTAATTTTCAGGCATTTATATCGTAGGAATTTCATTTCGTTAAAATATACGTATAAAAAACTCAAGTATTGCATATCAAGCCGTTTGCTATTTTACTTGTTGTTCAACGTTTTGGTTTATTTTAAATCAGGGCTGTGCAAACTGCATACCAGTATCTACCTTCGCGGGCTAATTAAATACATATGTTGCAAAAGCTGGAAGGCCGCAAAAAAAAAATTGTTCCGATTTCAAGCAAAAATTACAGGGTAAAAATCTTTTTTTTACACATTTATTGGTTCTTCGTTAACTTGTCTTACCAATCATATCAGTATCAACTTCTACATTCGTTGTTGCCAGACGCATTGCAAGTAGAAGTGATTCATCGGACATTATTTTATGTTTGAAACAGGCGTCGCGGGCCGCATCAAAGAGAATGTAATACTGGCCGCATGAAAACAAGCCGCTTTTGCCGTTGCTTGGACAACCCTACTTTAAATGATGGATAGACCCAAAATTTAAGTAAATCCTTTTAGTTCAGTGCACGATTTTCACACGTGCGCACTACAAACTACCACTTACTACTAAACACTTTAAAACACTTGTCAAATCTTGTGTTCCCCGAAAGATCTACCTAGAAGTCTCCAAATCTACACACACTACCTACTCTATAGTTAACACCTCAAGTAACCGTGCTGCTTTGGGCTATGTTGCTCTGAACAGTGGGCAATACGCAGAAAACGTATTTGGTACACAATAAAAGCAAAAATACTCACGGCAAGTGCGCCCCATCCAATGCTAGTGACAACATCACCGTCAGGAAGCACATAGTTTAGACCTGGGATGCGCGCGGCCTGCACAGTATTCGAGTAGACAGCGGGAACGGACAATCGAATGATGGCAACATCGTTATCCAGGATGGGCGTGTCATAGCGCGGGTGCATAATGATGCTGGACACCGGGTGGTCGGAGCCACCGCTTGAGGCGTACGACGTTCCCAACTTCACACGCCATGATGACGCAAGGTCACCTCTGTCACACAAAAATAACATCAGTCAGTTCTTTGTGTGCCTATAGCATGTGTTCACGCTTTTTACAGTAACCAAAATATTTTCAACATAACCTATAAAAGCTATCATGGTAATTCTCATTTTATTTGGACTCTCACTTGTAGCTCAAAAAGGGACGCCAAATCCGTTCTAGTGCAGATGGCGAAGTGCAATACTTAGATACTAGCAAATGCATGGAAAGTGCAGTTCTTTTCACGCCCTTTAGAGGTAATTAATCCATTAAGATCCAATTTAGTAAATGTTTTATTTTAAAACTTCTCTGGCTTGTACCTGGCACAAAGATTGTTCATCGCTATTCAGCGTGGTAATGCTGCCAGCGTAATGGGCACTTTTGTGCCGGGTACTGTTAGTAGTGGGTTTTTAGTTGATTGATTTATTGTGGACTTTATTTTATTGTATTATGGTATTTATAAAGTATTATTGTAATACTGTAATTATTGTTGTGTGTAAAATAAATACTTTAAATAATAAATTAATAATTAAAAATAAATATTTTGGATAAATTAATAAATATGACATTGTAGGCTGAACAAAGTTTGGGTAAGAACAAAGTTATTAAATGACAAATCACCTTTATGAGATGTGCTATCTTTAAACGGCTGAATTGGTTCTTATAAGCAATACATCCCTAAAAATTATGATTCTAAAAAATAATAAAACTGTACGTACTCGTAGCAGTGAGCAGCGGACAGGACAATTACATTATTGAGTAAAGAGCCACCACAGAATTGTATCCACCAGACACCGAACCAGCCGTACTGCATGTTGGACATGTACGGGTAGTTGTCCACGGTGGTCGGTTCACCACCCACGATGCGGTTCACGGTCTTTGGTACCGCTGAAATTAAACATCACATAATTAAAACTGCAACGAGGTCTCGTTGATACCGTGGCAACAGGCTTCCTGACTGCTAAAAGTTTTAACTTTTCAAATAGCATTTAGTTATGACATCTTGGTTTAACTAGAAAGAAATGTAAGTAAGTAAATTTAATCATTTGAAAAACAGTCTAGTCGAAGTAAAATAGTCAGTCCAAACAAGGGTATTCTGAACAACTCCTTTACACATTAATAAGAGCTGTCATTTTCAGGAATAGACTAATCTATTCCTTCTCTATCTCTCTTCAGTCTAGCCAACTTTCCTAGAGTTGAGAGTTACTAAATGACCCTTGAACCTTGAATAGAGTATTTTTTTAAATAGTTAAACTTATGTAAGTAGTAGTGCTAGAACGAATGCAATAATATTATCACGTTATAATACTGCATAGCAATGCCAATGATGTTAAGAAACAACCAAGATACCGGGGACTAAATGTTCTAAAAGTTAAAAAAATAATCTAAAACGATTAAACGATTATAGGACTTACCGAGAGCAGACCCCAGAAGGGCTAACAGAATGAGGGCACGCATTTTTGGCTGGTTTCCTGTGACTTGTGAGTGTAACGCTGTAATGTTACTATATATACTACTCTTATCGTCGGTATAATTTAAATCAAACAATCATTTGAATCATATGATTACAACTAAGGATTAAGATCAAAGTATTAAGTCGTATCTTATTAATCGCTCGTAACGGTAAAACTAGGTAAGATAAATATAATACATGCTTCTGTATTTTATCTCTCCGAATGTTAGGTGCCTATTGACGTAGGTATATTTATACATAGGTACAGTACAGTACGTAAGTACTTATCTAACACTGCTTGGAACTCGACCAGTGCCTACCTAATTCGAATATAGATAATTGTATTAATATTAATAGTATAAAAAACTAAAACACTAAAAATTACAAAATTTCGTATCCCATTCAGCAAACCCTTTCATTTAATAGGTACCCATATCATGGGGGTGCATATCAAATAGCCAATCCGCCGGATTCGGCGAATATTTCATTCCATACTCTGACGTTTCATTATCCAGCAAAACTCGCTCATGGTTCGGTTCTCAATGTAAAAGTGCTGAAGCATTTAAACACGAGGCCTACCTAGCCTGGGTTGATGCTCGACAGCGTAAGGCAAGGGATACTCACAGCAAAAAAAAACATTTAACAGGGCTGCTAAAGCATGCAAAAGGGTTCTTCAGAGGGCTCGATTTGAACACATTAGTCGAATAGGGAACAAACTAGCTTCGTACCCTGCGGGTAGCAAAGCGTTTTGGTCCCTAGCTAAATCGGTCGAATCGAACTTCTCCCGCTCCACTGCCTCCAATGCTGAAACTTGATGGGGCGCTGGCTCAGGCCGCAATGGAGAAGGCAATCTTGTTTGCATCTCAGTTTGCGGAATCTTCGCGTCTAGATACTGGTAGTGCGACCTCCTACTCCACCTGGCAGTCCGACTTTGATGCTGGAAATGCATATTCGCCAAATGGAGGTTCGTAAAGTGCTACGTAATCTGGATGTGGCCGGACAGAATTCCTGCCCTAGTGTTGAAGGCTTGTGCACCTGAGTTGTCTCCTATACTAACGCGCCTGTTTAGACTCTCTCTCCAAACTGGGCAAGTACCGAAATCGTGGAAGCTTGCTAACGTGCAACCTGTGCCCAAAAAAGGTAGTCGTGCTGACCCTGCCAACTACAGGCCCATCTCGGTCACGTCCATACTCTGCAAGACTATGGAACGTGTCTTAAACCGCAAGCTCCTGGCATACCTAGAATCTAACGACCTCCTCAGTGACCGGCAATACGGGTTTCGCCGAAACCGGTCGACTGGGGATATTCTGGCGTATATCACTCACATCTGGAGTAAAGCTATCGAGAAACACGGGGAAGCACTTGCAGTCTCCCTGGATATCTCGAAGGCTTTTGACAGGGTTTGCCATGATGGCCTTATTAGCAAGCTTTCTAGTTATGGTTTGTCTCCAGGGTTTATTGCGTGGATATCGGACTTCTTGAGGGATCGATCCATACGAGTTGTCATTGATGGCTGGTCGTCGGACCAAATGGGTATCAATGCCGGAATCCCTCAAGGGTCGGTACTCTCTGCAACGCTTTTTCTGCTACATATCAACGATCTGCTGAAGCCCGGTATCTTTGGGTAAGCAGATGATAGCACCGTTGTATATAGTTACATATCTAGAGCGAGAGCCAGTGGTCAACAAACTAAGGTATTGAGAGAGAGTATGATTGATCGTTTGAACTTGGCCCTTGAGGCAGTCTCTGAATGGGGCGAAACCAATCTGGCCAAGTTTAATGAGGGAAAGACGCAGGCGTGTTTGTTCTCCGCAAAAAGGAGTCAATTTCTACAAAACTCCTACTTTTCGAGGTGTATCCGTGCGGGTTACTGATCATCTTGAGCTTATGGGTGTTACCTTGACATCTACACTCAACTTTGGCTCGTATATCGAGTCCAAGGCTAAATTAGCTGCAAAAAAACTAGGTGTCCTCTCAAAGGTGCGAAAGTACTTCAAGTCTGAACAATTGCTTTTTACCCGACTGCGCGACGCAAAGGAGTGGTAATGTGTTTAACAGTCTATGTATGTATGTATGTATGTATTTTTGTATGTTCCTTTGAGGCACTATACAGACCAAACGCCTGAGCCGATTTTTATGATTCACACGTCAATCGATTCCTCTTAATCTGGCGAGTGACACTAAAGACATGTCATTAGTGTAAGTCCAATATGGCGGATTCAGGACGCCATATTGTCCAAATTAAAAAAATCAAAATCACTAAAATATGTCAAGAGGGGTATCGTTGAATAGAGGGGTATCGTCGTTGTATTTTAAAATAATGTTTAGCTTGCTCTCAATGTTTTTCGATTTGGCTGACCGTTTAGGATGTATATCGATTTAAAGTTGAGTAACAACCATTCTCACATTTATAGGTTTTTAGGTAGCAGAAAACTTCGTATAACTAACTGTACGTGTGAATGTGGCTGGACATTATATACTAATGTATCTAGTAGGCATCGATATAAATCAATAGATGTGCCCTGAGGACCTTGAAATTGGTAATAAACTGCGTCTCTGTTTGTATCGTAAGTGGTTTACAAACAACCAATCTACTTGACCCCTATAATCGCTAGCGGCGAGATTTGCTGTGGTTCTACTTATTTTGGTTGTTGACACCGAATAATGATAGGCAAAAACGTCCACCGCGTCCTGCAACCGAAAATAGCGGAAAGAGTGAGCTCACTCTTCCCAACGTTGACATGATTGCGTGCGCCGTGAAGTTTGGGATGGGGCCCATCTTGGGTTCTACGATCTATGCTAGAGTTGATGACACCGAATAATGATAGATAAAAACGTCCGGCGTCCACCGCGTCCTGCAACTGACTAGAACGGAAAGAGTGAGCTCACTCTTCCCAACGTTGACATGATTGCGTGCGCCGTGAAGATTGGGATGGGGCCCATCTTGGGTTCTACGATCTATGCTAGTAGGTATATTGGACTACCTTTTTTCGTACGTGCAGGAAATGTATTTACGCATACCCTACTGCCCCGCCCGGGAGACACAGCTATGTGAGTTATGTTGCACTCCATATCATGTATGGATATGGTGCCCCTATCTACTAAAAAATCTCCATGGGGTTTCAACTCTGCCGCTGATAGTGGGAACACGGAACCGCTCTCGGATTGCTCCGCCTCGGTCGCCCCGATTTAGTTCTCAAACGATTTAGTAGGTACCTACTTAACGTCAATCGAAAACCTATACTATAAATATGAATTACAAGCACGAGAAAATCCTACATATTATATCAGTAGAAACGTAGACATTTGGTCAGCAACCAAAAGATGCATATTTTTATGTTGAGCATATTAACATTCACAACATTGTTCATAACTAAAAAGTATAAAATAAAAAAATATAATTTAAAAACTCAAAAACCCGACTGCGTAAAAAGTGAACCATACTACGTACTCGCATACTAAAAAAACTGAAAAGAATAAAACAAGCATTTAGATTTCTGGTAATCTAGAATTCTATAATATGTTATTGTATAAATACTATTGAAATATATACAATATTTTCTAATAAAAGAACATTACAACTGAACAGTCGGGATCCATTGAACAATTACATTGTATGTCGAATAATAATATAGAATCCATTGAACAATTAGATTGTATGTCGAATAATAATGGATCCCGCCTCTTCAGTTGTAATGTTCTTTTATTAGAAAATATTGTATACATTTCAATAGTATTTATACAATAACATATTATAGAACTCTAGACCACCAGAGATCTAAATGCTTGTTTTATTCTTTTCAGTTTTTTTAGTATGCGAGTACGTAGTTTGGTTCACTTTTTACGCAGTCGGGTTTTTGAGTTTTTAAATTATATTTTTTTTGTTATATAAAGCACAGATTCGCTCTTGTATGGAGTACTGTTCGCACCTTTGGGATGGATCGGCTAAGTATCAGCTTGAGGCTCTGGAATCGATCGAGAGGCGTGCTAAAAGGCTCATAGGCAATAACACTCTTGTACGAAAAAGACTGCAAAGTCTTGAACATCGCCGAAAAATTGCTAGCTTATCGGTTTATTATCGGATATACTTCGGAGAGTATGCATCTGATCTGCATGATCTAATACCACCTAGCCCTTTTTTCCTTACCTTTATAACCACGTTAGTTTTCATTCTATAAATGCGAGAGTTTGTGAGGATACATGGATGGATGTTTGTAACTTTATAACAAAAGTACCTGGGTGACCGAGCATTGCTCGGTTTAAATACTAAATATACTTAGATACCTACAGATAAAAGACTCCAAGAAATAGAATTTCTTAAAAAAAAGAATTGAAAAAAAAGATAACCCGTCTGGATTCGAACCCAGAGCTACTAATTCGTGACCGTTATGAGCGCCCGACTTCCCGTCTGAGCTAATTATGCTGTCGCGTCACGCGGCAAAAATTTACCTTCGCATTCTAATGTCTAATGTGACAGTTTTTCATTGTCTAAAAACGCGCATAATATGCGTTTTTATTAAATGAAACCTAGTTAGATCGATTTATCGTCCCCGAAATCCTCTGCATACATAATTTCATGAAAATCCGTCGAGCCGTTTCCGAGATTCAGATTCTATATATATATACATATTTATATACAAGAATTGCTCGTTTAAAGGTATTTTCATGAAAATCCGTCGAGCCGTTTCCGAGATTCAGATTCTATATATATATACATATTTATATACAAGAATTGCTCGTTTAAAGGTATAAGATAACTACAAAGATCATCTATTCTGTAGTAGGGAAATTTGGTAAATAGACATAGTCTGGAAAATAACGAGATCGGAAACTACGCAGGTGAAAATAGTCGAAGTGAATCAGTGAAGAAGAAATGGTACAGGCCCCTTGGTCCTTGGTGCGCACTTATACCCACTTGTTTAACTTTAAATTTAACCCCCGATCAAAAAAAGGGTCTGCCTGTCTGTCCGTGTGTGTGTCTGTCTGTGCTCAAACGGATGGACAGTTTTTTTTTTAAATAAAGAGTGACGAGACGAGCAGGTCATGTGCCTGATGGTAAGCAATATGCCTGCCACATAACAGCACAGTGACACGCAGCTATTGGAACATGAAGAGCCCAAATCATTACCTAGCACCGCACTGCGCTCGTCACCCAGAGATCTAAGTTGTTATATCTCTAAGCCCTGTAATTTCTCTGGAAACATTGCCCTTCAGACCGGAACACGGTAACGTTTGCACATTACTGCTTGGCGGTAGAATAATTGACAAAGGTGTGGTACTTCCCCTACTTACTACTTGATGCGTTTTTTCTTTTATTTGAAGGTTAATTTCCGTGCGGTGGTTCTTAACCCTATACTTGGCAAAGTGCATTCTTATGCATATTGACCTTTTGAAAATTATTGAGACTATGTTTAGTAGTTTTGAATATTACTCTTTTTACTAAATAGAAGTTAGTATAATAAACAATCAGTAAAAAAATATGGTTTAGTTGTTGCCAATACTAAAATGACAGTAGCACTCTAGATAGCCAACTGTGGGCAGGCGTCTTCTTTCCGTCTGGTAATAAAATATTTTTTTGATTAGAATTTCAATACAATTAGCAGGAAAAATTTACTCAAACAATTGATCATGAATGTTACTTTACGTGTTTGTTATTTTTTTAGACCAATTCATATTATTTTTGCCTATAATTTACACATTTTTGTGAGTGTATCTACAAATGCACACTGCCCGCTACGCTACATATTCGGTCATTTTTGTTTAGTATCTTTGTAGATACACTGCCAAATGAATAGCAAATTGTGGTTCATAAAAAATTATGTATATGTGAGTGTAGCATAATTCAATTTATTTTTTAGCTAATATAAAACTGTGTTTTACTTAGGCAGGCACCACATTTGAAAACGCAACAGCATAGTAAAGCTCGTCAAATAGTTGTTTTGTATGGACAAATAAGTATAAACAGCCCCTAAAACCCTAAATGTTTTCACTGCTGGGACTGCTGGGCCTTCTCTCGCTAGCAGGGAGTGAATGCGATAATCCACCACGCTGGCCCAGTGCGAGTTGGTGGATGACACATAACTTGGAAAGATCTAGGTACATGTCGGTATATTCACGATGTTTTCCTTTCACTGATGTAAGTTAGCGGCATTACGCACATGATTTCGAAGAGACAGTGGTGCGTGTGATTTTGAACCTAAAGGTACCTTAGGTACCCTTAGGTACAACAAAGAAGAGAAATGAAAAGTACCTGTACCCTGTCCTAACTAGATAAAGGATTGCCTTAGGATCCTAACTAGATAAAACACCAATATGGGAGGTAGCAGATATGCATAAAGCTCTACATCGCACACCATTCAGAGGCCATCACTGGTACCTACCTCTCTTCTCCCAAATAACAGACATCTTCATAAACGACTCATGGCTATTGTACAGACGTGATTTTGATAAGGCACTTCGATACAATATTATATGCAAACATTTGCCACGAGATCAATAAATCGAAAAGAGTTAGTCTCAAGCAGTTTCTTGAAACTCAAAGCCAAAACCTGCTGAAAGTTGAAAGAGCTTCTCCAGTAAGAAAATTAATCACAAACGTAGTTGCTAAAGAATCCGACAGTTAAAAGGCATCACATCATCCAAAGGAAAATGAAAAAACTGCGTAAAAGGACCCACTAAGATCTTTTGGCAAAAATGTGATGTGAGGCTGTTTGGTGCCAGAACGTAACTGCCATCAAAATTACCACACTGAATGATAAAGATGCCTCATATTGTCTTATGGTAACTAGTAACTAAATAAAGTAACTCTTAAGTTATCTCATCCCTATACTTATTATATTTCCTTTCTAAGTAATTATTTCTTGTTTGTTGTTGCTTGGTAAGCAAGTTCAAAGTATTGTAAAAAAGTATCACATTAAGTTTAAGTTAATTAAAACTGATGATTTATAAGAAAGTTAAGAACAAATTGTTATCTGTTTTATTCAGATTTGTGATTTCGCTTATTTTATGAGAAATACTTATTGATACGTTATGTCGGCATATCAGGCAACGTATCTTTTAGGATACTACTGTTTTTGAAACGATTTCTCTACACACTTGGCAGTGTGCATTTCAGGATACATCCTGTAAACTAAAAACTAACAAACATATATTTTTTTATTTATTTTTGTACCATATGTTACATGGCTAGAATCCCAGTTTACAAAAAAAATACAATATATCAAGAAAAAAAAATCTTGCCAAGTATAGGGTTAACTATGTTTGATTAATATCGATTGGCTTCGTGGCTTAGCTGGTAGTGAGCTGCCTGCGAAGCCGAGGGTGGTGTATTCGATTCCCACCCAGAGCAAATATTTGTGTGATGAATACAAATGTTTGCACTGTCTGGGTGTTTCTATGTATAAAAAGTATGTATTTAAAACTATATGTATACCTAAGTATTACATTAGCTATCTGGCCGCCATCATACAAGCTTTGCTTAGTTTGGGGTCAGATGTGGGTCAGACGGTCAGATAGTGTTGTGTGTGAATTGTCCACCAATATTTATTCATTTATTTATTTAAGATGTCCGCCTCCACAAAATGGCGAACAAAATATTGCTTCACAACCTACCTCAATATGGGTATTGGGTATCAAATGAAAGGGCTTGACTAGTAGAATGTTGTACAGATTAAAAATGCGAAGGTACTTCAAGTCTGAACAGTTGCTTACATCATATCAAGCACAGATTCGCTCCTGTATGGAGTACTGTTCACACCTTTGGGATGGATCGGCTAAGTATCAGCTGGAGGCTCTAGAATCGATCGAGAGACGTGCCAAAAGGCTCATAGGCAACGACACTCTTGTGCGAAGAAGACTTCAAAGTCATGAACATCGGCGGAAAATTGATAGCCTATCGGTTTTTTATCGGATACACTTCGGAGAGTGTGCCCCTGATTTGCATGATCTGATACCACTTTGTCCTTTTTTCTATCGGATTGCTCGTAGCTCGAAAAAGCGTCATCATTTCATGGTTGATGTTCCAAAGACACGAACGAAGAGATTTGACTCTACTTTTGTGATAAGAACATCTAGGCTGTGGAATACGTTGCCTGAGTGGGTTTTCCCTGATGGATCTTTGTGTTTTCAAATCGAGAGTGAATCGGTTTTTTCTAGGTAAACACGCTCCATCGTAGACCGCATCGTCGCTTAACATCAGGCGAGATGGCGGTCAAGTGTAAACCTATAGAAGTTTAAAAAAAAAAGTTTCCAAAGTGAGCTATGAAATTCTATGTTATAAGTTGGTTATAAGTTTTCACTTCTATCGGCAGTCCCTATGACTGCAATTTTTTTTACTTGCAGCTTCTCGTAGTTTTACCCGCGTAGTTCTCAGGATAAAAAAATACCTCTATTATTCCAGACCATAATCTAACTGTGTACCTAACTTCATCCAAATTCCCTCAGTAGTTTTTGCGCGAAAAGGTAACAAATATACATTTATCCATTCTTACAAACTCGTCGTTAATATTAGTAGACTTCAAGACTTTGAAAAGGGCGTTTTAGTTTAGTTTAGTTTTAGCGTGAAAATAAACCTCTATTTCGCCAAAGTGGGCATTGTTTCATTTTATTTAATTCCTGTACCAAACAAAATGAAACATCGCCGCCAGCTTTGGCAAGATTGCGGCTTTATCTTTGACAGCAATATTTGCATCATAATAACGCTATAATAATTACTGTGTTCCGGTTTGAAGGGCAATGTTTCCAGAGAAATTACAGGGCTTAGAGACAATATCTTAGATCTGGGTGACGAGCGCAATGCAGTGCTAGGTAATGATTTGGAATATCATGTTCCAATAGCTGCATGTCACTGTGCTGTTATGTGGCAGGCATGTTGCTTGCCATCAGGCACATGTCCAGCTAGTCTCGTCACTCTTTTCTATAAAAAAAAAAACGCCCTTTCAGCCCTGGCGAGCCATGGGAGAGGCCGATGTCCAGCAGTGGACTAAGATAGGCTGATGATGAACCCTACATTCGATATAGGGATGCGGAGAACATTTGTACCAAGTCACAAAAGATGCGTTTTAGATAAAAGCGGGCCGCACTTTTGAAATTCAATTTTATAATATTAGCAATTTGTAAAATTTATAGGATATAAATGAGCCGGGAATAAATTGTTTAAAAAAAAATTGGCAGTCATAGGAACTGCCGATAGAAGTGAAAACTTATAACTCAGAATTTGATAGCTTACCTTGGAAACTACACGGGTGTAACCAGAGGGCGTGGCCTCGCCATCATGGCATGGCCATCTAGAAATGCGTCAGCATTTCCCATTGGCTGATGCGTTTCTAGATGGCCATGCCATTATGGCCTGTCCACGCCCTTTCAGCATTTCCCATTGGCTGACGTACTTCTAGATGGCCAATAGCCATGGTCCCGAGTTTACGCGAAGCTTTCTTATCATACCCGAGCGTGACGAATGATTTCAATTCACAGCCCACGAAAAATCTGTCTAGGCGCGCCTAAAGAAGTTTTCACTTCAAAAACTTATTAATACCGTCGCGGGCCGCACGGAAGTAGGTCTCGGGCCGCGCGTTGCCGACCCTTGTATTAGAGTATAATAAGAGAGTTATATAGGACTGACCTCGTGGCTTAGTTGGTAGTAGCACTGCCTGCGAAGCCGAGGGTCGTGGGTTCGATCCCCACCCAGTGCAAATATTTGTGTGATGAATTCAAATGTTTGCACTGTGTCTGGGTGTTTCTATGTATAATAAGTATGTATTTAAAACTATATAGGTATTACATCAGCTATCTGGCCGCCATCACACAAGCTTTGCTTAGTTTGGGGTCAGATGGTGTTGTGTGTGAATTGTCCACCACCAATACCAAGTTTTCAGCTTGCCTCAAATACCTACCCACCATTTGCCGCCAGCTCTCGGAATACACGAGCAGTTCGTTACAAAAAAAGGCAATTGTCAATTTCTTTCATATTATGAATATAGTATGTCCGTCTGCGTTGCCTACCGTTGTGTCTATTTATGCGTAATTGTTATCTATGTAACAAACACACATTATTAAGGTACATTCTGTATTAAATGCATTATATGCAATTCACCTAACATTCACTTAGATCCTAGAACATTAAAAAGTCAATGATGTTCGGTACATAATATTTATTTTAATTGGAATGTCCATTATAATAATTTACAGAGCGTACTTAACTAAATAAAAATTAACTACTTACAAATTAAACATCGACCTCACTACGAGAAAAAAAAATCAGTTACAAAAAATATATGGAGGTTAACAGTAATAGCTTTGGTTACGTATAAATAATATGCATTAAACTGATGCACAATTTTGTAAAATTAAATTTGTTTCTGAACAAAAGTCACAATTTTGCAACAAAACTAATTTAAAAAAAAACTCTAACCACTAAATATGTCAAGTAACATTTAAAAATACAATCGTCTTACCTCAAGGACCATTATGATCTTAATCCGATTTAAGGTATAAAAAATAATTGAGTAATAACTAATACAGATGATTATAAATATGGTGGGAATACGTAATAGACAAACACATACATCTGGTTTTCACATGTCTGTGTTGACAACAAGGGATAATCTAACAAAATGTGTTACAACAATTTTAATAAAAAAATATGATTTATGATAATTTAAATCCTACTTGTTATAAAAAATTACAAAGTTTGGATGTTTCTTAGACACGTCGGAAAGGCTGAACCGAGCGGGTTGAAATTTGGAACACAGATAATAATTTGGAATATCAAATATGCTACTTTTTATTGCGAGAAAATAAAGAGAACGGGAACTATGCGGGTAAAACCGTGGGGCGCTGCTAGTTTACGATACTTTTCAATTATACGGCAATCTCTAGACCCAAGTTTGAAGATGCTTTCAAATTACAAAACTAATTTTGTATCATTTTTTGCGATTTCAATTCATATTTAAAACACTCGTTTATACGAGTAGTTAAATTTCAAACAGAGCCATCTCCATTATAACCTAAAACCGCATACTAATTAGATAAATTTATCTTAATTCTACTAAAATGAATGACGTCAAAATGTTGATGTTTAGGTGTTTGTTGATCAATCACATCGAAACACCTGAATAGAATTGAATGAGTTGACATTTGGAACACGGTTCGATTAGTCTAGAATAGCACCATATACTACTTTTTATCGCGGTAAAATAACGGGAACGGGAACCACGTAGATAATACCGCGGGGCGCTGCTGGTATTAAATAAAAAATAAATAATGTGTGTAAAAAGGCTAGAATAACTGTCAGACAAGAAGTCTACTCTCTTTCTACCAAAAACGCAATTTCTACTTCGATCCGTCGTTTCGTCCGTTTAAATGTTCTAAGCCTACTCTAATCAGAGTTTAAATTTAATGTTCTAAGCCTTAAGCCTACTCTGATTAGAGTAGGCTTTGAACATTTAAACGGACGAAACAACGGATCGAAGTAGAACCGGAGTAGGAAAGTCGCGAGTTTATTTCGAAATTGCGTTTTTGGTAGAAAGAGAGTAGACGTCTTGTTGTCAGACGGTTATTCTAGCCTTTTTACACACATAATTTATTTTTATTTTTTACGTTTTTCGTAGAAAGAGAGTAGACGTCCAGATCACTTCAAACTCATGATCGGAACCCCGTAGTGGTTTTAATTGCCGTTAATGAATTTCCTCTAGGTACGTACAAAAACAATTTAATAAGTGAACTTCGTCTCATTACTTTTTAACTAAGTAAATTAGGTAGGAAATCTCAAACGTCAAGATGTATGGAGACGGCCATATTTGAAATTTAACGAGCCTTTCAAGACTTATCGCAATGTAAATGTTCTATATTTACCCTCCCGAAGTTTCAGACACATTACAACGCCAAGCAGTAATGTGCAAACATTACTGTGTTCCGGTTTGAAGGGCAATGATTCCAGAGAAATTACAGGGCTTAGCGACATAATTTCTTAGATCTCTGGGTGACGAGCGCAGTGCAGTGCTAGGTAATGATTTGGACTATCATGTTCCAATAGCTGCGTGTTACTGTGCTGTTATGTGGCAGGCATGTTGCTTACCATCAGGCACATGACCTGCTCGTCTCGTCACTCTATGCTATAAAAAAAAAAACAACGCAGTCCCAGAATACGAATCTTGCCGTCATTTAGCCCTGCATAATACTTTCAGTATAATTTTATCGCTGATTTTTTAAATGATTTCTAATATTGAAACATGACATCCTGTTGAATTTTTTGACATTTTATTTACTTACAGAATAGAGTCTAGTTCTTACTAGTAAGAATAGTATGCAACTTAATGTTTAAGATTTATTTTTAACTTATTGTATTGTAATTTAGTATTCAATCACAATCTCGTGAATTGAGTTATTGGCAACATTGTGTAAAACAATGAACAGTAATAAAATAAATTAATAATTCCTAGTTTCGTTCTAAATAAATTAGTTCGAGTTTCATTTGATTTAGTTAGTTTTGTGTACAACCATCTGGCGGCTCTCGGCTATATCCTCAGAGCTAAAGCTGAAAAAAAATAACTGTCCATCGATTGTATAAGTAACTCTCCTTGCTTAAATATATACGTGTCCTTGTTTACATATTGTAGAGATAGCATTTCTAACACGACAAACATTATAAATTTATTTATTTCGTTATAGGCTAACGCAAACATATTTCACTATTGTAAATACGTAAAAAAATGTTTCTAAAAAGGTTTGAGTTTGCGTGCTGTGAATCTCTATTTAAATTTTTCGACTCACGGCCAATATTTTAATTGACATGTATGCAACTGTAGTCCTTATGGTTACATATATTTAGGTAAGTAATTACGTAACATTATGAAGCAGTTAAAACTAATACTGTAACTTAGACAGTAATTTACTCTACGTAATACTAAAGTTGTATTAAAACATTTGGTTTATTGTCGTAATAAAAAAATATGTTTTCCCTCAAAGCTGCCTAACCTAGCGATACAATAAATAATAATCAGACATATAATGGCAAAACTCACACAAACATATCAATACAAAACTATGATTTCAACACAAAACTATAAAAAAGGTTGTACGTTTGATATTTTAATGATTACCTAATCATTCAAATCGCAAGCATATTTGTGTGTTTATCATTTTAATTCAAATATAACGGCTTAAAATTAGCTTTGTAATTTCACAATTTCCACTAAAAATAGAACCAACAATCCAATCTACATAGTTTTAAAATAAGACGATCCATAAAATAAAGTGAATTGGACCAATGGAACTATATTATAAGAATAAGTACGACGATTTACGTCATGTCTAACTAAATATAAAGTTTACGTCATTAACTTCGAATTTCTCACAGATAATCAGCAAAAAATTTGGAAAAAATCTTTAAAAAATTAAAAAAAAAACAACGAGCAATGAAGCTTTTCTTTAGCGACGTAACAGTATATTATGTCGCATGAATAGATTTCTCACAGATGGCAGATAACATAAGCCAAATAAAATTGATAAATTAACAAATTTCTCTAACAAAACGAAACATTCAGACTGTGACGCAATAGGTAATTAATTATATCTGAAACGTTTTTTATTCATACGTTTCTGAAAACGATTCGTTGCGAACACGAATGGAGTGATTTAATCGAACAGGTACAATACCATAGAATAGATAATACAGATAGAACGGACACTCCCCACCCCCCGCCAGTTTCAAGCTTCCTACCCCGCAAGAACGCGAGAAGCACTCAGCGACACGACATAGATGACACGCACACATGCGTAAATGCGTTCGAACGACATATGCGAGATGTGTGAGTGTAGGTATGTCAACTGCACCGTCTGTATAGATTTTAGGCCGAGTGTCCGGGGTGTGACAATACGTTAAAAATAGTGATGATACAAAATCAAAAATGTACAGAAAATAAAATAAAATGATATACGTGTTGTTGTACGTATGTGTGTTTTGTATTTTACGTGTTGAATATATCTGAGATGTACTCAATATTACCCAAACCGATTTTTTTATCGTTCAGCGTATCGAGCATCGTGTGCTACCTTATCACCACCTCAATAATATAGATCTAAATTACAAAACAAAACGGCTGATTAAAAAATACGCAATTAAATTCAATCTATACAAACATTTGTTACGCTAGGTACTTTAAATATATAAATATATGCTGTCAGTTAATAAATGTTGTTCTGAATATTTATCCAGTTAGTAAGGGACGTTGGCTGCATATTTAGATTGTGGTACTGTCTCGCAGTTAACAATCACATAAATCCAACAAGAGAAGGCACATGATTACTGAAAAGCGTGATGTTAGCACGACCACAACACAAAACAATAGTAAGTAAGCATGAGTCGCGTACTTACAATACGAGTATGCAAAGAAAATGACGTTTTCGTCAGGCTTGCAACAAAAAAATTAGTGAAATAGAATAGGACTATTCTATCAGTGTAATAGAATTAAGACTATAGAAAGGAATAGACTTGAAGACAAATTTTCTGTAATATTTTTCTAACGTCACGTTTCGAATATATTCTCACATTTTTCGATATTTACTCGTACTTAGGCCAAAGATGTAAACGGCAGTTAAGGATGTCGAGAAAACAAAGTTCTATTAATTAAACTAAAAATAATAATTAAGTGACGAGTTACTCGCTCATGATTTGGTCGGAAGAGTTCTACTAAAGTTGTGACGGGTCGCGCATGTTTCAATCACATGAATTTCATAAACTTTATTTCGGGTTTTTTTCGGGTAGATCATTAATATGATACGTGATAATTCACGTGTGAGTAACCCGTCCATTGATTAAAACTATGTAACAACCACGTAAGTCTTCATAGTCAACTAAACAAGTTGATGTTGTGTATTTCCTATCGTAAAATATCTAAAACCTAAAAGAAAATTACGAATAGATCGAGTGATAGATCGACCCAAACAAAAAAGACTAACCGTTGTCATCGTGTTTAATTCCCAAACACAAAAAAAAACAATATTGAAAATATAATAAATAATACACGATAGATATAACGCCTAACCGTTACCTAGCCTAGTAAAGCTCTCATGTATACTATTAATAAATTAAAATCTAAACTCGACAATAATCGCATTCATATATGGATGTATGAACTTTATGATTGTAATTGAAGAATACTGGTGTAAATATCGATAAACAATCACCAACAATAATTACAACAAAATTTCTTATTTTATTAACTTATAAAAATGCACTAAGCTAGAATTATTTCATAAAATAAAAAATAGTACATATTATGGGAAGAAATCTGTGACATAATTTTTATAATTGAGTTATTATTATTTCTGCGCCTGGATACTAAATTAAAATAATATTTTACAGGTCTACAGATAAAAAGGAAGCGGTATACAAAATAAATATAACATTGTTGATTATACGAATTTGAAGCCGTAGCGATGAAAGGTCAGCACAACCCTAAATTATACATTTTTTTTCTGATCGACGGCATTATCGAACTTAAAGCAGTTGATACATCATCATCATACATGGTGGAATAAATAATATAAGAAATAAGAATAATTATTATTGTGCTTTTATAATTAATTATTCGTTGGGGAAATATAGAGAATAGAAAAAGACATTACTGTAAACATTTGGCAGGTATCGAGTAAATTGAATATTAACAATATTAATTGAAAGACAAATAACTATTTATTCTCATAAGTATTACTTACAGTATCTATTATACTTGACACGATTCCATTTAATAACGAATCAAGTTGTACACTACTCGAAATATATCACTATTAATACACTTAATTGGTGTTCAGTTTCCAAATATCCGTGGGAATATCGTTACATCTAAATATTTAATTTACAACTGACATATCGTTACAAGTATCGTAATTTTAATAAAAGAAATTGACATAATCAATAGCCCGTTTATATTGCTTTCATAAAACTAGTATTTTTACCACAATCTTTTAACAATCACATATACTAGATTCCGCCTATTGTTTTGGACTGTGAAGACATTTATTAGAAATATACCATTCCTTGTATTTATAAAATTGGTAGAACAACATCTGGACATAAGGTTTACAGGATACTATAAAAGCACCATCAGTTTAGCAAAGAACAGGTGTAAAATCAGTACATCATAAACATTACCGTTAATCTTTACAGCTATACCTAGACAATAACGCTACATTTAACTCCACAGCAAAGATAACGATCAATAAATAAGTGATACCATGTAATCATCGATAACGCACGTAATGTTCTAATATTTAAATCAACATATTTTTTATTTGCGCCAAAACAAACGTTTCTATGAAAAGGCACGTAATTCATAAGATATAGCGCGTTCAATTATTATTATTTACTTACATTATTTCATAAGATATTTATTGGTGTTTCCGTTATTTCTTATTACTAAGCGTACACCTAGCAAAGCAATCGGAGGGGTATATTGTATTGTACCATTCACTTAACAATAATCTGCTGTGACGCTACGCAACAAGCTACGCTACCTTGAGTTGGATCCACGAATCGCTTTCTGTTCTATGGATTATTTCAAGTATTGTGAGACCTACAAAATAAAATATTAACATCAGAGGATTAAGTTTGCATGTAAATACTAATTGTATAAATTTGTTACCAGTACAGTCATTGTGGTTCACTTTTGAAGATATCAAATTAAGTTTAGTTAGATAAGTGGTCTGACAGAATCGACAGCATAATTTTATATGTTACAGCATGTGTCTAGTCACCAGTGTCCAAAATGAAAGAAATACTGAAACATTTTATATGAGTCTTAGAAGAACTTGTTTTTGGCTGATGGTATCATAAAGGTTTAAATGTGTTTAGATTAATTAATAATTTATCCATTTAGTTTCAACATCAGTAACCGGTAACCGGACATGCCGAATGAATGTCGTTTTAACAAAATTAATACTTCTATCCTATGAATAAGTGATCTTATCAAATAGCTATCATTAGCCGTCGCCGCGATCTTTGAACCATTTTGCGCATCCATGGCTGGCTGCATTAATACATAGACTATCTTTTACTTGTTAAACAATTCTGTAACACACAGCCGAATACTAATGTTGTAAGCCGTAGGGACGGCTGCCATCACATACATTTCAGACTCTGATTGTTTCAAAACCCCGAATAAAATCGAACATTTTCAATACTTCGTCGGATATATTTTAGAATATGTTTGTTTTGCTTTTATCAACGAAGAGTCAACCCGTCCGCTATTTGAAAATGTAGCCTCGATCATAGACTTCTAGACCCTGTTCATACATTATCATTGGAATATCTAAACTATTTTAAACTCAGTTTAGGGAAATTTACGGTTTCTACACCATTTTTCATAATTTTTATTTCAGTTTTCGGTTTTCTATTTTTTATATTGCTAATAATTTATGCGTACAAACCAGCCATAAACTAGCAAGCATTCAATAAACCAATAGGTAACTCGTTCTTTCCTTGCACCGCGTGGAGTAAAACTCTTATGAAAAACGGCTAGCGAAAATTGAATTAAAACCTTTTTACAGTCAAAACTTCAATGACCAAATACAATCATACTCTTTGTTTGGGATGACAGATTTGTATTCTAGTTTTATACCTAAAACCAAACTCATGTGTTCATTTTCTAATTCTGAAAATAAATTACTTTTTTACTCTACTATGACAAATATACTATCAGAACGCCACAACAGCAGCATATATGTATGGTAGCCATCATTTCCGTGCTATTATATATTCATATTACGTTTAGACACAAAAATGAAACTTCTAGAATAAAAAATATTTAATACCATTTAGGTCCCGATAATCACTTCTCATAATTACTCCACATGAAATAATTAAACGTATCGATTAAAGAGGTTTAATATCCCTTATGACAGCTATTTATTGGCGGGCTTATAAATCGCCTACTGATAGCTTGTTACATGCAGATTACCGTTGATCCTGATCGATGTAGCTACTGTGCTGTAAATTAGATATCGAATAATTTATCTGGGTATTCCCAATATTTTGTCGTAGGCCCTATCTTGAGATAATACATGTTTACTTTTAATAGGTACAAACTTAATTAGTCGTAATTGTTAAATTGTCTATGCTGATAACAAAATATTCGTAGGTAGACTTTAAGTAGTAATAGGACTCTTTGTCGAGTCCACCTGGGGAAGTACCGCATTTTTGCTAGATATTCTACCGCCAAGCAGTAATGTGCAAACATAACTGTGTTCCGGTTTGAAGGGCAATGTTTCCAAAGAAATTGCAGTGCATAGAGATAAATTTTTTTTTATCTCTAGGTGACAAGCACAATACAGTGCTAGGTAATGATTTGGACTTTTCATGTTCCAATAGCTGCGTGAAACTGTGACGTTATGGGCAGGCATGTAACTCACCATCAGGCACATGTTTACTTAATTGAATCCGTCGAATCTCTGAACTTACATACATTCTTAAATACAAGCTATGTAGAAATCTATACAGTATAGTATTTGATTAGGTGAATCGTACCTGTTTCAGTAGCTACTTATGTCTTTTACAATAAAATTAAACACGATTAAAACACAATCGCTGTCATCGACCAGGTACATTTTAGTACTTAGTGGGAAGAGTTATGATGTCATCGATTTAGATAATTTTAAATTGATGAACGAGGTCAATTATGTCTAGTTATCATGATAACATCAGTAAGGGCTGAAGAGCAATTTATACAATTTTGCGGTCTTTACTGTATGTAAAAAATTTCGAACTTTATCGTTGATGATGTCCACTATCTAAATACATAACAAGTAAGAATCAAATCAGTACTCTTGCTACCTTGTCCATATCACGATTATATGTACTTTATGTACTAAGACCTTAGTGCCTTAAATCTTAATTTACCTCTGACGTTGAATAAAGACACAAAATATTACAAAATAGTAAAGAAAAACTAAAGTCACACCTGAGCTTGAACTGAAAAATCAAAATATACGTCTGTGTGATGAATATAGTGGAACGGGCGAATCAAAGTGCTTCACTGGCGATCGACTGTCCGTTTGAGCCACTGCGTGAATTGCCGAAGCTGCCAGACGGCGCGTTGAGACTCCTCGCGTAGCCTGACGTTATGACGACGCAATCTACGCACCTGCGGAAGATAAATAATGGTTAGAAACACTTTATACGAGCCATTTTACACTACAAAATTGTTACAGTTAGATCCTATGCAAAATTATTAAGTTGGGACAAAATCAACTTTCAAAATAACAAATCTACATATAATTATGTATGTCTGTTTAGGTTTCGCTACTGACTAAACCAATTTACCGAATTTAATGAGTTTTTTTTTTTCGTTTCGTTCGTTTCTAATAATTAGAGTAGGCTTAGAACATTTAAATGTCAAACAATGTTCGATGGGACGAACCGAAGTAGAACCGGAGTAAGAAAGTCGAGAGTTTATTTTGAAATTACGCTTTTCGTAGAAAGAGACTAGACGTCGTGCTTTGAGACTGTTTTTGGGTACGCGAGTACGCAAAAAAATAATTATCGTGGCAATACTTATTCATATTGACGAACGAGACAGTAATTTTGAATGACGCTGGGCATTAATATAGAACATGAGTGGCACCTGAGCGATTCGCGAAGAAAACACCAAATAGCGCGAACCAGGAAAACAAAATGTTAAAAGCATGAAAAAAATTGTTGCCTAACTTTTAACTTTTCATTATAGATTTTTAAATGCGCTCAGAACTTTATGAGCCCTCGGAATGAACGTACAAATATAAAACTGGTGTTGCCAAAAGACAGTGGAGTGAAATGCAGGGCGCGGACGCGATATCCTCTCCGAATTACTGAGCAAATTGTAATACCTATGTACGCCGCCAATCAAAGTTTATTGTAATAGTATGTATTTTACGTTTTGCGACCTTTTAATCACTATATTGTATCTGAAATAGCGTACTTTTTTATCGTACAAATGTGCATTGACCAACTCTGTTGTAACTCTCCTAATGTCAAGCGACGGTCTCGTCGAAAATGACGCACGGTGATCTAGAAGTAACCTATTACTCGGATCTTGTAAAAGTTCTAGATTAGGTATATCTCGCAGGGAACAAGGAAGCCGGCTGGAATTATGAGACGTTTTCAAGATGGAAATAGGCCTATCAAATATAGTTCTTTGTTTCACCATAGGTGGTGCCAAGCTATAATAACATTATAAAGCTGAAGTATTTTTTGTTTGAACGCTCTAATCTCAGGAGCAACTTTTTTTTTTAAATAAAGAGTGACGAGACGAGCAGGACATGTGCCTGATGGTAAGCAACATGCCTGCCACATAACAGCACAGTAACACGCAGCTAGCAGCTATTGGAACATGAAGAGCCAAAAACCTAGCACCGCACTGCGCTCGTCACCCAGAGATCTAAGTTGTTATATCTCTAAGCCGTGTAATTTCTCTGGAAACATTGCCCTTAAAACCGGAACACAGTAATGTTTCCACATTACTACTTGGCGGTAGAATAACTGACAAAGGTGTGGTACTTCCCCAGGCGGACTCTGCTAAGAGTCCTACGACTACAGAAGCTACTTAACCGGTTTAAAAAAATATTTCACTGTTGGATATGTACGTGATTCCCGAGTGCTATATGCTATATATTATGTACCACGGGCGAACCCGGGGCGGAACGCTAGTGTTTTATATTGTTGAGAAATTTCACAAAATGAAACATTCGCACTGCACTTGAGAACGGCGAAATTGAGAACTACCTTAGACAGGTCTATTTGTGTCTTGAAAACGCCTCATTCCATTTTAAGGAGGAATCTGTCAACTTGTTAAGTGCAAATTTTAAGAAGAAACACAAGGTGTAGGTTATATCTAGTGCACCGACTTACGACTTGTCGTTTATTGGAAACGGGAAAGTGAAATGAGGTTATGTATCTTCGAGTATTCTCCTAAAAACACTGCGCAGTGAATCGAAGATAGCATACAGTTTTGCGTGCTAATGGGTCCAAAACATATGCGTCACGCAAATGCCTCATACATCGCATGAGGAGGGATGATTCATAAATTGAATACCAAAAAGTGGATAAGCAAACAAGTCTGTACTAACAACTGGATACTTCGACTTCGCATAATTCGATCTTCTAAGAAGCAGTGTGTTGTACGGAAAATTCTCCTGCAAATCTTGTACTTTGAAGACTTTTTTTGGTTCCTGTTGACAAACTTCTGATCCATAAAACAATAATTCTTTCACCATAATGCGATGATCGCAAAACTAATTAACGACTGTCTTGTTGCTAATTCAATTACATTTTCGAATTATTTATATTTTATCATCGAATTAGATCATACATACATACATCAACAGCCCACTAAACGTTCCCACAGCTGGGACTCGGGGCCTTCTCTCGCAAGGAGAGAGTTAAGGCCATAATCCACCACGCTGGCCTAGTGCGGGTTGGCGGATGACACATGACTTCGAAAGATTCTAGGTACATGTCGGTTTCCTCACGATGTTTTCCTTCACCGTTTTAAGTTAGCGGCATTACGCACATGACTTCGAAAAGACAGTGGTGCGTGTGGGGTTTGAACCCGGGGTCTCCGGATCGGCAGCCGCCGTTCTCCCGACTAGACCACCGTAACTTAATCGAATTATTTATATTTAATCTTAATCAATTGTCGAGACGCCGGATTATTATACTAAATAATGATACAATCTATATGCGCATTAACGTTTACAATTTTTTTTATTAGGGCGTACCGAATGCCAAACAGGAAAAACTTTACCGTATGGCACGTAGGCCACATAAGTAAGAAAAATAATATCGAAAATATTGTTTTTTGAGTTTCTAGTTCTAGTTAGTTTAATGAACTCTTCAACAAGACCGTAAAGTTTCAAACTTTTCAGGTAGGCCACATAAGTAAGAAAAATAATATCGAAAATATTGTTTTTTGAGTTTCTAGTTAGTTTAATGAACTCTTCAACAAGACCGTAAAGTTTCAAACTTTTCAGTTTAATGGTGTACTACTTTAAGGCAATTTTTTATTATTTACATGGCGAAGTACGCGACCTCTTTCAGGATCTATGAACAGAGCTTTACTCCAACAAGTTATCAGTCGGTCGACTTTAGCATCAGTTCCTGAACCAAGGAACCCACTGACCATGGCATTGTATGGCAAAAAAGCAATCAGTCATCCGACATCAGAAAAAAAAAATTGTACACAATACCGGGTAAAAGTGGACAGTTGGATCCCCTTCTAGAACCGAAGAGCACACCTTTGGGGAAGCCAGGTCGTTTCTTGACTTTTCCCTGCCTTGACTGTCTGTAGCACAAGCCATCTAAGGAACCCTTGCGCTAGTCGTGTACTCATTGAGTACAGTCAGTCAATATGGTAAATAGATGTATACTCAATGCTTTCAGTGTTACATTGCTTACGGATTACAGTGTAACAAATCCAATTTTACAGCACAATTATACCTAATATTAATTAATCAACTAAACAGAACTATTCTTAGTATAAGTAAAATTAACCTCTTTGGAACTATTTTACTAAGTTTAAACAATAAACAATCCGTATGCAATGATTTCGATGCAAAAATTCGTTTTTATTTGACATTGAGGATCTTGGACCGTCCACTAAACAATTTTCTTTCTATTATTCTAATTTGTTATTATAAAAAATATTTAAAAAGAATTACTCTTCATAGTAAACTAAGAGTTTAAGGCCCCGTTGATGGGTAAGTTGTGCATTATATATTATTGTTTCATTGGACAAAAAAGTTAGAATGCTACCATTTACCATTGTTCACCTACTTCAGCGCTTCGCAATTCTAGTGCCTAATTAATTTACATAGTCCTTTTCGCTTGTTTTAAACCGTGACTGCATCATCCTGGAACGCTAAATAGTTTGCATATTTATCCGCGCTACTCATAACATCTGGCGGAAATGTTGCAGTCATGGTGGGAGAAATTGGACATTTTCGTAATTGTCCAAAAATGTCATTCCAGGGACTTAAGCTCACCTGTAAATCACGTGAACGTTTTCACGTATTTCTTTCTCGCCGGCTGAGCTACTCCAGGAGATACACTTAAGGTGTCACGTCATTGGTGCCGGAACTACCCCGCACCAAAGTTAACCAGGGGAGTAGTGCTTATCAGCCAGTGCAGTGCGCGGACTATTTATAGTTTGTTTTTTTTGTTTCTCTTTACATATTTTGTTCAGTTTTAATATTCTAATTATAGTTTCTCAAAATTCAAACTTTTTTTTTTTCCTACTAAATTTAAAATATTTTTAATACGTCAAGAACGTATCATCAGGTATCTAAGCTTCCGCGAATTCTCTACATAAGTGCAAACTTAGGTTAATATCCAACCGCTACACTGGCGTGTGCGTATGTTTACAAAATTGGCGGGAAAACGGCTATCGGGTTACGTAAGTACGAGTACGTTGTTTACACTTCGGCTTATGAAGTGTCACCCTACTTGTACCAATATTCCAATATAAGCCCGATTACTCAAAAGGGCGTTTGTTTCAAAACAATTCTAACGGTAAGTAACATTTGAAGTACAATATTTGTTACGTACCAGTACCTACACATGTCCGCACAACGTGAGCTGCACTCCATCACAAGTCAGCAAATTCAATAGAACTCGGCAGTTGCAATGACCTGCCTCGTACCAAATTTAATTCGCTGATACTAACCTCATTAAATTGTGACCCAGATAACCTTTCATCAAAGCTAGTTTCAATAGAAATGTCAGTGTAGCTCGATCGTCGAATGCATTCGCACCTACGTTAGAAGATAGGGTTTATATCCTACGATGTGTGTGTCTCTGTTGTTCTCACATCGAACGCATTCGCGTCTATATTAGATAGGTTTAAGATATTATAATGTGAGTTTAAGTATAGTCAAGTTCGTTCGAAGCAATTCTAGTTTCCTTTCCGAACCCTCCGACTGCAGCTTTCGTAATTTATTTCTAAACAAACGATTTGTTTATAAATATTGTACTTCAAATGTAAACAAACAGATTTGATACCAAATTCGAGTATATAAGTGTTATTGGGATGTTACGTAGTTTAGGAGCTACTACATCCTAAATTAAAAGGAAAACAAAGTGGTTTTATGTTTTAAATTAATCATATACGGTATAATTATACGAAAATAAACTGCATTCGATAGTAGAAACTGTGTTTTTTTTTCTTGACTCAAAGTTTGGTAGTAGATGTTATCTGCCCAGTTTACACGAATCATACTCTCCAAGCCTGTAGTAGCGAGTTATCTGCTCAGTTTAAACGAATCATAGTCCAAGCCCGTAGTAGCACTGACCTCGTCTTCTAGCTGTCGCCGGTGCGAGTGCGCCGCGGTCGCCTCGGCCTCGAGAGCGGCGACGCGCGCCGCCAGCCCGCACCCGCAGTTAGCGACGCTGCTAGGCGCGTTACTCGCGGCCGGCCCGTTCGCCGGACTCGTTGACTGAATCGCTTCCGGTGCCTGTTCAAATGCAGCAGTTGTATTTTATTTTTAAGCGAAAACTTTTTGTGATCGCAATCAGATTTTTATGTACGCTGTGAAGCGAGAGGCTCGATCGGGTGAACTCGAGACGTCGAGACCGGCAAGCGTGTCTGAGCGAGAAAGATATAGCTATTCATCACTGGTGTGTCGCTATGTTTATTTTGATTTGTACATAATAAAAAAATGGCTTGATTTTCATTTATTCCACTAATACGATCCAGCTATTAATATTAATTAATACAACAGCTACTGGAACATGAATATTCGACATAGCACTGCACTGCGCTCGTCACCCAGACATATTAGAAGTTTTATCTCTATGGTCTGTAAATTCACAGGAAACATTGCCCGCACCACGCATCAAGGTCGCGCAGTTTTAGCCTACCGCTAGACCGTTCCTTCCAGGAAACAAGTGACAGTCGGTTGTCGGACGCACGGCTGAGCGGTCGCGCATAACGTTTCCCGCGCATATTGTTATTAGATATGTCGTAAACCCTCCGCGCTAAACAGGGACAGAGTTAAGATCCTCGAGATGGAGCATCTTTTCGTGTCGCTTCACGAAGGAGTCCAGACAGGTGCACGTGCTAGCGACGGAGGTATATAACCGCATTCCTGACGAAATAAAAGATGCTCCATCTCGAGAATCTTATAAGATGCGAATGAAAAAGAGGCTTGTGGAAAAAAGTTTCTACAGCATTGGCGAAATGATACCCGGATAATATATAGTGTATGTAATATTCAAGTATTTCTTAATTGTACCCTGTTGACATTCATTTTGAATTTTAAATGTAATGTAGTTTTATTGACATGTAATTTTGGATTTTAGTTGTAACATAATTTAATTGACACGTAATTTTGGATTTTAATTTAATTGAGATGTTATTTGTATAATCTTATTGAATTGACATGTAACTTGTATTTATTATTGATTTAGAATTGTAATTATTTTTTGATATCCTTTAATATGACATGTAACTACTCGTTATCAATAAAAGAGTATGAGTAATAGAATATAGTCTGAAGTAGCATGTTGGGCATGTGCTATTTCAGACTAAATTCTAATTGTTTTCGAAATGTAAACCCGATTCGATATGCCGTTACTATATGATTGATCAACAAACATCCACACTTTGTTATAATATTCGTACGATTTACTGTGTCAGTTTTTATTTACTGACATCGATTTGGTTATCGAGTTTATTGTACAATTGTAGTATAGTTGATTGATTTAAGGGTGAATGTAAAAAGGTGAAAAAATCCACTAGTCAGAGACGTGAACTATTTATTCAAAGACAAATCAAAATGCATCTCACAAGATAAGCGGTCATAGCACAATTTGAGTGGAGATCCGAGCCCAAGTATAGGACACAACATTCGATTTAATATACGAGTAAAAAGAGCCCAAGTCCAAGCAGAAAAAGTTAAGTGTCTTTAACATGCATATACAGTAAGAATTCTTGTTTGTGGGAAAACGGGCTAAAAGTGAAGTAACTGGCATATTACTTAATGAGAGAGATAAAACTGATACAGAAGCAAGTCATTTCCACCGGAATACTTTGTTTAAAGAAACAATGCAAAAGTATATAGTTGATCAGATATGACAAACTCACCGCAGTTACGTCTGTCCAGCTATCGTTGGTGGGTTCGCTCGCGATTGTATCTAGAGAAGGGTCTGATGCGTCCATTGATGGATACTGGGTTTCTTCACAGATCTAAAATTAAAACCAGCGACGTGAATGTAGCATCAACATGAACTAATGCTACTGCTGCTATTCTAGAAAACTATGGACATGTTCGTCTAGTCAGATTGACAAAAATGTATGTATGATTCTAGCCCAACAAGCAACAACAAGATGAATCCGTGTTATTTACTCTCCAAATCGTCACTTATCTTAAAAGTACGACACCCTTTATGAAGCCACTACTCTAGTTTGGGGTTATTACACTATCCTTGATGCCTAGTAGGGACTAGTTCAACTATTTATGAGTTTCCCACACTACACTGGCTTCTGAATCAAAGGCATCCAACTTGGAGTTGTCTTGTGATATATGAAATTCTATAACATAAATATGTAATCTACAACAACATTTACTTACAGTTCGATCAACTTATCTGTAGTATATGTAGCGATGGCGTCAGTTTCGAAAAGTGCTGGCACCTGTTACAAAATTAGACAACTTCTGTGTTTTTTTAAACTTATAACCCAGTAGTTCCGCTTTCGGCCGTGCTAGAGATAAGTTGATGGCACTGTACAATAATCAATACTGGTAATGTATCAAACCACACTAAAATAGCGTCTCTTTGACACCGCAAGTGTAGACTTGATTGATATGTAATTTTCTACAATAGTGCCAACAACATAAGGTTCAATCTAGCATACCTGCAACATGGCTCGGGTGGCTGTGTGGACAAGAGTGGCCCAGTCCAACGCGGCGGCATCAGGTAGCGGTAGCGGGGGAGCGCGGGAGACTCCTCCAGGCGTCATACTCCCAGGTGCAACACCCCCTGGAGGTATTCCTCCCGGTGGGAGACCCCCTGGAGGCATTCCTCCCAGTGGAAGACCCCCTGGAGGCATCCCTCCCGGTGTAACACCCCCTGGAGGTATTCCTACCAGTGGAACACCCCCTGAAGGCACGGTCGCTGGACTCTGGTGTGGAGGCGTCATCGGCGCGTTAACCCGCGGTGGCTGTCCTAACTCCGCGTCCATTAGCCGCATTAGTTCTTCCTGTGTGAGTTAAAAACGTTTTTCCGTTAAATTAGAAGATTAAAAAACGGACAAGCGCAAATCCGACCAAAATTAGTTTAATGCATTGTGTTTAGTTGATAGCTTGATATAACAATCATCCAAACATCTAAACATTCAAAGACGAACATCCGAACATAGAGATTAACATCGAGACATCTGAATGTTAAACGTCTAAACATCCAATCATTTAAACGTTCAAATGTCCATAAATACAATCATCTCTAACCATCCAAACAGTTGTTTGTATGGTTAGAGATGAATGTATTGTAATGAAAGGAATTGAATCATCCAATCAAATTGGCCGCCATAGTACAAGCTTGGGGTCACATGGTGTTGTGTGTGAATTGTGCACCAATATTTATATTTTTATTTATATTATATAAATCATCAAACATTGTTGACGCAGATTCTCTCGTGGTACAAATCGACGGCCAAGCTTCAATATTGGGGATTTATCGATCTCCATCTATTACTAACTTAACACCTTTTTTAGATTCTTTGGACTCAGCTATAGGTAATCTCCAAAACCTTCCGCTGTTACTAACCGCAGGTGATTTTAACATCAACATTTGTGATACTTCCGATAAGCAGGTATCAGCGTATCTCTGTTTAATGGCTTCACATGGACTGCTCCCTGCGATTACAAGTCCAACTCGAATGCGGTCCTGTCTAGACCATATATTTATCAAATCTAAACACAATGCTTTTGGCACGATTTGCTCATCTTCAATAACAGATCATTCTATAGTAATAGCTGGTGTATCCCAACACATTCGAAACGCCAGTAAGCAATGTAGGTATCAACCAAAGTTTAACCTGATTGACGCAGTCGAAGAGTTAAAAACTACTGACTGGTCTTCGGTAACTTCTATTCTAAATGTTAATTCAGCTGTAGAGTCTTTTAACGAAATCATGGCAAAGCTCGTGAATAAACACACTCAGATAGTAAAATTACGTAAACAATCCGTACCCCTAAAACCATGGATTACTCCGGGACTAATACGCTGCTTACGTCATAGAGATAAGCTACACAGCGAATCCAAAAACAACCCAAGCGATAATCTGCGTCATAAAGTATTTGTTAGATATCGAAATTTTTGTAGCAAGCTCCTCCGTAACGTCAAAGCTCGGTACAATAGTTTACTTTTAGAGCAAAACGCGCACGACCCAAAAAGTCTCTGGAAAACTATAAAGAATATATGTTATACCTCTAAAATAAAACATTCAGCGACCGAACTGTTTGACATTAACTCAAATGCCAACCCACTCAACCATTGTAACCAGCACTTCGTTTCCGTTGGCCAAAAACTTGCTAATGTGATTCTAAAAAAGCTCAAAGAAACGGAAGAAACTTTAATAGAATCACATAAGCTTAGCTTTGGTCACCCGCATTCGTTATTTTTTCTTCCAACTGACGCGCACGAGATATCCAAAGTGGTTAGCGGTATAAAAGCCGATGGTGCATCAGGACCTGACGCTATCACAGCTCAACTTATAAAGAAATCAATCAGTTCCCTGGTGATTCCACTGGTTTACATATTCAACCAGAGCCTTGAGACCGGCACTTTTCCAGACTGTTGGAAAGTGGCTGCAGTGTCCCCAATCCACAAAAATGGTCCGAAAAATATTCCAGATAACTACAGACCCATTGCGCTACTAAGTATTGTATCTAAACTATTGGAAAAACTTGTTAATGCCAGAGTAATTGGTTTTTTGGAAAAACACAAGCTTATATCCAATAACCAATTTGGATTCCGACGTGGCAGGTCTACTACAGATGCCGTATCCTTACTATCGAATATTGTGTCTTCTCATGTCGATAAAGGCAACCGGTGTCTCTCGGTATTTCTTGACTTGGCGAAGGCCTTCGACTCGCTTTCAGTGGGCCTGCTGCTGAAAAAACTAAGCACTGTCGGAATAAGGGGTCTAACCCTCAAGTGGTTTGAAAGCTACTTGTCAAACCGGAGACAATACGTAAAGTCCAATTTTCCACCCACCTCCAGCGACCATTTACCCATCAAATTTGGCGTGCCACAGGGCAGTATATTAGGGCCAACTCTCTTTATTATTTACATCAACGATATTCTCAAAATAAACATAAAAAACGCGGATATTATCACCTACGCAGATGATACAGCTATTATTTTTCACGGGAAAACCTGGAACCATGTCTATAGCGTGGCCAGAGAGGGACTATCTACCGTGGCTAAAATTCTAGATAATAACCTGCTCACACTAAACACGGAGAAAACAAAGTACGTTGCTTTCACTAAGGCATGTGTGTCCTCTCCTCCGTCTGACATGAATTTAAAAATTCACTACTGCACCTCGTTATTCAATTCTCTATCTAACCCTTGTTCATGTGATTCAATTGATCGCGTAGCCTGCATAAAGTATCTAGGTATTTTAATTGATGAAAACCTATCCTATAAACAGCACATCCAGCACGTGTCAGCACGGACACGTAAACTAATCTTTGTGATGAAGAATCTTCGAGACTGTACTCCTGTGCCACTTCTCAGACAGGTCTATTTTGCACTGTGCCAATCTATAATACAGTACTGTATTGTCGTTTGGGGCAGTGCGGGCCAGACCATATTTATGTCGATAGAGAGAGCGCAGAGAGCCTTAATCAAGGTAATTCTCCGTAAGCCTTTTCGTTATCCCACCAACTCGCTTTATGAAGAGTTTAAAGTCTTGCGTGTACGACAACTCTTTCTGTACAACGCTGCTCTGACAAATCACGTTACATTAAAGTCACGCTCTGACTATGTGCTGCTTAAGAACAAACGCGCCTTCTCATGTCGAATTCCAATACCACAAGTGAGATCACAAATTGCGAAGCGTTCCCCTTCGTTTTCTCTCCCATACGTTTACAACAACATTTGTAGACAACTCAAAAAGGATCACTACAATCTCCCACTGTTCTCATTCAAAAAAAGTGTTAGAGATCTACTGTTTACGCTGTCATATGAAGAAACTGAGAGTATTCTCCGCGGTATTTTCAACTAAAAATGATATAGCCACTAACTATGGTGCAGAGATGAGGTAGCTATTGTTATTATTATCGTCATGCATTTATTTTTACTTCACGGCTTAACCGTGAACGCATAATTTGTAAATTTTTTCCTTGCAACTTAGTTTTCAGCCCAGGAAGATATGTATTACTTCGCACCAGGACCCCAAGATACAAGCTAGGTGCTTAGTTTGGGGCCCGCTAAACATCTTTTATATACACAAATACTGTAACGATATTGTCAACCTTTTCTGCTATCCTGTGAAGTTTTTGTGTATGTTGTAACTTTCTGTGTGTAAATAAATTATTCTTATTCTTATTCTTCTTATCAAACATCCAAACAACTAAGCATCCCAACACCCTAATAGCAGGATACTCACAGTGAGCGAGGTGGTGTGCGCGGAGGCTCGCTTGGTGCGCGAGTGCCTGGTCTCGGGCGCGGCGGCGTCGTGTGAGCTGCGCCGGCGCACCGCGCTCTCCGCCACGGGGGACGCCGGCGGGGACCGCCGCCCGCTGCGACCCGACCCACCTGGCACAAACCACACAAACATAGTAACCCAATGAAATTAGGCAAAAAAATGGAATAAAAAAACATTAAATTATGTAGTTTGGGGACTATAAAGGATCGATAGAGGGGTGCATTCTGAGCTTATATTCCAATTTGAGGGATTCTGGCATGGTCAGCTCAAGGTCATTTCGATGAAAACGCGTTTAATTCGATATCTCGAGAACTGTTAGTGTTAGGCAAAAAATTGTTAAGACATTTTCTCTTCTAAATTAAATTTACTAACTTTTATATCCGCAACTTTTCTTTTTTTCATCAATATTTTTCAAGTTATTGCTTCCGAAAGGCAAAAATTTAACTTTTTTTCCTCCCTTTCGCCATTTCCTCCCCAACCGTTCAATTTTATGAAACTTTACCGATAATCAAAAGTGTATATCTTTTAATAATAAACAACTTTTCCCTTGAACTTTTTTCTGTAATGACAATACCTTCAGAGTTATGTTACTTTACCGAGCGAAATCCGCGCCACTGCGACACCTCCGCGACACTGCAAAAAATCCGCGACACCTCCGGTCTTAGGGCTGAACCCAAAATTCATTGTTGGATTGTGTCGGTGGGTTTCTTCTACACAGGGTTATGTGGGAGAACAACGTTACCTACTTCGACATATGCCAGAAATACGTAACATACATAAAAAACACTACGGTACAGACGTGGTAATTATATTCGATGGATATCCCAAAGGTATTTCCAACTTTGGCACCAATTCTGCCAAACGGCTGCGCCGATCCCAGCTGAAGCCATGTGCGGATATCATTTTCATCTACAATATAACCGTCACCACAACTCAAGATAAGTTTTTAGGCAACGAGAGCAATAAGACCAGATTCATCTAACTACTGAAAACTTTTCTCATCAAATCAGACATAGAGGTGGAGCAAGCCGTAGAGTCCGGCAAAATTCTCTTAGTGCGCGACCACAGTACGGGCCTAAGGCGGGCGCGGGCGCGGGCGCGGAAATTTCAAACAAAGTCCGCGCCATCACTTAAGTTCTCTGACGAAACAGTTGAACTACTTTTATAAAATCAGTTTTGTTTATCGTTATCGTTGTAGAATGCAACAATGGCTCCACTCACGACCGGTCATGAATGGAGACGCGGATCTACGAAACGCGCCTTTGTGTCCACAGTGCAGGCGGCCTAGCGCGGCGGGCTTGAGCGACTAAGCGGGCGGAGATGTCAAACGTTCATTTGTTCGCGCTAGACGTGGGTAAAAATGAATCTTTGGCGAGATTGAAACATTTGCATCTGGATCAGTCGATCAGTTGTAAAATGATGACATGACCATTTGTGATATTTGGAACACTGAGTCAAAATAATGATTTAGATAAAGATAGATAGATATGATATTTATAGATAGATTTACTATCTAAATCTTTACTATCTCAAACACATTTACAGTTTTTAACGGCCTTCTAAAAAAAAGGGGTATAGTAAGGTAGACGCTGATGTCAGTCTGTCTGTCTGTAGACGCAACAGACAGTCTGGTACACCAAAGTTCTCAAAAGGATGGTTCAATTTTGATGCGGTTTTTGACGTGACAACGTCTTATAAATTGGTTTGCCGGGTGACACTTCAAGAAACTGCGTTACGCTCCGCTCACGTTATGCGCTCACAATGAGAGCGAGTGAGAGGGACGCGTGCCTTTCACTTTTTATGTCTGTCTTTCTCGCTCTTAGGCGGGCTAACCATGCCCGAGTCGCCGATTCGCTTAGGCGCCTGCATACAAGTTTACACGTTTCGTTGCGTTCGTTAAATATAATTCTTTGTATAAATAAATGTTTTAAATTGTTACTATTATTTCATCCTTCTTCCTACTATACGAATGAATATTCACATTAAAATTATTTTACCACTCAAAGTCGTTGTCACGTAAAACTTTCGCCCGTATACCGACTTTACAGGCAACCAATTTTTTGATTTGAAATTCAGTCTCTTTGCGGTGGTTCTTAGTAATGTTTGATTAATATGAGTTTAAAACGTTCGCCTGCATAAAATAGTAGACCAAAGATCTTTTCACAACCTACTTCAATATGGATATCAAATGAAAGGGAAAGTAGTAGAATTCTATAACAAATTCTATCAAATCCACGATATCAGGTGGAAATCTGAATATTTAATTATGTTCTTGTTATATTTTAACATTACTGTAGATTGTGTAGATACATACTATCATATTTTTCATATTCGTAGAAGTTTTATTTATAACGTAAATAAGAACAAACGATTTAAGCAATCTATTCAAACTTCGAAAACTTGGTTCTAACGCAATGAAAAACTTACATCATTCCGCGTCAGACAGTGACAGAGTTACGCGTTAGAAGAGAGCGCAAATGTTTAGGTGAATATCGCGATAGGCATTGAGCGCTAATGCGAGCTGAATTGTTTCAACTGTTTTGTGTTGAAACTTTGTTGTGTCCCAACAAGAGTCGCTTTTTATAAAAAAAACTTTCTCTAAGTGAGTTTGCTGTACTTGTACTAATATTTATTTTGTGCTTTTACCATCCAACTGTTCCCAATCATTCGGATTACAGTGATGTTTCGGTTCACTGAGTCGTTTCAGTAAATGAGCTACTTACACACGTCTAGTTCAATTGTTTCGTCCTCACATCTAGTTGGCGAGCGACCTAATGCGCATGTGGCGGGGGTATCAAACCTTGACAGTCTTGTCGCTTGGCGACAAGATTGATGTTTACGCGGCTGGATATATTTTTTGGTACAATTATGATAAATACTGAATTGAACCGTTTAAAATCTGTTTAATTTTTCCGCAAATTTATAAATAATTCCTTCTTAGAACTAAAACTATACAAAAGTTTCATTTTTTTTTTCTTTGATGATTTAAGCTATATTTTTTTCCAAGGATCTATTAAAATGTTGTAATGGACATTCGAGCGTACTAAAAAAGCTTTTTGGGTGTTTTCCTGCAATAATGAAACAATTTACCACATTTTTCCCTGTTATAAATTATTTCATGTACGTCATGCAAATCGTCGCCTATAGTTGGCGACACCTGACGTAGGTCGCTCGCCCGCTGCTCACTGTGGCCACCCACCCGCACCCGCGCCCGCACCCGCGCCCGCACCCGCGCCCGCACCCGCGCCCGCGCCCGCCTTAGGCCCGTACTGTGGTTGAGGCCTTAGCCGTACTGATAATCAGACCATCCGCATCCTCTACAGCTCGCTTCACCTCTATATCTGATTGAGTGTATCTGAGTGTATTTCTGGCATATATCGAAGTAGGTGACGTGGTTGTCCCACATAAGCTTGTATAGAAGAAACCCACCGACACAAACAAACAATGAAATTTGGGTTCAGCCCTAAGTCCGCAGGTGTCGCGGATTTATCGCAGTATCGCGGAGGTGTCGCAGTGGCGCGGATTTCGCTCGGTAAAGTAACATAACTCTGAAGGTATTGCCATTACTGAAAAAAGTGCAAGGACAAAGTTGTTCATTATTAAAAGATCTACACTTTTGATTATTGGTTAAGTTGCATAAAATTGAACGGTTGGGGAGGAAATGGCAAAAGGGAGGAAAAAAAGTAAAATTTTTGCCTTTCGGAAGCAATAACTTGAAAAACATTGATGAAACAAAGAAAAGTGGTTGCTATAAAAGTTAGTAAATTTAATGTAGAAGAGAAAAGGTCTCCACAATTTTTTGCCTAACACTAACAGTTCTCGAAATATCGAGTTAAACGCGTTTTCATCGAAATGACCTTGAGCTGACCATGCCAGAATCCCTCAAATTGGAATATATGCTCAGAATGCACCCCCCTATCGATCCTTTATAGTCCCCAAACTACATAATTTAATGTTTATTTATTTCCTTAATTGCACTGTATTATAGTATCACAATTTCAAAATATCAAAGGAATATAGTTCGTAAACTTTCGCGCTTTGAACTCATTTTGTAAACATTACAATACTATTTATTCCCAAAGTTGAACAAGGGCCTCTCTCAAGGCGAGGTCCGAAGGGATATGCATAAGCAGCCCACTAAATGTTCCACTGCTGGAATTAGAGGCATTCTCTCGCAAGGAGAGAGTCAAGGCATCCGCGGGAAAACAACCAGAACGGTAACTACAAGGCTAAAATTGCGGGGCGCTACAAATAAATGCTTCTTTACTCGATATATGTTTTTTTTTTGTTGACTCCCAATTTGAGCTCGCTGTTGTCTCCATCGTTACCTATTTGAGCGAATCCTTGTTTTGGACGTTGAGTTCGTCTTTCCACCTTTTTCTGAGCCGACCTGGTAGGTATACATATACTCTCTGGGACCCAGTTAGTGGTGATTTTTGTCCATTGTTGTTCTAGCATACAACGAATTTACGAGTTTCGATTCGAGATTTCATTCGTTTTACTCATTGGTCTAATGAAGTGAAGGCCCTTTACGCGTTGTTTAATTTGACCAATGAGTGCACGCAGTGGCGGAAAGATGGCTTCGAGATGATGCTTGCCCATTTTGCGTAAAGTTGGTAGCACGCTTTTTCAGCCGATGTAGTTATCGTTTAGCGCTCTTTAATTAACTAAACAAAATGTAACAATCACGATAGTTTTCAGAACAAAACGTTCAAAAATAGTTCAAATAACGCCAGGTGACGGGAATGTTGCAGTTTACGGATTTGCCTTTTGAAAAAAGTGGCTGTGACATACGGACAGACAGACAGACATGACAAATCTATAAGGGTCCCGTTTTTTGCCATTTGGCCACGGAACCCTAAAAAGGCAATCAATTCGTATAGTTTAACATACCGGTGCCATATCCAGAGCTATCAGAGCGAGGCGGCGAGTGGCCGCGCTCGTAGGCGCGCCGCGGCCGCCCCGGGTGTTGCGCGTCCGCCCGGCCTATGGGCGCCCACTCCGAACACACAGAGTCGCACTGGCACTTGGAACTGCTCGCGAATGTCACCGTCACCTACAAACAACACAAACATACTTGTTGACGACCATATCGTTACCAAGACGCTTTAGATACACTGATGCGATTCGTAAATAGGGTACGATCCTTCAAAAAAACGAAATAGTCCGTCAGTTAGATTGCTAAAAAATATTATACACAATTTTTTTATTTTGTTTCGCAAACAAAAAAATACGAAGATACAGTGCTTAGAAGTTTTGCGTGACTCTCGACGTCACTAGTGGGTACGATTTTAACCCACATGTGACGTTACAACTTCCCATTCTGGAAGCGCGCGCCGCGCCGGCTGGAGGTGTGGTAGTAGTGCACTGTACCGTGACCGGGTCGGACGTCTTCAGCAGGTCCACGAGCTGGTCGTGGTGCAGCGCCACGGTGGCGGCGCGGCACACCTCCAGCAGGCGCGCGCCGCGCCGGCTGGAGGTGTGGTAGTAGTGCACTGTACCGTGACCGGGTCGGACGTCTTCAGCAGGTCCACGAGCTGGTCGTGGTGCAGCGCCACGGTGGCGGCGCGGCACACCTCCAGCAGGCCCGCGCCGCGCCGGCTGGAGGTGTGGTAGTAGTGCACTGTACCGTGACCGGGTCGGACGTCTTCAGCAGGTCCACGAGCTGGTCGTGGTGCAGCGCCACGGTGGCGGCGCGGCACACCTCCAGCAGGCGCGCGCCGCGCCGGCTGGAGGTGTGGTAGTAGTGCACTGTACCGTGACCGGGTCGGACGTCTTCAGCAGGTCCACGAGCTGGTCGTGGTGCAGCGCCACGGTGGCGGCGCGGCACACCTCCAGCAGACGCGCGCCGCGCCGGCTGGAGGTGTGGTAGTAGTGCACTGTACCGTGACCGGGTCGGATGTCTTCAGCAGGTCCACGAGCTGGTCGTGGTGCAGCGCCACGGTGGCGGCGCGGCACACCTCCAGCAGGCGCGCGCCGCGCCGGCTGGAGGTGTGGTAGTAGTGCACTGTACCGTGACCGGGTCGGATGTCTTCAGCAGGTCCACGAGCTGGTCGTGGTGCAGCGCCACGGTGGCGGCGCGGCACACCTCCAGCAGGCGCGCGCCGCGCCGGCTGGAGGTGTGGTAGTAGTGCACTGTACCGTGACCGGGTCGGATGTCTTCAGCAGGTCCACGAGCTGGTCGTGGTGCAGCGCCACGGTGGCGGCGCGGCACACCTCCAGCAGGCGCGCGCCGCGCCGGCTGGAGGTGTGGTAGTAGTGCACTGTACCGTGACCGGGTCGGATGTCTTCAGCAGGTCCACGAGCTGGTCGTGGTGCAGCGCCACGGTGGCGGCGCGGCACACCTCCAGCAGGCGCGCGCCGCGCCGGCTGGAGGTGTGGTAGTAGTGCACTGTACCGTGACCGGGTCGGACGTCTTCAGCAGGTCCACGAGCTGGTCGTGGTGCAGCGCCACGGTGGCGGCGCGGCACACCTCCAGCAGGCGCGCGCCGCGCCGGCTGGAGGTGTGGTAGTAGTGCACTGTACCGTGACCGGGTCGGATGTCTTCAGCAGGTCCACGAGCTGGTCGTGGTGCAGCGCCACGGTGGCGGCGCGGCACACCTCCAGCAGGCGCGCGCCGCGCCGGCTGGAGGTGTGGTAGTAGTGCACTGTACCGTGACCGGGTCGGATGTCTTCAGCAGGTCCACGAGCTGGTCGTGGTGCAGCGCCACGGTGGCGGCGCGGCACACCTCCAGCAGGCGCGCGCCGCGCCGGCTGGAGGTGTGGTAGTAGTGCACTGTACCGTGACCGGGTCGGATGTCTTCAGCAGGTCCACGAGCTGGTCGTGGTGCAGCGCCACGGTGGCGGCGCGGCACACCTCCAGCAGGCGCGCGCCGCGCCGGCTGGAGGTGTGGTAGTAGTGCACTGTACCGTGACCGGGTCGGATGTCTTCAGCAGGTCCACGAGCTGGTCGTGGTGCAGCGCCACGGTGGCGGCGCGGCACACCTCCAGCAGGCGCGCGCCGCGCCGGCTGGAGGTGTGGTAGTAGTGCACTGTACCGTGACCGGGTCGGATGTCTTCAGCAGGTCCACGAGCTGGTCGTGGTGCAGCGCCACGGTGGCGGCGCGGCACACCTCCAGCAGGCGCGCGCCGCGCCGGCTGGAGGTGTGGTAGTAGTGCACTGTACCGTGACCGGGTCGGATGTCTTCAGCAGGTCCACGAGCTGGTCGTGGTGCAGCGCCACGGTGGCGGCGCGGCACACCTCCAGCAGGCGCGCGCCGCGCCGCATGCCCGCGCGCGCCGCGCACCCGCCGCCCTCCACGCCCGTCACCAGCCCGTCCGGCTGTACGTGGAAACCTGCAACAACATCCAAATATATCAATACGTGATACACGTACATATATACTCCCCGCTGATTTCTTTTTATTCTCCTAATATTTGTGTGTAAAAATACCGGCCCAGTGAGAGTGGGACTCCCGCACGAAGGGTTCCGTACCATTAGCAAAGAAACGGCAAAAACCTCTTTGGCTTTATACCGAATCCCGTATACATAGATTATCGCAGTTTCTACAGACAGGCTTTCGTCCAAAAAGTTTCACTAAAATTTAGTTTTTACCTTATATATGATTCTAACGACGAAGTCGATAGCACGTTTTATTCTACTAGTGGCGCTATCTACTTTGCTTGGGATGGACTAATCGAGCAAAAAACGATAAAAATGAATGAATGAATGAATGAATGAAAACTCTTTATTGTTTGTAACGGTGGTCAATTCCACCGTTCCCTTAAAATCATTAAAAATAGACTTGCCGTCTTAGGAAACCTTTAAATCGTAAAACGGCCGTAGATGGTAAAACGGAACGCTGTCGCGGACCAATCGGGACGCGACAAATTCAAACCATCCAATAGCGTGAGACGACAATAGGTGACATAAAGTTATAAAAAAGGAACGCATTCCCGGCAGACGCCATTCGAAGTAATTCTGTTTTAAAAACATTAAAATAAACTACGCTACTGTTAATTGTGATAAAATGTAGTCAACTTTACTAGAAACGAACCCCATAGGGTAAGTGTTCCAATTTACATTATATATCGCTGTTGCATCGCTATTAATATTTCGTGTATAATTGTGTAAAACATATGGTGTATGAATTGTGTTAGTTTTAAGCTCATCGAATTTGTCGGCCGATGATTTACGGGAGTCTCCGCGACAGAACGGTATTCGTTTGGATTCAGCAATTATCTTGTGACAATCGAAAACCGAGGTCAACGGCCGGCGAATTCGAGAAGTCAGAATTGAAGGTCAATGACCTACCTGTAACTAACAAAGTAAATGACGGTTAATTTTCCTTCGACCGTTATAAACTTTCCTGCTATTTCTCATATTTATGCTTTCTTTATGCAATTGTAATTTGCTCAGGTACAACAAAATGTAAAGATGACTGCCTCATCATAATCCATCATGAGCGGTCCATCATTTTGGGTTCTGTTCTGCTTCGACGAAGCAAGCCGTGGATGTCGCAGTCATCTTCATATTGGGGGCAACATTCTAATGGTCACCTTCGACCAATTCCAGGGTTCCATCACCGGGCTGAGACCCTAACGGCCAACTCTTATGGCCGGCTGATATACCAAGGGATCTACAACTCTTGAGGTAGCAGTCCACCACTCACTGCTTGAAAGACAGAGGAGCTACCCCCGTGTAGGACACAGGAGCACCATCGCCATGTCCAGCTGACACCACTGAACCCCCCAGAAGGACTGCGACCCGACTCTCCGCGGCTTACACAGGCCAGTGTGTCCCACCAGAATAGCAATATAATTCTCTCGATTTGCAAACGACCCCGACCCTCTCTTTAAATTTAACTTATACTCCCCCAGAACTACTGCTACATTTAGGCCACCCCTCTGGTGGTTACTGTAAACTTATATACGATAATAAAATCTAATTAGTTAAAATTGTGGTTTCTATTCAAACTCTTAATTTTACTTCTACTCATGTTAACCGGAGCTAGCTTGGATAATCTCTCTCTCTCTTTAAACACAACCAACTAGAAAGGTGACATGTTCACACCTTAAAATAGTACATAAAACATATAATAGGAATACAGTAAAACTAGTGAAACAACTGGCGGCCTTATCGCTGAAAGCGATTTCTTCCAGGCAACCTTGGGGTGGACAATCTATTAGCATTAGGTAGGACTATTAGCAGAGGCCGCCTGAGGAAGTACCACACCTTTGCCAATTATTCTACCGCCAAGCAGTAATGTGCAAACATTACTGTGTTCCGGTTTGAAGGGCAATGTTTCCAGAGAAATTACAGGGCTTAGAGATATAACAACTTAGATCTCTGGGTGACGAGCGCAGTGCAGTGCTAGGTAATAATTTGGGCTCTCCATGTTCCAATAGCTGCGTGTCACTGTGCTGTTATGTGGCAGGCATGTTGCTTACCATCAGGCACATGTCCTGCTCGTCTCGTCACTCTTTATTAAAAAAAAAATAAAAAAAAATCTAGTTTGTTGTATTCCCATACATAAATATTTATTTTATTTTATTTTTAGTAGGTATTTGTTATTATAGCGGCAATAGAAATACATCATCTGTGAAAATTTTAACTGTCTAGCTATCACCGTTCTTAAGATACAGCCTGGTGACAGACAGACGGACGGACGGACAGCTGCTAAGTTTTAGTGATAGGATCCCGTTTTTACCCTTTGGGTACGGAACCCTAAAAACAAATGATAAAGGACCCGGAGTCTGTGGAGTTACTAAATTTAAATTAATCAAACAAATAAATTGGCGACTGCCAATAGAAGGAACTGCCGATAGAAGTGAAAACTTATAACTCAGATTATGATTGCTTACTTTGGAAACTACACGGGTGTAACCGGCGGGCGTAGCCTGGGCATCGTGGCATGGCCATCTAGAAATGCATCAGTATTTCCCATTGGCTCACGCATTTCTAGAAAGATGTCCAGGCCACGCCCTTTCAGCATTTCCCATTGGCTGACGCAATTCTAGATGGCTAAAGGCCATGGTGCCGAGTTTACCCGAAAATTTCTTATCATACCCGAGCGTGACGCTAGAATTCAATTCACACCCCACGAAAAATATGTCTAGCCACCCCAAAAGAAGTTTTCCACTTCAAAAATAAAAATACGTGAAGCAAACACTTTGTTACGTAAATTGAGCGGACGGAAGAGTATGAAATTTAGCACACATGAGTTTATACAGAGATTAGGCGGTAGTACACCCGCGTCATATGTCATGTTACCTAGCTGGCTGGCTGCGCCGCGCTCGAGCGTCATCTCCTGCAGCGCGGTGGCGTGCAGTGGCGCCACGGCGGCGAGCCGGCGCAACAGAGCGTCCGTCGCGCCGAGCACCCGCACGCTCTCCCCGCGGTGGTAGTACACCCGCGTCCAGCCGCCGCTCACTACCCATCCTGGAAACAGATTATTCGATAATAATAATTATTATCTATAATCTACATCATTGTACTAGCTGAATCTTGCGCGCGTTGCTACGCCATCTGTAGCAAATTGGTCTTACCAACTAAGATTTTGAACAAATTTGGTTAGATTAGGTTATAATGACGCAACCTTAAAAGATAGACATATGCTGTCACGGACTGCGGCACACGTCAGCGCGCGCAACGAAATGTCTCAAAGGGAATATTTTTTACCGTTTTTGGCACATTTTTCATTCATGCACTGCTCCTATTTATAGTAGCGTAATGTTATATAACCTATATAGCCTTCCTCGATAAATGGACTATCCAACACAAAAATAATCTTTCAATTCGGACCAGTAGTTCCGGCGCTTCTACCGCCTAACGAAAAACGCTTTGACGCTTTGATGCTTTGACATTGCTGTCTCTTTTCTTCTCGCTTGAAATGAAAGCGGCAAATGACGGCAAATGACGGCAATGCCAAAGCGTCAAAGCATCAAAGCGTTTTTCGTTAGGCGGTAGACCTCCCGGGATCCAAACGTTCAAACAAACAAACAAAGAAAAACTCTTCAGCTTTAGGTATAATATGTGTATAGATTAATTATTGGAACGTAATTCCTTACGGCAGGAAGAGATAGGGATACGAACAACGCGGACGAACTGAAAAAATGTGAGACTAAATCCGTAAGAAAAATATATTACGAGAATGACGTGTAAAAACTGCTCGGGACCAGTGTTGCCAATTTTATTTTTCAGATGATCGTACCCCGCTACATAGTATAAAACAAAGTCGTTTCCCGCGGCCCGCGGTATGTATGTCCCTGGACGCTTAGATTTTTAAATTGACGCAACGGCTTTTGATGCAGTTTTTTTTACTAGATAGAGTGAATTAAGTGGAAGGTTAAGGTAAAGGAAGGTAATGTGAAGACTCAGTCATGCGGGTTAGTTAACGATCTCATGTATTTATGGTGTACAAACCGAGCAAGCTGTTAGTCGGTAGCACGAGTACAATCTGCCGAGTGCTATCTTCCACGAACACAACGCTGTCGGCCGAAACTCCCATTATGCAGTCGAAGAGAACTCCGCCCGCGCCTTCGTCTTGTACTTGTACCTGAAAACATGATAAAAAAAATACAATCTTATGTAAGTACATAATATGTTATGTGAAAATCCCAATGAAATCGATTCAATCACAACTTGAAAAGATAAGGTATCTAAGATGTAATCATCAATGTTTATTTATGCGTAAATTAAAGCGCATTAATTTAAAAACGTAAATTATATTATTTTGTTTTTTAACAAGTTTAAAAAAGTGTAACACTAAGCAGTAATAGTGCATTATGTTCCAGTAAATGTAATGTTGGTGATTACCACTGAGGCGCCATTGGGACCCGAGCCGTTAGGTGAGGGCCAGAGAGCCGAGGACGGTAATCATCAAAACACACGTGTATCATACGACGATTTAGGGCAATTGTCCACGTAGCTGCACGTTATCCGCACGATTTCGACAATTGTAGGATGCAAGACGAATGCTTGCATCTTGCGTAGAAATAATGAAATCTGCAGGTCTACTACGAAAACAAACTCCGAATGATCACATCCGACCGACAGCGGAATCGGATTATAGCCTACCACGAAAAACATTCGGATCGATACATTTCGGGTCGGAAAAGTTATAGATAAGATAGAAAGTTATAGACTTAGGTCGGATGAGGGTCGGATCGAACGAAACGGCCGATCTGATCAACCGACCGATTGTCTTTCGTGGTCGGAAACTTCATAAGTTCGGCCGATATATCGTTTATCGGACTTCGTAGTAGACCTGCTGTGTCCACGAAGCGACAACGACACGACAGCCGCACGTCTTGCGTTCGTCTTGCGGGACGCGTGCGTGCTGCAAAAAGTCACTGCTTGATAGACTCGTCAAACGCACGCAGTGTTGACATTTTACGACTACATTTTACTATACCTCATTCCAAATCTCTGTGAATAAAAGGTAAACAAACCAATGTCACTCTCAATATGACAGACCAGCATTTCTCAACCTTTGTTTTACAAGATAGTTTGTAGTACCTTTAATTGCTTGCCCTTTTAAATTTTCATCGCAAAACAAGGCTAAATATATATGTATGGATATCATAAACACCCAAATATATGTTCCCACTGCTGGGACTTGGAACAATCAACACATTGCCGCTGTAAAAAATAGTCAGACACAAGAATCTGCAATTGCTGAACATCTGATTGATGCTAAAACTGTTCATTGGATCGAGATCTATGACCCGAAGGTTCTATCTACCGAATGTCATTACTACGCAAGAATGGTTCGGGAAGCATTCGAAAATAAAAAACATAGGTATATATTTCAACTACGACGCGATGACCACGATGCCAATAACCAAAAACTACCCGGTTTACGGTTATCGGCGTCGCGGAATCCTCTAATAAATAAATGTGTGCATAGCGCACTGAGTTTGGAGAAACCTGATATGTTTAGTGTTGTTTGTAGTGTTGGTCACCCTGCGATTTTTGAAGCCCAAATGAGGGTAGATGGAGATCTCCTCTCATTTCATAATGAGAGTATGGCGGGCATACGTACATTTATTTCTCCCACGTAAAAAAAGGAAAGGCAAAGCATTTGAGTTCGGAGAAGAATGTAACACTAGAACCAGTGACTTAGAAAAGTAATTTAGATGTTTCCTTATATGAAAACGTGCATTTTATTTTTAACAATAATTAAATCTCGTTCAAATTATCCTCGTATTACCCAAAACTGATCATAACACTATGATGTAATATTCTGGAAACACATACAAAAGTTTCGATCAAAATAACACAAAATTTATGGCATTTTAGAGTGAAAATTATACAAGGTTTTGATAGTAAACAGCGTAATTTGGAACACGTATTTAGAGGTTTGCGATTTTCTCTCAACTCGTTACGAGACAAGAAACCTTTTTCTCGGAGTTCTTTAGTCATACTCTTACTCTTTTATTGATAACGAGTAGTTACATGTCATACTATTCAAGATATTCAAATATTACCAATACAAGTCAATAATTTAAAAAAAACAGACGTCAATTTAAGATCCCATTACAATAAAAATCAAATAATACATTACATTAAAATCAAATTACATTACAATTAAAAATTCCAAATTAATGACAAAAATAAATAAAGTAAAATTAATCCATACTTGAATATAATGGAAATGGGCATTTTTACAATATGGGCAGGAGAGGGGTATGTTAGAAAAATTGGCGCGTCCTTAATAAGAATAATTTGACGAAAAGAAGTATAAATGTCTTGAATGCAACATTGAGAGTTTGAGAAACACTGATCAAATTGCTAGTACTTAAAATCACATTTCTATCATCCTACCATTACTTTCTATAACTTTTAAAATAAGATAGTATAGAATTATTTGATCAATACAAATCTAAGTATATGGTATTTAAGATCGCAATAAAGTCGAATCCTATTTGTGAAAAATATTTTAAGGAAAGTTCATAAAAATACTAAGATTAAACGATGTTTATGTTATGGTATCGCCTTTTTTTTGGTTTGTTTTGGTTTTCTACACAGCTTGCTGGAACGCACTATAGTTGTTGTGACTTTGTCGCTAGATCTAGTGAGTTTTTTTTTTCATTTTTTAGGGTTGCGTACCCAAAACGGGACTCTTATAGATTCGTCATGTCTGTCTGTCCATCTGTAAGTCACAGCCACATTTTTCCAAAACTATAAGAACCATATTGTTGAAACTTCGTAAGTGGATGTATTTTGTGAACCGCATTAAGATTTTCACACAAAAAATGAAAAAAATAGAAGTGTACACTTCTATTTTTTTTCAAGTCCGAGTCAGACTCGGCCATGAAGGCTTCCGTAGCAGCAAGTAACAGAATATAAAAGTTCTTGTAGGTCGTTGTTGCTTTAATCAGTGTTTTAATAAATAGTTAATGTATGACGTAATTAAATAAAACTACTCACTAGATCTCATTCAAACCAATTTTCGTTGAAAATTTACATCATACATTTTCTATATTTTTGCCATTATTTTAGAAGTTCCAGGGCGGGGGCACACATTTTACCACTTTGGAAGAGTCTCTCCCGCAAACTATTAAGAGAGAAAAAAGTTAGAAACCACAATGTAATTTTTGAAGATCGATCCATAGACAATCACAGGTTATGTATGATTTTGGTGTAAAAAAATTTTTTAGAGTAATTTCTAAGTTTTTTTTGGGGATGCTTAATGTGGTTTACAGAATACATCGACTTACCACGTTTCAATAGTATAGCTCTTATAGTTTCAGAGAAACATACGGCTGTGCCATACGGTTGCACAGACAGACAGAAAGACAGGCATGACGAATCTATAAGGGTTCCGTTTTTTGCCATTTGGCTACGAAACCCTAAAAACAATAAATTTTGGGGGTGCCCCATACTAAGAACTGAAACTCAAAAATGTTTTTTTCATCAAAATCATCCGTACGGAGTCTCTATTTTTTTCTTCTCTTCCTTAAAAATTATATTGAGGTTTCTCATTTTTTTTTCTAAACTGAATAGTTTGCGTTAGAGTCTCTTCCAAAGTGGTAAAATGTGCCTCCCCCCTCCACTGTATCTTTAAAATGAGAGAATAACAAAACAAAAAATGTATGATGTACGCAAATGATGTATGCAAACTTCTACCGAAAGTTGGTAGTATTGGTTAGTAGTTTCATTGTAATCTACTTATTACACTGTATATATTTAGTTTGAACTTTGATCGACGTAAAACGTAAAAAATACAAGATTTTTTATATTATGTTACTTGCTGCTATGGAACCCTTCAAGGGCGAGTGCAACTCGCACTTGGCCACTTTATTTGTAATTTAGTGACAAAAAAATCTAGTGATTTTAGTGACTTTTTCATGACTAACGCATCAGTTACGTTTAATATCTTATTATAGCAACAGAAGTAGAAACTTGCGGTTGTATGAATTTTTGTGCTTTTGGCTAAAAATTCAAGAGAAGAAGCATAATACCCCGTTTACATCTACAAATAATACCCCGTTTAGATTATTCCAGTCCAGCGACCGATTCCAGCGCTGGATTGCTTCCTGGAATAATACCCCGTTTACATGATTCCAGTCCAGCGACCGAATCCAGCGCTGGATTGCTTACTGGAATAATGGAGACCGGCACTGGAATGCATTGGCACTGGATTGATGCATACCAGTGCCGGTTTCCATTATTCCAGTAAGCAATCCAGCGCTGGATTCGGTCGCTGGACTGGAATCATGTAAACGGGGTATAATGTAAACCGGCACTGGAATGCATTGGCACTGGATTGATGCATTCCAGTGCCGGTTTCCATTATTCCAGTAAGCAATCCAGCGCTGGATTCGGTCGCTGGACTGGAATCATATAAACGGGGTATAAGTTTTGCATGTTTCAGTAAGATATTACATAACTGATGTGTTTGTCATGAAAAAGTCACTAGAAATCACCAGTTTTTTTTGTCACAAAATAAAAAAGTGTCACCAAAGACATCAAAAACTCACTAAATCTAGCGACAGTCACTAAAACCACAATACTGAACGTGGCTGACTATTTGCATCACTTGCATGCAGCAGCGTGGATATAGCAAAGATGCAAAAATCGCCTGTCGTCATTTGTAGGTTGGATGCATTCGACAAAAGAAGCGTGCGTGTACAGTAGGCCTTACAACACGCTTGATATATATTAAAACATTTTGTTCTATTGAACACGTTTTTTTTGTAAAGATCGTTGAATTTTTTTTAAGAACAAAGCAACTCAACTAATAAAATCACTTATGAATACAAACAAACAAACAAGACAAACAAGAAAGTCATATTTTGATTACAGGTAGCATTATATGCCTAATTGCGGTGAAATAAGAGTCACTTTATGAGCAAGTGTGTTGAAAAATAAATAATTAACTGTATAATAAAAGATAAATTGTTACTCTCACATGAAAGCACAGCGCCCCGCCTACCAACACGTCGTTCGTACAGTTGTCGACTCGGGCGATCACCGTGTTATTGTTGGTAGAACTGTTGCCGCTCTTCATGAGCAGAGATGAGAATATTGCTGCAACAAAGCAACATTTAGTGTAAATACAAAAAAAAACAATTATTACTTAGAATTTTAGTACTGTACATCACAAAAATACAATTAAAATAAAATACATCACTTGTTTAGCTACAGATTTACTGCCTATTTCATCATCATCATCAGCCGCCTAGTCCACTGCTGAACATAGGCCTCCCCCCTAGATTTCCACAACGAACAGCCCTGCGCAACCTGCAACCAGTGGTTTCCAGCGACCTTTGTGAGGTCATCTGTCCATCTAGTGGGAGGCCGTCTAACAGCTTCCTTACTCTTTGAGCTATGTCGGCCACTTTCGTTCTTTTGCGAATATCCTCATTAGGGATTCTGTCGCGCAAAGAAACGCCGAGCATAGCTCTCTCCATAGCTCGGTTTGTGACTTTGAGCTTTGTTATGAGGCCCACAGTTAAGGACCACGTCTCAGTTCCATAAGCCATCACTGGAAACACGCACTGGTTAAAGACTTTTGTCTTTAGGCATTGGGGTATTTTGGACTCAAAGATGTGCCGAAGTTTCCCGAACGCTGCCCATCCGAGTTGGATCCTTTGCCTATTTATTAAGCATGAATTATTATCCTATTTTTATTTATATTTATCCCTATTTTCCTTTTCATCTATATTCTATCCAAGGTATATGTTAAAAAAATAACCCAAATGACAAAGATCACGGAACCCGGAGTCAAATCAATTTATTTGTTCGGACCATTATTTCAAAATAATACTTGTAACACCATTTACAATTTAATAAATAAAGAGTCTGTGGAGTTGCCCAATTTCAAATAGAAATCGAGACAAGACTAATTTTGAAGATAGTGTTTTTCAAACAGGATAAATGATTTTTGAAATACTTTTGTTTTGGTAAATGGTTCAATTTTACAATAGACTCACAGAACTTCTGTCCGGTTTCAACTGTGGTGGCGGTCACGTAATTCTTAGCTAAATCCTTCAGGTACTCTTGTCGCGTCCGCGTAGCCATTGTACTAAACTTTGGTGATTGTATCGCTGCATTCTCGCCATTTATAACCTGGAAATAAATCATATAATACGCGTCAATATAAATCCCAGATTAAGTAATACTAAGCCAAAGAGGAAAAAAATACTAGATTAAGTAGTACTAAGCTAAAAAGGAAAAAATCGTCATGAAAAACTTTAAATAAGTGACAACGCTGAAAGGGGTTATCAACCATTTACAATCTGCATACCAAACTTTTGTCAAGCTACCTCTAAGCATTACCACACCCCGGACACTCGGCCTAAACTCCAAACAAACGGTGAAGTCGACATACCTACACTCACACAACTACGCATATGTCGTTCGAACACATTTACGCATGTGTGCGTGTCATCTAGGGTTACTAAATTATTTTATGGAATAGCTGTGACCCGTGAGTTCACCTGCCTGTGGCTTACAATCTTACCTAGTTAGTGTTCGATCTTTAATGTAGGTAAATATAACTTTCATCAACAATCAGAAGGGAGAAGATTTAAAACAAAATAGGAGATAATAAAGGTACCATGTACGAATTGATTTTTAGTTAAGTACACTTACCCAAAGATTTCTCTTTGGGTAAGTGTATTCTGACAATTCAATTCTGACAACGAAAGCCGCAGTTTAAAAACAACGAGTTTAATAATTTCGTCACAGGACTTCAGTGTTGGCGCGTACTTCTAACCAGAATAGCTTAACACAGTTTATAAAAATGATTCAATCTTTGTAGAAATTCTTATGAAATTAAAAATCTCTTATTCTTGTAAATATTTCGTATAATAGACGAAAAATTTGGTACCATTTTGTTAAATAATACAGCATCATGGGCGTATTCTCATAGAAAATTATCGTCCGATATAATAACCCTTCGTTGAGTCCGCCTCGCGTCCGCGAGGGGGAGGAAGCTTGTAATTGGCGGGGGGTGGGGAGTGTCCGTTCTATCTATATTATCTATTCTATGGCATTACTTTAGTCAATTTTAATGGTGTCATGTATTTATCAAGCAAACCTGATGCCAATGCCAACCGATGTTGACTAAAATTCACACGGCATCATCCGCATAGTTCCATTACAGTTATTTCATCGCGATGAAAAGTAGCATAGATATGTTATTCCTGACTATGATCTGTGTTCCACATTTTAACCCGATGTGTTCAGGCATTCTAATTTAATTGAGCCACAAACATATAAACATCCAATCTTTCGCATTTATAACATTAGTAGAATAGTAAGGTCTCACCTTGCTTAAAAGTAAATCCGTAAACGATTCGCCCTTCGGGTAGACCGCGCCATCTTTGATCGGCGGTCCAAATAAAGGCACTTCTTTGGCACGACTTACTGCTATACTGTAGTGTGTGTTCTCCGTACACGGGTCTATGGCCCTCACTACTACAAACACATGCTGAAACTGAGAACGAATGTTCCTAGGCGTAAACGGCGCCGCACCGGGCTCTTGGAAGACTAAAGTCACTATATCGTTCCCTATATGTCGTTTCCGCAACAACTGCTGCCGATTATTCGGAGTATAAGGCAGCATAGTCGACACGTGAAACATTATCTCGCATCCTTGGTGCGTTGCGAATACTGAATACAGGCCAGTCGAGTCAGTCTTATTGTCTAAACCCGCTTTATATTTGTCAAACTCCTTTAATCGGACGGTGTGTCCGAGCATTTGGAGGAATTCGACGAAAGCGGGACCCGCTTCTTGGTTGTTGTACATTTCTTCCTCGGTGGATTGGCCGCTTTTGCAGTACATCACTCCGACTTTGTAGTGTCGGGTGACGCATTGCTCGTCAAGGCGTAATAGTTGCTCCTCTGCGCCGCTATTTGGTATGCCGAGCCTGAAAGTAACAAAGTATGATTTTACTTTTTCCAAAACAAGTATAGATTAAGTTAAACATTTAAAAACCCTTAACGCAATTAGTTTAAAGTAATTGTAAGTCACACGTTTGTATCCATTTAAAGCAAATACCTACCCATTTTGCGTCTAAGATTCATACCTCAGGTGACAAAAGAGATGATAAATTTGAAACAGCTGAATCGATTTTACAGATATATGAAGAACACCCCTGACTAATCCACCTTTCAACAAAATCAAAATTACGGCATTCGGAGACGCCCAAGTAACAATTTAACGTCGTATAAAGGTTAAGTAAACGTTATCTGAATACCATACATCGCTATAATAAAGTCATACTAACGTTATAATAACGTTTACTAAACGCGAAAATGGCCCCAGTTATACGACCTAAATGGTCGTATAATGGTCATACAGAAAGCTCGAGCCAACTTCGTTAACGTCATTCAACAGTCGTACAAATGTTATGTGATAACCACTTTCGTCGCGCAGTAGTCGCATCCTAACTTTACAACGACTCGTTTGTTGTATTGTGGCCGTACAGGTGTTATTGAATGACTAAAACGTTTTGTTTGAGTCAAGTGACAACACCTGTACGACTTATTCATATTAATGTTCGTCGCAACGTGTTAGTGGTTCGAAGATTTAATTTAGTGTAAAATAAAAACATACTACAACTTACTGCAACTGGGAAATAATAAGGTGAGTGTTATTTAATTTTCATATCTTGCTTACTTTATCTGTCTCTCATGCTATTTAGTTTGACTGGGAACTGAAGTTTTATGATAATATACCTATGTGAATACTATTCAGATTTTCATGCCCCCTCGTAATTTTGTGTTATAATCATATTTTCATGAATAAAAATAGTTTTATTTTTTTCTAAAAATGTCTGACTGTTGCTTTTGTCGCACACTTACCTCAATACGACCTGATAATAATGATGATGGTGGCCATGACAGCTAGCTATTAGAGTTCCTCAAAAACATTTAAACCCTTTTCGTATTGTCAATATTCACCAAAATGTATTATTTGTAAATCTATTTCAGGAAAGAACACTTCATAGTGCAGTGCGGTTTTTCGTAGGAAAAATTCATCAAACTTCCGTAAATATGGCCGTCTAATCATTATAAAGTCAAAACCTGACTTAAATACGACTGCAAGTTTGATTAAAGTCAGGACAGGACTTTAAACGGACATCATGTAATATAAAGGTTATATTTGAGTCGTCAATAAACAACCCAGTCATTTAAGAGTATTGAATTGACCGCTGTAAAACAAGGTACTGATTGTTATATAAACGGCACTATGAAAACGTCTATATAACATCCACGTTGTATAAATGTCGTATAAAGGTTTTCCAAAAACATAATTTGGTGTGTTCAAAACGTTTATTGGACTATAACGTTAGTATGACTATTGCGTTGTCGTACAAACGTTTTAGCTAAGACTGTAATATAACGTCGTATCGTTTAGTCTCCCCAACGTTGCTAATACCAGTTTACTATGACATATTCGTCGCACGACTAATTAGTTGCATTAAAAAATTGAAGAACATTACAGTGATAATGATGAATGTACGTATGGAGTACCTCAAGGTAGCACCTTAGGGCCTATCCTTTTTCTTTTATATATAAATAGCCTTTGTGATAAAACATTGCCAGGACTAGACCTCATAATGTTCGCAGATGACACTGTTCTTGTTCTACATGAAAAAACATGGTCTAAAGTTGTTAAACTAGCCGAAGACTGTCTTGCAGATGTAACACAATGGCTTGAAAATAATCTCCTTTCCTTAAACGCCAGCAAAACTAAATATGTATGCTTCAGTATTACAGCCTCCGGCGCACCAAAAAGTCTTATTAATTTAAAGTTACATACATTCCCTTGCAACCGTAATCTTAGACAAGGACGGTGTTCCTGTACAGAATTGTCCAGAGTACAAGAAATAAAATACCTTGGAATTTGTATAGATAGTAATCTTAACTGGAATGCCCACATAAAAAACTTAGTAACTAGAATTAGAAAGTTAATATACATATTTAAAACGCTAAGGACAGTGGCAGATACAAAGTTGGTTTTGGAGACGTACAAATCGCTTTGCGAATGCATAATAAGGTACTGCATCTGTGCCTGGGGTAATGCGGCCAAAACTACTATTATTTCAGCCGAGCGAGCACAGCGTGCAGTACTTAAAGTACTGCATTTTCTGCCCTTCAGGCACCCTACTTCAGATTTATATGCAAGAGCAGGCGTTTTTAGCGTTAGAAAGCTGTTCATATGTGAAAGTCTCAAACGGTATCATAAAGATATTGTACCTAAACTTATTAAGGAAAACATCAAGAGACAGAGAAGGTGTCCTGTGGTGGGTATGAGACAGAAATTTGGTAAAGCAAGTTTTAATTATGTTGTGCCCTCTTTGTATAATAGGATAGATAGCAACTTTGAATTAAGCAAACTCAACAACAGACACTTTAAAAAAGCTATTATATCATGGTTGAGCACTTTTGAGTATGATGACGTTGAGAACATGATGTTTGATTTGGGTGCCCTGTGAGGGTATCGTGGTGGTTATTTGATTGCTTTTGACATATATAAATTTTCATTTATAATTTTTTATAAATTTTTACATAGGTAACTCAACCTTTGTTATGAGTAACTTATTTGTGTGTAAATGTGTGTATGTGTACTTTGGGTTTTGGTATATAAACATGAAAATGTACATACGTTTGTTGGTATACTTGTTCTTTCTGTGAGTTTTTTTTTCTTTTTAATGTATACATTTTAAGTTATTTTAAATTCATTATACCTAATTTAATTGATTTGATGTCATTGTGAAATATAAATTGGGAGAAGCCATTGGGTATCGAGATACAGTACTTGTACTAGTTCGAACCTAATGGGTTCATAATGTATTATGTAATCAAGTTTATGACAAATAAATATTTCTATTTCTATTTCTATTTCTAAAGACATCTATAGGACCTGGTAGTCATCTCTTTACCATTGTAAGACTGCTATCCAACTTTAGGTCGTACAAGCACACCCCGGACACTCGGCCTAAACTCCAAACAAACGGTGAAGTCGACATACCTACACTCACACAACTACGCATATGTCGTTCGAACACATTTACGCATGTGTGCGTGTCATCTAGGGTTACTAAATTATTTTATGGAATAGCTGTGACCCGTGAGTTCACCTGCCTTTGTTAAGTGGCTTACAAACTTACCTAGTTAGTGTTCGATCTTTAATGTAGGTATATATAAATATGGTAAATATATCGGACTTCAGTGTTGGCGCGTACCTACTTCTAACCAGAATAGCACACAGTTTATAAAAATGATTCAATCTTTGTAGAAATTCTTATGAAATTAAAAATCTCTTATTCTTGTTTCGTATAATAGACGAAAAATTTGGTACCATTTTGTTAAATAATACAGCATCATGGTCGTATTTTCATAGAAAATTATCGTCCGATATAATAACCCTTCGTTGAGTCCGCCTCGCGTCCGCAAGGGGGAGGAAGCTTGAAATTGGCGGGGGGTGGGGAGTGTCCGTTCTATCTATATTATCTATTCTATGGTACAAGTCAAGACTTATACGACGTATTTGTTTGTTGGGCGGTTATACTAAAACAATATCTACTACAAAATATTACAGAAAACTCTGAAGCAGTCTAAAAAAGCCTTTTTACCTACGAATTCGATCTACGAATTATCGGTGAAAACGGGCTGATAAAATTTCACCATTGCCGTTTTATGACTTTGCAGAATCTTAGAATCTGTCCAGGGAACTACCACACTTTCGCCAGTTATTCTACCGCTAAACAGTTGTGCGCAAACATCACTGCGTTCCGGTTTGAAGAACAGTGTTTCAACAGAAATTATAGACAAAGAGATAAATCATCTTATTTTTCTAGGTGCAGTGCGTAGACGGCGATTTTTTTAATATTCCAATAGCTCCGTGTAACTTGCTCATAGCGGCAAGGGTGCTGAATCAAGTAGGTACATATCTTGCCCAGATTGACACTATTGGTCATTTCATTTTGACAGTTAATTTGTAAAAGAGTACCATTAAAGCAACTTGTTTAGTAAAGTAGATTATTTGAGTAAGTAAAAGTTGTTTACAATGATATACTTTGAGAGGTTTTTTCTAAGTACAAGCTGAATAAGTGACTACATCAATTACTACTTTTTTGGAAGGAATCCTGAATACAGCTTACATTCATAATGGCACGACTATGATTCATACATATAAATAGTACAGTTCATCTCATTTCAGCAAATTTACTCCCTGATTAAATTAAACCGTCTAGATTGAATTTCCTCGACATCTAGGCTTAAACTGATGGGAAGTGTTACATTCTTCCTATTTTTGTCCTATAAACACGGATTATATATATCCTTCCCTATGCGCATAACAATAATTACTTTATACTTTTAATATTACAATTATTTCTGAACACAATGGCACCCTGTTTTTCCTGATATAGTAGTATGTATCCTCACATAACTCATTTTACTATTGTTAAGCAAAAATTAGGCCAAGCAAGTTCGATATACGACTACGTGAAGCTACAAAACATTAGGTACTTGTGTAACGTTTTATTAACCATCATAATTTTCAGCCGCAAGACGTCAACTGCTGAATATAGAAAGATTACAAGATTTTTACAACGAATGGTCAAGCGCAACCTGTAACCAACGGTTTCCAGCGACCTTTGTGAGGTCATATGTCTATCACTAGTGTAATGTTTTTATGTAATTAACTCGTAATTACGGGATATTTACCGGTTTGATTTGGTTTTATGGTGTACCCATGATGGCTTAGCGCCAAGATTCATTATCTTCAGTCATGAGATTTCAAGCACTTGCCTCGCCTTTGAGTATCCTTTCGAGTGCAGATGTTTGAACTTTTTCGGCAACACTGTATTAAACGGGCGGTGGAGGAAAACATCGTGAAACACCGAAACCGGCATGTCCCAAGAAATACATGGTTCGAGAGCATGCATCAACCGTACCAACTGTTCCACTTCCAACCCGGAGGTACCAGAGTGATGGATAATGACCTTAACTCTTTCCTTGTGAGAAAAGGACCCGAGTCCTGGCAGTGAGAACAAATGATCTGATTACTACATTAAAAACTCGGGTATAGTTTAGGATTACTTCAATAATTGTCGAGATACCTTAAGGTGATTAATACCATATCTTAGTGAGGACCGTAGAAACTATTAACTTGCATCAACTAACTTAAACAATTTAATCAGGAAACTTAACAATACATTAACGAATTTCAAATTTTTGCTAAAAAAAATGATTATCTTTAATCTTTGAATGAAAATACTTTATATATTTACTTTTACATACATTTATTTACTTTAAATATTATATATTTCCTCAAAAATAAAATGATACATAAATTTAGGAAAGCAGTAAGGCTATTGTAACCACTGGCGGCCTCATCGCTGATAGCGATTTCTTCCAGGCAACCTTGGCCTAACTTTGACCACTTTTCCGTGAAAGATTGACGACCAAGTAAACTAGTATATTAGTGATGCTAGTGTAATGAACTACTGTAATAGGTTAAAACAAACACCTAACATATTTGCATTAATAGGTACTATTATTACGGACAGTAATTATTCCACTGAGTATGTCTGGTAATAAATCTATAATGGCAATTTCAATTCGATTTTCATTTAATGCAATATGTTCAATTGTATCTATTAGTGCTATTGTTTGTTACAGTGGGACTCGGGGCGACTGGGTGTTCTCACAAGGAAAGTGTTGAAGCCACAATTCCAAGTGCGGGTTGGGCAATGACCCATGTTCCCGAAAGATGTATTACATAGACACAGAACAGGAAATACAGGACATAGATAGATATAAACACTTTATTGTTCACAACACTAAAACAATACCTATTTTCTACAAAAAATTCAACCGACTTCAAAACCACAAATAGGCACTCAAAAGCGAAAAATAAACTGATATAATTATTATAAGCGCTACTCAGTCATCTATTTGAAGTGGGTGCCAGTATTTTATTCATAATTCAAAACCACCACACCGATTTCGATAAAATTTGGTAGTGGTAGGACTCTTAGCAGAGTCCGCCTGGGGAAGGACCACACCTTTGCCATTTATTCTACCGCCAAGCAGTAATGTGCAAACATTACTGTGTTCCGGTTTGAAGGGCAATGTTTCCAGAGAAATTACAGGGCTTAGAGATATAACAACTTAGATCTCTGGGTGACGAGCGCAGTGCAGTGCTAGGTAATGATTTGGACTCTTCGTGTTCCAATAGCTGCGTGTCACTGTGCTGTTATGTGGCAGGTATGTTGCTTACCATCAGGCACATGTCCTGCTCGTCTCGTCACTCTTTATTTAAAAAAAAAAAAAATTATATAGGACCATTCGGGAAGCATACTCATCCGAACACAAAAATATATATGTCGGATAAGGCTAGTGTCGTGTTGGTTCTTGTTTGCGTCCATAACATTAAGTAAAGTACATTAAACATTTTAATTTATCTTTAAAATCTTAATTTAATTTTATTGAATTTATTACATCTTTCTACGATTTAAACACTTGACTTAACATATAAAAGTCATGAATACTATAATAACTGAATTGACCAATCGGAGCAGACAACGCAAGTCTCGAGCGTGGTCGCAGCGCCATCTTCACTTTTTTTGGCAGGCGGGCAGTTTCGTGTGATTGATTCGAGAGCTAGCGACCGATCGAGTTGGATCGTTGTGTAGTCTATGTGAAAGTATTTCAAAACGTTGGTTAAAGTGAGATCGGTGCCACGAACTCGCTGCTCGGTCTTAATTAATGAGTTATTGTGCAATCTACGTTAAAAAGTGTAAAAACCGTGATCTTTGTGCTCACATCTCACCCTGATAACGCCCACAAAACCAGCAACCACTAATGACGATGTCGACGAGAACAGTGTTTCTCCGATATATATTTAAATCGGTTTGGGTGTTCTCGAGAAATCATGTAACATATATAAAAAATATATGGTAACCTCCTCCTTTTTGGAAGTCGGTTAAAAATAAGTCAACAAAAAATAAAATCTGAAATTTTGTGTAACAAATGGCGACTTTATCGCTAAGAGCGATCTCTTCATGGTAACCGGATGTCGGTTAGAATGTTTGATGATGTTTTCTTCCACTGTTAATCACAGTGGTGATAAAAAAAATATTTTCTACAAAAAAAAAAAAAAAAGCCGAAATCAGTTTAAAATTAAATTTAGACACTCGATCAAATTTCACAAGAAGCTATCTTACATCGTCCAGATAAATTAAACTAAATCCTAGTTTTGTGTTCATATTTCAAAAACAGCCACATCGACTTCGATAAAATGTACATGGGACCTTGGGACCACGTCTGAACTATGATCTACCAAACAAAAAAAGAACCAGCAAATAATATTACTGTGTTCCGGTTTGAAGGGCAATGATTCCAGAGAAATTACTGGGCTTAGAGATGTAATAACTTAGATATCTGGGTGACGAGCGCAGTGCAGTGCTAGGTAATGATTTGGAGTCTTCATGTTCTAATAGCTGCGTGTCACTGTGCTGTTATGTGGCAGGCATGTTGCTTACCATCAGGCACATGTCTTGCTCGTCTCGTCACTCTATATTAAAAAAAAAAAAAAACTATCGTATAGCAATCAGGAGCTCGGAGGTGCAAGCGGGCTTCGTACCGCACGGCGGGCTGGTAGAAGACGCATGTCCTCGAAAGATTTTAATGTTCTGACATGTTCTAAGAAACAGATCGGTTTCCTCATGATGTTCCTTCACTGTCAAAACATCATTGACAAACTAAAACATCGGCACTTTGGAAAAATACTCCAGAGGTGCAGGGCAGGGTTTGAACCTAATGCCCGAGCTACACGAGGCTAGTTTTTCAAGCTAGGATAGCATGATAGCAAGCTTGTACTTCTAGCTTCGTGTAATCAAAAAAATCAAAAAAATCAATTTATTTCAGGTAACTTAACCCATATACAATACATAGCACACAATAATAATTCAATCATCATATTTTTTTCAGTCATAAATGAATAGTCTGGGAAGTTAACCATGTCAAAAAATACAATTTCAAATGTCAAACAAAAATAAAAAATACGAAAAACTAAATTATAAATGAACAAAATTAATAATAAAAATTAGAATAAATTATAAAGTCTTTCAGTGTAGACAACGCTACGCAACGCTAGTTTTGTCTACATGAAGCTATAAGTACTAGCTTGCTAGATTACTTACACCAGCTTGAAAAACTAGCATCGTGTAGCTCGAGCATAGGATCTCACTATTGTGAAATAGATGCTCTCGTGACAAGGCCACGAAGGCTTCTATATGTGCAGATTACAGATGGGAACAACCATGCAAATTGTCAAGTGTAGACGCATCCTCATCGCTTCAGCCATTCTGACAGCATCAGCGATGTTAAGCAAGATCTTATTTCCTTTCGCCCTTGCTTTATTCGACTCCTTTGTTTTTTTTAAGTAATTGAGTGACAGGACGAACAGGACATGTGCCTGATGCTTAACAATACGCCCGCCCTAACACTGCACTGCGCTCGTCACATAGATATCTAAGATGACTAGCTTTTACCCGCGACTTCGTCCGCGCGAAATAAATATTTAAGTAACTCTGGTAGTTTTTGTAAACCCCAAAATAATTTATGTTTACTAAAAACAGCTTATATTAAAACATTTTAATACAAATTTATCAAAATTGATTCAGAGTTTTAGGCGTTAAAGCGTAACAGACAGACAGACAGAGTTACTTTCATATTAAATTTGTAACAAATATAATGGTATGGATTTGAAGAGTTTAGTTGCAAAATTTAACGGTTTTATCTTCAACATGGACGAACTTCCATGTAAACTTAAATTCCTCAATTCCACACCCCTTCAACTCTTTTTCTGTTGTAAAAAGTCGCTCTTGTCCCCCTTTTCTGAGTCTAGTCTATCTGTGTACCAAATTGAATCAAAATCAATTCAGTGGTTAAGAGTTAAAGCGTATGTAAGTGACTGAAACAGAGTTACTTTCATAATAGTATGGGTATCAAGTGTCTAGTTGCAAAAATGAATGGTATTATCTTTAACAATTCCGAACTTCCGTATAAACTTTCAACGCCTATTTTATCACCATACAGTTTGAAATAAAATTGATATGACTAACACTTATTTCCTTCGTGTCAAGGTACAGATACAAATTTCCAAGGTTTTATCTTTAACAGTTACGATCTTCCACATTATAAGCTTTCATCCCCCATTTTAACCCCTATTTCATCCCCGTACAGTTCGAAATTCCAAAATTGCTAGATCAAACATTTATTTGCTTCGTGTCTAGTTACACATACCTACATGTTTTTCTTCAACAATTACGAACTTCCAAATAAACTTTTATCCCCCCTTTCAACCCTTTCAACTCTTTTTTTCGTAATCTAAAGTAGCCTATGTCTTTTTAGGGTTCCGTAAAACGTAAAAACGGAACCCTTATAGATTCGTCATGTCTGTCTGTCTGTCCGTCCGTATGTCACAGCCACTTTTTGCCGAAACTATGAGAACTACACTGTTGAAACTTGGTAAGTAGATGTATTCTGTGAACCGCATTAAGATTTCAACAGAAAAATTAAAAAAAAAGAAAAATTAGGGTTGCCCCCCATATCGAGAACAGAAACTCAAAATTTTTTTTTTCATCAAACCTACACGTGTGGGGTGTTTATCGATAGGTCTTTAAAAATGATGTTGAGGTTTCTAAAATCATTTTCGTCTACACTGAATAATTTGCGCGAGAGGCACTTCCAAAGTGGTAAAATGTGTCCCCCCCCCCCCCCCCTCTAACATCTAAAGTAAGAGAATGAAAAATTTAAAAAAAATATATGATGTACATTACCATGTAAACTACCAACGAAAATTAGTTTGAACTCGATCTGATGAGTAGTTTTTTTTTAGTTCGTCATAAATACACTATTATTGAAACTGCGATCAAAGTTACAGCGAACTACAAGAACTATGTGTACTATGTATATAATGTTACTTGCTGCAACGGAACCCTTCATGGGCGAGTCCAACTCGCACTTGGCTACTTTTTATTTGGGATCTAGTCTATATGTGTAACAAAATTTCATTAATATCGTTTCAGTGGATTTCATGCTTATAACTTTGGAAATGACAGAATTTTCATTCAACCGTCCATCCCTTGTTTCACCCTTTAGGGGTTGAATTTCTCAAAACCCCGTCTTAGCGAGCGCCTACTTGCTAAATACACCTCTATGCAAAATTTCAGACTCCTAGCATTTATAGTTTCTGAGATTTCGTGATGAGTGACCTTTCGCTTTTATACATATAGATTAATACAAACTGGGCCACAGTGACGTTTGCACATTACTGTTTGGCGGTACAATAAATGGCAAAGGTGTGGTATATTCTCGGACGGACTCTGCAAAGAGTCCTATCACTACGGAAATATCCACATATCACTACTGATAACAGAATACTTAGAATAGGCATGATGACAAAAAAAAACTAATCAGTATATCAGATTATGAAAAAAAATTGAAACGTATTTTTTTTTACAAACAAATAAGTAACGTAAACAAATATTCTCCACAATAATGGTATCTATGACCTTTACTTAGTATGGTCTTAGTCTAGTTTACGAGTTTATCGGCCAAAAAGTTTTTTCAAGATGGCGCTTGAAGGTCCACCTGGATCTATCAGCATTTTGTGATTCTATACTCAGTACGTGATCCTAAACCTTGTTAAAAAAACGAATTGGATCGGAGATTTCGTGCAAAGTTAACCAAAAAAAACGTCAATTTTTACTGGCCTATAACGTAAGTTTGCTGATCAATATCTTTGCCGATTATTGATATTTAAATGAAACAAGAAATGCTTGCCCATTGAACTCTTAAAACACTAAGAAGCGGCACGCGCTCATCTACGATCTCAATGTAAAATCAGGTGACGTCTCCTGATTGAGTCTCAGTCGCAACAGGAGCCACAAGTTGAGTGGACGTTTGCTAACAATTCAAAAAAATCCGATATGAGCCGTAAAAATGTCTTATTCTGCTTTTGCAAGGTGCACAAACAGTTCAAAGACCAAGAACAAGTTCCATGGTATCACTTTTCATGCGTAAGTACACAAAATCTTTAATTATTTCCATAACAGTTCAATGATTATTATTACATCTAAAATTATTTTTCTGTTGTAAACAATTTTACAATTGGCCATTTCTAAAAAGAGACAGATATACAAGAGTGCAACACGACCGGCGATATGTTAGTTCCGGCTATTTTGTCTCTTTCACGCCAGTGCATTTGTATGTCTTTCTATTCTTGTCGAAAAAAATATCTAAACAAATGTGATGTATAGCTATCTCATTTGCACCTACTGCCTACTTGTCATGATGTCTTTGTCATTCATTCAAACGTCTCTCACGATGCAAGTGAAGCTGTGTGCACATTGCGTATACTTGTGTGAGATTTTCGGCACATTATGCTGTCTTTATATTAGAGCGTACCTTATCTTCGTTTACTTAGTTTCATCAAAATGCTTGCCTCATGTTTTTCCATGCTCTACCCAATGGACTAATTAGAATAGTATATTTTGACCATCATCCATCCCAAATCATCCCAATAGGCTAGTTTACAAAATTTAAAAAATTGGTTAATGATATAGCTTTATGTTTATATTATTCCGAAACATCTATATTTTTGAAAAAAACTTACATTTACAATATGTATTTTGCATTTCAAAGAATCAAACAAATTTCTGCACAAAAACGCTCCAGACTGTAATGGCGTCTTGAATGACGTCACACCGTGGCAAAACTAAGTGTTTGTGTAAGGACGTTGTCAATGTTTTTAATTTAAAATAAATCCCTCGTATTACAATAACTGCATAGTACCCCAGTGTACAAGCACAAGTATAAATACACCAAAGAAATTACTCATCTATGTTCTAAACGATCCACAAATACGAAAAAAGTGGCTAACGCTTGCGAGGAGGAATGATGCCCACTAAACCAAGAATGTATTTATGTGAAGATCATTTTAATGTAAGTATTTGACACAGTATAATCTTGGTAATGTAAATGTAAAAAAAACTGATAATTTTCCTCAAGAATAGTGGTAAAACAATAACAAACTAGTTGAGTAAAGCGGCTGAAGAACCAGTATCCATGACCAAGAGTAAGCTAAATAAAAAATAAACTAATATTAGTTCTATGAAAATGTCAACAACATTAGTAATGTCAAGTGATGTTTAGCACGGCGTGACGTCACATTTTCTGATTGGTGTTCACTGTCACGTGACTCAATGCCTATTTTTTAAGATTTTATTTAACAAAAATATTAATAATCTTTACTTCTTTTTATAAACTGTTTTATTTTTTAAAATCTGTATATCTTAATCAATAGTAAGAACATATAATCCATCCGATTCATTCTTAGTGGAAACAAGCCTATTATCCATACACATCGCAACGCTTACCTTAAGCAATTAAGTTGTAGTTCAGGCGCGACATATTCCAGAACATCTTTAGTATTGTACGTGGAGCTATTGTTAGTCGGCTTCGCTGTAGGTATGGCGTCCTCCAACACCGATCCCCGCAACGTCAGAAGCTCCGAAGTCCTCACTATCAGCCGGAACTGCCACGCAAGCTGTGAGAGAGGCGCTGAGGCATCGCCGCCGCCTCTTCTGAGCTCTACGCGCTCTTTCTTGATGGATATCGCGACTGGACCCAGGGTCTCGTCCATACCGAACCAGTTGTGATGGTCTGGAGATTATAAATGTTGTATGGTAAGTGCATGTAGTCAATATTTGTATGTATGTTATCCTAAAACTCATTTGAGTAGGTACTCAATCAGGGTTTAAAAAATGTAATGGCACGTCGAATTTTACCAGCACATCACACTAAACACATTGATAATGATGTATCTTTTTTTATAATAAAGAGTGACGAGACGAGCAGGACATGTGCCTGATGGTAAGCAACATACCTGGCACATAACAGCACAGTGACACGCAGCTATTGGAACACGAAGAGTCCAAATCATTACCTAGCATTGCACTGCGCTCGTCACCCAGAGATCTAAGATGTTATATCTCTAAGCCCTGTAATTTCACTGGAAACATTGCCCTTCAAACCGGAACACATTAATGTTAGCACATTACTGCTTAGCGGTAGTGAGTAATTTGTGAACCCATCAGCGCTTCTACCGCCTAACTAAATCGGGCATGGCTTTGCTATTGCTGTCTCTATAATTTCAGGCGAAAGAAAAGAGAGAAAGACAATTTCAAGAGTTTTAGTTCCGAACTAGTACATAGTGCTGTATCTAGAAGATCGCTTAGCAATACCTACCTTGCTTATAGAAATACATCCTGTAATAGGAGGCGCCCTGGTCCTGGCTCTCGATGGGTAGCGGAGCGAGCGAGCGCGCGAAGGGGCAGCCGGTCTTCCAGTGCGTCTGGGGAGGGGGGTACTCTAGCATCGAGAGACCGTAGGAGGCCCGCGGTCGGTGCCATCCGCCCGTTTGACCACCGATGGCACCGCGGGCCGTTCGCCAACACAGAGACACGCAACGCTCCTCCTCGCCTGAAACGGGGTTTATTTTTATTTACACACTAATAGCACAATCTATTAAATCATACAGTCGTTCGACGGGGCAATCGTGCGGGGCGTGCGGGGTGAGACGCGGGAACCGCGCTCCTGCATTGTCTACACCACAATGTTAGTATTGCAGGAGCGCGGCTCAGGGCTGACGTCTTCCTTATGTTTTAATTTTATTTTGGTGCCACGGTTTTAAAATTGCGACAACCCTACCCGTGTAGGTACCCCCACGCGATTCTCTCAAGATCAAAGGCAATTAACAACTAATTAGTCCGTCGGTTAGATTATTACAAAATATTGTACACGATTTTTTTCTTTTACAAACAAAAAAATACGAAGATTTAGAAGTTTCGAGTGACGTCACTTCATTGAACGGTTTTTTTAACAAAGACGTGACGTCACAACCCCCGATTCCGGAAGTTTGATGATCTATTATTTTGGTCATTTTGTATATTTTGATGAACAATAAATATGTGTCTCATATTTTTCCTTAATCTACCTGATGGACTAATTTTGGAATGGTATATTTTTGGCCCATTCATCATCCCAATTATAATATGAAGTAGGTACATAATAGTAGACATAAACTGGATAACTGGACTAGACGTAGTAATAACTGAATTTATTAATTCGACATTTGGAATGTTTGATTCTGAATAAAATGCAGAGTACATTAGAAACAATTCTTGTTTTCTAAATTTTACGTAAAGTCACGGACATCATATGATGATATGTAGTTAATTTATACGCTGTAGAAGTAGGAGCGAGAGGTATACCAGCAAAATCTCTCTATAACCTGCTTAAAGACCTTGGCTTGTCCAGAAGTGTAGTAAGTTCTATACTAGAACGAGTATCTAAAGCTGCACTAGTAGGATCAAATCAGATTTGGCAGGGCAGGGAGAGAAATACGAGTAGTGAAGGTGAGTGTTGACGTACGTCACTAAGGGGCCCCTTTTAAACCTACGCCCGAGTCACAAGTCTTGGGGTCTACTCGAGATTTCTCTCTCTGTCACACGATGGACCCGGCACCCGCAAGGTGAATCCATGGAATGCTAAAAAGTTCGTCTCGATACCTCCAAGGTATACCTACGCCAATTCTAAAATTGTAGTACATACAAGAAAATTTTAGGTTTACAGGAAGGAGGAGCACTTAATGTTGCTATGGTTTACAAAACTACAAAGTACCATTTTTTTCAACAAGTTTTCGTTTAGTTTTTAGAGTTGGCGTAGTATTCTATGGACGTATCGATATGGAATCCTAGAATTCGCGTATAATTAAAAAATAACAATTCATTAGAGAACTCTGAATTTTTTTTGGAATAAAAGCTCCCATCTCTACTTCATAAATTCAATTATTACCATGTGATTGGGTAACAAACATGCAACTTTCGGTTTTATCTTATATACAATGTGTCCGGTCAGAGGTGTCGGAGCCAGCAATGGCATCAAATACGATACATTTTATCGAGAAATTGCCTCTCATAAGTAGTTTTTTCCCTACCATAATAAAATGGCAGCAATTTTGTTTTTTTTGGAATCAAAGCACTAGTGATTGTACTAATTTCGCCATAACTACCTATGTAGAGGGCCTAAGAACACAAAATAAGTCTCATTCGACAGCTAGATATGTAGTAAATAAGGATAAAAAGAAAAAAATAAATAAATAACAGTAAAAGATCAACAAAAAAATTGGTGAAAAAAAATTTTTTTTTGCGTTTTTTTCTTAGATTACTAGCTTTTTAAAAAAATCTAAGCTGTTAACTAGCTACTATTTTATTTTTAAACAAAAGTATAGGATATTTGCTAAAAAATTACATTTATATCTTAATCCTACGTAAAGTAGTTTAGAAGCTATGATAGTTTGAACACGACCCTTAAAAGCGCGTCTATTCCGATAGTACCTATAGCACGAGACTTCCGATTTCGAGGAATTTCAAGGACGAGTCTTTGACAATGCCATTCTTAGTAGGACCAGGTAAAAAAACCTGTGTTACCTAAGTGTGAGTGAGACAAAATACCGGTTGTATATGGATTAGGGGGCCCAATCAGGTCAGTCGTCCCTCGCTCCGCGTTGCGATTACACTTTCTTGCGCCTACATACTGTGCCTTGTTATCGTTGAACCTTTTAGTGAAGTTTTTGTTTTGTTATTGGACTCTTGAATTTTGTTATTTTAGTTGAAATGGAAGACGGCCAATATTCAAGCCGAGACGTCGCCGACATCCATTTCGTCTATGGATTGTGCAACGGTAACGCTAACAGAGCTGTTACAGAGTATGCAAGAAGATTTCCAAATAGACCAACGCCGAATGCCCGCACATTCATACGAATACATCTACGTCTCGCTGAAAATGGAATTAGAAAACCCGCCGACGAACGATTTCGTTTCATATCACCGCGTGAGGAAGAAGAGATATTACAATTAATCACAGAAGACCCTAAACTGAGTGTCCGGCGTATATCAATTAGGCTTGGTTTATCCAAATGGGCAGTGTGGCGTGTTTTGAAAAGGGAAGGATTGCATCCGTACCATTTTAGGCGGGTGCAAGAGATAAATGAACCTGATTTTGCGAGAAGGTCTGTTTTTTGCTCGTGGTTACAAAGAAGATTGAGAACGCAACCAAATTTTTTGAAAAAAATTATGTGGACCGATGAAGCTACATTCACACGATCTGGATACACAAATCATCGCAATGAGCATCTTTGGCTCCAGGATAATCCTCATGCCGTGAGACCAAGCTCTTTTCAACACCAATTCTCGGTAAACGTGTGGGCAGGAATGATCGATGACATTTTGATTGGCCCACTCATTTTGCCAGCCACAATGAATGGCCCTAGATTTCTGGAGTTCTTGGAAACTGACTACCTGGATGCAATAATGGAAATACCTCTGACCTATAGGTCAGGGATGATACTCCAACTAGACGGAGCTCCGGCGCACTTCGCTACAAATGTACGCAATCATTTAAACGAGCGTTATTCACCGTGGATTGGACGCGGTGGAACAATTGCTTGGCCACCGCGTTCACCAGACTTGACCCCACTTGATTTTTTCCTGTGGGGTACGATGAAGCAGAAAGTGTATGTCGACGTACCAAATACACGCGAGGAGCTGATTCAAAAAATTATCCAAGTCGGAAATGAATTAAGGGGAGACAAACAAATGATCCGACGCTCTACACAACATGTGTCAGTCAGAGCAACAGCATGTCTGCAACACCACGGAGGACATTTCGAACAATGGCTGTAACATTTGTTTTTTATTTGCTAAAATAAATGTCATAACAAATTATTCAGCATTTTATTTAATTTTTTGAATAACTTCCGGATTACACACGCTATAATAACGGGTCATAGTTAAACTATCATAGCTTCTAAACTACTTTATTTAGGACTAAGATGTAAATGTATTTTTTAGCAAATATCCTATACTTTCTTTTAAAAATAAAATAATAGCTAGTTAACCGCTTAGTTTTTTTGAAAAAGTTAGTAATCTAATTAAAAAAAAAAAAGGCAAAAAAAATTTTTTTTTTTTTTTTCACCAATTTTTTTGTTGTTCTTTTACTGTTATTTATTTATGTTTTTCTTTTTCTCCTTATTTACTACATATCTAGCTGTCGAATGAGACTTATTTTGTGTTCTTAGGCCCTCTACATAGGTAGCTATGGCGAAATTAGTACAATCACTAGTGCTTTGATTCCAAAAAAAACAAAATGGCTGCCATTTTATTATGGTAGGGAAAAAACTACTTATGAGAGGCAATTTCTCGATAAAATGTATCGTATTTGATGCCATTGCTGGCTCCGACACCTCTGACCGGACACATTGTATAAAATTCTCGTGTCACAGTGTTTGTTTCCTTACTCCTCCGAAACGGCTTTACTGATTTTTACCAAATTTTATATGCATATTCAGTAGATCTGAGAATCGGCTAATAGCTATTTTTCATACCCCTAAGTGTTAGGGGTTGTTCACCCCAAACATTTTTTTTTAAATTTTTGGTAAATTTTTTACATTTTTATTTTTTTATAATGTGGCGTTAAAGAATACATACAACCCTAAATTTTTACCCTTTTATCACCAACCCCTGTTTTTTTATAGCCATTTTACTAATTTAATCATTTGACAGTGAACTCCTAAACGACGGGACCGATTTGAATGTTTTTTTTGTGTGTGTATTCGAAGATGGCTTAAATTCACAAATGAGCCCGGCAGATGGCGCTGCAGACAGTGTCTAGGTTATGTCCGAGCGAAGCCGGAACGGGCCGCTAGTGAGTTTTATAATATTTGCTGGTGGTAGGATTTTATCAGGGCCGGATTTAGGGGAGGGCAAACGGGTTATACGCCCCGGGGCCTCCACAAAGGGCGGGCATCCATAACAGACACTTCGGGAAAAAAAACGTTAACTTTAAATCATTTGTGGTCCGAATTTTTACTTGAGAAATCTTAACCTAGAGGGGTATTTTAACGCCCCCAACAAAGCTCTGCCCCGGGGCCTCCACATCTCTAAATCCAGCCCTGGATTTTATAACAGTGTTTTTTAGAAATTATATTATATAGATTGCCTATTCAAATAATTAGTCTCAGAAATCCTATACATGTAGTGTGAAACTGAGTACCTAGAGAGTACACTATACATATCAAGTATTTAGAACAACACATTTTTTGGACATGAAAGGATAAAGCTACAATTATTGTACAGATTATACTTTGCTTATGGGATAATATACAGTAGTTAACATGAATTTGCCTGTAAACATGGCAAACATCCTACTAATATTATAAAAGGGAACGTCTGTATGTTTGTATTTATGTTTCTTACTTCTTCCAGCAAAACCTACCTATTGAGTGTATGTGCATAAAATTTGGTACATACATATACACATAGATAACAGTAATAGTCTAGCATTACACATAGGCTACTTTTTATCTTGGGCAAATAACAGGGATCAGGAGCTATGCAAGTGAAACATGGATGCTACAGTACAACATAAAATTATCCATTAAATAAGAAAGAGTGTTAAAGGCACTGTTTACTATTATTTCTAGCCTATAACTAGGCTAGAGGTATCTTTAACACTCTTGACTTATACATATGTATTATAGGTATAGAAATTAACAGTATTATAGTTTAAGAACATGCTGGGAGAATTTCCTTTAGTCAATGGTAAATCTAAATATTCCTTTATGGTTGAATATTATAACCAACAGTCTTTAATAAATGTATTACACAACTTGCTTCCAACATATTCTTAACCATTTATTTTACTTTATCAGGCAAAATACCTAGGAAATATGAAACACCCAAACTTTATACTGCTTATCATTAACCATTTCACCACACTAAAAAGACTCTTTAAAACAAATAGGTAACCCAAGTTTTCGTTTTAATAAATTTCAAGAAATTCTACAATTCGTAATTTCAAACTGCACGGGGATGAAAGGGGGGATGCAAGCTTATATGGAAGTTCGTCAATGTTGAAGATAAAACCGTAAAATTTTGCAACAAGACACTGGAAATCCATACTATCCTCCTAATATTATAAATGTCAATGTATGGATGTTTGAAAGTTTGTTGCTCACTTAAGTCGTAACGTATGAACGGCTCGGGCTGAAATTTTGAATACAGTTAGATTGTAGTCTGGAAAAACACATAATATGCTTTGTATCCCGGGAAAATAACGGGAACGGGAATTACGCGGGAGAAACCGCGGGCCACTGTTAGCTGTATTATAAATGTGATAATAACACTGTCTGTTACGCTTTAACGCCTACAACACTGACCCGATTTTGATGAAATTGTATAAAAATGTTTTAATATCAGTTTCGATTTTAGTAAATGTAAATTTGTATGGTTCTACAAATACTGCCTCAGTTACATCTATACTAATATTATAAAGAGGAAAGATTTGTTTGTTTGTTTGTAATGAATAGGCTCCGAAACTACTGGACCGATTTCAAAAATTCTTTCACCTTTGGAAAGCTACATTATTTTAAAGCTACTTACTAAAACTCCAATAATGTAACATAAGGTGTAAAAAAATGACCTGCAAAATTCCTTACGTCGCGTGCGCTGCGAAAACTATTGATGATAGAACAAAATCATTTACTACGACTTTGCAGAACTCATTATTATCTATAAAAAGTGTCGCGACAGCATATGTCTAAATATTATAGTTATGTCACAGTAAGCAGTTTTTATTCTAAAATATTAATTTATATATGCCGCCTCTTGAAAAGGCTCTTCATTTGTACCTTGGTATTAATTCTCATCAAAATAAATTACTTTATATTTAAGACGGCTTTAATACCTTTTTATAACTTTTTGAATTATTCAATTCGGACATTTCATTCGGAAGATATCACGAGTTTAAAAATGCAAGTATTAGAAAAAAGTCGCATGGGTGTATGTACCCGTGCGAAGCCGGGGCGGGCCGCTAGTTATTAATAAATACCTATTTCGCGCGGACGAAGTCGCGGGTAAAAGCTAGTATCTTATAATAAATAAATATTGGTGGACATTTCACACACAACACCATCTGACCCCAAACTAAGCAAAGCTTGTATGATGTCAGCCAGATAGCTGATATAATACATATATAGTTTTAAATACATACTTATTATACATAGAAACACCCAGGCACAGTACAAACATTTAAATTCATCACACAAATATTTGCACTGGAATCGAACCCACAACCCTCGGCTTCGCAGTCAGAGCTACTACCAACTAAGCCACGAGGCCAGTCTTGGTAAGTCACGAGGTTATGATATTGAAATCTTCACATTATGCTTCAATATTGTTTTTTGAGAAATGGTACATCAGAGGAGAGTAATTATTTGTTTAATAATTAATAGATATTTGTTCAGGCAACACCAAATTTGTTGTCACCAGGCATTAGTGCATAGGGCCCACAGGAACTAGTCAGACATATGACTACAGCAATCAATACAGCAATAGGTTAATTTGTTTTAGTACATACCGGCGTAAGAGGAAACTACAGAAAAAAACACCTTTGTTTATTTACAAAGGTGTTAATGTTTGTGATGATTTTAATAACATTTTAAATAGTATTATTATTATGACCTTGGTATAACACTTAGGTACTAATTAATATGTATTTTTTCCCGTTTTTGTTACATTTTTCATTCATGCTCGGCTCCTGTTGATAGTAGCATAATGTTAAATAGCCTATAGCCTTCCTCGATAAATGAACTATCCTACAAAGAAAGAATCTTTCAATTCAAACCAGTAGTTCCAGAGATCCTTGCGTTCAAACAAACAAACTCTTCAGCTTTATAATATTTATCTATCATTTTCAAATTGTTGCTAAGGTCAGTGTTAAATTGTCATAATCAATGCGATTGTAATTCCTTCTCAACTTTGGTATAGAATTATTTTTATGCACTATGCATTGAATGGTAAACTGTAACACAGAATGATCACTTTTCCCTATGGGAGGTAAATGTCCTCATTAACTAAGATAAGATCTAACATTGATGGCTGTTGATTAATCTGGTGTCTTGTAGGACTGTTCACTACCTGACCTACTTGATAAATACATGTTGATGAAAGGATCTTCAGGTTTAGACATCTGGTCGCCATTGCGATATTGAGTTACAGTGATAGTCCATTTTAGGTGCCTATAATAAAATCCCCGGCTATCACTATGGTGTTATGCTGGGACGCAGATAAAAGGTTCTGCATTAATTTGGCATCACAAGTCTTCCAAATCATTTCCTCTGTATCATCTGGACAATAGACCCCCACTACCAAAAAATGATTAGAGCCATATTGGATATCAATGTAAAGTGCTTCTACCTCATCACACATGTATCTACAGTTCCTTTTTGCTATGATAGGAACACCATTCAATTGATCCCTCACATACATAGCTACACCTCCACCCCTTGTTTTACCTTCAGACTTGGTCATTTTGTGTTTATGGTCTAATCTAAACAAAGTGTAACCTGGTATGCTATATAAGCTGTTACGGTCATTAGAATTAAGCCAAGTCTCAGTGATTATTATTACTGATGGTTGAGAGGGGTTGACACAAGCCATGAAAAGGTCAAATTTAGGGCGTAATGAGAAGAGGTTTGTGTACATCATTGTAAAGTCACTGTACGGATTTCCATTGCTACAGTTAATTAGTTTTTTGGAACAATTTTAGGTGTGCCTTTTATGTATTTTTTAGTTAGATTAGTGTACCCATTTTCAACCCTATGTCTAAGTATCTCACGTAATTTGACAAGCTCCGTCCTCTGTTTAGGTACTCAAATTTTTGGTATGCTAGCAGCATCTAACGGTTTCACCCGCATAGTTCTGACGATAAAAAGCTGTTTATACATTCTAATGTGATTGAGCAACAAGCATTGAAGTATCCAAACTTTGACATTTATAATATTAGTAGGATTTCATACAACTTATTTTCATTCCAGTGATCTAACAAATTTAACTTCAAAAGACTAAAATGTACTCTCAGTGCCAGCAACAAGTTTACACATCCTTTGAATGCCCCAGACTAAAGCTAGAGCATACTCTAATACAATTACCCTCGGGCAGGATGTCCTTAACTATATGGTTGCCTGGAAAAAATCACTCTTAGCGATAAGGTCATCAATCGCTACTTTATTCCAAGGGTTTTTCTGTATTATTGTTATTTTTCTTTGTAATTTAAGTGCAATAAAGAGTTTATCTGTTTAGCTATCTACCTATCAATGTATATCACTATTTTTAAGATAATTAAGATAATTCAAAATAGACAAAAACAGAACAGGCTGCTAGTATTGAATTCATAACATCTGCCATCTAGGCTTGGGGTAGGAGTCAAACAGGCACTGGCTGGCTACAGCAACCAATAACACAATATTACAAAAATATTTTATTTTTAAAATTGGGTTCCACATCTATTCATACTTTTGGCATTTCAAGGGAGATCAACACAATCATACAATAAAATATCTAAACAGTTTATAGCCCCAACTTACCATAAATATCTCTGTGCAAATACATAATAACAACATCAAGTCAGGAAAACATACAAGTTCACATGATGTTTAACTACGGAGAGAACAAGCAAACAATTACCTTAAGTAAACCTGGTCTTTGACTGTGAACATAATGGAATGCATGAAAAAGTTAGCATTTGTAATTCACGTAGTGATCGCAACTGAGTGTACAATGTTAATGCATGACTTCACAAGCAAACACTGTTGTAATTATCTATATGCATTCATTATGGCTATATTTTCAATGGTTGAGCAAAACTGTCTCAAAGGAGTTTGCAGTGGTCATAAGAATAACAATTCATTATTAGCAAGGGAATGTTGACACAAGGTCAAAAACCTTTGTTAATTAATTCCTCCTCACTATTTTACCGAGAGGCGCTGGGGGTTAGCCTAAAAGCAAAGTTAATTGACAAGGTTCAAGCTCTTGGAGTCACAGCCCCAGAGGATTTAGTGGACCAGTTGTGTGGTCCCTTTTCAGCAGCACCTTCAAGCAGAATCTTTACTTGCAAACTAGCATAAACAGGTAATAAGCATATTGAAGTATTGCAACTTTTGTGAGGTATCTTCAGACAAACACCAATAGTTCTCAAGATGGTCATTAGCTATATCAAATGAGCATCCAATCACTTAAGAAATTTACAAAGAAAGATTGAGTTTCTATGTGTAATGTAAGTTTGCCTTACAATGATTGTAGTATCTCAAACAGAAAACACCTTGAAGAAACCAATTGACTCTCCAATTCAAGACATCCAGATTATCCTCACTCAGGAAAAGCATTAAACAATTTCAATGTATTTCACTATGATGCGACATAAAGACACATCAAACTTAAAACAACCTTTTTTTACAATGTAAACCAACATAAGAATAGTATGAAAAAAAAATATACATCATCATAATTTTATAATGGTGCAATGGCCAGAATTTCTTTTCTACTCATGATAGTAGAAATTATTATGCAAACAGGTTTTATGAACCATTAAACGCACAGGTAAGTAATCCTTTCAATGATGATTCACCCATGAGGAATGCCTAACACTATCAGAATACACACAGAATAAGGTGATTTCAGGCTACGACTGTGGTTTGGGCTTAATTCATTAATAATTCAAAGCTCAGTGAACAATGCCAAGTCTGAGAACAATATTTTTGTGTCACCTGATTCACAGATGACACAATACTCAAGTAGTAAATTGTAAAGAGTTTTTCCTAACTGCTCAGCACTGCTAATATGGCAAAAGTAGGCCTATAGGCTGATTAGGTTTCTCTAATTTTATAGGTATGAAAAACACAGGTAATGTACTCTAAGTAATAAAATAACCATAAAATAATAATTAATGAAGAAATTTAGCTAATCAAAAGCCATTTAATCTATATTAATGAAGAGACACGGTTGTTATAGCTGTGCAATTAAATAATTCTATGTGAAATTGTCAACTCACCACCAAGTTCATTCCTGAAGAATGGGCAGCTTTCAACAAGGTCATTTGATCGCCCGTCTCCAGTATCAGGTACAGCATCATCTCCTGGAGGTAGCCCCCGAGTTGTCAGAAGGGAAGCAGCTGAAGCTCCAGTAGTTGTATTCCTTCTACGACTAAGTAAGGCTCCACGGATCTCTGCAGCATAGCTAAGGTTAGCCATCAGAGACTGGCAATCATAATGAGCAAACTGCCTTCTCTTGTTGTCATTGACAGCAGAGAATGAGGAGTCTTCGATAGGCTGGCGAGATTGAGCGTTCGCTGCTCCACCCCAAAGCTTATTGAGTTTAAGGCGCGGCTTGGGGCTCGCGCTGGCTCGGGGCGGAGGCCCATCGGCGTGGTCGCTGTTGAGTACATCTGTGAGGCGCTCGCCGGCACGAACCAGCCCCGGTGGCTTGTCTGGCGCCGACACGCCGTTGTAGTTGTGCACCATGACGGGCAGCCGTTCGCTGCCACCGCCGATCACATCGATCGAACCGTGGCTCCCATACTCGCGTCGTAGCCCGTTTCCGGATGGATGCTCACCGTATATCAAGTCAAGACTCGAGTTACTACGGTAAATAACATCTCTTGCTTCCTTTCTTCTATTATCCGGAGCGTACATGGCATTATTTTGTCGTTGAGAGCCCACCTTACTTCATCTTTCAAATTACTTTGTAACGACTGCTGATTGTATACACTTTAAAGTTTTCAGCATTTAAAGGTAATATACTGATACAATTGTAAATTTTCTGCAGCAGTTAAAACTCAGAAATGTTGAAGTTATTTTGTAAGAAATTTCTTGGTGGAATGATTTGTTTATAGAAAATCAATCTACAAGAAGATCACTAATATTTTATAAGACACTGTATAATTCTTTTATGGGCACTTTTACATCGAATTAATACATAAAAATCATCAAAAAGTTATTTTCAAGACTAATCGCGTAATTTGGGAAGTACATCAACCACCACATACACGACATACACAACAAAAAAAGTAATAAAATAATTCATTCATTTTTACGTCAACTTTTATCGCACTACAACGACTAGAATCGACGACGTAACCGATTGAGCAGTGATGCCAACAAGATTTTGTAAAATCCGCCAAGTCAGGGTAGCGATTCTGAAACCATTCGGTTGCATCCGACACGGAATCTCATCTCTAGGTCTAGGTCTTTGTCATGCTAAACAGATAAGATAAAGACCGAGAGATGAGATTCCGTGTCGGATGCAACCGAATGGTTTCAGAATCGCTACCCATTTGTGAATTTCCGTCAAAAATCCGTTAAATATTTTTTATGAGCCAATAATAACCGTTTAATTTCTTCGAAAAGTTTATATTTGCAAGTTCATCAGATTTCAGTATCCTATTAATATTATAAATGTCTATGATTGGATGTTTGTTGCCCAATCACATCTTAACGTTTGTACAGATCGGCCTGAAATTTAAAACACAGATTATAGTTTGGAAGAACACATAGGCTACTTTTCATCCCGGGACAACCAAGAGAACGGGAACTATGCAGGTAAATCTGGAGAGCGGTGCTAGTAATAATACATACCCAAACATGGGTGTCCGATTGCTGATTGCTTAGTAGCAGTGAACCTCCTACCACGCGATTTTTTATAGCTCCGTCTTATACCCATAAGCCTAACCCCCGTAAGACCGTAATCTAACACCCGTAAGCCTAAAGATGGGGGTTAAAAATCGCGTGAACTGGCTTCACTGGGTAGCAGTTACAGTTAGCAAAGGCAAGTGCCGCTTATAAACAAAGAAAAGTTTGTGTCTGGATTACAAAATAAGTCTTTGATCAACCTTGTTGTCATCATACATATTATTCGTTCATATTAGATACTTACCTTATCGTTTGAAAAACACAATAGTAGACATTTAATGATGAAAATGTGAAGTTTTTATTTCTGTTAAATATCCCGTTAGCCGTTAGAAAGTTATTTTCCCGTTTTCAACGTACCCAAATCCGCTAGATATGACGGGAAATCCGTCAAGTTGGCAACACTGCGATTGAGCCGATTGACCGACACGACATTATGGAATTATGGGAAGGTAAACACTACTTAGTCTGTGAGGTAAACGACACAGTACGGAGTTTGGGCGAGCACGAAACAAAATAGGAATGATTTACATTCAATATGTAACTTTCTATTATTAGAACTATGGAGACGAACTTCTTAGCATTCCATGGATTCACCGTGCGGGTGCCGGGACCATCGTGTGGCAGAGAGAGAAATCTCGAATAGACCCCGAGACTTGTGACTCGGGCGTAGGTTTAAAAGGGGCCCCTTTTGGTGACGTACGTCAACACTCACTTTCACTACTCGTATTTCTCTCCCTGCCCAGCCAAATCCGATATGATCCTACTAATGCAGCTTTAGATACTCGTTCTAGTATAGAACTTACTGCACTTCAGGGTAGCGATTCTGAAACCATTCGGTTGCATCCGACACGGTATCTCATCTCTCGGTCTTTGTCATGCTAAACAGATAAGACAAAGACCGAGAGATGAGATTCCGTGTCGGATGCAACCGAATGGTTTCAGAATCGCTACCCTGGACAAGCCAAGGTCTTTAATTAGGTTATAGAGATATTTTGCTGGTATACGTATACCTCTCGCACCTACTTCTACAGCGTATAAATTAACTACATAGCCATTTTTTGTTAATTCGTTTTGAAGGTCGTAATACTTATTTTGTTTCATCGCGTGGTCTTTAGGTATATTAGTTTCCCACGGTACGGTAAGTTCTACAAGGACTATGCGTTTCGTAGCCCTAGAAAAAAAGAAAACCGGTCTGGATGACGAAACACCCACATCCTCTGGGATTTTGTAGTGCTTTTCATACGTGTCCATTAAAATAGTCCAATCAGGTGCTGAACCCAGGATTGAGTAAGGCGTGTTTTTGGAGTTTGAAGTTGAGCCCTCTTTTACAAAGTTAATTTGTCTTTTGTTTATCGTCAATCCCTTTTGGGCTCTAGGCTTACGGCTTCACGTATGATTTCAAGTACTCTGTCATGGCGCTGTGAGTAATGACCCCTATTAAGGAGCACCTTGCATCCCACCAATATGTGCCTTGCTGTACATATCGCCTCACCACAAGTATAGCAACATTTTTCAGAGGCTTTTCCCCACCTTACCAAGTTACTCTAGTCAGGGAGGGTCATTTGGAAAGCGTTTAGATAAAATTTTAATAAGGCAGGGGACCAGTCATAAAGCAAGGTGCGCCACTTCAGAGATAATGGGATACAAAACTCATCTATGGTTAACCACTCACTTTGCATTTCTAAATTCACTGCGTGCACTTATTATTATATTCTATGCTACATACGCACGCGTTATTCATATATTAAAATTTTTAACGAAAAGTTTTTACAACCTTCTTAGGTATATGAATACGAATATATTTATTGCTCGCACTGTGTAAAAATAGGTCTTCATATTTTATAAAAATGTATAACAGTGTACCTACCCTTGACGGGCGTGCAACATTATTAAGTGAACATAGGTAGTACTACGAGTATCTTGTAATTCGGTTGCGATAACAAACATTTATTTTGATCAGTTACAAATTAAAATATTTTTACATAGTCACCTTTCCCATCGTTAAAATACTCTTTTAAATCGTAAAATGCCTTAGCTAGGAGCCATTTTTAAGGTTCCGTAAAACGTAAAAACGGAACCCTTACAGATTCGTCATGTCTGTCTGTCTGTCCGTCCGTATGTCACAGCCACTTTTTGCCTAAACTATGAGAACTACACTGTTGAAACTCGGTAAGTAGATGTATTCTGTGAACCACATTAAGATTCTTACAAAAAAAATAAAAATATGGGTTGCCCCCCCATACTGAGAACTGAAACTCAAAAAATTTTTTTCATCAAACCTACACGTGTGGTGTGTCTATCGATAGGGCTTCAAAAATGATGTTGAGGTTTTGTATATAATTTTTGTCTACACTGAATAATTTGCGCGAGAGACACTTCCAAAGTGGTAAAATGTCCCCCCCCCCCTCTAACTTCTAACGTAAGAGAATGAAAAATTTTAAAAAAATATATGATGTACATTACCATGCAAACTACCAACGAAAATTGGTTTGAACTCGATCTGATGAGTAGTTTTTTCAGTACGTCATAAATACACTATTATAAAAACTTCGATCAAAGTTACAACGAACTACAAGAACTATGTGTACTATGTTACTTGCTGCAACAGGGCCGCCGTAACGCAGCGTGCAAGGCGTGCGCCGCACGCGGGCGGCACGGCCAGGGGGGCGGCAAATCGAGCGACTAATAACGTAATTCAAAATTAAAATTATCAAAAACTATTTAACACCTACATTGATCCAGCAAATGCTAAATTATTTAGCTCTACAGTTTCAACTTCCTACTACGTCGTTTACCCGCTACTTCGTTCGCGTGCACAGGTGTTGTGGGACATATGTATTAGTAGGACATAAAAGCATTTCTATAGGAGTCCACGCAGGAAAAACGAACACAGAATTTTGCTTTTTTTATAAAAAAAAAAGTATTTTTAAGACTTAGTTATATTTTTTTAAATTATTTTTTGTAGTCCTAACCGGACTACAAAAACAAAATGGATCAAATAACAAAAAATCCACCAGAGCCAAATTTCCGTTCTAAATCCAAACAGCCGTACAATTATCAGCCTAGCCCATGTACTAACAATTCAGTTGACCCAGTGACCAGGCCAGTTTTAACACTATCAGCGCCCTAGGCGAGATTTGTAACGGCGTCCCTTTCCTGATGAACGCGTGGGAGGAAGGGGCGCTGCGCCGCAAGTCCAGGCGCCCCTTTGTATCCGGCGCTCTGGGCGGTCGTCCTAATGCGCCCTACCCTAACGCCGTTACTGATATTTGACACTTGCCTAGCCTGTTCATTTAATTTAGTTCCACTGTCTGCCACCTGGTGCAGAAACTCCCTAATATGTCAAAATGGCGACGGAAAATAACAAATTGATGTTTAATTTTTCAAAATTACCCTTTTTTGTACGTGGAGAAAATGCATTTGCGTATACCCACCTGAGGGAGACGGTCTGTTAACGTCAGATTCCACACCATGGGTGGACATGGTGTCTCTACCGACTATAGCCTCCACAGGGTTCCGTTTGCCGCTAACGGCGGGAACACGGGACTATTATCGCATTCTTTCGCGTTATTGCGGCTTAATTACACGTCTCGGGGCCCTCGTATGGAGCACAACCCATCACTGACGCACATGAGCCCAGGATACGCCGTGACCACCTCCGGGACCAACCAGTAAGGCACCTTAGGTCTGACACCCTACAGCTCCACCGTGTTTGCCATGTAATGCTGTCGCCCACGTCAAGGCCGCGGTGGGCAGCGAGAGCGGCGCACCGTAATCCGCAATACCAACGGTGCTCTTCTGCTGCGGCATCCACCCCACAGCCGCGATATTTCAACGTCCCCAACAAAGCCCCGGCCCGGGGCATTCACACCTCTAAACCAATCTAAAGTTGTACGGCGTATGCGTATGATACGCGTACACCGTACAACTTACATGGCCGCATCGTCGTCGGTTTGGAGGCAAGGCCTAGACGAGCGGTGCCACCTCTGCAGCCCCACCGCGTTCGTCGTCTAACGGTGGCAACCCGGTCAAGGTCCACTATATGGGTATCATATGAAAGGGCTCGACTAGTAGAATACTGTACAAATTTCAAATTCAAAGTAATCGACAGATGTTTTTTTTTAATTTTGTTCTTGTTATGGACAAAACTAAGAGTAAGTAGTAAGTAGCCTTGGGGCGGCATAATCGGTATTGCAAGCGGGCGATGAAACAGCCAGCGGCGTCCCTGGCTGCAACGGAACCCTTCATGGGCGAGTCCAACTCGCACTTGGCCATTTTATTTTAGTTATCTTTTGAATGTAGACCCATTCAACAGAGTTATTTTAGAAGGATTCAACAGTTTTATGTTATTATAAATTTTGATAGCTGTGAAAAAATGAGTTTTTATGATAGAGTGCTTTATTTGCCTGCGGGACATAAATATAATTTGTATGTTTAGTTTGCTGCAGGTCGGATCTGCTTGATGTGGTAAAAAAATGCTTCTTAAATGTATTTAGTACAAAATATTTTGCTTTAAATACATAATTCATACATTATTTAATTCATTTTTTCCCATCCCATCAATGCAAACAGGCAGGTATAATATCTAAATTTCTAAATTTAATTTTTGTCTTGACACAATCGTTGTAGTACAAACAAAAAAGTGCAGTCAGTGTCAGTGACATATGAAAAATGTACCATAATGTCATTAGTCACTATCAGTTTGTAAATGGCTGTCAAGCTCATTTTACACATTTTTTTTATTTGAGATATATGTTACCAGTTTCAGAATTTTTTTTAAAACTTGGGGAAATTTTATATCTCTTAACTAACAAATGCGAGGGCCAACTCATCTCATCTCACCTCACGAAAAATCTGTATGTGGCTCGCCAAAAGTTTTCAGTGAAAAAAACACGCATTTTGATTTAACACTTCCTATTCAATTTACAAATTATTTTATTTGTTTAAATAAAATAAGTATATTTATAATCACAAAACTAAGAAACTCAAAGTAGGCAAATTATTAATCCAATTAAAATGCTGTAGTTAGGCAGCCCTATCTCGTGTTTACGTATCGCGCGGCTGTAGGCATTGATATCAAAGATACGGTTGAGTTAAAATACTGTATAGATAATGATACCGTGGCTATACGCATTACGCATACGCTATTTGCTGCTTTATGAACCATGGGTGAAGCCGGGGCGGGCCACTAGTATTGAAAATAATTTGTAAAACGCGTATGATTAATATGTTTTTTTTAGAAGAAACCGATTCACTCTCGATTTGAAGACACCAACATTGTAACTATCGGGGAAAACCCACTCAGGCACGGCATTCCAAAATAGACGTTCTTATGACAAACGCGGAGTCAAATCTCTTCGTTCGTGTTTTTGGAACATCAACCATGAAACGATGTCACATTTTTGAGATACGAGAAGTCCGATTGAAGAAAGGGCAAGATGGTATTAGATCGTGCAGATTAGGTGCACACTCTCCGAAGTGTATCCGATTAAAAACCGATAAGCTATCAATTTTGCGGCGATGATCAAGACTTTGAACAATGAACAACTCTAGGTATGAGTAGAGTAGGGTGGATGGGTGAATAAAATTTAAAACTTGGCAGCACTATTTAATCATAACGCACTTTGGCAGTTTTTTACGTATTTACGTATTAAAATACGTTTTGCGTTTCGCTTATTTACTAATTAGTGACTAAATTTTTTTAATTTATTTTGCATGAAGACTGAATAGAGAATACCTCTACACAATGTAATAAAATATATCATACATATACATTGTACATACTCATGCTTTTGATACAGTCATAAAGTACCTACATTGATACATAAAGTAATCATTGTTGAAAATAAAACAAAGTTCGTATATGTATTCGAGTTCTAGTTTTCAACTGAAGAAATGGAACTTACAAATAATAGTATTACTGCACTCGACACTTTACGTTGAGTATGGATTTACTCATGACACAAGGATACAAATAAGACTTCCAACTGCAAAAACAAATGTTTCACACTAAGAATGGGTAAGTGAATACTGATCAAAGAAAGTTATACTAGAACGCACAAAAATCGTTTTTTTTTTACTAAATTGTCAAAACAAAACTTACAATAAATTAGATTAAAAAAACTTTTTCATCTATGTAAAATGTAATGCATACCCTATTCTCATTGTCAATTAAAACAAATGTATAGGTAACTAGTAATCATTTAAGTATACTATATAGTACTAATATATAGTTAGCTGTTTATTTGAACAATACACAGCATATTGGATAATTTTATTTCAATAGTGACTAGTTTATTAGAATAGGGTTGGACATAAAAAAATATTTTTGCTTTAAAAGAAATTCAATTGTTTCAGAATCTCATAAACCATTATTATCAGAAACGGTAGTAAATAATTACCAAAGAAAAGATGTACAGAATAAATTACAGTTGAGTCTAGAATCTCAGCCTACCCCTGTGAATGCTAGTAATCCTGTGCGAACATGCCTTAGCTCCACACAGAGTTGCGGATCATCTTATCAAAATGTAAGAATCCCACCTCAACTAACCATCGCTGTGAAGTTAGATCCAATTCAATCAGCCAATGACTCAAATTTTGAAATAGCTAGCAAGATATCATCAAAACAGAAAATAAAAAATTATGGTAAGTTTTAGAAAAATATTATAAGTATAGCCTGGATTGTCATTCCCAATCCGATTAATATTATAAACTAGGAATGCTCTGCAGTGACACTCGCATAGTTCCCGATGCCCTTTATTTCATATTAGATTATATAAAATATATAGATTGTCAATCATACAATTGCTGTATAAAAATATTTAAAAAAACATTTAGTATTAAACAGAACCACATTACTCACCCAAATAGCATCTAAAACGTGAACGCTCCACTGCGCTGCTCCACCGCCGCTCCGACGCTAAGGCGCTAACTATGCAGGTGACGCGAATCTATAAGATATTATGTGATGAATTCAAATGTTTGCACTGTGTCTGGGTGTTTATATGTATAATAAGTATGTATTTAAAACTATGTAAGTATTATTTCAGCTATCTGGCCGCCATCATACAAGCTTTGCTTAGTTTGGGGTCAGATGGTGTTGTGTGTGAATTGTCCACCAATATTTATTTATTTATTTCCCTTACCAAAAAGTGAAGTGACTAAAAGAGTTTTTATTTGTTATTTCAGTTCACATATCCGATACTAAAGCCCCACCTCGAGCCGTTGCAGTATTGCCAGCCGCCCTGCACTTCAGAGGCAAACTGATACTACCAAGGAGGATGTTATCGTCACGTATCAGATTCGGTCCTGTGCAAGGTAATCTTATCTTAATATATATAAATCTCCTGTCACGATGTTTGTCCGCGATGGATTCCTAAACTACGTAACCGATTTTTTATTAAATTGGCACAGCGCGAGCAGTATGGTCCAACTTGAGAGATAGGATAGTTTTTATTTCGATTAATAGTCTTTAAATGACAATATCCAAGCGCAGCCAGAATGGGCCGCTAGTATCTATCTATACTAATCTATATTAATATTATAAAGAGGAAAGATTTTTGTATTTTTGTATATTACCAATAAGCTCAAAAACTACTGAACCGATTTCAAAAAATCTTTTACCAAAAGAGAGCTACATTATCACTGAGTAACATAGGCTATTTTTATTACGATAAAAAATTAGAATTACTTTGATTTCTTTACTAAAACCAACGCAAGGTATAAAAAAACAGCCATAAAATGGCTTTCATCGCATACGCTGCGGAAAGTATACAGATAGAACAAAACAATGTTCTACAATATTATAGAACGTATTAAAATCTACAAAAAACCTCGCGAGACCATATGTCTAACTACAGTAATTACGTCGCTACAACTACTTTTTTACATTTTAAAAGGAGATAAAAATGCCGATCAAATTCAGACCATGTTATCCATACATTTGTATTAATTCTTATCCAAATAAACTATTTCGTATTCAAGATTGCTTTAATACCTACTGATTTCTTTTCGAATTATTAAAATCGGACATTGCATTCAAAAGATATTACGAAGTTAAAAAAATCCATCCTGTCGAAATATTCAACGACGCGACGGGCCGGCGCGGCGCGCCGTCTGTAGCGCGGCGCGGCGCAACGTGGCGGTACATGCCATCGATATAAATCAATGGATGTGCCCTGAGAACCTTGAAATTGGTAATAAATTGCGTCTCTGTGTGTATCGTAAGTGGTTTACAAAGAACCAATCTACTTGACCCCTATAATCGCTAGCGGCGAGATTTGCTGTGGTTCTACTTATTTCGGTTGTTGACAACGAATAATGATAGGTAAAAACGTCCGGCGTCCACCGCGTCCTGCAACCGACTAGAACGGAAAGAGTGATCTCACTCTTCCCAACTTTGACATGATTGCGTGCGCTCTGAAGTTTGGGAAGGCCAATCTTGGGTTCTACGATCTATGGTAGATGCAGAATTAGGAAGAGTGTACAGCGTTCATCCTTCCCAGTCAGAGTGTTTTTATCTCAGAATACTTTTTTATCGTGTACCACGTTGGTACAGTCCGCGAGGTATAAGCTGAGCTTGGCATTAGTGTGAGTGATCACCAAAAGTACAGTCAGACGCAGGACGCTGTGACCATGTTCTCTTAATAAGGTGTTTCTTCAAACCAGAAGTGCTGCCATCTGAATATGATTTTGATGAAGTGTGAGTCGTGTCAATATATGTTTCATCGGTATAAACGATAGGCCTGCCCTGAATACGGTATTCGGAAATTTTAAGTAAGTAAGTTATACGTAGGTGACGGATCTCATGCTTTTCCATTAAAAATTTTCTGTTATTCTCTGTCCTTGACCATTTGAATCCTAAAAGAGATACTTCTTTTCGCAATGACCATATTGATCCTGGATAGTTAATGTCAGCTTGTTGTTTAAGAGTTTGTTGTCTGACTGTACTTTTGGTAATACATAGATGCGTATGCATGTGATCACTCACACTAATGCAAAGCTCAGCTTATACCTCGCGGACTGTACATGGTTCCAAGACTTTAAAATCGTGTAAAAGAAACTTACCAAGCCGCATGCCGAGAAGGGGGTTTGTTACAAAATTATAGCCAATGGGAAATCCCTTTGCGAGAAGCTGCAATTTCCCAGTGTCCGTTGAGGCTGAGAGTTGTTTGTGGTAATATTCATCGATATAAATCAATAAATGTGCCCAGAGCACCTTGAAATCGGTAATAAACTGCGTCTCTGTGTGTATCGTATCTGGTTTACATAAAACCAATCTACTTGACCCGTACAATCGCTAGCGGAGAGATTTGCTGTGGTTCTACTTATTCTGGTTGATGACAACGAATAATGATAGGAAAAACGACCGGCGGCGTCCACCGCGTCCTGCAACGGACTAGAACGGAAAGAGTGAGCTCACTCTTCCCAACGTTGACATGATTGCGTGCGCCCTGAAGTTTGGAAGGGCCCATCTTAGGTTCTACGATCTATGGTAATACATATTATTATTTTATTTCCGCCGTATTAGCCGTATGAGCCTTTTTGTAATGCGGCGGTTCAACGATTAGCCGCATTGTCATTGCGATACGTTCTTCAATAAGGCGGCCCACGTTCAGCCGTATTGTATTACTGCTTATATTATAGGGTGACCATGTTTAAAAAAATATAATTTAAATAAACAAAATCAAAATTAATTTCAAAAACTGACCGATTACTTACGATATTCCTTACTATTTTTTTACAACATTTTACCTCTCACATAAAGTTTGAAAGCCCATAAATTGATATCGGTGACGGTACACCTAAGAAACATGGTGCACTTCCATAGTTGTCTATGTATATAGTAGTGGGTCTATCATCGAGATTTGTCTCCGGGGGGTCTACCGCCTAACGAAAACACTTTGACATTGCCGTCTCTTTCATTTCAAGCGAAAAGAAAAGAGACAGCAATGTCAAAGCGTCAAAGCGTTTTCGTTAGGCGGTAGGGTGGGATCCCGCCAGAAGCTCTGCGGTTAGCCCTGAGTGTCGCTTCTCCATACTCGGCCTGCGATACACTACGGCTACTTGTATGGCTTGCTCTACTCAGGACCTCCCTTGAGCTTCTGGCTCCCGCATTTTTGTAAATACGCTCCAGAAGTAGTAGCGCCAAGACTAGATGGAGTCGGTGTGCTCCGAGTCGGATCTGGGTCTCATGTAACCAACCCGGTCCGATTTAGTCTTAACAAGGTGGACGGTGGAAACGAAATAGTTTCCAAGTAACACCCAGGGTGACAAGTGACACTCCAATAATATTGTGTACAATTCCTCCGAACTCCAGAATCCACTGTCACTTTAGCAATTTAGCAACACACTTACAGTATTCAATTCCATAGTTGTTGTTATGTCAGGCAGTGCCATGAGTGTTAAGAATCGGAACTAAAAATTGTGAAAGAGGCGGCTAATCTCTCGCTTTATTACTTTACGGCTAGCCGTGTTGAATGACGTATGGCGTCCAATACATTTCGGCGGTTTTTTAATCAGCCGTATTCAATCCGGCTGATCGCCAAACCGCCGCTTTACAAAACGGCCCTCAACCAACTAAGCCACCTGGCCAGCCAGTTTAATGTTTTTACACTTTAAAGTTTTGGTTTCTAATTTTGATCATTTGGAAAAATTTGGTCATGTACGTTTCATTTAGCATACCTACCTACTTAACAAAAAATATTCACCCCGTGCGAAGCCGGGACGGGCCGCTAGTATATATATGCTAGTGAAAGGTCACTCATCAAGGAATCTCGGAAACTGCAAATGCTAGGAATCTGAAATTTTGCATGGAGGTCCCTTTTAGCACGTAGGCGCTCGCTAAGACAGGTTTTTGCGAAATTCAACCCCTAAGAGGGTGAAACAAGGGATGAACGGTTGTAAGAAATTCGTGATTTTCAAAGTTATCAAATTTTGTATCTCTAGACACTTGACACGAAGCAATTAAATGTCTGTTCTATCAATTTTGTAATTTCGAACTGTACGGGGTTGAAATGGGGGATGAATGTCAGTATGGAAGTTCCCAACCGTTGAAGATAAAACTATGAAACTGTGTATATAGACACTTGGCATGAAGAAAACGAGTGTTTGTTCTATCAGTTTCGTAATTTCGAACTGTACGGGGGTGAAATTAGGGTTGAAATGGGGGATGAAAGTTTATATGGAAGTTTGTAATTGTTGAAGATAAACCATGAAACTTCGTATCTAGACACTTGAAACGAATCAAATAAATGTTTGTTCTAGCAATTTTGTAATTTCTAACTGTACGGAGATAAAATGAGGGTTGAAATGGATATGAAAGTGTATATGGAAGTTCGTAATTGTTGAAGATAAACCATGAAACTTTGTATCTAGACACTTGAAACGAAGCAATTAAATGTTTGTTCTAGCAATTTTGCAATTTCAAACTGTACGGGGATAAAATAGGGGTTGAAATGAGGGACAAAAGTTTAGATGAAACTTCGTATACTAGGCACTTGACACAAACCAAATAAATGTTTGCTCTAGCAATTTTGTAATTTCGAACTGTATGGGGATGAAATTGAGGTTGAAATGGGGGCGAATGCCTCTTACGCTTTCACACCTAAACAACTGAAACGATTTTGATGAAATTGTTTTATTATAAACTGTTTTTAGTAACTGTAAATGTGTCTGAGTATAAAAATAGGTACCTACTGCCTGAGTTACCTTAGTATTTATTTCGCGCAGACGAAGTCGCGGGTAACAGCTAGTTATCTAATAATCTCTTGATGCAAAAATGAAGGGTACAAATGGGTATCAAATAAAAGGATTGACTAGGAGAATACTCTAAACTATGGAAAAATTTCTAATCCAAGATGGCCGCTACCACAAAATGTCTTTGTAATTTATTTAACTTGTGTGATGATTTGTTTTAGGTATAAGAAAGATCATCACAAAATCAGAAGCTAATAAGATGGTATCATCTACAACAGAACCAGTATTTCTTCTAAACCTTGACAATGATCATGTTATACACATTGATGTTGCTGATAAAGGTAAGTTGAATTTGCTTTAAAATTAATGAGTTTGTTTCGTGTGTAACATTAAGCGAGATGGCGATGAAGCTTAAGCACACTACCATGTATTTGACACACATAAATACTGTTACATTTGATGTTAAAGTGTGTGGTCAAACTGAGAATAGATTAATATTGCTTTAAGTCGAATCGACTACTTGGCGACTACTACCATTTTAGTATAATTTGTTGATAAGTACATAATAATTTATATGTCAAACATTACTCATGAAATAACGAGATTTATTAATGTACAAAAGGCCCTCCCCTCACCCTCACTAACTCCTAAACTTTCACGTACACCCCCTTTCTAAAAGTATATTATTAATATTTTTTAAAATGTTTATCAAATAATGCATGTAATTTTTAATTAACCATCTTCCTAAAAGGAAAAGGTTATCAATTCGACCTGATCTACTGAAAAATAAGCCTTAAATTGTAAATAGTATGTGACGGTTTACAATATTTCGATAGATTACAATCTCGCTAGAGAGATTGTAATAGGTATAACGGTGCTTACAACATTACACATTGACGTAAATAATCATATTCTTGCTTGCTTTGCCACAGACAAATCAAACTGGATGGGACTTTTGCCAGTCGGCGAAGTACCGACACAAACCACTCCCACAACGGCAAATCTGTGGCTATATGAAGAGAACAATGAGCTCTATGCGTTGACTGTACAACCCATAACAGCGAGAACTCCTCTAAAGTTGGGCTACAGTAAAAAGTATTTTGAAGATCATATAAGAAGCAATCAGCCTGTTTTGGACCTTGAAACTGGTATTTTTTTTAACAATAAGCGTTTTGTTTGATGCTGCTGTAGTACCTATACTAAAATGAAGAGACCCCTTACATCCTTTTTTTTAAACTATTATAGAAGTAGTTTACACTTGACCGTCTCATGTTAAGAGACAATGCAGTCAACGATGAATCGCGCTGAATTGATAGATACACTCTCGATTTCAAGACACCAAGCTTATAACGATTGGGAAAAACCCACTCAGGAATTCCATAGCTTAAACGTTCTTATCACAAATGTGGAGTCAAACCTCCTAGTTCGAGTCTTTGGAACGTCAACCATGAAAAGATGTAACTTTTTCCACCTACTAACAGTTCGATGAAAAAGGGCAAGGTGGTATTAGATCAAGCAAATTACTGAAAAATTCTTATTGTGAAAATTATTCATTATAATGAATATAGCACAGTACATCTCCTCCGGTTATGTTACCCTTTTTTAATAACAACAAAGTAATGATTTAGTAATGAAGAGGTTTTGTAAATCAACTTGTACAATGTACGCACACAAATAAACAGATCAAGATTAATATGTTTTTGTGCAGTAAATAACGTGCAATGGTGGTGCAACGAATGTAACCGCGCCCTTCCCTCCGCGGCGCTTTTACAACGTCACACGGATGTCTATCATAAGGTGAGAACAAATTTCCTAGCATAAATACTTAACGAGGAAGTATGACCTCCATGAAATGGAAAACAAGTCATTTTCTAAGGGTTTTATGTCGTTTGTTTATGTTCATAATTAGTAAACTTGTTATTTTGTGTATAATTTGGTCAGTGAAATACGACCTAAGTTTCAATCGCATTCGGCGGCCTTATTTTAATGAATATTTAATTACCTCGACGTTACGACAGTGTTACAACGGCCGGTCATCGTCCTTGTTGTTTGTTGTGTGTCCAAATTTGTTGTTTGGCTGAATTTCATGTCCAATATGGGTAGCTACTAGGGATGGGCCGAATGTGGTTTGAACCGAATACGAACTTCGGCCGAACATTCGGTAAAAATGAAAAATTCGGCCGAAGTTCGGCCGAACTTCGGTTCAATTTTGCCGCGCTTTTTCGTGTTGTGATTTGTTTCCGCACTTGCTGCAAATATTGCTAGATGTGCCCCGGCCGCACTCCGCGCTTCCCCGTGGGGCCGGTAGCTAGCTAGTCATATTTGTAAAGACGTCACCGGCTTGTCCTGTGCTATTGTTTACATTACGCAAATTAAATTAATTCTTCTGCCTTCTGCCAGAAAAGGCCGAGTCTTTAGTTTTTTTGCACCATAACCTGCCTCTGGTTAATTTCAAATATGAATAGCTGTCTATTTTTACTGTGACAGTCCAAAGTATTCAATAATAAATGATTCCTAAATGTTGCCAAAATCAAAAATTTACCTAATTGCTTTTTTTTATGATTCAATTTACGAATGAACCTTATTAAGATGTGTGTCAGAAGAATGCAAAGTTTATTTAATTTTTGTTACAGATCTTGTTAAGATTTTCTTAGACCAACTATTAAGGATACCAATATAATTAAGTATTTTTATTAAGTTAAGTACCTACCTACCTATGCAAAGACTTCTAAAACTCATTATTAAGATCTTCTAGTTTCATTGTGTGTTCTGACTAGGTAACAGAGATTTCTTATGGTTGGTTATTAATGTTATTATTATTGTTTAGAAAAGTAGTTTTATTTTTGTTTTTTGATTAAGTAAGAGAGACTTCTAACACTTGTTGAGAAGAGCAGTGAAATTTTGTTTTTTGACTAAGAAAGAAAGATTGCTAAGGCTGGTTTGGTTAGTAAGAAGAGCGGTTTAATTTTGTGTTTTGTTTGATTAAGTAACCAAAGATTTTTGAGACTGGTAGTTAAAAAGACCAATTTAAGCTTTTTGTTTATCACGTATGATTACTTTTTCTAATTCAAATTAATGGCTATGAGTATATCAGACTTATTTTATTTCACTGTTACTACAGATATGTTTTTTCATTAATTTCTATTATGATAGTGCAAGTATATTTAGTGCAGAATGTTCGGCATTTTAACCGAAATTCGGCCGAATGACGAAGTTCGGTTCAAGCTGCCGAAGTTCGGTTAAACCGAATGTAAAACGAATTTCGGCCCATCCCTAGTAGCTACGGTTCTAATTTATAGTAGTTCTGTCTCACGACGCGCGACTTACTTGTATAAGTCACCAAGTGTAAAAAAAACGTTAAGTATGTGTTTTTTCTCTATAGCATACAGTGACGAGACGAGCAGGACATGTGCCTGATGGTAAGCATCATACCTGTCACATAACAGCACAGTGACACGCAGCTATTTGAACACGAAGAGTCCAAATGATTACCTAGCACTGCATTGCGCTTGTAACGTTAAAATTGACTAAATGGGTGGTTTATGCGTGTCAAATCCTGATTAATGAGATATTTCATATGAAATATCTCATTAATTAGGTGAAGGGTTCCAAGGAACCCTTAATCTAACACGCTCGTCACCCAGATATCTAAGATATTATGTCTCTAAGCACTGTAAACACTCTGGAAACATTGCCCTTCAAACCGGAACACTGCAGTAATGTTTTACACATTACTGCTTGGCGGTAGAATAACTGGCAAAGGTGTGGTACTTCCCCAGGCAAACTCTGCCAAGAGTCCTACCACTACTAAAACAAATGCCTACGCCTGCGTACGCGGTCGTAACAGAGCGTCCGCAGTCACGCATTCATTGCGTGTTTGTGAACGTCGTTACCACAAGTAAAGCTCGCGTCGCTGCGTGAGATAAAAGTACCTATACATAGGAGTTACTTTATTTCTAATTTTTTAAATTGTTTTACACAATACAATATTTTTTTGTTTTAGGAAACACTAAAGTCACATTGGTCGTCGTATCGCTGTAAATATTGTAGGAAAACATTTGGAAGAATCTTTACGTAAGTATGCGGCTAGTCGGTAAACCCTACTATGTATTAAAAAAAATATAATTTCAGTGTTCTGATTTCCATAGTATAACAGCGTTGCTTTATTTAGGCCTACATGATGTGTGAAAAAATGTTGACAATGATATTTTATTTTTTATGTACTTACTTATATTTTTATTAAATGGCTCATGTTTATTTATGTGCAAAATATTTCATTGTTTACAGATTAAAACGACACATGCTCACAAATTGCACGAGGAAACCAAAAAAATCAACGTAGGTGCCCAAGTATTTACTTTTTATCAACAACTGATTTAAGCATACTAAGGTCTGATACAATTAAACTGACCATATGAATTATCATTAAGATTGATTTTCCAATTTATTTTTATTTTTTTATAGCATAAAGTGACGAGACGAGCAGGTAATGTGCCTGATGTTAAGCGACATGCCTGCCACATAACAGCACAGTAACACGCAGCTATTGGAACATGATAGTCCAAATCATTACCTAGCACTGCACTGCGCTCGTCACCCAGAGATCTAAGATATTATGTCTCTAAGCCCTGTAATTTCTCTGGAATCATTGCCCTTCAAACCGGAACACAGTAATGTTTGCACATTACTGCTTGGCGGTAGAATATTTGGCAAAGGTGTGGTACTTCCCCAGGCAGACTCTGCTAAGAGTCCTACCACTACTAAAATACTAGTAACGTGCAAGCGGTAAAGTATGATCATGCCTATTCATTCTCGCTTTATACTTTTACAGCGAAAAAATTGTTGAACCAAGCGAAAATAATGCTGAATCAGAAATGAAATCTATCATGGAAGACCACAACAGAATACCGTCAGACGAAAGTTTCCAGAACTTTACAAACAATCTAGATTTTTCGACGAACCTCTTCGATACCGATAGAATAACCCTCGATATATCGACACATTCGAGAACGGATGGCGATGTAAACGATCTGAATCCTTACGGTATCCCGTTTAGAGATGAAAATGGTTTGAGCAACGATTTAGGATTCGCAAAATTGGGTAATGGAACCGAAACTGTGCAGGAAAATGAGGTTGGTGTAATTAATTTTAAACTATGAATGACACTTTTTTTAGATTAAGGTTTACCTATACATTAGATACATGGAAAATTTGATAGCTTGTATTGAATGAACCTCGATAAGGTTAAAAGGTATTACACAGCTGCTCAATGGTTCAGCTCAGGTTCGTTAATGCATAAAATACTGCAGTCACTTGTTTAAGGGTTCAGATAAGTACTAGCTGAAGGCTCTGGGGTAAAGAGAAGATAAACTGGTATCCTAAAAACTGCGTACTCTTGATCATCAACGCAAAATGATCTACGTAGCCGACTTACCACCGACTCGTTGACTGGTTCTCAGTAGGTACTGTAAACCCCCAGGGTTTGGATTACCTTGCTGCTTTCTTGCTTCCTTAGACCAGTAGCTTCCTTTGACCCCTTATTCCTTAGACCTGGGTGTTTTCGAGTCGATAGTGAATTTAGTTTAAAGGAGTACCTACTCCATTTTCCGCCACAACCTCGTTTTCCACCAGGCGAGCATCAAATCTAACCAAATGATCGTATTTATAATATTAGTGTGTATAATATTGCGTTTGTGGGCTCCATATTCAATCCATGATTTTACTCTCTTGTCATTATCATTTATGTTCTCCGTTTTGTCTTTCCAGGGTAGTGAAGAGAAAAAGACGCCCATATTAGATACATGTTCGTATTGTAATCAGGTGATTGTGAAAGAAAGCAAAAGCAAGCATTTAAGGTAATAAATAAAATCAGATGTATTTTCTTCTTTTTAAATTTGAATTGTACTCTACCGCAGTGTCTCAAGACGAAAGTCTTTGACCAGTGTGTGTTGCCAGCGATGATATACGGAACAGAGTCGTGGTCGCTTACTATGGGCCTCATAAGAAGGCTCAAAGTCACCCAAAGGGCAATGGAAAGAGCTATGCTCGGAGTTTCCCTGCGCGATAGAATCAGAAATGAGGAAATCCGCAGGAGAACCAAGGTAACCGACATAGCTCAACGAGTTGCTAAACTTAAGTGGCAGTGGGCAGGGCACATAGCTCGCAGAACCGATGGCCGTTGGGGCGGAAAGGTTCTCGAGTGGCGACCGCGTACCGGAAGACGCAGCGTTGGCAGGCCCCCCACAAGATGGACCGATGATCTGGTTGGTGGATGATGAAATCGTTGGATGCGGGCAGCGCAGGACAGATCTTTGTGGAAATCTTTGGGGGAGGCCTTTGTCCTGCAGTGAACGTCTTTCGGCTGATATGATGATGATGATGATATGAAATTTGAATTGGTGTGGAAAATGCGCGTTGCTTACCATTAGGCACATGTCTTGTCCATCTCGTCACTCAATGTTATAAAAAAAACCGATTCTGTCTAAGTAAAGAAATTAAACATATTGCTTCTGATTCACAGACAATGTCCGTCGAGGTTGATTTGTGAATGTGGACGTATATTCAGGCACAAGAAAAGTTTGGCCATACACATACACAAATCACACCCTAACGCACAATTGGCAAAATCAGTGAGTATTACAAATTTTCCTTATTGAATTATTTACCACTAGATTCTTACCATATTAACAGTTTTTCACCATAATTTATTTTAACCACCAACTATAAACTATAACGGGATAAAATAATAAAATTTGGAAGTCATAGGAACTGCCGATAGAAGTGAAAACTTATAACTCAGAATTTGATAGCTTACTTTGGAAACTACACGGGTGTAACCGGCGGGTGTGGCCTGGTCATCATGGCATGACCATCTAGAAATGCACTAGCATTTCCCATTGGCTGACGCATTTCTAGATGGCTATGCCATGATGGGCAGGCCACGCCCTTTTAGCATTTCCCATTGGCTGACGCATTTCTAGATGGCCATGCCATGATGGGCAGGCCACGCCCTTTAGCATTTCCCATTGGATGACGCATTTCTAGATAGCCAATGGCTATGATCCCGAGTTTACCCGAAGATTTCTTATCATATCCGAGCGTGACGCTAGAATTAATTTCACAGCTCACAGCCCACGAAAACTCTGTCTAGGCGCGCCAAAAGAAGTTTTCACTTCAAAAAAACTTATATATAAAAAGGTATGTATGTTAATTTAGGGAATATATGAACTTACTTTTTCTTCAATTTCATTCTAATCCGTTCAGCCAGTGCAGCGATACGAGGGAACACACATATTATGTAATATGTGTAATTTATGTAATATACACTTACAAACACAACTTTAGTGTGATAGATAAAACATAAAACTGATAGATTTTGTAAAAAAACTGTTTCTGTTTTCAGGATCAGACGCAACCTGAAGACGACAAAGAATTGGCTTACAAATGTCAAGAATGTTTAATAGGTTTTAAAGTGAGTTACTACTACGACACATTATAAAACACCACTGAAAAATACAGAAAACATTAGTAAAAACTTACGTAAACAAATACGTTTATAAACATATTTTTTAACTAGCAGCGATCCGCGGTATTACCCGCGTAGTTCCCTTTCGCGAAGCGCTGCTAGTAATATTATAAATGCGAAATGCGTTATTATTCCGGGAGTATTAAGAGTAGCGTATGTGTTCTTCTAGACTATAATCTAACTGTGTTACAAATGTCAACCCGATCCGTTGATAAGTTACGACGTGATTGCATCAAACAAACGTCCAAATATCATTGTCATTTATAATATTAGGCAGGATTAGAATTATAAAATATCAATAAACTTTTTCAGCGCCGTGGTATGTTAGTGAATCACTTATGGCGCATACACAAGACGATCTCCACGATGCCCGTGGAGAAGAAAGTGAAGCACTATCCCTGTGTCGCCTGCCCCAAGGTCTACCGGAGCGCGACCAAACGGAACAGACATGTCAGGGTGCATCATCCAGGTATCACAAAGAAAAAATATTATATTATATAGGTGTAGCACAGGGGTCACCAATTAGTTTCGCTCGGGGTCCATTTTAAGACATGAATGACCTTCGTGGTCCACACGTTTTATTTAAAATAAAGTGGCCAAGTGCGAGTTGGACTCGCCCATGAAGGGTTCCGTTGGAGCAAGTAACGTAATATACATAGTACACATAGTTCTTGTAGTTCGTTCTAACTTTGATCGAAGTTTCAATAATAGTGTATTTATAACGTACTAAAAAAAAACTACTCATCAGATCGAGTTCAAACCAATTTTCGTTGGTCAAATTATATGGTAATGTACATCGTATATTTTTTTTTTAGATTTTTCATTCTCTTACTTTAGAAGTTAGAGGGGGGGGGGGGGGGGGGGTCACATTTTACCACTTTGGAAGTGTCTCTCGCGCAAATTATTCAGTGTAGGCGAAAATGATTTTAGAAACCTCAACATCATTTTTGAAGACCTATCGATAGACACCCCAACCCACACGTGTAGTATTGATGAAAAAAAAAATTGGAGTTTCAGTTCTCAGTATGGGGGGCAAACCTAGTTTATCTTTTTTTTAAATTTTTTTGTTCAAATCTTAATGCGGTTCACAGAATACATCTACTTACCAAGTTTCAACAGTTAGTTCTCATAGTTTCGGCAAAAAGTGGCTGTGACATACGGACGGACAGACAAACTCTTCAGCTTTATAATATTAGTATAGATTGTAGGCTATTTAATATATGTCCGAATATTTGTATTAAAGGGAATTTAAGTGACACGGTTCCTCATTCATCTAGGTGCAGAGAACCTAAGCGGCCAATCCATAGAAGGCGGCGTCAAGTCGTGTCAGCCGGCCTCTTGCACGGAATGTCCGCGCCAATACGCCACTCGCGCCAAATTGCTGCAACACATCCGCGCCCAACATCCCCACTTAGTGAGTTACTTATTACCAATATAACATATAAATAAACTGAAGCTATACGGTATGCTGTCGTCCCAAGCTATCATGTTTGTCAGGCACAAAATTGCCTAAGTTTTTGTTGGTATTTTTGTCTCTTTATGTTTTGTCAAAGCCAAAGTTTGATTTTGTGAAATTTCTCTAGCAGAACTATCTTTGACAGGCCTATTTGGCTTGGGCTTACGCTTGACAGTCATGAAGCCTGATATTAAGCGATTATGTGGTTTACGATGGAGCGCATTTTTACGTCAACGAAACAGATTCAATCTCGACCTGGACGTCTACTCTGTTTCTACGAAAACGTAATTTCGAAATAAACTCGCGACTTTCCAACTCCGATTCTACTTCTATCCGCCGTTTTGTCCGTTTAAATGTTCTAAGCCTTTTTTTTGAAGTGAAAACTTCTTTAGGCGCGCCTAGACAAATTATTCGTGGGGTGTAAATTGGATTCTACCGTCACGCTCGGGTCTGATAAGAAACCTTCGGGTAAACTCGGGACCTTGGCGATTGGGCATCTAGAAATGCGTCAGCCAATGGGAAATGCTGAAAGGGCGTGGCCTCGCCATCATGGCATGGCCCTCTAGAAATGCGTCAGCATTTCCCATTGGCTCACACATTTCTAGATGGCCATGCCATGATGGCGAGGCCACGCCCTCCGGTTACACCCGTGTAGTTTCCAAGGTAAGCTATCAAATTCTGAGTTATAAGTTTTCACTTCTATCGGCAGTTCCTATGACTGCCAATTTTTTTTTTGTGTGGGTGAAATACTTTTAGGTATCCTCACCATGCAGGGACATGGTGTATAGGTATGTCGGGCTCGACACCATGGCGACGACAGACATAGTGCCCCTACCGACTAAAACCCCCACAGATTTCTCCTGCATGGTCAGAGGTCGCGGGGTCGCTTTTTGCATTTCCGTCAACGACCCTGACCCTTGCCACCGTCCTTGTGGACCCGCCTCGCGAGGGGCGTTAGCACCCCCGCATTTAGCTGTAGTGACGCGCCGGAAATCAACGACGCGTCACCTCCTCGAAAGCCTATCCCTAGGTGGGGTGCCGGATGGCCCTAAACGTTCGACGCCCCAGGCCTTCCGGTGGAGACAGGGTGCGAGCCCAGAGGGTCCGCTCTCTGGGCTCGCCCCCGTGTCCACTTCCACCTCATTAGAGGAGCGAGAGCGAGAGTTTTGGCCTCTCGCTCCTCTAACTCGCACGACCTCTCACTGTCAAGCATCACGGTGAAGACGGTCGACAGCGAGAGGTCTACCCTCACCACCGCGGCTAGGGATAGCCGCGGTTTTGCCTCTATGGCACCGCAGCCCTTGTCCTTCCACGGACCACTCTGCTAATCAGAATGGTCGTGGAGGACCTTCATCTGGAAGACTTAGGAATTTTACTTGACCGGTATGTCAGCCGAGTAACCTTCCCAAGTCTTCCAGTTCCCCTTCCCAAACCTCTACACGCACTGCTCAAGGGGGGTGGGAGGTTTGAGGAGCGCGTGTAGAAGTTCCCAGCCCCGGCCGGGATTCGCCATCACACAACGAGGCAAGTTGTTGTGTGATGCCCAGGGTGCACTACGTGGAGGTTCCCGAGCCACGCACCCCAAATGTTCTAAGCCTACTCTAATTAGAGTATGCTTAAAACATTTATACGTCAAACAATGTTGTATCGGACGAAACGAATTAGAACGAGAGTAGGAAAGTCGCGAGTTATTTTTCGAAATTACGTTTTCGTAGAAATAGAGTAGACGTCCTGAAGACATCGAGATTGTATCCGAAAGCCAAGAAACGACGTGATGTTTAAGTGGCCTCTACTGCCCAGCCTACCGCAGTCTACTGACTTGCGCAGACAGAGCGTTTGTTGCGCGTCAGTATATATTAGTCATATACAACGTGGTGGATTTACCCCCAACAATATTTTAACAGTCCATTCTAACACTGATGTACACTTCATCACCCAAGGTCGCTTTCCCCTCAGCACGGTAGATCACGAGATAATTCGAGTCAAAGTTTGACGTAAAATTCCCACCAAATCAACAGCTTCAACCCTAAAGCATGTACAGCAGACAAACGACCTTGCCGCCGACGCCGTGACATCGTACAAAAATCCGTGCGGAGATCTGGCCATTAGGGGTATGTCAAATGAAATAACAACCGAAAAAAATATTTTTTTTTAGGAAAAAATTTTTTGAGCTTTCATACCTAATTTTCACATACATGATTCAAAACTCAATGTAGATGAACTACCATAAATATTGTTGCACCTTTCTGCAACACCTTGTATATAGTCGTAATACTTCTTAAAAAATAAATACATATAACTTCTTGCGTGTGTGCATAATTTAATTTCTAATAGTAAAACATCTTATTGTTTCAGGCAAAATTAATCAGCAAGCAAGAAATGGAAAAGAAGACAAAATTAGAAAAAAAAAGATTGAAGACACTTTATGCAGTAAGTTGAACGTACTCAAATTACTAGAAATCATTAAGATTATTTAACTGTAAAGCATAAAAACTAAGAAAATTATAAATTGTTCGCAGAACAGAGAGGTCAGCGAAAAGTACACTCCTGCTTCGAATCAACAGCAGTTTGAATATTATTGATAAATATGATATTTATAAACAAACCATTTTGTGATACGAGTATTTAGATTCGATTTTGCCTTTCAATGCAGAAACCTAGTAGCAGTAGTAGCACACTGCTGCTAGTGATTCTGCCGTCGAGCAGTAATGTGCGAACTTTACTGTGTTCCGGTTTTAAGGCCAATGTCTCCGAAGAAAATAAAAGGATTATTATGATAGGATGATTAGATAAACCATCTATGTTCATCTCATTATATCTCTGGGTGACGAGCGCAGTCCAACGCAAGTTAGTAATTTAGATTCTTAGTATTCAAATAGGTGCGTGGTACTATACTGTAATAGGGAGGCGTATAGCTTACCATCAGTCGTATGTCTTACTCAGCCCGTCACTCTGTTTTATAAAAAAAAATTATCAACCATAATTCAAAAGCTTACTGGTAGCATACACGCTAACATGGTTTAAAGTTCAACGCTCAATCTTGTCAGTTTCTGACTTTCTGACAAGATCAATCATGAAATAAGAAAACGTATGCTAGGTAACGTCAAGATTACGTTTTTTATAGTATAGAGTCACGGGACGAGCAAAAAAGACACATGTACCTTTTTTATAGGTAAAATTGACGAGACGAGCAGGACATGTACGAGCAACACTCAAAGCTATTGGAACATGAAGAGTCCTAATCATTATCTAGCACTGCATTGCGCTCGTCACTCAGAGATATAAGATGCTTTATCTTTATGCCCTGTAATTTCTCCGGAAACATTTCCCTTCAAACTTAAACGCAGTGATTTTTGTACATTACTGCTTGGCGATAGAATAACTGGCAAAGGTGTGGTACTGCCCCAGGCGGACTTCGCAAATAGTCCTTCCTACCACTGCAAAAACTGGCACTGCGTACTGGTATTGTTGTTCTTCAAAATATTATTTCAATCTTTTTACTAAGTTTCTGGATGAAATTGTGAAATCGATTGTTAGAAAGTAAGCGTATGCCTATTTTATAAATGTGATATCAAACCCGCCGGATTAATATTAAGATACACTTAAATTTTGATACTGCATCATTAGGATAAGCATCTGATCAATAAAGGTAACTATTTTTATCATTTTTTTTACTGAAGGAGTCTCTTCTTAGAGTTACGACCACATGACAGCGTAGTTGTGGTTGGTGAGATGGTTGGATCTTCCGGTCTTGCCTCAACTAGGCCACGCCCATTGAGCGGTCAAGTGTGAACATATAAAAGTAAAAAAATCTCGCCTAGAGCGCTGGTATTTAATGCTAAAAGCGGCACTATATTGCCTGGTCTCAGCTTTTCCGAAGCCACTGATGTGCCTTTGAAGCGGTAAATGTGAGTGATAAATGGATGAGACATATGTTTACTAATAATAATTGATATTGACGTAAGCCTATCAAGTTTCTCTAAGAAAATGAAAAATTGACGCCATCTTTGGCGTAATTGTGAACTATTTTACAAGGTTTTATCATTCCGGATCACACAATGTTTTTCCATGTTGCTCCAAAACTCACATGCTCTGAACGAACAAGTAGTCTTGTCTCCAAATGACTTACAATAAGTTTGATGTGTTAAAAGTAAGCTTTAGTCACAAATTGACCTTGGCAAGTGGAAGTCCGACAACAGCCTTGTACTGTGCTCTGCAACAGTATAATTATGTTAGTTTGACATATCAAATGCTTATCGTAAACTTCAGTCTAAGTGACCATAAACTGGGAAAAACACCTAAAATAGCAAGTTATAAAATAGCACCTATAGCAGTAACACCCACCATCCACATACATTAATTTGGTTTACATAATAGGTACATTTCATATGACAATTTATAAATCAAGTTTGAAGAAAGTGAACGTGCTTTCTGGGATAAAACTGGACGCAGAGAGCTCAGAGATACATTAGGAGCAAGCTTGAAACAAAAAGTATGGAAATAAAAAAGAGAATTATGGCGTCTACATACAACGATGTGTTGTCATCGGGGATACGAAATACGAAGTCGCTTCTTGGTCTTCCCAACCGACGGCGGCGCGGCGGCGTCCCAAGCGGATATCCTGTATTATCTTAAGTTGCATTGGTTCTACGAGATGTAGTACGTAATCGTTGAAAAGGGTAAGGCAAAGGGTAAAAAGCATGGTAAGTATGCGGAATGCTTTCAGGACGAGTAGACGTCCAGGTATGATAAACGTACCAGGTAACTCAGAAAGTTTTGCGATATTATAAATCAAAAAGAAAAAAAGGACCCCGGACAGTAATTTAATACATACCAATATACAGGAACTTCCAACCATCGAATTATTAGATGTATTCTACAGATTAATCTGTGGTGTATTCAAAATGAGTTAATATCTAATTTAGTTTTTGGTCATGAAGTCTATCGCATTAGATAATAATTAAGGAAATCGAAAAAATTTGGTTGTGTAGGTACTATATGTAAACTTAAATGTCCTATCCTATGATACGTTCTTATTCTTAATGATACCTAATACGATTGATACCGTGAGAATGTCATGCTCCAGTAATTAATTCAACATTCACATCAGGCGGCCGGCCACCCGTGTCAGTATTGGTGCTCCAACTATTCAGGGCTGACGACCCAACACAATATTTTTTAGAAGCAAAATTTGTTTTTGCTTCTGATAATAATTATTATTTCAAGTGCGGAATTGTGTCGTGTAAGTAAGTACTTTTATTCCGAAACTAGTAGGCGAAGTATAGGTAAATAGTTTTGTATTCGTTATCATCTCATAAATAGCAAGCAAATGGATGAAAAATATAGTTTATTTACTACACCAGCGCGCCTCTGATTTACCCGCGTAGTTCCCGTTCTCGTTATTTTCCCGCAATAAAAAGTAGCGTAGGTATGTGCTATTCTAGACCGTATCCTGTTTTCCAAATTTCAACCCAATCAATCCGTTCAGACGTGATTGACCAACAAACGTCTAATCATCCAAACTTTAGCATTATTAGTAGGATTTAGGAAATCTAATCTCCAAATCCACAGTTACAAAATACATTTGATACAAAATTGTATTTTTATTTCGCCTAATATAATGCATACTGTATTTTGTACAAGAACCATCTGGTGTCCTTATAAGAATTAATTGCAAAACTTTTCATTATGTAACAATACTTAAGTCTTCACAAAGGACGAGATTTTCAATCCCATTATACAAAGATACGGAAAAGGCTTCGCAAGGGATATAGGTACATAAGTAAAATAAACAAGAATTTTCTAAATTACAAATGTTAACACTTTTGGCAGACTTCCCAGGCTTAGAATACCTACTTGCTATTGATAAAGCAATCAAAATCATTCGTATGGGAGCTATGATACCGCAACAACCCACAAATAGATGTCAAACTTATAACACCCCTGGGCTTTTTGTGTCGGACTAAACAAATTGTATGTTGTAAAGATAATTTAAATATAATATTAGGTACTATTACTTTTTTACGTGTATTTAAATATTTTTAGTTATATTTCTAAAGATATATTTAACCACAAAAATATAAATCATTAATCGTAAACCGTAAATTAATATTATTAAGTAGGTAGGTACTTACCTATATACTTTATACCTACGCCCTTTGATAATGTCAAGCAAATATATGGGTTAAATAAAAATACCATTTTGATTTTTCTCTATAAAGTACAATTTATGAAATCTACTTACAGTTAAGTCCTTAACCTTAGCATCAATGTTACATCAACTTTAAATCATCTTACCTTTTATTTCGTTTATAATAAACACATTCCTAATCGTCTCGTTATACCGGAAAGTTCCAGACATCAAGGCCTATAAAAACAAATTTAAAAAATAGCTAATCGCATTCACTATATTTACATAGTGGACACCAGTTTATCAAGTTCGCGGCTTTGTAAACTTTGTATCACAACAAAATGTTCTGTTTATTTCATGCGTCATCTGTTATCTAATCTTTAGTGTCGCGCTCTGACGAAGTCTATTTGCCACTCGAGTGAGCGAGATAAAAATTACATTGGGTTCGTGCGCTATTGTCCCGAGTATTCCCGCAGTATTGTTTTAAACTTAATTTGTACTGATCGGGAAAAAAACTAAAAAGGTTTTGTTGTGACGAAATTTACAGAACAAAGAAAGTACGAGGCAGACCGCGCACAGGGCACAGTGCCAGTTGTTTCTCACAGCGTCACAGCGCAGCGTATTGATTTTGCGCGTATAGAAATGTTTCATAGTGTACATAAGTGATCTGTTTTTAATTGAATTTAGTGGTCGGGGTATGCCTGGACAGTCAATGGGATGTGTGAATTGTGTCGGAATGGATTATGATGCAGAAGATGGACTCTTACCTCGGGAATTTATCGAGTATGACTTCGCCGAAGATGCTCTGGATTTTGAGGTTAGTTTGTTGTCTATGAATATTGTTTTTATCATTCTACGCCCACAAAGATATTGAAAAGTACCTATCTACATACCTACTTACATTTAACATTTAAGTCATTTAACTTTAACACATGCACCAATCCTGTTGTAGTCGTAGACTTACTATAAGATAGATTTGATATTAATAGGACACTGGTTTTAATCTAAGAGCGTACCTAAGCGCATTTATGTGTTTGTGTTGTTTTTATTATATTTGTCAACAGCATCCAAAATGTCTTATGACGTCATTGCACAGCACTTTAAATTAGTCTTAAAGTCCCAATACATACCTATTGGAACTTTAAGACTTAACTTTAAAGTTACAATATGTTTAAGTTTTAATGTGTTTTTTTACTTTTTTAAGTTAGTCTCAAATAATTTCGATAAAAGTGGTGGTACTTAATAGAATAGATACTGGTATTATTATAATTTGTATATGTACCTATATCTACTTATATACAAAAAAATACTTAATAAATAAATATTGGTCGAGACTTTTTCACAAATCATCTTCTAGTCTCCAGCCATACAAAGGTAGGTCGCTGATGTAATAAATTCAATTTTTTTTAAGTTAATGTTTACTAATCGCCAATGACTAAAGGAAAACCATTCAGACTGCAACTGAGTTGAGTTCATTGCCCTCTATTTCCTACTTGACTAAGCGGTAGATGTACCTACCTATTACAGGATATCGAACAAAGAAAGCATTCCAAATATACAATTACGTACCTATGCATGATCAAAACCGAACAAAGGCAAAAATGTCTTTGTTAAAAGATACCTTTAGTAATATCAGGACACCTTTTCCTTTGGTAAAAAAACAGGTAGATTTCACGTGGTTAACTTCTGCACCCTCGTTAAAATATTCCATTTAGATTTAAAATAGGTAGCTAGTTTAAACGCAACAAGCATAACGAAATCGATACAAATGCAATATATTTTAAACTGTTTTCACTCTAAATTTCGCCTAAAGGTAAGCCTATACATACAATAGCTTACACAGCTTAGCCAAGTTCAGCACAGAACAGTTCAGAAATCGGATTTCTTTATTTTTTAAGTTAAAACTGAGATCTGATAAAACTTCGGAATATCACATTAGATAAAAGATTTGAGATACGGGCATACGGGCATCACGTTCAAGTTAGCTAAAGTTTATTTTCTACTAACTCAATCTAACTCTGGTAACCAAAGTCTGGTTGTTTTGTTATTCGTATGTTTGAGTCACAGGTTAGAAAGGGACGCAACGTCGGTGACGAAACCAAAACAAACAGCGGTTACAAGTTTTTGCTGCACGAAGTTTTCAAGTCGGTAGGTCGGTAGGCAGACGTACGTACGTAGGCGCGGAATTAGCCCGAGTTACGAGCCGATATTTACGGAATGTAGTCGCGAGTGTAACTGCACTGGTCGAGGAATTAGTGACTGTGGTTTCCTTCAGTGGCTTTTTGTGAAAAATGGTTTGTCTGAGAGGAAAATGCGGGTGTCGTGCGTTTTGCCGAAAGCTGTTTTGTCGCGCGTCAAAGAGTGATAGCGACAGCGACGTGAGCGAAGAAATTACTACTGATGTTGTTTTGGTAACTTTTTTTTTGAAATGTGAATTTTGTTTTACTTTTTTTTTTATATGTGATTGTAAACTTGTCTTGTAATTGGCACTATTAGCACTTAATTAATGGTTTCTATTCAAAAGTTTATTTTTAAAAATACGTTCGGTCAAGTTGTGTGAAGCCAGCAAAATGAAACATTAACTTTTAACTAAGTAAAATCAGTAGTATGTAGTTTGTGTCACCAATAATAATTTTTGTGCTTCTCAGTTTTACATCAGATATTCAGAAATACATTTTCGAATGAAAGCACTAATAACGTACTCTTGCGAATTTGTTGGATTACGAAAAATTAACTAAGTAGGTAGGTAATAACTAGTAGGTAAGTATTTTACGGAAATCGTATAGGTACATACCTAGCATGATTATTTACTTTTGATTATGCACAGGTTTACCTCTTATTTCAGCTTAGTACAAATACTTTACGTAAACCTATAGGTATGAGGATAGTCCAAATACAAACATATGGATTTGTTACTACTGTTAGTGTACCTAACCCACATTGATCTATTATTACTTATCTGGTTAGACTTCATACTCAAAAACCCGATTAGGCTACTCGGGTTTAGTTTAGTTCAAAACCTACTCATATAATTTGTGTTTATTACGCTTGAAGGCAATAAAACCTGAGATCTCATTCCAAATGTTTGTCTGTAAAGTCGGTTTACTGACGATAGAACGTGACAACGTCTTAAGAAAATACTGATGGAATGGTAGCATTTTCCAAAAGAAAATTTTAATTTCATTTGTTTAATAGATTTGTATGTTAAAGTAATCAGTAGAATTTAGTCATTTTCAATCAAAACAATGCAAAAAAGCTTTTAGATGTCGGGGATCGAACCCGGGGCATTTCACATGCAAAGCGAACGCTCTACCACTGAGCTACATCCCCGCTTGAACTACTGGTCGAAATAATTAGTACAACTGTAACAAACATGCGGCGAGGTAACGACCGACGGTAACGACCGACGGTAACGGTACATGACGTCATGTTTTGTGGGCGTGCAGCCGGCTTCATCGAATTATAAGACGTTATCACGTTTACTTTTGATTATGCACAGGGTTACCTCTTATTTCAGCTTAGTACAAATACTTTACGTAAACCTATAGGTATGAGGATAGTCCAAATACAAACATATGGATTTGTTACTACTGTTAGTGTACCTAACCCACATTGATCTATTATTACTTACCTATCTGGTTAGACTTCATACTCAAAAACCCGATTAGGCTACTCGGGTTTAGTTTAGTTCAAAACCTACTCATATAATTTGTGTTTATTACGCTTGAAGGCAATAAAACCTGAGATCTCATTCCAAACGTTGATTTAATTTCACGATAACATAAACCCGCTGATCAAAGGAAAGTAGTAAACATAGCGTAAACAGCTTCGTAGTGAGTGCGCCCAGTACAGATGCCCCGCTCCAATGGCGTCTTGGTTCAAGAATGATTACTACTATTATTCCAAATGAGAATATATGTATGTCTGTTTATTTTCACAAAAAAATGTGATAATAATAAAACCGCTATATTTTAGTTGTAATTTCTAAACCACCTCCTTCACCTTAAATTTGATGTTTACAGATTTGTTTATACATAGTGATGTAGAGAATGTAGAGATGTAATAGTAGAAAAGCTGACCCCACTACCAAGTGAGATATCAAGCTAAGAAAGATAGAGAAAGACTTAAAGAAAAAAATACTACATATTTATTTAATTCAATTTAAACGTATTTCAAATTTCAACGTATGATTTACATACGTTATTCAAGGTCATGACAATAATGTTACTAAATAAGATAAAGAAAACTAAGGGAACACACAAAATTACATACGATTGACGTAACAAGTAGGCAGTATTGCTACAGACCACCTGAAACCAAGTTTTTTGACGTGACAACGTCTTATAATTCGATGAAGCCGGCTGCACGCCCGCAAAACATGACTTCATGTGCCGTTAACGCCGTTACCTCGCCGCCGGCGTTACCTCGCTCTAAGGCGTAGTTGAAGTTGTCACGTTCAACTAACGTCAGTAACCCGACTTTACAGACAACCATTTTTTTTAATAAAGTGACGAGACGAGCAGGACGTTTGCCTGATGGTAAGTAACATGCCTACCACATAACAGCACAGTGACACGCAGCTATTGGAACATGAAGAGTCCAAATCATTACCTAGCACTGCACTGCGCTCGTCACCCAGAGATCTAAGTTGTTATATCACTAAGCCCTGTAATTTATCTGGAAACATTGCCCTTCAAACCGGAACACAGTAATGTTTGGATATTACTGCTTGGCTGTAGAATAACTGGCAAAGGTGTGGTACTTCCCCAGGCGAACTCTGCTAAGAGTCCTTCCACTACTAAAATGTGCTTGGTAAAATAGGTCCCTCCCTAAAAATACGATCGATGTAGAATAAGACATTTTTCTAAATGTAGGCTGTGTTACCACATTTTATTTTTGCGGGCCGTTTTAAACAGCGTACTTAGTTCCCATCCCCGTTATTTTCTAGCCATGAAAGCCAATGTGTTATTCTTGCTATTTCAGTTTATAATCGAGTTAGATTATAGTCTGTTCCAAATTTCAATCCAATCCGTTCGTACAGCCCCTTCCAACGGATTTATATTAATTTAGAGTATTTAGGATACAATTTATTTTTTGTACATATTCATTTTGATGTCTTTTTTTAACTATCATAGGTTCGCACTTGACCACCATCTTGCCTGATGTTAAGCGACGATGCGATCTACGATGGAACGTGCTTACCTAGAAGAAACCGATTCACTCTCGGTTTTAAGACATCAAATCGATTTGAAGTCTTGTCCTGTATGTTAATTTTGTGTGTCGAAATCAAAATTTTCTATTCTATACAAATTCAATAATTGGAGTCATATAACCGCGGGACGCAACTAGTCTCATAAATGTAAATCTGGATGACCGACACCTATTTTATTTTCGTCGGCGGCCCGAAGGTTGGTGCTAGGTGATGTCACCGCAGTTTTTGTATCATAGCAATTTTCCCAGCAGCTTTTGTTTTCCTTGAGATAATCCCGGAGTGGATCGCTGAGGCATGCTCTCAACTTGCGGAAAACCAATGTACCCATGCAATGTAAAACATGTTCGTATTTATAGCACCGCAAACAATAATAAATGAAAATTATCATTATCCTCATTTATACATAGCGTGAGGATCATTAAAAATATAATGAGATCAAGTACCTAAGCCACAATCTATTTGTAATAAGTACTTAATCAATTCGATATTTTTTGTAAGCGTAAAAATACATTGAAAACGACATACCTACTATGGACGCACTTTTAAAGTCGACCCCATCTTTGACGGTTTATCGTTCGAAATTTGATTATCTGTGAAAAAGAAGTATCTAGAAGTTACAGGTTAATACTTCTATTGATGCGCTCGGAAAAAATGGTGAGAATAAAAAAAAATAGAGAATTAATTTTTAGCGATACGCGCGGACACATCCAAGAAACGATTTGATGATGTTGGCTGACAACTGTTTCTTTTACGATGCGCTCGCACACCGACACCCAAATCTTACACTCTGAAGTTATTTGTGCGATGTTTAAAATATGTACCTATGTCATTTGGGGTCACGTGGCCTCCACTGCCTAGCCAACTTTGGGCTAGTGCAGAAAGAGCGTTAGTTGCCGCTAGTAATAAAAATTAAAGAATTATACCTAACTTCTTGCGTACACACACACTTTTTTGTACAGATCGCTCATGCTATAGGTAATCTTGCCCACCAACATTTATTTATTCAACGGTTGTCCGCTTCAGGTACTACACTGAAAGCTCATCATGTGGGATTGCAGTAGATAGTACTTCAAACCAGCATAAGCAGTCCACTTAATGTTTCCACTGCTGAGTCTCCATCTATGAGTATATATGAGTAGATCGCTTTTAGCGATAAAGCCGCCATTTATGGCACTAGATATTAAGTTATTGCTTTTATTGTTTAAGTGTTTGTAATTTACTAGTGTGCATAATAAAGAGTTTCTCGTCTGTCTGTGTGTCTGTCTCGAGGCATCCTTCCACAAGGTAGAGTCAGTACCATCCACCACGCAGACCAATGCGAATTGACGACTAACCTTGAAACATGTCTTCATTCATACAGGTTTCTCACCATATTCCTTTGCTGTAAAGCCAACGGTGAAGACGGCATTCGAAACTAGCACTGTACCACAGATCAGAAAATAGTTACTGACTGTACGCTTGTCAACTCGGCCGGTCTGGTCACTAGACCTCATATTCAACAGTCGATTCTTAAACTTATACGTGAATATCTATAAGGTTTTCTGTAGAGTAACCACATCGATCCAACTTCATAACACGAATAACACGGCACCAGCAACCAGCAAACTGAAAAATGTGATCGATTGACCCAGTCACGCAACTACCTGTATAGTAACTTCTTATCGAGCGGATAACCTTGGTGCCTACCTATTATATTTTAAGATCTTAGTCAAAGTTACAAAGGAGACGGCTCATTTCTGCCCCAAGTCGTTTCAAGTTTAGGTACTTAATTAGCCCCGGAGACCTAAACAAGTTATTTAATTAAAATAACAAATAATTAAATAATTCAAACTGTACATTCAATACTAACCTGCCAAGCGGGGATTGCAAATTGGTGATTAAAAAGTACCTTAATGACTATGTATAATGTAATTTTGTATTAAGGTACTGTAGTTCCATAAAACCAAACTAGATGGCGTTGTACGGCGTTAAAACACGCTAGCGAAGTTTATGTGAATTTAAATAAGCCTGTAAGGCTTAGTTCTTATTTTGTCTTCGGGTCAGTACCCAATAAATAAGTACTACGGCGTATCTATTCTATGTTATCTATTCTATGACTACGGTGAACACTCCTTTCATTTGTACCTGTGTGTACAGACTATAGTCAAAGTCAGCCACGTTGTTCTCATTTTAGTTCAGTTGAAGTTTACGTACAGTAAAAATTCGTTCGAAACCCACACAACACATGGAATTTCTTTATTTTCCAAAGGTTATGTAATTTTTTTGTGGTTTGGCCGAATCTCCGGTCCTTGTCTGTGTTGAGTCGACATTATTCTGAGCACAGTACGTCGCAAAGTAATGAATTTACTACCTTCTTTTAGTAGTAAGTACATAATCACGTTCTTGATTACCTACTTGCGGCGTTCTTTTTTTTCAATGTTTTAGTTGATATCTTTTAAACCCCGCTATGCAGGATAAGAACATAAACGGTTCCTCAATATATATTAAAAATCCTATACAATGATCCAATTTTGGTCAAGTCTCTTGCACTTTTTCTGTGGGGCAAATGCCCATGGAAAATGGGCCGTCTCCTTTAGCTTAAGAACGTAGTTTTATCGTTTGTCGTTTTGTTATGGTTTTTTTTTTCGAAAAATAAGTTATGAGTTTATCTCTTGCTAAATCAATTCACTATAGTGATAGAACATTTCAGACAGTAATTTGCGATGTCGATTTTTATAAATCACTATCGTAGGCATGAACGTTCAGGTATATCTATTATCATTAGGTCCATCCTAAATTGCAGGCAACATCCACCTTACTGATCGTCATACTAATATTATAATTGCGAAAGTTTGTGTGTCCGGATGCTTCTTATTACCTACTCTTCAAAAAAACATTGAATAGAATGGGTCTGGATAAATGCGAGTGCATTTAAACGCGGGACTACGAGTAGTGGGATACAGAGGTATTAAAGAAAAAAAGATGTGGTGTAATGGGACATCAGGTAGGAACGAAGTTCCTTCGGATAATATAGAAGCAACACAATTTGCACATATAAATATTTTTGACGTGATAACGTCTTATAATTCGGTGAAGCCGGCTGCACGCCCGCAAAACATGACGTCACGTAACGTTCCGCCGTTACCGTTAGTTCGTCGTCCGTGCCATGCGGACGAAGCTGAGCGCTGAGGGCGCCACCCGCCGAGTCGAGCGGTATCACTACTCGCGCTATCAGCGTACTGATTTCTTAAGACGTTGTCACGTTTAACTATCGTCAGTAAACCGACTTTACAGACAACCATTTTTTTTTTTTATTTATAGTACCTACGATCATCTGAAAAATAAAGTTGGCAACTCTGGTCACGGGCAGTCTTTACGCGTTACTTCCGTTATATGTTTTTCTTACGGATTCCCGTTAAAATCCCTATATCCTCCAAGCCTGCCGGAAGGAACGTAGTTCCTAAAAGTTACAAGTTTAAAAGGAATAGAACTAGAGTTCAGATTGATGTACCTTTAAGGGTATTTGCGCTTTGACCTAGTGGCTAGACTAGGACATGCGATTCACAATCATGAGGAGAATAGAAGGAGCCTGGATTCCCACAACACAGGTCACCCTAGTGTGGGGTCGAGTGCACATTAACACTCTTTGTACCCGTACTGCCTACTTTATTTTGTCGGATATATTTTTTCATGTGTTTTTAAATTATGTATATTTTGTTTTGGCACAATAAACGTTTTTTTATTTTTCATTTTCGCAATCGTGAGGCCGTAGCTTCGAATCCCGCCTCCACCTCTGATTATCTTACCAAGCGTATATGTAAAAGTTTGTCATCACAGCTGGCTTTGATCAACCCGTACTGGCATAGAATAGATGTACTGGGCCAGCGTGATAGATTATATGATACCCTTGACGAGAGAAGACCCCGATTCTCAGCAGTGGCAACTTTTAGTGGGTTGCTTATGCTAGGGTATTTTAAGTTTCTTGGGATCTTGGGTGCTGTTTACTCAAAGATATTCTCTAAATTGTAAGTTACATGATGAAAATGTTTGCCATAACGCTTTAGGAACAAAATAATATTTTGTTCATGTTTATTTTTGTATACTAGCAGCACCTCGCTGTTTTATCCGCATAAGTAGCTCCCGTAATTTTTGCGAGTTAAAAATGTTGTCTATGTGCTATTCCCGACTACAACCTAATTGTGTTCCAAATGTCAACCCGATCCGTTCAGCTATTCTAACGTGACTGAGTAACATACTTCCAAACTTTCGCATTTGTAATATTAATTGAATGAATGATAGGAGCCAAAGGTCCTAATGCAGCCGGCTCCAAATTGATTCACGACATTAGCAGTCCGACGGCAGCCTCATTATAGCAGTGCCTTATAAAATAACCCTGGCACCAATTTGAGTAAAGCTGTACCTTTGATGACCTCATCTGGATGATTCAGTCTTAGCCGGTTACCGCGCAATCGTGCTACGTTTTTTGATTACTTACGTGGCCAATTATAGATAGGAACTACTGGATACAATTAATTGACAATTGACGTTATGCATGAACTAGCAGCGCCTCCCGGTTTTGCCCGCGTAGTCCCGAGCTCCTATAACGATTCGCGAAAGTAGCCTATGTGTTATTCGACTTATTCGAGACTAATCTGTGTTCCGAATTTCAACCTAATCCATGCAGGCGTAAATCAGGAAATACTTCCCAGATTTAAATTTTTTCAAAATCTTTTGATTAATTTTTGAAAAGTCAACAGAATAAATAAGTATGTAAAAGTTCAAATCAAATCATTTATTTCCTTGTTGTCCAATTGCATACATTGATGACATTTTCCTTAACTCAGAAATCTCGCTGTCTCATTTGAATATATGAGTTGGCTTACCTATATTACTAGGTATAATGAAGTCGGTTGTTTAGAGTCTCATCGAACAACAATTGAATTAACATTATTTTAGTAATTGTCTTTATAGGTACATAATAATACAAGCCTATAGCCATGTCATACACCTTTAATTACTCGCATGAAAACAATAATAATTACCGCTGCAGTATCAACAGATACATACATAAGTATAAGTTAAACTTTTATTTTGTCATGTTCATGATAAACAAGTTATATATTTGTATATATAATTGATACTTTTTAATCTTATGTTATTTTTAATATTATATTGTTATACTAAGTACCTTATTGGTTTTTGTCAGAATCATTTCGAAAAATGTACTAAAAATTGATAAACAAGTAATATAATTAAACATGTTAAAATAATTTAACATACCTAAGACTCTGGTATCTACGAGTACTTTATCATATTAGAATTTTTATAGCGTAAGATAACGTTGATATTATTGACTTTCACACGTTTATTTTGTTTATTTCCTCGTTAATCGTTATTTCTTTGTAACAATTGGTGTCGTATAGATCTGAAAATTAATCCGCAATGAAATTTAATTGTTTGATAAAATGTAGAGTATTACGAAAGCGCCGTATAAAAATTGTGTGTTCCTACTCTAAATGTTAATTGTTTAATGACTACTTATTTGTTCAAATGTGCTAATTGACGTAATTTTTTTTTAGAACCAGTTAGCAGAGGCGAGGGAGGTGAAATTCGTCCAGACATTGACTGAACCGTTGTCAATAGGATCTCACGTAACATGCACAGGGACTCCGTGTGAAAATTTACCGTGGTAAGAAAACCTATATTTTTATTACTAAACCTTTTTAGCCGCGTCGAGCACTTTTAATCGACTTAAAAAATGGAGGCGGTTATCAATTCGGTTGCATGTTTTTTTTTGTAAGTATGTATGTTTCGCGATAGACTCGATTATGATGGTTCTTTTTATGTTTGGTACATCATAGTTTAGAGGTGGTCCCACATAAGTTTTATCGAAATCGTTGTAACGGTTTTGGAAATATGCACAAAAAACAAAAATAAATTTCATGTAAATAGACGATATAGTGATAGATTCTTATTCAATTTGGTCGAGTTCTGAATTACAGTTTAAATTGAAGTCGATTTGTGTTTTTTTTTTCTGGAGGAAATAGTTTTAGTGTGTTTTAGTTTTACAATACAATACAATACAAAAACTCTTTATTAAAAGCCAGAGAGTACAAGAAATTAATTACAAAACAAAAAAAAAAAAAAATTAGCTATTCAATTGGCGGCCTTATCGCTTAAAGCGATCTCTTCCAGGCAACCGTGCACGGACAGGAGAAAACATTGCAAAAATGGCCCTTAATTTACACACAGAAATTAACTACCTAATGACAATTTAAAAACAGAGAGAGATAAGAAAAACTATTCTAAACAATAAAGACACATCAAGTAAACTTAAAATTAAGAGAAAATATTATACATTAACAAATTATCAGTACATATACACACGCGTATTTGCTTAAAATACTAGGGAAAATGTACAAAATAGATAATAATTAATGTATCTACATTATGATGAGTACATAACAATGTAGATATAACAGAAAATAATGTTTAAAAAAAAAAAAAAATATACAATAACAAAAGAAAAATACTAAATAATCCTTATACCTATAAATAACATACCTTTGAATAAAAATAGCACAAACAGAGACAGCTATGAGTTATGGTAATAGTCTCTTACCCTAAGCTTGAAGACTTCAAGCGACTGGGCACGTTTAATTTCCATAGGGAGATCGTTCCACAGCTTCACAGACCTCACAGTAAAAGAGGAAGAATATAAACTAGAGCTGTGTTGAGGAATGTCAAGTGTGAGTCTGTCTGAAGCTCTAAGGTCCCTAGTGAGGAGAGAGTGGCGAAACTGGAATCGCTCCTGAAGATAGCGAGGAGAAGGGGGATAGAATAGAATATTGTAAAGAAGGGAAAGTACGTGAGCATCCCGGCGACGACGAATCGGCAGCCACTTGAGCTTAGTGCGGAATTCGGAAACATGGTCATACTTACGCAAGCCAAATATGAACCGTATACAAAGATTTTGCAGGCGCTCAAGTTTAGTAAGCTGCTCTTCTGTGAGATCAAGGAAGCAGACATCAGCATAATCTAAAATAGGAAATAAGATTGAGTGCACTAGCGCAATTTTAGTGGCAGTCGGCAGAAAATTACGCAACCTACGTAGTGAACCAGCGGCTGCAAAAATTTTACGGCTAGTTTCTGCAAGTTGGGGACCCCAAGACAGATTCTGGTCAAAGGTCACTCCCAGATTTTTAACTGTGTCACTAAAAGGGATCTTAACTCCATCGAAAACCACTGGTGGAAGCGAACTCTTCATCTGTTCTTCAACTGTTTTAGTGTGTTTTAGTTTTAGTGTGTGTGTGTGTTTTAGTGTTAGGAGGAATTAGTAGGAGAGAAAATCTTATGGGTGTACCGAAGTGCTAATGTCGGTGAAGCAGTGGAGAGGGCAAGTGCAGATCCAGCTTTGGGTCCAGGGGTAAGATGGCTCCAGGGGGGGGCAGGGGGTCACATAGTCGTGGTCATGTCACAACACAAAACTATGCGATAAGTACATGCATGGTTTTGTAATCAGTGGTCCATCAAGGTACTGGGCCCGGCCCAGGTCATGACCCCCATGACCCCCCGAGGAACCGCGCTTGGGAGAGGGATGTGTCCGTTATCCGCTAGTAAATTCGCGTTACCGATGCGTAACAGCAGTATATCTGTAACTATGCAGCCTGTACAATACAGGTGTCATATTGTGCAACATTAGTGCTGTTTAATACTAAAATTGTAAGTTACAATTTTTCAGTTCTGTCGGCAGACTGACAATTTTCTTATCATATCGTAGATACAAATTTATTTTTCCTGTATTTGTCATTTGTCTGCGCTCTGACTACAAGTCCTCGCGCTATTTCATATCTGTTTGTATTAATTACTCACTAAGAAATACAAACATGTTCTGGGTGCTAAAGCTTTTATCGGTTATCTGGTTCATTTGGTTGCTTATCTTTGCCCGACCGCACACGAAAAGGGTAATGTTTTAGATGATAGTTCACTTACTAAGTTTAGCCGTAAACTATATTTTCGTGTTTTTTATCGATTCTCAAATACCTACATCCAAGAATCCTATTATAAATGCGAAAGTATGAATGTTTGTTGCTCAGTCGCGTCGGAATCGGAAGGGCTGTATGGATCTAGTTGAAATTTAGAACCTAGTTAGGCTAATTTTTATCGCAGTGGACCAATAGAAACGGGAACTACGTGGGTAAAACAGGGGTGCCGCTAGTGTACCTACTTACATTTATCATATATATTATATACTGTTTACTCAAAGATAAACTTAACGCGAAAATAAAATTGGTAAGGTGCAGTTTATGAACGCTGAATCACAAGTTTTATCAGTAACTTCCTTCCTATTCGAACCTATATTCTACATTCCATACTGATACAGATTTTTATTGATAAATCAAATTTACAAGTCACATTAAAAATATAGGGTACATTAAAAGTACATCATATTTTGTTTTTTATTTGTCACATATTTCCCATTTAAAAAATATTTTGTGGAGTAGAACGCTTTTCCTTCCAAAATGCTCACAAGTCGTAGAAACACAAAAAATAACAAATTAAGGTTACGTGATACGGATGTTTTTTTTAAAGAAGACGATAAAGACCAGAGAACGAACCTATTATGATACAATTTTAGCTTCTTTCAGCAAGTAGTGGGAAAAATTAGTTTCGTAAGTAATAAAATTGGTCTAGTGTACATAAATATCAATTAATTGAAAGGTCAAAGTGTCACGAGTTCGTATTACTATTAAGTGACTTCTTGTTATTGATTTAACACGAAAATAAAATTGGTTAGATGCTGTTTATGAACGCTGAATCACAAGTTTTTATCAGTAGGTAACTTCCTTCCTATTCGAACCTATATTCTACATTCCATACTAATATGCTCACAAGTCGTAGAAACACAAAAAATAACAAATGAAGGTTACGTGATACGGACGATTTAGAGACGATTCACACGGCGCGGCTGCCAACCGCGACCGCGCGCGGGCGCGGCAGATTTCCATATAAAATTGAATTCAATTCACACGACGCGGTTTACGGCCGCGGCGGCTGCGGCAGCCGCGCGGCGGCCGCGTGGCTGCGCGCGATTCTTGCGCAGTAGCTTTCCGGAGCAGAAACCGCGAAAACCTGCGGTCTCGTGAGTATTGAAACAAAACCGTCGCGCGGCGCGGCGCCGCGCCCGCGCGCGGGCGCGGTTAGCAGCCGCGTCGTGTGAACCGGGCCTTATATAGAAGACAATATAGATTGAATAAGAATTTATCAAGTAGCAGACGTTCTTAAGAGGCCATAGAATCTATTTTTTGTGTAAATTATGAGTGTTGATAACTTGAAATAAATGATTATTATAGAATGAACCTAATATAAGTAAGTACCTATACAATTTTAGCTTCTTCCAGCAAACACTGGGAAAAATTAGGTTCGTAAGCAATAAAATTCGTCTGGCGTATATTATACTCGTATCAACTAATTTAAAGTTCAAAGTGCCACGACGACGTTTACATTATTTGGATATTATTCATACTAAAATCGCGAAAAAAATAGATGTGGGGGAAGAGGATACAAATTATTTAGCTGTCTATTTTCATACCTACCAAATAAACAGAAAATAAAAATCGACCGATCTGTTTCGGAGGAGTATGACCACGAAGTACTTGACACGAGATTTTAGATTTATAAGATAAATATCTGGGGTGGATGACCTGGGGTGGAATGGGCAGTCTGGGGTGGGCGTGTCAGGGTGGATCTGGGTCGTGGATCGTTGGATGGGTGAGTGAAACATCTTAGGCAAAGCCTCGATTAAAATCAACTTATATTTTTTTTTTTCAATGTCCCCCCTATGGTGTCATATCGACCCTAACTAAAATCCAGTTACTAGACATTGTATAATTAATTGATGTTTAATTATGACATTAATACAGCTAAATTCCCCCAGGTTTGCGATAAACATCGGCAGCGGCGACGCGGAGTCGGGTCGAGGCGAGGTCGCGGTGCATTTCAACGTGAGACTTCCGCAGTGCTACGTTGTACGGAACACTAGGAGACATGACAAGTGGGGAGCCGAAGAAACCACTGCGTATAGGTTAGTGTTTACAAACAAGTATTTTTTGCTTTGCAATCGACATAACTTAACATAAAGAGTTTTCTATCTATGTAACTTTCGACTGACTGCACCGATTTTTATATTTCTTTTTTGTTCGAAGGGGTAGACTTTCCGAATGTTCCCATTTACCTACCGATGTTATCGAAATCGGTGGAGCGGTTTTTGCAATGGCAATAACAGTAAAAAATAGAAACGTCGATGATATATTAGCTGTCGATGGTAAATTTAGTTTAGATTTTCAGAGAACAATACTAAAATTACTATTTTATTAAAAGTTATTGGGTTTTGGTAAAGCGACCGCCGCGCCGTTTTGGCTAATGAGGAGCGAAGATGCAGTCTATGATGAAGCGCGTTTACTTGCTAGAAACCGATTCACTCAAAATTTTAAGACGTTCACATTGAAGCTGTCGGAGAAAACCGACTCGAGTAATTCTTCCTGTTTGGCGCGAATTTTCTTTTTCTTTTAAAAAGTAATTTGAAGTCATCATATTTATTATTAATTTTCGTAATTTGTGGTCTTCGTTTTTTTTTGTTTATATAGGTATGGTATTGGGGTATGGTTTACTTATTTTTTGTTTTTACTACGGTTTCGTTTATGGCAGACCAAGAGGAAGGCTTTATGCCCAGCGGTGGGATAAGAAACTGATCATAAATATGATAATGAAGGGTTTTAATTTATTAGTGGCTAAGTTATTTTGATCTAAAATAACTTTGTTCTACGATTCAGAGTAGTTCCATTCGACATTCAATAAAAGCACATCGGTTCAATGCCTTAACATAATAGAGGGGAATTTCGAGCCTTCTACATGATAACTAGGTGATTGAACTGGTCGGCACCTTCAAGGCAAGCGTGTTGTTACATAGACTTCCACATACCACAGTCAGTAAATTTGAGATTAATTACTAAACAATTATCTGACGATACGAGTAAGATCTTCGCATTACATAAATGTTATAACTTTAAACTTTCCCGAATGGAACTTTGACGAAATTGAGAACTAACATATCTTTGACAGGTAAATAATACTCGTCAGTATTTTGGATTCTGAAAACACCTCATTAGTACCTATGTGTGTTTACTAACACATAATTATATCTTTGACTGAATTCTCTGGAATTTAGTGTGTGTTCGTGTGTTTGTTTTTTTATTTTATTTTATTATTTGTTTTTGTATAAATAAATAAATATAAATAAATATTGGTGGACAATTCACACACAAGACCATCTGACCCCAAACTAAGCAGAGCTTGTATGATGGCGGCCAGATAGCTGATATAATACTTAGGTATATAGTTTTAAATACATACTTATTATACATAGAAACACCCAGACACAGTGCAAACATTTGAATTCATCACACAAATATTTGCACTGGGTGGGAATCGAACCCACGACCCTCGGCTTCGCAGGCAGGTGATTGACAGTATGAGTTGGTGATTGTAAATAACCTGAAATAATAAATTTAGTATTTCTATTTGTTTGATTATCTTGTAATAACGCTCTAAACCGTTAAGTACGTAAACGTGTAGGCATGTTAAGAATATATACCTACCCTACCTACAATCTACCCTACACTAAACTCATTGACGTCGTCACAAGGATTCATTTTCAAAGTCTATGAATAAAGTTGTTGATAAATTAATAAAAAAGCAAACGTTATTTCACGTAAACATTACTATCGTAGCATACATGAAATGTTTCTATGATAAATAGAAGGAACCAAAATAAACTAATAGGTAACAATAAATATTGGTCTACAAGTTTTTCACACAACATTAGGTATCTAGGCTGAGGAAAGCTTGTGTACTATGGAACCCAGCTAGGTTTTATTATACATACAAATACAGTGAAGACCTATGGCTCAGTGAGAAGACTCACTAACAGCTGAACCACGTGGCCAGTCTGTGGTATAGAAAAGACTAAAACGTAGATACGATCATCGATATAAATCAGTGGGTGTGCCCTCCCAAACTTCAGGGGCACGGAATTATGTTATCGTTGGGTAGAGTGAGCTCACTCTTTCCGTTTTAGTTGATTGTAAGAAGCGCCGGACGTTTATACTCTTGATACCTATCGCTATTCGTTGTTAACAAGCCAACATAATGTGAAGAACCGTGAGATACCTCGCCGCTAGCGTTTCTAGGGGTCAAGTAGATTGGTAAGTTGTAAACCACTCATGCTACACACAGAGACGCAATTTGTTAACCATTTCAAGCTGCTCAGGGCACATATGCAGGATGCAGGTCTACTACGAAGTCCGATAAACGATATATCGGCCGAACTTATGAACGTTTCCTACCTCGATAGACAATCGGTCGGTTGATCGAATCGGCCGTTTCGTTCGATCCGACCCTCATCCGACATAAGTCTACTTCCGACCGGGATGTATAGATCCGAATGTTTTTCGTGGTAGGCTACAGATCCGATTCGGCTGTCGGTCGGATCCAATCATTCGGAGTTTGTTTTCGTAGTAGACCTGCAGATTTACATCGATGGCTACGATCCTATGACCTACTTCAATGCTAACTGTATAGTAATTATCACCAGCTATATGCAGGATGTAGATCGTAGACCAACATGTACGAGTAGGTATACTATTTTATTTTCCATAGTAACTTGTTAACTCGTTACCTTACACTTCGCGCGCGACTAAATAAGTGTCAAGGTAATTTGTACTCGTAAGTTCATTCCCACTGTTTGTTCCACAGTAACTTTAATTACGTATTATTACTTCATCTTTACCTATTATTAGAATTCGCAGTTCGCAGCAATCCCCATCTCAATGCTGGCCCTGTCTTATAGTTAATCTGTTTCCTACTAATATTATAAATGTCAAATGTTGGCTATTTCTTGCTCAATCACGTCGCAACTTCTGAACGGCGCTTCTACCGCCTAACTAAATCGGCTATCGCTTTGCTAATGCTGTCTCTATCATTCCAAGCGAAAAGAAAAGAAAGAGAAACATCAAAGCTAAGCCTGTTGTGGCACTAGCTATTATTGTTTTTCTTTGTCTGTATATCTGTTTTCTTTTGGTGTGTACAATAAAGAGTATCTATCTATCTATGACATTTTTCGCGGTAGACCCCCGGATCGGGTTGAAATTTGGAATACAATTAGATTATAGTCAAACAAGAGGTATGTTACTTACGTCTTAAAATATATAAATCCAGTATCATGGTGTTTGTTCCCAGTTAACTTTTCACCAAGTCAGCGCCCCACGGTTTCACGCTACTAGGCACAAAGGCTACTTTTATTCCGGGAAAATAACAGAAAATTAAGCGGGTATTGTAAATATCGCGGATTGAACCTGGACTCGATTGGCCAAAGACCGAGGCAGATGACGAAGTAAGAGAGAGGCCTATACCCAGCAGTGGGATAGAGAAGGCTGTCGATGATGATGATGATGAAGCAGGTAAAGCCGCGGGGCGTTGTTATTATATACTATTTGTGTAAGTAATTAATTATTTACATGTATCAAGGATACCAAACTACTGCCAATCACAATTCAAACGTTGTTATTATATACTATTTGTGCAAGTAATTAATTATTTACATGTATCAAGGATACCAAACTACTGCCAATCACAATTCAAACGTTGTTATTATATACTATTTGTGTAAGTAATTAATTATTTACATGTATCAAGGATACCAAACTACTGCCAATCACAATTCAAACGTTGTTATTATATACTATTTGTGTAAGTAATTAATTATTTACATGTATCAAGGATACCAAACTACTGCCAATCACAATTCTAACGTTGTTATTATATACTGTTTGTGTAAGTAATTAATTATTTACATGTTTCAAGGATACCAAACTACTGCCAATCACAATTCAAACGTTGTTGTTATATACTATTTATTTGTGTAAGTAATTAATTATTTACATGTATCAAGGATACCAAACTACTGCCAATCACAATTCAAACGTTGTTATTATATACTATTTGTGTAAGTAATTAATTATTTACATGTATCAAGGATACCAAACTACTGCCAATCACAATTCTAACGTTGTTATTATATACTGTTTGTGTAAGTAATTAATTATTTACATGTTTCAAGGATACCAAACTACTGCCAATCACAATTCAAACGTTGTTGTTATATACTATTTATTTGTGTAAGTAATTAATTATTTACATGTATCAAGGATACCAAACTACTGCCAATCACAATTCAAACGTTGTTATTATATACTATTTGTGTAAGTAATTAATTATTTACATGTATCAAGGATACCAAACTACTGCCAATCACAATTCAAACGTTGTTATTATATACTATTTGTGTAAGTAATTAATTATTTACATGTATCAAGGATACCAAACTACTGCCAATCACAATTCAAAGGTACGCTTTACGTGATTCAGTCTGTTATTCAGGATAAAACATTTTAGGAAAATGGGAATATAATAAATGTAATTAGGATATGCAATCTATATTTGTACATGAGTTCATATGTTGTTAAACGCAGGTAAATTACATTCTTCGCTAATATCAACCGTATAAAGGTAAAACTACCTGTTCAATCATTTTCCTATTAATAACTCAGAATTTGTAGCATAATATGACATTAAACAGTATGTGGGTAGTGAGACTTGATTCTAGTCTCGAATTCTCTAAATCTAAATCGCGATTCGATTCCATTTGAACTCTAAAAACTAGCTTAAAATAATATAACCTCGTGTAAACAGAACTAGCAGCTAGCTAGGTCAGCAAGATAGAATATTGGACAAGATGCTTATTGAAGCTTGCTGTAGTACTAGCACAGTATAAAGAAATACAACCAGTACATCACCGCCTTTGATTTTGGGAGAAACGCCGATAATGTCTAGACATGGGTAGGGTTGTCGCAAACACCAAATACAACAACCAAAATAAAATCAAAACATACGGAAGACGTCAGCCCTGAGCCGTGCTCCTGCAATACTAACATTGTAATGTAGACAATGCTGGTGCATGCTTTCCGCGTCTCACCCCGCACGCCCCGCACGATTTCCCCATATTTATGATTTAATAAACTGTGGTACTTGCTTGAAAGACTAGCCTCGTGTAACCCGGGCATTAGAGAAGAATATTATAAACTAGAGCTGAAACCTAGTTAACGTAGTATGGTGGTTTTTGCATTATATCTATGTACTTAGAGGTATATACATAGTTCTGTGTGTATTGTTCACATTGTCATGGTCACATCTGTTAGTTACAGCGTATGCTGCGGCATTGTATTTAAAACTGATGAATCGTTTGGTCGTCAAGTCAAATCGCACTGAAAACTATTATATTCGAAATATATTTTACATCCCATTAGGCTGGCGATGTGCCAGTGGCTCTGTATAACTTACAAAGAAAATATTGATTCGAGCTCAATTAACGATGCGGCTTGTGAAAAACGTGTACTCTGGCTCCATTATTAATATACGACTAAGTATAACATTCGCATTTTAGTTTAAATACTTTTTACAACTTCCGCATAACGGGAATGGTTATATATCACAGACTAAGTAGAGAGATACTCTATGGTTTTGGTCTTGATTCAAAATGGAATTAAAGTAGACATTTATCAAGAAGCCCTTTTCAGAATATAATAGAAAATATCAGATGAATGCAAAAACCTGTCAAAAAGTTCTTAATTGCGCCACATAAGGCGTTAATGTTGCATTTTGTTAGATCAATTTGGTGTGTCAATGTGCATAATAATTTAATAATTATATTTATAGAGCAAATATACTTTAAATAAAGGAAGGTAAAAGATAGGCTATATGATATTGGTAGATGAAACCGGGAAGCACTGCTAGTACTCTACTAATATTTTAATGCGAAAGTTAAGGATGTTTAGAGCTTTGGATGTTTGTTGCTCTATCACGTTTGAGCGGATCGGGTTAAAATTTGAAACACAGAGTACAGTGGCAGGTATGTTGCTTACCATCAGGCGAGACGAACAGGACATGTGTCCTGTTCGTCTCGTCAATCATTATTTAAAAAAAATGCTTGTCTGTAAAGTCGGTTTACTGACGATAGAACGTGACAACGTCTTAAGAAAATACTGATGGAATGGTAGCATTTTTCAAAAGAAAATTTTAATTTCATCTGTTTAATAGATTTGTATGTAAAAAGTAATCAGTAGAATTTAGTCATTTTCAATCAAAACAATGCAAAAAACAATGAAAAAAAGCTTTTAGATGCCGGGGATCGAACCCGGGGCATTTCACATGCAAAGCGAACGCTCTACCACTGAGCGACATGCCGCTTGAACTACTGGTCGAAATAATTAATACAACTGTAACAAACATGCGGCGAGGTAACGACCGACGGCATAGAATAGATAATACAGATAGAACGGACACTCCCCACCCCCCGCCAGTTTCAAGCTTCCTACCCCGCAAGGACGCGAGAAGCCCTCAACGAAGGGTTATATCGGACGACAATTTTCTATGAGAATACGACCATGACGCTGTGTTGCTGTGTTATTTAAATTTAGGTACCAATTTTTTCGTCTGTTCAACGAAACAAGAATAACAGATTTTTAATTTCATAAGAATTTCTATAATATACTAGGATTGAATCGTTTTTCTACTGTGTTTTGATAAGTTCACAATTTTAAGTTAAGATTAAGAGATTTTTGATTTCATAAGAATTTCTACAAAGATTGAATCATTTTTATAAACTGTGTTAAGCTATTCTGCGTAGCGATTCTGAAACCATTCGGGTCGGACTGATCCACGGAAACTGGCCTCTACCGACTGGTTCGGGCAATTTGCGATTCTCAACGCCAATTCCGATTACTTTTGACGTTTGCAACCAACAACCAGCTGTTTTCTAATCGGATGGGATTCGGACAGCTTTTTTGTCGTGGATAGCTAAATACGATTTTCAGATTATTGTATTTACTTGATTTTTCTCTGTTTTTCTCAATATTTCTGTAAGATTATGGACAGTAAACGAGTTTTTAATAACTTTAGTGTGTAATATGTGTTTAGTTTTTGGAATTTTGGGTTATGAAATTTTCAAAGTTGGCAGTTTGTGCTCAAAAGTATTGCTAGAAATAGATTATTGCCACATTTGATTTGTTGATATTGTTTATTTTTTGAGATGAAAATATGAAACATGTTTGTTGTTTGAGCAAAAAGCCAAGAAACCACAAAGAAACATTGGAGATACGAGACATCACGTCAAACAACGATATAACAGCAAGAGCGGAAACAACTTTGGCCCCAGTGGTCAGTGGTGGTCACAAACATAGTCGGAGCTAACTAAGTAAGAAGACCGTGTGATAAGTGCGTGCGTCTATAATATTACTTAGTGCCAGCCCAAAAGGGGTGACCCACGAACCCCTCTGGTCCTTGTACAAACAGTATTTTCGTACCTATCTGTTCGACTTTAGTTCTATCTATAGATGAAGAAAAGGTTACTTAAATGTACTTCTGCCAGAACTTATTGGTCCCCAATCCCTATAATGACAACGCAGACCCCATAGGTGTATATAAAAGTAGCACCTTGCCGGTGTACGGCATGTGATTTAACAAACATTAAACTTACTTAGATATAGCTAGATATGTGGGACAAAATCCCTAAAGTTATAGGTATGACAGGTATGACAGGTAGGTAGGAGTTTTGGTTCAGATGACCGATCCACTTCAGGTAGTCTTCAGTTTGATGACAGACTTCTGGCATATGTGCAGTGAAGATGTAGGATTATTGATTCAGATGATCGGTGGAGTGTAGATACTTTTGTTAGTGGTTACTTTTAGATATGTTATATATAACTGTAATGGACAAACACTATGAAGCTATTACTTTTTGTTGTTATTTGGTTATTTCCAAACAAAACAAACAATAGTTCCGTTGACTTTGACAACATCAACAGATTGACAAATTGAAGGTAAAACGAAAAATGTAAAGTATGATTTATTGTGTTGCAGATGCAAATTTCCAGAGGTTATTGTTCGATTTACTCGTTTAGTATACAAATTCTATGTAAAAAAAGTCATTCAAAACCACAAAATAAACCCGAAATACAGTTATTTGACGATTTGTATATTCCTACCATGAGTTAACTTTTCTACCAAATTTGTATCTGTATTCGAAAACTAGGTGGGATAGCTTGTCTTTGGTCTGGCCAAAAGACATTCCTACGCCAATCCGATTGGCGTTGTGAATCGCAGATTCCGAACCATTCGGTAGCGGGACCGCTATCGGATGAGTCGGTTCGGGTGCAACCGACTGGTTTCAGCATAAGCAAACTGATTGTTGATGAAAGTTATATTTACCTACATTAAAGATCGAACACTAACTAGGTAAGATTATAGGCCACTTAACACAGGCAGGTGAACTCACGGGTCATAGCTATTCCATAAAATAATTTAGTAACCCTAGATGACACGCACACATGCGTAAATGTGTTCGAACGACATATGCGTAGTTGTGTGAGTGTAGGTATGTCAACTGCACCGTCTGTATAGATTTTAGGCCGAGTGTCCGGGGTGTGCCGACGGTAACGACCGACGCGACGGTAACGGTACATGACGTCATGTTTTGTGGGCGTGCAGCCGGCTTCATCGAATTATAAGACGTTATCACGTCAATAAATAAAAAATATATCCTATGTGCTGTGCTGAAAGAATAACAGACACACATCCACAGCCACAATACGTTCTTATAAACTTTCGCTTTTGTAATACAAATTAGGCTAAACAAAACATTTTTTTTTTAGTTTGAAAAATTAATAACACCTGGCTAAATTTTGTCGCTACCTACTGATAAAAAAAGCGTCAAGGCAAAAGTTGTAGACCTTTTCATAACCTACAACTTATTAGCTTATTTCCATAGGATTTGTAGTTTTTCCGGAAATTGAGATCAACCGTTTTTACCCGTAAAACGGACCCCGTAAGCCTTTTCACGTTAGCCTTTTCACTTCCCGACCTTTTCACTCATCGACCGTAAATTATTTTTCCTTTCACTTTTGTCATATTTTCTTTATTTTACAATGATTTTCATTCTACTATTACTTTTCACTTTTGCACTGGTCTATAATGTCAAATTTAATATTAAATTAAGTCGGTTTTTTGTTTATTCGGAGCAAATAATTATTATGTCCTATGGATTCCCAAATCGAACTCGCATAGCTAGATATGAAATACTTTCATAGGGTGAAACCCTTTTCAACACAACACAATCACACAATCGTTTTTGTAGTGGTAGGACTCTTGGCAGAGTCCGCCTGGGGAAGTACCATACCTTTGCCAGTTATTCTACCGCCAAGCAGCAATGTGCAAACATTATTGTGTTCCGGTTTGAAGAGCAATGTTTCCAGAGAAATTACTGGGCATAGAGATTTAACACCTTAGATCTCTGGGTGACGAGCGCAGTGCAGTGCTAGGTAATGATTTGGACTCTTCATGTCCCAATAGCTGCGTGTCGCTGTGCTTTTATGTGGCAAGCATGTTGCTTACCATCAGGAACATGACCTGCTCGTCTCGTCACACATTATTAAAAAAAAAATTGGCTGTTTTTAGAGCTAAGCACATAGTATTCCATACATATCATGCAACAGAAGCAGTATTATTATGAGTAAACGATCTGATCGGCTGATCGGTCTTAAGAGACCGCGACCGGAGACCGCGACAGGCACTTGACACTATGGAATTGTATGAGCGTCAGTTCGCGCCGAGACCGCGACCTGTCTCGGTCTCCTGTCGCGAACTGTGCCCATACAATTCTATAATGTCAAGTGCCTGTCGTGGTCTCTGGTCGCGGTCTCAGCGCGAACTTATACCTTTAGGCGAACAACTCCGAACTATTGAACTAGAAGAACGATCTAGTTCGTTTACGAGTGGCGAACTAAACTGAGCGATCTTAGGTTGCGAGCTAGTAATTAGCATTTATTTGAGTTACTTTTTAGTAATTCAAAGTAAAAAGAAAGAAAAAGATCCTGAATTGGGACCACAATCAGACTATGATTTAAACTCGATGTTAACAATCTGAACCACATATCATAAGTCGCAACGAGGCAACTTTCCAAAAACACTACGCGACTAGAGAACTACGAACTAGTCGCGGACTTAGATGTACATTACCCTAAGTCATGTCTGTCCGTGACGGTGATGGCGCTGTTCTCTGGTCCCCTAATGGTTTTCATAGAATCCGCAAGCGTGTTTTAGTAGCATACAACGTCATCTAGTTCATATTTAGATAACTAAATCTTCGTACTGATAACGCATACCTAATTGTTTTTGTTAGTAAGAGAGAATTTAGTCGCTACCTACTGAATTCTGTGTAGCGTTATAGCATTTATAGACTAAAGGTGAAAACGCACTAGAGCGGCGCAGCGGCGGAGAGGCGCGTCGCGGCGGCGGAGCGGCGCCGCCAGAAAAATATTCTTTCCACTGTTTCCTAAGAAATAAGACGCACTGCAGCGGAGCGTCGCGGCGCGGCGCGGCGTAGTTGCCTCCTGGAGAATATTTTGCCGCATCGAACCGCGCCGCGCCGCTCCGCTGCTGCGCCGCTCTAGTGCGTTTTCACCTTAAGAGCCCACGAGGGCCAGACCTTCGTTATTTTATGAAGGCTGAAAGTTCACCTGTGCATGTCCCCTATACAGGTAAGAACGACCAGGGACTATATAGTTTGGGTTGTGGTTACTTGGGCAGGTAACCGGTAGTACAGGTGTATAAAATAGTACCTTACATTCGTTAACGTATAAAGCTCAATTTTTTTATATTTTGTTAAAGATAACTTTAGAAACCTCGTCATCCATTGCCAGACACTTATGACAGTTGCTACAAATACAAATACAAATACAAAAATCTTTATTGCTGTTTGTAGGTAAGATAAGATAATACAAAACATTTTAAAAGTTGCCCCATACAAACTGGCCTCTGTGAGAGGCATGCAATATGTCTGGCAAGACAATTTGTTAGTCTTAATTTTTAAATAAAAACAAAAAGATTTTTTTTTAAATAATAGTCAGCTGATTAAAGTCTTCTTCTTCCTCATCTTCTATTAATTTCTGGTTTTTATTTATGTCATCTGATTCTTCATCTTCGATTCATTTCTGGCTTCTATTTGGTGATATATATTTGTGTGAGATAAATGTTTGGTGAGCACAATTTCGCCAACGTCTTGTGTTTCATCAGGATATTGTCTTGTGTTTTTGAGTTTGATCAATATGTCCATCCAGGGTCTAAGGTCTTGCATTAGTAGATCTTGCAGTTCATCCATGTGAGGAATGTCAAAGAATGTATAAAGTGCAATAAATGTATATAATCAAAAAATCAAAAATGTTGTTAATTATAATATTCATGTAAATACTCAAAGAATGTCAAAATGTAATACAGTACAAACTAATTCATCATGATACAATATATCATTATTTGGTCTTATGTCAGTTGAATGTCAAATTTCATAATGGAATAATAATATCTATTGAGATATTAATGGAATAAGGTTTAAAGATTGTAAAAGTTTCATGTTAAACAATGTCTAAAATATTAGTATTCCAATTAATTTCCTTATCATATAAAAATTCAGTTACAGTATAATAGCATTTGTGTATAAGCATTTTTTTTAGTTTACTTTTGAACATTGTTATGTTAAGTTCTTTTATGGCATTTGGCAGCTTATTATATAAAAGAGGAGCCATACAAAAAATGCTGTCACTCATAATCTTTTTTTTGCGTTTGTCTATGAGCAGTCTACACTTATCACGCCGGTTACGTTTTACTTTGTCACTCAATAGAGGAAAATAATGAGGGTTATTCCTTACAAAACACATAACTTCAAATATGTACAGGCATGGCAGGGTTAATATTTGGTTGTCTATGAATACTTGTCGACAGCTATCTGTAACTTGCATCCCGAACATAGCACGAATGCATCGTTTTTGTGCTTTGAAAACTGAGGCTGTATCAGTTGAATTCCCCCAAAAAATTATCCCATATCTCAAGACTGATGCCACCAATCCATGGTAAGATGTAAGAAGAGCCTCTTTCTTTACCACTGGAGCAAGCCTATGCAGAGCATATGCCGAGCTACCCAGCTTCTTGCAGATAATCTCAACATGTGCCTTCCAATTCAATTTCATGTCTATTGTTAGGCTACCCCCTGCCAGACACCCCTAAACTTTAATAAATTATCATTATACTTTTGTTATAGTATAAAAGCTAAATTTTATATAGGTTAGGTACTTGGGGACCTATGAAAAGATGTTGCCTCAATAGCCGGACAGTTTTAATGGTTTTTACATCTTGCCAGACACATCAGATCAGACAGAGGGAAAGGTGGTACTTCCAGGATTGAAGTTTTTTAAAAATATAATGCTGAGCTTCCAATATAAACTAACAAGTTCGATAATTGAGCATACATGTCCTGCTCGTCTCGTCACTCTTTATTATAAAAAACAAAAAAGGCGGATAAGAAGTTTCACTTCAATAGGCTTGTTCTGTTTACTTGCCTTGTTTTATGCTGTGTTGTTAGTTTTTCGAGTCGAGGTCAGGGACATGGGTTGAAATTGAATAGGGTTTGTATGTCGACGACGTTAGGACCCCGTTGTGAATCTACGAAAGATAAGTGACTTTACGTGCATACATCTTTTGAAGAAATCAATTCGCTTCAACTCAATTGATTTATTCCGTGATAGAATAGGTAGGACTGATTTACATACAAAGTCTTGAGGTCAGTGTACGATGTCTTAGGTCTTAGCTTTCATGTGAGTTTGTAAGTATTTTAGGGTTGAGATGCACCTAAATCGGCTGTTGCCGAAACGAAAACTGTTGAAATTATTATTATGTCTTCTTGATCGCAATTAGCGTAGTGTAGGACAATAAAGACGACAAAACTTAATTTTTGTCTACACTGAATAATTTGCGCGAGAGAAACTTTCAAAGTGGTAAACACACACATTTTACCACTCCCCCCCCCTCTAACTTCTAAAGTAAGAGAATGAAAAAACTGAAAAAAATATATGATGTACATTGCCATGCAAACTACCAACGAAAATTGGTTTGAACTCGATCTGATAAGTAGGTTTCTTTTGTACGTCATAAATACACTATTATTAAAACTTCGATCAAAGTTACAACGAACTACAAGAACTATGTGTACTATGTATATTATGTTACTTGCTGCAACGGAACCCTTCATGGGCGAGTCCAACTCGGACTTGGCCACTTTATTCAAATACTAGATGTTACCCGCGACTTGTCCACGCGAGATAAATACTAAGGTAACTCAGGCAGTACCAATTTGTATACCCAGACACATTTACGGTTACTAAAAACAGCTTAAAATAAAACAATTTTATACAAATCCATCAAAATCGGTTCAGTTGTTTAGGTTTGAAAGCGTAAGAGACATTCATCCCCCATTTCAATCCCAATTTCATCCCTATACAGTTCGAAATTACAAAATTGCTAGAACAAACATTAATTTGCTTCATGCCAAGTCTCTATAATCTACAAAGTTTCATGGTTTCATCTTCACCGGTTGGGAACTTCCATTTTGACATTCATCTCCCATTTCAACCCCAATTTCATTCCCATACAGTTCGAAATTACGAAATTGCTAGAACAAACATTCGTTTGCTTCATGTGAAGTCTCTATAATATACAAAGTTTCATGGTTTCATCTTCACCGGTTGGGAACTTCCATTTTGACATTCATCCCCCATTTCAACCCCAATTTCATTCCTGTACAGTTCGAAATGACAAAATTGCTAGAACACATTCGTTTGCTTCGTGTCAAGTGTCTGTAAACAGAGTTTTATGGTTTTATCTTCAACTGCACGGGTACTTTCATGTTAACATTCATCCCCCATTTCAACCCCTATTTCACCCCTGTATATTTCGAAATTATGAAATTGATAGAAAAAACATTTAACTTTAATTAACAGCTTGCCTCGTGCCAAGTGTCTGTATACAGAGTTTCATGGTTTTATCTTTAACGGTTGGGAACTTCCATATTGACATTCATCCCCCATTTCAACCCCAATTTCACCTCCGTACAGTTTCAAATTACAAAATTGATAGAACAAAATTTAATTGCTTCGTGTCTAGATACAAAATTTGATAACTTTGAAAACGACGAATTTTCATACAACCGTTCGTCCCTTGTTTCATCCTCTTAGGGGTTGAATTTCGCAAAATCCCGTCTTAGCGAGCGCCTACGTGCTAAAAGGGACCTCCATGCAAAATTTCAGATTCCCTAGCATTTGTAGTTTCTGAGATTCCTTGATGAGTGACCTTTCGCTTTTATACCTATATATATAGATTGCGCACCCAATGGTAATAACAACCTTTTAGTAGGTAACGATAGGGAATACTTTTAAAACTGCGTTCATTTCCAAAAACAAAATCGGTTTTTGAAAGGAGTATAATTTCACACGGGCGGACCCATTAAATAATGTCAGTCAGTATATTGTGTAGTCAAAGGAATATTGAACTTGAATAATTGGATGATAAGACTTACATTATTGCAACAAATAGATAGGAATAGTTGCGGAAAAAATAATCATAGATACGAGTACTTACTTTGTCACAACATTATGGTGGTATGATTTGGGACCCACCCTACCACCAGGGTGGGCTACAGGGCAGGGGTGGGTGGCAGGGGTAGGGCTAGTGGTATGGTGGGTCCGCCATGGGTTGAAGTTAGCCTAAAGAACAAATAGGCTACTTTTCGTCGCGGTCCACTTTAAGACAACGGGAACGGGAACTACGTGAGACTTCGTGGCACTAACTACGTGAGACTTCGTGGCACTATAGTTTAGTATACCTATGTACCTACTGTTACACTGAATCAATACCCGATCGAATAGCCCATTGTCACGCGAGTCATTAGGCCCTCCCTGTGATAAAGCGCACCTTACAAGGTTTATTGGCAGCTTGATGGTGTCTCCCAAACACGTTGGGATATATTCCTTCTTTATTGCCGTAATATTTATACGATAATGCAGAAAGACTGATCTAGGTAACAAGCCGAAAAAGATTTATGTAGGTACAAATAACCACTTTATGGCATATGAATACATTTGAAATGGCAAAAAAGAGCTAGCCTTACAGTAGTCGCATATGATGTGTAATAAATATATAATGTGTTGTTTTTTTTAAACCGGTAGGTAATCGAGCGAGTAGAAGCCAATATTGCCTGGTATATTATAATTATATTGAAGAATTGTCACAACTGCGTAAACATTATTTAACCTACAGCTTTCCCGAGCTCTTTGGCGCCGTTCTGCTCACACTTGCTGGCCCGTTCAACTGTTATAGCTGCGCCGTTTGCATCTTACCAGGAAGGATCTGACTGCGCATTTATACCGAAATGGATAGATACTTACAATCTAGTCGGTCGAGTAATACTGAGACAACCTGTGGGGAATGCAAGCAGATTATTACTTCATCGAACTTTCTGAAATGTACAAAGTGCAAAATGACATTTCACCCTATTTGTGTTAAGACACTTACATCAGGCCCGGCTAAGGCAGTGGATTGGATATGCCAGATATGTCGTACCTCTGAGTTGAAGGGAACGGCCTACGCACAAGACACGGATCTACACGTGACTTCAAGCCCCACGGTGACAGCAACGAGAGCTGCAAAAAGGCCGGCACCGGGTTCTCCGGTAGTTTTGACGGAAGGAACAAATGAAACAACATCTGATGTTGCCTCCGAGCTGCGCCTTTTACGTATGGATATAGCTGAACTAAAATCCTGTATCCTGTCGATGACTGATGGGATAAACAAGTGCAATATCAGACTCGATGACTGCGAAACCAGAATACAAATACTTGAGCGCAGCGAAACGGTTATTACGTCTTTACGGAATGAAGTAAACGAGCTAAAGGACCAAGTAAATGCTCAGTCGCAACGGTTTGTCAGTAAAGAAGTAGAGATCCTGGGCATCACTGAAACTTCAAATGAAAACCTGGAACATATAGCTATGGTTGTGGCCAACAAAATAGGAATGAATCTCGAAAACGAGATAGACTGGGTTTCTCGAGCTGGAGCTAAAAATAACCGAACTGGCAAGGACAATGGTTTTCCTAGACCGATAATTGTCAAGCTCGTGAGGAAATCGAAGAGGGATGAAATGTTGAGAGCTGCTAAGTCCCGCTCGAACGGCCTTTCCTCGGCTGAGCTTAAATTTCAAGGACCAGATTGCAAGATATACATAAATGAACGTCTAACAAAAATGAATAGGTTGTTGTTTCGTGAGGCAAGGGTGCGAGCGAGGGGTATTTTTCGATTCTGCTGGATCTCCAGAGGGAAAATCCACCTACGGAGAAAAGAAGGGCAACCAGCGGTTCCTATCAACAGTCTCACTGACCTGGATCTCGTTCTCCCGCCCAGGCTTGCGGAAGGCCTTGGTGAGCAATCATCGTCAGCCCCGACCCAACGGTTCACTTAACTATAAGAAACGTAATAATCTGAGTGCGAAAGGTTGGATGACGGCAAACGCAATAATAATAACAATACCAGCAATAACAGGTGCATACCTCGCAACAGTTTTTGTAGGTTTGGAGACTGCACTGGCGGCGTTTATGCTCCTCTCGGGTATTTTTGGGCTGATAAATCCATTAAAATTGATTTCTTCCACATTGAGGAAATGTAACTCGGCTCTATGTTTTATGTCGAAATGTTATGTGAATATTTTAATTTACTCGTATTGTAAGAATGGGGAAGTGATTCGCCTGCTTGTAAATCTAGGAAATATACTTTGTCAATACACTCACATACATAATAATACACTTAACACGCAACACTACTCACAAACCACTCACAATTACTATCACACTACAAACAGGGTACAAGTCAGATTTCAGTTAACCCTAGCGTATCACGATACTTTGGCTGAATTTGGGCGGGCTTCTGGCGGGTTGGCCGTCAATTGTGCGATATGTCGGATAAGCAGAAAAATACGTTATATTATATTATCTCTCTCACCTTTTGAACATGGGTAATACCGACTTATATGACGATTTAGATGAAACTCTTAGGATAGATTGTCGCACAATTGAGAAGCCAGAGCTGGCGGAAGCACTTATTCGTCCATTTCAGTTTAGGGTGTTATCTTTCAATATCAGAAGCCTGAATCACAACTTTCCAGCCTTTCTGACGACCCTGATTAGGTTCAATTGTGATTTTGACGTTTTAATTTTTTCCGAGTGCTGGCTCCAAGAGAATTCGCACATTCCACAACTGAACGGGTATGACGTTTATAACACAAAAAAATGTATTAATAAATGCGGTGGAGTCACCATCTATATCAGAAACTGCTGGTCTGCGTCTGTGCAGGAACCAAACTTTGATGATGCTAATTGTCTAGTTGTTTCCATTGGAAAAAAAATAAAAATTATAGGTATTTATAGATCTCCAGCAGTGGGCAACTTGGAGAAATTTAATAATTCTTTGGACGCTATCCTTAGTAGCGCAAGTGATGTGTCTACAGTTTTAGTAACTGGAGATGTTAATATCGATCTTTTGGAATGTCCTCTAAGTAATGATAATGATACGTATCAGTGTCTCATGGCGGGTAAAGGCTTTCTTCCGGCTATCACAGCACCAACTCGTCTAGAATCTTGCTTGGATCACGCATTCATCAAGGCTAAAGGGAACAGTCTGGGTATAATATGCAAAACTTCAATTACTGACCATGAGCTAGTGCTGATAGGTTTAACTTGCCAAGCCAAAAAAAGTAGAATCAACTGCAGAGAATCGACCAGGACAGATCTTCATGAAGTCTCTAATGATCTGAAACAGCGAGATTGGCGACGGGTTTTAGGTTTGAATGACGTTAACGAAGCGGTCCACGAGTTCAATCAAATTATAACAGAAATCATTAAAAAACATACAAAAATAGTCCGAATCAGTCGCGCAAGGCATATCATCAAACCTTGGATTACTCCGGGCTTGGTACGGTGTATGCGTCACCGTGATAATCTTCATATCAAACTAAGAAAAGATCCAAATAACGAAACAATCAGAGTGACGTATACCCGTTACAAAAATTTCTGTAACAATTTAATACGGAAGCTCAAGACAACTTATATCAATGGTCAACTTGCTAAACACCACGGTAACCCTAAGAAGTTATGGAATACTATTAAGCAAGCTTGTGATTTGCCAACTACCAAAAATAGCTCACATGATCTTTTATCGTGTGCAGATAATCCACATAATGCCCTCAATAACTGTAATAGACAATTTGCTACAGCTGGAGCAAATTTGGCTTCTAATATTTTAGGGAAACTTGACACCACACACGAAGCTCTAAGTGAAAGTCTCTTGGTGGGAAGTCGCTGCTCGAATTCTTTCTTTCTGACCCCTACAGACGGAAATGAGATAAGAAGCTGTATACAAAACCTTAAATCACATAGTGCGCCTGGTCTGGATGGAGTTACACCACTTCTTTTGAAATACGCCAAAGACTCACTAACGGAACCGCTTACTCACATTTGTAACATAAGTATGGCCTCAGGAGTATTTCCTGATGTCTGGAAGTCGGCAGCAGTCATCCCAATATTGAAATCAGGCGATACGACTAAACCAGACAACTACAGGCCCATCTCGCTTCTCAGTGTGATTTCTAAAATTCTGGAAAAATTGGTGAATGTTAGGCTTGTTGAATTTCTTGATAAGTATGATCTGCTTAATAAACGCCAGTTTGGCTTTAGAAAATCCAAATCAACTGAAGACGCAGTAAAATTACTTACTGAGACGGTATCGGCGCATTTGGACAAAAAAAAGAAGTGTTTGGGAGTGTTCCTCGATCTAGCCAAGGCATTTGACAGTGTCAGTCCAAAAATACTGTTAAAAAGACTTGAGAGTGTAGGGATCCGAGGAAATTCTCTTGCCTGGTTTACGAGCTATCTCTCAAACAGAAAACAAAGGGTTAAACTGGGAGGGTTCATTAGTGCTGACTTTGAGGTTGAGTACGGTGTCCCACAGGGAAGCACACTAGCGCCCACCCTGTTCACAATTTACATAAATGAAATTTTTGATCTGAATATTCCTTCCTGTCAACTTATTTGCTACGCTGATGATACAGTAGCCATTTTCCATGCTAAGGATTGGGCTGGCGTATTTCAGGTTGCAGAAAATGGAATGGCAATCCTGGCACGATGGCTTGATGCTAGCCTTTTAACGCTCAATGCTAAAAAGTCACACTATGTAGCATTCCACGTAACAAAATCGTCAGACACAAAAGTGGCAAAGCTGACTTTACACATTAACTGCAAAAATGATTCGGGAGATAGTATTTTGCCTAGTGGATGCTCCTGTAGAGCAATGGATAGGGTTAAAACAATAAAGTATTTGGGAGTGATGATTGATGAAAATTTGTCGTTCGCATCACATATCACATTCATCTCTAGAAAGATTAGGAAGTTGCTGTATGTGATGAGGGTCCTGCGAGCAAGCACGTGTGAAGAAGTGAAATTGCAAGTCTATAAATCGCTATGTCAGTCACTCCTTCTTTACTGTATCAGTGTATGGGGTGGTGCTGCGAAGTCACATGTGAGGGAGATTGAACGCGCTCAAAGAGCCGTACTAAAGGTTATGAAGGGTAAACCGCGACGATATTCAACAGACGATTTATTTCGAGAAGTACCGGTACTGAGAGTGCGGCAACTCTTTGTGTTGCACGCTATTAAGAACTGCCATCACATGACTTCCAGTTCCGCAAAGGACGGTCCTAGGCGCTCTCGGGATGTTCCACTTCCTAGAGTCAATACGGTGTTTGCCGCACGGCTCCCCAAATACGTTCTCCTGTTCACGTATAACTCTGTATGCAAGCTGATAGACATACAAAATAGCACTTTCTCGGAGGTTAAACCTAAGATAGTGGACTGGCTTCGTTCCTTATCCGATGAACAGACCGAAAGACTAGTATTTTTCTCGGAAATGAAGCGTAGTGAGGTCTTTGGTGTTTCTGGACCGATTCGGCTTTGTTGAACCTCATGGGTTGGATGCGCAGTTTAGAGGGACCTGCTCTGACTCACTCTGCTGTTTTACATACTGACATTACTGGCCATTACCCAACATACAACTCGCGTCCACAGTCTTTCTATACATTACCACTGTTCTATAACCGATAAGTTCGCACCTAAAACAGAAGCACACGTTCAATTGGCCGCCATTACTCACACCATCAGTGTTGTACCGCAGCACAAACACACACATACAGTTATGTACACACATACATTTAGTCATGGATCACACTCACCAACTCACTCTTTCTCTCTCACACACACATACACACACACTCTCTCACACACCCATACACCCTCACTTACAAACACACATACATACTCTCTCCTTCAAATACACGTCCACTCAATCACAATTAACACCACCAACCCACATTGGCTAGTTTAATGAATTGAATTATTTTTATGTCCTCCACTATTTTATTTTTTAATTTTATGTATAGTAATGTCTTAATCAATTTAATTTGAAAATGTTTTTGTATAAAATGGTTTTGTCTGAAATCACACATCCCTGGAAATTGACGATTTTGTTTAATATTTAATTTTTTTTATAGCATTGTATTAATTCATTTTTTTTTTTCTTTTGTAGTAATCTATTTAATTAATTTGATTAATAAATAAATTTAATAAATTTTGGCAAAATGTGGCATCTTGTCTGCAGCATTCTCTAAACTTGGAAAGGTCTTGAATACTTGAGGGGCGTCCAAGTCACAGGCTTAGCCTAGTTTGGAGCCCACGGATACTTCTATCGTGTATTAATTCGTGCTAAATTATCAACATGTTATATTGTGCTGTATTTTACTTTGGAAATAAATTATTACTTACTTACTTACTTTTAAAGTGCACAGCGAATGCTTTTTACCTTCTCTATTTTTCTTTTTAGTTACTCATACGCATACACTGTGTTGGCCGAAAGTATGACCAGGGCAGGGATGTAACGGAGGTCATTTTATCGGAACCGAAGAAGAAGTCAGAGTTTTTAAAGTTGTTTTATCGGAGTCGGAACCGAAGTCGGAGGCATAGGCAGGATCAAAAGTGGTGGCAGGAGAGATATTTTTATTGATGACAAATAAAACATTATTTTGTCAAACACATGGACAAGATAAACATTGACGGTCAATTGATTTAAGGGGTTGGGATTTTGTATTTCCTTTTACTTTCCACCACAATAAGAGATTATCTCATATATTTACACACCTTACCTCAGATTAAAACCTCCGATTTAAAAGTGTCCAAGCCGAAGTCAGAGTCGAAGCTCCGTAACATCCCCGGACCAGGACCAGGATACTGATTCTGACCACAATCCGAACGAGTCAAATTCGGAATGACAATCATTGTCTTTGTTATTTATCCTAAACGGTTATGACAAAGACCGAGAGGTCTGATTCCGTCTCGAGATCAATCGACTGGGTTCAGAATCGCTGCGCTCACTGGTACCAACCTCACCCAAAATGGATTGGCACAACGATTTAGAGCTAGTCTAAATCTATGGATTGGCATCATCTCACACTCACCACCACGCTCATTGGTTAAATCAAAATAGTACGCGCTTTTCCGGTTTCCTGTAACCTGTAACACATTTCCGTCCTTTTCGCGAAACCAATCCCACAAAAAATATCGAGCAGTCTACAGGATATATGTTATTTATTTATTTATTTATGTCATAGCTACTTAACATACGACTCACATTTTACATATTGTAACACATCATTTACGGTTACGTGTAACTATTTCCATTTTTTGGTAGACAATGATTTTATTTGTTTGTTAAATTTGCGGTCTTTGTCTTATTTTGCCATCTGTGTCTATCGGGTGTCAATCCAATTTTTTGGACTCGGTTTTTTTAAAGACCTTATGAGAAAATGTAGGTACCTGATGGTTAGCAACACGCTAGCCCAGAACCCAGGGTAGAATCACACACGACGCAGTTATTTTACTAGGTGTACCGATTTTGATTATTTTTTTTCGTTCCAGAGGCTACCTAAGGGATTACCTTTGATGTCCCTTTGTCTTTGATATAGATTTATCGAAATCGGTCGAGCGGTTTTAGTACTATCAACAAAAAAAAAACAAATACATACTTATGTCGTTGAAATATATAATTATATTAGTTTGTTATGAATTCTATTAAAGTTAGTGAATTGTGTGAGTTAAAATTTTAAATTGTTGTCGGTTTCGTTTTTTTTTTCAGAGATAGCTAATTATCGTAAGATATATTCATCCCTTTTGAATTACTTGTATTACTTCGTTTAAACAAAATCTTGAATGTTCATACATTAAACGACGTCTTGCCTATTTGTAACGTAATTTAGTATTTTTAATAATACTGTTTCTTGACGACCCTAGAGAAAAACAAAAGGAAACAATTTCCCTCAGATAATTTTATAGCGTAATTGAACCTGAGTTTCCTTTACCCCATGGGAACGAAACCTTCCGTATTTAAATTTAGTCCTACAGGTAGAATATCAGTAAAGAAAATGTATGTTCGTTGTAGACAGATTATTATTGTGTAAAAAAATATATGCTTGCGCATTTAGGTACTTTAAAATTTTAGTGATAAAAATTTTAGGGATAAACAGATAGGCAATTGTTTATTGGGCAAAACTGTTATAAATGTAAAATTAGCTTCAAGTTTTTCAAACATTTTCCTTATATTTTTCCAGACCGTTTCCCTTCAAAACGGGTCGACCGTTCACGATAGAAGTGCTGGTTGAAGAGAAAGAGACTCTATGGGCAGTGGACGGGGAACATTACGCGAGCTACGCGCACAGGACGCCCAGCCCTTTGACTGCGAACTGGGTGCAAGTGACTGGCATTCGAGACGCGGCGTTGAAGATTCAGAAGACTGATATATACCCGACTTTAGCTCCCGGATCAGATGAGGTAGGCTTACAATTTATTATGTAATACCATTATAAGAATGATACCTGACTCCGCTATGGTTATGCTGCCTAGTAAATGATTATCAACTGAATTAGAGGTCAGTGGCGCGACAGTTTGTTATTTGAAAATTGTTGATACTACGAGTATAGTACCGATAAACAATTAAGGATGGGCGGAAGGTGAAATATGTTTTACGGCCTATCAAATAAAAAATAAAAAGCGGCCAAGTGCGAGTCGGACTCGCCCATGAAGGGTTCCGTAGTAGCAAGTATCGTAGTAAATAAGTTCTTGTAACTTCTTCTTCGGTGTAACTTTGATAGATGTTTTAATAATTGTATTTATTTTATCTTGTATTTATGACGTACTAAAAAAACTACTCATAAGATCTAGTTCAAACTAATTGTCGTTGGTAGTTTGCCTGGTAATGTACATCATATTATATTTTTTTTAGTTTTATCATTCTCTTATTTTAGAAATTAGAGGGGAGGACACACACATTTTACTACTTTGGAAGTGTCTCTCGCGCAAATTATTCAGTGTAGAGAAAAATTATCTTAGAAACTTCAACATCATTTTGAAGACCTATCGATAGACAGACACCCCACGCGTGTAGGTCTGATGAAATTTTTTTTTGAGTTTCAGTTCTAAGTAATGGGCAAACCATTTTTTTTTTTTGTAAAAATCTTAATGCGGTTCACAGAATACATCTACTAACCAAGTTTCAACAGTGTAGTTCCCATAGTTTCGGCAAAAAGTGGCTGTGACATACGGACGGACAGACAGACATGACGAATCTACGTCCGTTTCCGTTTTATTGGGGTCCGTTTTACGTTTTACGGAACCCTAAAAATGTTAAAATAGTTTTTTACATTAAGAACATACTATACATAGTACTCGTAAAAAAGTTGAATAAGTAAATATTTAACATTTAACTGAACTATCTTGGTGCTCTTTGCTAGATACTACAAAGCTTTTTACCTCTATGTTATTGACCATCAGGAATTCAGGCCTTGACATTACAGACTGGGGTTGGTAACAAATTCTATACGAAATCGAATGAGATCCAATAAATATTAACTTTTATGTCTATTGGAATAAAGTTTGAATTTATTTGATTCTTTTGGCAGACTATCATTAGAAACTCACCTATAAAATAATGTTTTTAAACCCCCTACGTTTGAAGATATAGAGCTAGAGCCCAAGACTGTCAGCCATTTGCTATTTTAGAGATAGCGCTGTACTCATAAAATAAAAAATAAGGAAGGTCTAGTAGTCTTGGATTGAAAGTGTCGTTCTACTTGAAACTCGTATCTGTTGTGTCGTTCCACCCAAAATAGAGGAAAATAATAATGTTTCACTGTTTACTTAATTAGTGTGTTGTGTAACTGTGTTTATGTACTATATGTTTAAATTTGAATTGTAAACAGAATTTTACAGCACATGGTTAGCCTAGTGGGTATAGGGTTCACTAGTAGGTAAATAATCACTACCCACTAAAGAAAGTAATGTCAAATATTATAAACTTTAGGGCTCCCACACAGAACTGCGATGCGATGCGACGCCGCATTTTAGCAAATCGCCATCACAAGTTCCTCTGATGCAGCTAAATCGGATAAAACAGTTAACAAACTACTACTACTTTGTATTAGATATTTTGATTTTATTTTTATTTTCATTTAACGTATTGTGAGCTTACAGCGCTCCACACGGCACGAGCGGCTCGCAGCAGACTCGTGACTACGTACTCACTTCTCACTTGATACCGTTAGTTAGTTAGTTTACCGGGGCCTTTTCCGCACCTAACCTCTTTATTGGGCCATTGTTGTACTTGATACCGTATCTGATACATTACATGCCCCATTGCTAAGTCAGTACCTAGCTCTTGAAAAAGACCGCCAGGCGCGGTTGAAACTTAAGTCGGGCTACACCAGGGGTCGGCAACGCGCGGCCAGCAACCTATCTCCATGCGGCCCGCGACCTATCTCCGTGCGGCCCGCGGTTTTAAAACAGATGTAAAAAATGTAATGAATCGATTAGGCTAAAAAATCCTACTAATATTATAAATGTCAATGTATGGATGTTTGGATGTTTGTTGCTCAATCACGTCCTAACGCATGAACGGATCGGGCTGAAATTTGTAACACAGATAGATTATAGTCTGGAAGAACACATAGGCTACTTTTTTATCCCGAAAAACCAACGGGAACAACGGGAACGAGAACTTCGCGGGTAACACCGCGGGGCGCTGCTAGTATCCTATATGTTTCACAAATTGCAGATATTTGTTTATTTAGCTACATATACAATTAAATAAATGTATCACGCTAACGCAGTCTTTTCAAAGGTAAATGTGGCCCATTGCTCTCGATAGGTTGTCGACCCCTAGACTAGACCGACCATATCACACGTAAGGTACCCGTGAATGATTTTAATATGAATTAAATTAACTTTTTGGTATTTCAGGTACCAGTACGGCCCAGTTTAGACTGTTCAGCGGTGGGTGAGGAGCCTAGCTGGCGGCACAACGTAATCGCCTGTCTATCGAACGGGGTGGCTGAAGGCCACCAGCTAGTTATTTATGGAAGGTAAGTTTTCACAGGCTTTATTATGACCTTCTGTACAACCTTCGTAAGATTGTATCTTTTTTTATTGATTTACTTGTAGGCACACTCTTTATATACTGGGTTTAATTACAGATTAATTATTGTTTGTCTCTAACATCTATTCTATGCTCTAAATAAAGGCGGTCGCAGTTTTAATCACGTATTTCTAGTTCCTGTAGCCTATGTGTTATTTCAGACTATGCATATATAGGTTTGAAGGGCAATGTTGCCAGAGAAATTACAAGGCTTACAAATATAATACCTTAGATCTCTGAATGACGAGCGTAGTGCAGTGCTAGGTAATGATTTGGACTCTTCATGTTCCAATAGCCGCGTGTCACTGTACCTACTGTTATGTGGCAGGCATGTTGCTTACCATCAATTTATGGATGTTTGAATAAGCATTCAAACATCCATAAAAAGCATTGTTGCTCAATCACGTTGTATCGTAAGAACGGATCGGGCTGGAATTTGTAATACAGGTAGATAATAATCTGGAAGAACATATAGGCAACACACTTTTTATCCCGGCAAAATAACGAGAACAGGAAGTAAAACCGCGCAGGCTGCTAGTGCCTAATATAAAATTCAACATTAAAATTAAAATCTACAACATCACATAATTACCAACACTGATAAATCTAGACTTATCAAACTCGATACTATGACATTTGAATGTTATTTCGCAAAAGTCAAGGTTTCAAGAATAGACGAACGCACTGATGATTAACGTCGCTTGAAGATAGGAAAACATTTTTGCACTTATATTACCTACAAAGAAAAATAACAATAATACCTACAGAAAACCTTACAGAATAAAGTAGCAATTGGCGAAGTAAGATTTCTCATGATTCATTATGCATCCAACACCATAAACATCCCATTAAATGTTTCCACTGCTGAAACTCGGGGCCTTCTCTCGCAAGGAGAGAGCTAATGCCATAATCCACCACGCTGGGCCAGTGCGGGTTGGTTTGTTAGTACACATAACTTCGAAAGATTCTGAGGTCGGTTGACTTGTCGGTTTCCTCACGATGTTTTCCTTCGCCGTTTTCAAGTTAACGGCATTCCGCACATGACTTCGAAAAGACAGTGCGCGTGGGATTTGAATCCGGGTGCTCCGGATCGGCAGTAGCCTTTCTCTTTCTCCCGACTAGACCAGCCGTAACTTTGCATCCAACAAGCATCTATATATCAAGCATCATCTAAGTCTTCTATGCTAATGTTATAAAGCTGAACAATTTCTTTGAACGCGATAATATCAGGAAAAACTGGTTCGAATTGAAAGTTTTTTTTTTTGGATATTCCATGTATCGAGGAAGGCTATAGGCTATATAATATCACGCTATTATCAATAGCAGCGGAGTATGAATTAAGAATGTATCAAAAACGGTTTTTTTAGCTTTCGTTACGAGTGTTAACGTGCTCTGAAGTCCGTGACAGCATGTGTCTATCTTTTGAGGTTGCGTCATTATAAACCTTTTTAAGGTTTTAAAGCTAATCAAAGGACATTGTTCATTTATAAGGGACTTTGGGCTAAACGCGGCCATTGACTGTCACTAATATCATATATTATACTTGATGGCTTCTGGCAGTTGATATGAGAATATTATCTTTTGGTAGTAGCAGAAAAATTACTTACGCATATTTCTCATAAGTAATGCGAGCGTTGACGAGGTTATTTTTAAACAAAACTACAACATTTTGTACCTTCGGAGGGACAGAGTCGTTATTGGAGGATGCCATCGATTTCCAAGTGTCAGCTAGGGTCCCAAGAATGCATTTTCATCAACCAAAAACACAATTTCCAAATACGAAACACATGACACAATAAACATAAACAAACAGCTGATAACTACGCATTTTGTATCGACGTATTCAGTGCTGCCATTGTAAAAAATAATTATATTAATATCGATCTAAAAAAATCGATAGTGATCGTGTGGATAAAATGGATGCTATTCTATTATGGTGGCTGCTGTGTTAGTGGTTAAAATGAGTAGGTGATTATTAATACTGCTCTACGGAATTATTGTTTACTGTTTATTCAGCATTAGGCAGTTGTCTCACTGGCGACGATGAACGCTAGATTTAGAAACGAGTTGGCGAGCCGCGGGGAGCGAGTGCGTAGTGCCCATAGTTGTGTACCTCGGATCTATGCGAGTGAGGCGAGCGATTACTCGCATCACTCGCTCGCGGCGTAAAATAACGTGTACGTTCAGATCCACACTGAATAGACAGAAATGAATCGCTGGTTGCTCTCTCGGCGTGTTCTAATTCTAATCGCTTAGCGAGTATCGCTGAGTGAGTGTTATCTTTCATAGCTCTTGTCGCTCAGCGGCTAACTAGTGAAGCGAGTGCTCGCCGGGAGTGTGAACAGTCAGCGATCAACTGTTTGTATATGCATCTCTTTTATTTAGGTACACGGAATGTATATCTATTGTACGTTTCTTGAGCGAGAAAATAGTCGATAGTTACTCGTTTTATCGCCGGCGGTGGGAAAACTGCCTAAGTAGATGATTTTGTTTTTCGTGGCGTTGTAAAGTAAAAGCGGGTGCGATGAAAAACCATTGCACAAAAAGCTAGCTACAGTGTCGCTTGAAAACAACTTAAATACGATATCAATTGTTTATTTCACGCATAATTATTAAGACGACTTTTTCTATCGATTTACAGAAATCGATTTTATTCGAGAAAAAAATCGACATCATTCAAAGCTTAAAGACTGGCAATATAATAGGTTGAAAAGTCAGAAATAATTATTAAATTACTTATATGATGAACTTTTTGTCTATTAATCTGGGTACTAAAATAATACATCATAATTCATTACAAAAATAAATCGATTTTTTGACAAAATCAAATTATCAAGAACATTTTGTCCATGGATAGCCCATTTTGAACAATGTCCTTTGTTCTAAATCTGAGTTGGTACGACCAATTTTCGACAGGTGGCGTAACAACGCGCTTAGGATAGTTTATAATATTAGTGGTCCTAGTCAGGCGCCGTCGCAGCCTCAAATTTGGGGCAGGGTCCAATAATAATAATATATTTATGTCGAGTAAAATAGACTTCACTAGTAGCGGCCCGCGGTTTTACTCCCGTAGTAGCTTTTCTTACGGTAAAAAATAACAATAGCAAAATTTTATATTTTGTTAACACATATTTACATTTTTCAGTTCAATATATTTACGATTCTTCGGATAGCGTCTGATTCTAGTATATATTTAAATATTGTTGCAGACTCCGTCCCTTGCTGCACTCATTCACGATCGACCTCATGGACGGCGCGCGCGAGTGGCCGCGACCGAACGTGCTAGCCCACGTCAGTCTGCGCGCGCACGACGACTCGGCGCGCGACCGACAGCTGGTCGTGCTCAACTCGTGGCTGGGCGAGTGGGGCCCGGAGCGGCGGCAGCGGACCGCGCGGCTGGTACCCGGCACTCACGTGAGTTGTGTGATGAGTTGGTGATACAACTCGTAGCTAGCGAGTGGGGCTCATACCCGGCACTCACGTGAGTTGTGTGATGAGTTGGTGATACAACTCGTAGCTAGCGAGTGGGGCTCATACCCGGCACTCACGTGAGTTGTGTGATGAGTCGGTGATACAACTCGTGGCTGGCGAGTGGGGCTCATACCCGGCACTCACGTGAGTTGTGTGATGAGTCGGTGATACAACTCGTGGCTGGCGAGTGGGGCTCATACCCGGCACTCACGTGAGTTGTGTGATGAGTTGGTGATACAACTCGTAGCTAGCGAGTGGGGCTCATACCCGGCACTCACGTGAGTTGTGTGATGAGTCGGTGATACAACTCATAGCTAGCGAGTAGGGCTCATACCCGGCACTCACGTGAGTTGTGTGATGAGTTGGTGATACAACTCGTAGCTAGCGAGTGGGGCTCATACCCGGCATTCACGTGAGTTGTGTGATGATTTGGTGATACAACTCGTGGCTGGCGCGTGGGGCTCATACCCGGTACTCACGTGAGTTGTGTGATGAGTTGGTGATACAACTCGTAGCTAGCGAGTGGGGCACATACCCGGCACTCACGTGAGTTGTGTGATGAGTTGGTGATACAACTCGTAGCTAGCGAGTGGGGCTCATACCAGGCACTCACGTGAGTTGTGTGATGAGTTGGTGATACAACTCGTGGCTGGCGAGTGGGGCTCATACCTGGCACTCACGTGAGTTGTGTGATGATTTGGTGATACAACTCGTGGCTGGCGCGTGGGGCTCATACCCGGTACTCACGTGAGTTGTGTGATGAGTTGGTGATACAACTCGTAGCTAGCGAGTGGGGCTCATACCCGGCACTCACGTGAGTTGTGTGATGAGTCGGTGATACAACTCGTGGCTGGCGAGTGGGGCTCATACCCGGCACTCACGTGAGTTGTGTGATGAGTTGGTGATACAACTCGTGGCTGGCGAGTGGGGCTCATACCCGGCACTCACGTGAGTTGTGTGATGAGTCGGTGATACAACTCGTGGCTGGCGAGTGGGGCTCATACCCGGCACTCACGTGAGTTGTGTGATGAGTCGGTGATACAACTCGTGGCTGGCGAGTGGGGCTCATACCCGGCACTCACGTGAGTTGTGTGATGAGTCGGTGATACAACTCGTGGCTGGCGAGTGGGGCTCATACCCGGCACTCACGTGAGTTGTGTGATGAGTTGGTGATACAACTCGTGGCTGGCGAGTGGGGCTCATACCCGGCACTCACGTGAGTTGTGTGATGAGTCGGTGATACAACTCGTGGCTGGCGAGTGGGGGCCGGAGCGGCAGCAGCGTACAAGAGACACGAACGAAGAGGTTTGACTCTATTTTGTGATAAAAACGTCTAGGCTGTGGAATACGTTGCCTGAGTGTGGTTTCCCGATGGTTACAATCTCGGTGCCTTCAAATCGAGAGTGAACCGGTTCCTTCTAGGTAAACACGCTCCATCGTAGACCGCATCATCTCTTAACATCATGCGAGATGGTGGTCAATTGTAAACCTATACAAGTTACAAAAAAGGAATTCAGAAGTAAGACGTTAAAATCGATTTTGATAATATTTTTTTTGTTTGATAAAATCACAGTGTAGAGGTAAATATTCCCAAGAGTTGTAACGATTTACTTCTGAATTCTGACACAATAAGGCGATTTCGCACAATATCAATCGGCCATGCAAAAAAAACATACAACCCAATTAATAATATAAGAACCTCTTCCTTTATTGGAGTCAGTTAGAAATCACAAAAAAAAACTTTCAGATAGATTTATAATCATCCAGTCTTCTCTACCCCACTGTCGGTTATACGCCTCTCTTTTATCATGCCATCGTTCACGATCTTATGCCAATGGAGTCCATGTTCGGGGGCCTTAAAAAATATATCGGCAATCCATCTTGCAGCTGGACGTCCTACACTCTTTAAACATCCATGCTTTTGCAACTGAAATATCTCTTTCTCTTTCGACCATTGATTTTGAACGAAGCTGTTTCGTATGATTTCCATTTCACTAACCAGTAATTACTCTATTTCCAGGCAACATTCCGTCTCGTGCGAAGTGCGGCAGAATGGTCTATATTCGCCAACGACATCTTAATAGGAGAGCTGGATTACCGAGCGTCGCCTGAGGGAGTGAAGTCGGTACGCATTCGAGGCGATCTCTTCCCTGAACAGATATACCTCTGCCCGACCTCCAGCTCACCAATAAGCGAATGTTAAATACTTAAATCTTACCCAAAGATCTGCAAATTATGATTCTGGCTTTAATCGATGTAAAATTAAATAGTTACCTTGAAATGTTGCCAAGTTCTTACACAAAAATGAAGGGTATAAAGGTAGTGACAGACGTTCTAAAAAAAACATGATAAGGAGACTTATGAAAGTTTGCTCAAAATTAGCATACTCTGTAACTGTTCACATATGCCAGCAATAAGCATGCTTGTTTTAAGCATACTAAAAAATAAGTATGCTGAAAGTAAACGTAATAGACCTGTTAGGTATTTAGCACTCGGAGTACGCCCCTTTCTATCAGAGTTTAAGGTATCATGGCTCAAAAATCAAAAGTCGGTGAATTTTTATCACGCTTAAAATAAGCAAGCTCAATACTAGCACTAAAAGCGTGCGTTCGTGCTAGTAACAACGACGTCTGTCAGTACCTTTACAAGATGTCTGCTCGTCATTTGGTAAGATGTCATTAGTTTATTGAATTTTTATAAATAATGTAACAGGACCTCGAGATGTACAGATAGTTGGTGCTTTCGTAATAACAATCATGTATTTGTTAAGTTTTAATGTAAATGTAGACGTTAGAATGTATTGACAATATTTAAGCTAGATCACTTCCACTATCATGAATATTATTTGGTAAGTACTTACTATTATATGTGTCGTTTCTTTGACAAGGTTTTGCTGCGACGTGAAAATAAAAAAGCATTTATTAGCAAAGTTTATTTAATATTTTTATATCACCTCCTCAGAGTCTTCGAAGTTGGGAATAGTATTTAAAAATAGTATTTGAGGTTGCCATGATGCGTTTTCAGAATGTATGCAAAATACCTGTCTAAATAAAAAACACACAACACAAGTGGCGTTAACGTTTTTAATTTTGTTTAAAACATAATTATCAAAGTTAAGAGTTAGACGTATTTGTCACGCATCTCTCAATAGCATATCAAATATGTCATTTTGAAAATGCCTCATTGTTTTTAAACAAAAAAGAAAGTTATATATCTAGTTATAGTTCTAAAAATGTCGCTTCGATATCGGCAAACGTGTGTAGGATACTAGGATGTAAGTAGGTATAACATTTTGTCAATTACATACATATAAATATTATTATCAGTCACTGCCTCGGTCAAGTTTTCCGAAATTTTAAGAACTTATTATTTTAAGACGAGATGATATTGCTTTGTTATTATGTGTAGATTTTAATGCTGAGATTTATTATAAATTGCAATTTCTAATGAATATGTGTAAAAAGCGTTTGATTACATGAAATATTTATCAAGTTAAACTCTGTTTTTTATTCCATTTACTATACCATTCAAATTCACGTTTTTTGTACCAATATGGCAACCTGGCAAAATGTACCTACTTTTAAAAAGTACAAAAAATTTATATTGATATATCCACTACGCTACATGATCTTCTATATAAATACTAGCTGACCCCGCAAACGTTGTTTTGCCATATAAGTTATTAGATGATGTCATAATTTATATGGCATATTATATGGCAAACTATTACATGATGACAAAAAAGACTATAATGGATCAGTTATCGAGCGGGATGAAAAATTATTAAATTACTAAAATGGCTATTAAAGAATAGAGGTTGGTGATAAAAGGGTAAAAATTTAGGGTTGTATGTATTTTTAACGCCACATTATAAAAAAATAAAAACAAAAAAATTGTCCGAAAATAATGAAAAAAAAAATGTTTGGGGTGAACAACCCTTGTTACTTTGGGGTATGAAAAATAGCTAGTAGCCGATTCTCAGACCTACTAAATATGCATATAAAATTTGGTTAAAATTAGTAAAGCCGTTTCGGAGGAGTAAGGAAACAAACACTGTGACACGAGAATTTTATATATAAGATATTATTGTATCTTCTAGCTACGCTTCACAAAAATCGCTACATACCTACCTACATTTGAAATCTGATAAAATCGTTAGGCTATTAATCAGAGGTACGGTTCCAATTTCAACCATAGTAAACGAAAAGTGTTGTCGACGAGTACAATTTTAGATGTAATCTTTAAAAAAAATGGCGGCTAAGTGCAAAGATTGTTTTACCTCGCCTAGTACGAGTCGGACTCGCCCATGAAGGGTTCCGTAGCAGCAAGTAACATAATAGGTAGGTAAATAAGTTCTTGCAGTTCGTAGTAACTTTGATCGATGTTCATACCACTTCGGAAGTGTCTTTCGCGTAAATTATTCCGTAGGTATAGAAAAAATGATAATAGAAACCTCAAAAATGAACTGTTTTTTTATACTTTTGTGTAAAAATGTTAATGCGGTTCACAGAATACATAGGTATACTTACCAAGTTTCAACAGTACTGTTCTTATAGTTTTGGAAAAAATGTTCCTGACATACGGACGGGTAGACAGACAAACATGACGAATCCATAAGGGTTCTATTTTTACGTTTTACGGAACCCTAAAAAACCCTTTCATGAGTTTTTTTTGGAAAACAATAAAGATTTTTCAAATCAGCGTCTTTGTGAAATACCTAAATAAAAGTAACGCGCCTCCTTTTTTGACGTGGGTTAAAAATAAATATGATAACGCAAACATTTTTGAGTCTCTTTGAGGAGAATAGTTAGTCTGGGTAGCGATTCTGAAACCATTCGGTTGCATCCGACACGGAATCTCATCTCTCGGTCTTTGTCTTATCTGTTTAGCATGACAAAGACCGAGAGATGAGATTCCGTGTCGGATGCAACCGAATGGTTTCAGAATCGCTACCCTGAGGTCTAAACTATAATACACCATTAATTTTTTACGTAAGATATGAACATTCTTATGTTACCTTTTTCCTTACAAAAACTTAAAAGAGAAAATTAAAAAAAAATTATGTCAATTAGTCAGTTGTTAGTCATTGAATTTCACATTTCACAATGGCTCTGTTGTTGTCACATTTGTAAACAAACATTATATCAGAGAAATTATAAAATAAACTAAATTTAAAATATAAGTTAAGCTAATGACAATGCAAAGTACCCACCACCCAGTAGACCCGCCTAGCAATGTCGCCAAATTCGGCGGTTACGATCCGGATAAGTTAGTTTTTGATTACTTACTTACCAACTTCTATCTTCTGCGTTTTCTATACTTCTATCCTAATATTATAAAGAAGTAAAGTTTGTGTGTTTGTTAAATTGTAAGGGGTAATCTCGGGATCTACGTAACCGATTTTAAAAATTCTTTCACCAATATAAAGCCACATTATTGCTAAGTGTCATAGGCTCCGAGCAAAGCCGGAACGGGCCGCTAGTTGAAAATATAGTCAAATGTAATCCCGCTTTATTATAATATAGAGTGACAAAATGAAATCGGATCCCACATCGGCCGATGTTATCAATATCAAATCAAAGGGCTTGACTAGCAGAATACACTATCATAAATCTCAAATCCATTACGATTGATACCAAAAATTGTCGTGGGTTATAAAAAAATATATTTTATTAGTTATAGACGAATTTGATGTAGTTAACATGAATTAAACTTTCCACAGACGCTCTAATTAGAAACACTGGCCTTTGCACAATATGCACAAAGTTATATTTTCAGATATGCACTTGACAATGTGACCCTGACTGTAAGAACACATGAAGATTTGACGCCAGGAAAGCCACCGTATTTGACGCAGAATACCATTGGAAAATTTCTTCAACCCCTCACTAGGGAGTTATCTGAAATACCTCCAAGGTGTCTGTCTATTTATTAACATTTCCCTTCATAAGTACCTACCTAGTTGATATTCTAAAGTGTGGATGGATTGTGTGAAAGACGACATGAGTAGGAAATGAGTAAGCTTAGATCTGACGAATGACAGAGATAAATGGAGGAAACGTACATGTTGTACCGACCCCATTTAAAGGGTAGGCGAATGATGAGTTGATATTCCAAAGACCAGAACTAAGAAGAAGATAATATTTCACTCTACTTTCGTTATAAGGACAACTTAGGTACTAGTGAAATACCTACGTTGCATGAGTGGGTATTTCCTGATAGATACCTACAATGTCTTCATGGGATTCTTCTAAGTAACGTTCTCCATTGCAGGCCGTATCGTTTCCGTAAGTGCAAACCCAATAGGTATTTATAGACAAAAAATAACTTGGTGCTTAATATTAGTTTTTTAACATAATATATTAAGAATACTATAATCACAGCTATCGTCACCCAGAGATCAAATTAATATGTTTTATTTCTATGCCCTTTAATTTCACTGAAAACATTGCCCTTCAAACCGGAACACAGTGATGTTTTCATATTACTAGAAACTTCGCGATATAAAAACTGCCAAAGTAAATAATAAACTCAGTCAGGTAATGAGGCGTCAAGTATAGTTAAAAAGTCTGTAAAATATAGTTCAAATTACGTGAAAGGTGACGTTAATGTTCCATTTTGTAAGAGAGATTTGATAAGCGACGTACCTACCTGTATCAACATTTAAAAAAGGTTTACACTAATTTCTAAACACGTCGAAATTAAAATTTCGCAGGAAACATATTTTTTCTAACATTTCCGTAGGCCGTTAATCGATGAACTACCTGATGCAGTGATTGATAACATGGTGGCCAAGGATAAAGCTTTCTGGGTGGACAAGCCCGGAGCAAACGCTTATACTATACACGACGCGTTCCAGAAATATGGAATGACCGCAGTGGTTGTAAAACCTAGTAAGTATGGCTTAATATACTCAAGAATATTGGTCGCTTTTTAACCGACTTCCAAAAAGGAGGAGGTTATCAATTCGACCACCATTTATACATACATATATTTTTTATGTATGATTTCTTGAGAACGCCCGCACCGATTTGAACATTTATTTTTGTGTTCAGGGCAGCGATTCTGATACCATTCGGTTGCATTCGACACGGAATCTCATCTCTCGGTCTTTGTCTTATCTGTCATGACAAAGACCGAGAGATGAGATTCCGTGTCGAATGCAACCGAATGGTTTCAGAATCGCTACCCAGATGGGTATGCTTACCGAATGGTCCCATTTTTTTTTTATTTTTATAGCATAGTGACGATACGAGCAGGTCATGTGCCTGATGGTAAGCAACATGCCTGCCACATAACATCACAGTAACACGCAGCTATTGGAACATGATAGTCCAAATCATTACCTAGCACTGCACTGCGCTCGTCACCCAGAGATCTAAGATATTATGTCTCTAAGCCCTGTAATTTCTCTGGAATCATTGCCCTTCAAACCGGAACACAGTAATGTTTGCACATTACTGCTTGGCGGTAGAATATTTGGCAAAGGTGTGGTACTTCCCCAGACGGACTCTGCTAAGAGTCCTACCACTACTAAATATACATTTACCATATACATTTTATTGAAAACGGTCTGGTGGTTTTTGCGACTTCAAAACCACAAAAGCGAAAACTAAACTGATATACCTAATTATTATTAAGCGCTACTCATTCGTCATTACTGTGTAGAAATCCTAACAAGCTAACGACATCAGTGAGTCAGCAGTCGCTCGGTGTGAGCAAATCTCAAAAAAAGCATACCCATCTGGGTAGCGATTCTGAAACCATTCGGTTGCATTCGACACGGAATCTCATCTCTCGGTCTTTGTCTTATCTGTCATGACAAAGACCGAGAGATGAGATTCCGTGTCGAATGCAACCGAATGGTTTCAGAATCGCTACCCAGATGGGTATGCTTACCGAATGGTCCCATTTTTTTTTTATTTTTATAGCATAGTGACGATACGAGCAGGTCATGTGCCTGATGGTAAGCAACATGCCTGCCACATAACAGCACAGTAACACGCAGCTATTGGAACATGATAGTCCAAATCATTACCTAGCACTGCACTGCGCTCGTCACCCAGAGATCTAAGATATTATGTCTCTAAGCCCTGTAATTTCTCTGGAATCATTGCCCTTCAAACTGGAACAAATCATTACCTAGCACTGCACTGCGCTCGTCACCCAGAGATCTAAGATATTATGTCTCTAAGCCCTGTAATTTCTCTGGAATCATTGCCCTTCAAACCGGAACACAGTAATGTTTGCACATTACTGCTTGGCGGTAGAATATTTGGCAAAGGTGTGGTACTTCCCCAGACGGACTCTGCTAAGAGTCCTACCACTACTAAATATACATTTACCATATACATTTTATTGAAAACGGTCTGGTGGTTTTTGCGACTTCAAAACCACAAAAGCGAAAACTAAACTGATATACCTAATTATTATTAAGCGCTACTCATTCGTCATTACTGTGTAGAAATCCTAACAAGCTAACGACATCAGTGAGTCAGCAGTCGCTCGGTGTGAGCAAATCTCAAAAAAGCATACCCATCTGGGTAGCGATTCTGAAACCATTCGGTTGCATTCGACACGGAATCTCATCTCTCGGTCTTTGTCTTAGTCTTATCTGTCATGACAAAGACCGAGAGATGAGATTCCGTGTCGAATGCAACCGAATGGTTTCAGAATCGCTACCCAGATGGGTATGCTTACCGAATGGTCCCATTTTTTTTTATTTTTATAGCATAGTGACGATACGAGCAGGTCATGTGCCTGATGGTAAGCAACATGCCTGCCACATAACAGCACAGTAACACGCAGCTATTGGAACATGATAGTCCAAATCATTACCTAGCACTGCACTGCGCTCGTCACCCAGAGATCGTAAGATATTATGTCTCTAAGCCCTGTAATTTCTCTGGAATCATTGCCCTTCAAACCGGAACACAGTAATGTTTGCACATTACTGCTTGGCGGTAGAATATTTGGCAAAGGTGTGGTACTTCCCCAGACGGACTCTGCTAAGAGTCCTACCACTACTAAATATACATTTACCATATACATTTTATTGAAAACGGTCTGGTGGTTTTTGCGACTTCAAAACCACAAAAGCGAAAACTAAACTGATATACCTAATTATTATTAAGCGCTACTCATTCGTCATTACTGTGTAGAAATCCTAACAAGCTAACGACATCAGTGAGTCAGCAGTCGCTCGGTGTGAGCAAATCTCAAAAAAACCTTTTTGAAAACTAGCAGCGCCCCGCGGTTTTACCGCTAAAAAGAAGCCTTTGTGTTATGCCAGATTATCGATAAGAACAAACTGTGTTCTTAATGTCAACCCGATCTGATTAGCTTTTAAGAAAAATCCAAACTTTCGTGTTTATAATGTTACTAGCAGGGCCCCGCGGTGTTACCCGCGTAGTTGCCTCTGCAGCAGAAGGACAGATACGCAAAATCCCGGAATAGCAAAATCCCAGATTAGCAGAAGGACAGATTAGCATAAAGACAGATAATGTACTGTCGAGATACAAACCCTATTAACCTTATTATCAATATTGACCTCTTTCTCTATACACCACTTTAATTGTCATAAATAGTGAAGATAATCTATTTACTTGTGATCTCTTTCTATATACAATCTACATGGCTACTTTTATTTGTCAAAATAATCAAGTTAATAAGAAGTTAATCTATTTTCAATTTATAAGTCAATGTGACTTTCATTTGATTTTTGACATGAAAGACATTTTCCTCATTAATGAATTAATCTTATACCTTTAAACGAGCAATTCTTGTACCTATATAAATCTTATATATAAAATTCTCGTGTCACAGTGTTTGTTTCCCTACTCCTCCGAAACGGCTTTACTGATTTTAACCAAATTTTATATGCATATTCTGTAGGTATGAGAATCGGCTACTAGGTATTTTTCATACCCCTAAGTGACAAGGGTTGTTCACTAAGGCAAAACAACGTTTGCGGGGTCAGCTAGTATGTATATATAATATATATATATAGAATCTGAATCTCGGAAACGGCTCGACAGATTTTCTTGAAATTATGTTTGCAAGGGATTTCGGGGACGATAAATCGATCTAACTAGGTCTTATTTAAAAAAACGCATATTATGCGCGTTTTTAGACAATGAAAAACTGTCACATTAGACATTAGAATGTGAAGGTAATTTTCGCCGCGTGACGCGATAGCATAATTAGCTCAGACGGGAAGTCGGGCGCTCATAGCGGTCACGAATTAGTAGCTCCGGGTTCGAATCCAGACGGGGGTTCTCTTTTTTTTTCAATTCGTTTCTTTTAAGAAAATCTATGTCTGGGAGTCTTTTATCTGTAGGTATCTAAGTATATTTAGTATTTAAACCGAGCAAAGCTCGGTCACCCAGGTACTAATTATAATACTTAAATATTACATTAATTATGGATCAAGCTGGTGCCAGTGACGGTGCATCGTATGTTAAATTTATTCGAAGTCAAAAAGGTATTCCTGATTTTCAACGTAATACGACGGATGCAATATTAGACCAGTGCAAGGAAGAAGTGTGTAAAAACTTTGAACCAATTCAGAAAGTATTTGAAAACTACATATATAAGATAAAAGAATCGCATTCGCTGGCAATTGATGATGATGATTTCCCGGTATTTTCTACAAAAAGGGACACTCTATATAGATCGCGACGAAAATATCTAAAAGTCACTGAATGTAAAGATATAAAGAAAATAAAATTGCCACACTGTTTAGTGGATAATTTTTTTTATATGATGATGGTGTGGATGAATTATAATTTTTGGAACTCCGCTGGCTAAGCAACTTTTAATAAAATACAAAGTATATTACGGCGATGGGACATTTAAGGTAACACCGACACCCTTTTATCAACTTTGTACCTTGCACGTAGACATTACGAATAATGACGAAGACACTGTCAGTTTTGTACCCCTTCTTTACATTATATTACCAAACAAATCAGAAACTACGTATAGGAGACTTTTTTTAATACTGAGAGACCAATTTAAAATGGATATTACAACCTACAAATGTGATTTTGAATTGGCAACCATAAATGCCGTCAAACATATTTATCCACACGCCACTATCAAGGGTTGTTATTATCACTTTGTTAAGAATGCCTGGAAGATGGGTAAAAAAATTGGATTAACTCTAGTTAAAGATGGTCACAAAATAATAAAATTGTGCACACAGTTACCTCTTTTGCCACCAGTTCTGATTCCGGAAGTCTATCTTAGCATATGTGATTTGTGTCCCGAAAAAACAGAATTCAACGAGTTTCAAAAGTATTTCAATAACCAGTGGATCCTCAAAATAACAAAGGACATTCTTAGCTGTCACAAAGAAAAATTTGGAACAACAAATGGTGTAGAAGGATGGCATCGGAGGATTAACACAAAAATACCTGCGAAACCTTCACTCTTCCTGTTTGTTCAGCTATTAAAAAAAGGAGCATATTTTCAAGATCTGAAGTTGACCGGCAATAGTAAAACACAAAAACGTTCATATCATACTACATTGAAGGATAAAAAAATTGATCGAGTTATCACGAGTTTATTCACTGATAAAATTTCTGCATTAGAATGTTTGATACGTTTGGCCAAAGTTACAAAAACGATTTAACTCTTTGTTGTCCTTATGTACGTACCTATGTAATTTTTTTTTTGTTATGAAGTTAACTATTAAATTTTATTTTGTTTCTGTTTGTGTCTGTATTTCTGTCTTTATGCTAATCTGTCCTCCTGCTAATCTGGGATTTTGCTATTCCGGGATTTTACGTATCTGTCCTTCTGCTGCAGAGGCGCGTAGTTCCCGTTCCCGTTATTTTTTCGGGATAAAAAGTTACCTATGTGTTCTTCCAGCCTATTATCTATCTGTATTCCAAATTGCAGCCCGATCCGTTCAGACGTTAGGACGTGATTGAGCAACAAACATCCAAACATGCATACAATGACATTCACACAAATATTTGTGTGATGAATTCAAATGTTTGCACTGTGTCTGGGTGTTTCTATGTATAATAAGTATGTATTTCAATACTCAATACTCAATTTAAAACTATATAAGTATTATATCAGCTATCTGGCCACCATCGTACAAGCTTTGCTTAGTTTGGGGTCAGATGGTGTTGTGTGAATAGTCCACCAATATTTATTTATTTATAATATTAGTGGGATGGGATTAGTGAGATTTATCAGATATTTTTTTATAACTCAAATGATTCATCTTTAAACATCCTATCACTAGATTTAGGTTTTTAGGGTTCCGTAGCCAAAGGGTAAAAACGGAACCCTATTACTGAGACTTGGCTGTTCGTCCGTCCGTCCGTCCGTCTGTCACCAGGCTGTATCTCAAGAACGGCGATAGCTAGACAGTTGAAATTTTCACAGGTCATGTATTTCTATTGCCGCTATAACAATTAAATACTAAAAATAATATTTAAGGGGGGCTCCCATACAATAAACTTGATTTTTTACCGTTTCTTGCTCGATTATTCCGTCCCAAGCAAACTAGGTGGCGTTACTAGTAAAAAAAAAGCGTTATCGAATTCGTCGTTAGAACCATGAGGCAAAAATCAAAATTTTAAAACACCGTTTGGATGAAATCCTTTCTGCGGAAATTGCGATGTATACGGAATTCCGAATAAAGCCAAAGAGGTTTTCGCCGTTTATTTGCTAATGGTACGGAACCCTTGGTGCGGGAGTCCCACTCGCACTTGGCTGGTTTTATTTTTATTTCTATAGTTACAAGGGTAGTTGTAAAGGCGTACCAAATACTGGTGCTTAAGAAACCCAACAACGAACAAGAACAAAATAGGTATTATCCTGTTGGTAATTAATTTAACTTACATAAATAGAAATCCAGTAAAAGTTTAGTAAGTTAGTACTTATTACGCATTACCATGGACGTACAAACAAGTTTTTTTAAACGTCCATTTATAAGTACATATATTACAGAATATTTTTACTTGCTGCTAACGCAGATAACGCAGTGCATGGGCACTTTACAATGCTGTTTTCGAAAGCTACAAATAAAACTGAATTTCGTTTCGTTACTTGTTACTTGTCAAAAGTTGAATTTTGCCTCCAGGCCACGTGGTTCGACAGCGTAGTTCGATCAATCGAACCACGGACACTTTTTTTCCCCGTTGGTTCGATCAATCGGACCACGTGAACTTTCTTTTCCTGTTGGTTCGATCGATCGAACCACGTGAACTTTTTTATCCCGTTGGTTCGATCATCGAACCATGTGTTTTTGGGAATTCTGATAGTTGATTTATCTGAATATTTAGATTGAGGTTTGTTTCTAATTTTCCATAACAGCCCATCAAGATGTGTTCCCTCGATCGTATCAATATGATCTCGACTGCGTCAGGTACCGACGCACTCATGGTTGCGACGGACTGCAACAGCCTGTAGGAGAAAGAACGGTGAGCAATATTATTTTATTATTTAAAACTAGCGGCCCGCTCCGGCTTCGCTCGAATAATAACCTAGATATCAACTGCAGCGCCATCTGCCGTAGCCTATGTTACTCGGGAATAATGTAGCTTTCCAAAGGTGAAAGAATTTTTGAAATCGGTCCAGTAGTTTCGGAGCCTATTCATTACAAACAAACAAACAAATATTTCCTCTTTATAATATTAGTATAGATAATGAAACAAAATAATTGTTTTTTAAAGTCAAAACTTCTTTAGGCGTTTAGCACTTGGTCACTTTGTGAGATGGGAAAAAACCGTTGAACTGGAAACTGAACACTGGAACTGTTACCGACACCGCTGTACCGCAAGTAGGTACCTAATACTTACGTGGGATACTCAGAAAGTTTTGAGAAACTAAAAAACTAACTTGTATGAAAAAAATATTTATACTAAATCTTTTCAAAGAACTCTCCACCAGCCTCTATACAAAGTTTCATGCGTCTGAACCAATTTTCAAAACATTTTTTCCAGTCCTCCGCAGACACCTCTTCCACTGCCTTCTCAAACGCTGTTATACTTTAGGGAATAAAAAGAAGTCACACGGAGCCAAATCAGGACTGTAAGGAGGGTGCCCCATGACTCTGACCGGTGTGGACTCCAGGAAGTTTCTCGTTTTGATCGCAGAGTGCGCGGGCGCGTTGTCGTGGTGAAGAAGGACCCCGCGAAGCCCGGTGTTCGGTCGCTTGTTTCTCATTGCAGAAAAAACTTCTGGCAAGCATTTGGCGTTGATACTGCTTTAGTCTCGAGAATTGAAATTAGGTACCCCGTAAAAGTGAAGAAACTAGCGATCACAATTTTCCTTGCGCTCCTCGATCGCTTCACTTTCGTAGGTGTTGGTTCATTTTGAAACAACCAAACTGTCGACTGACGCTTTGTTTCTGGATCATTTTGATAAATCCAGGATTCGTCATCTGTCACAATGTCGTAAACGCGCCGTGACGAGCCTGCATAAAATGTTTGTATCATATCACGGCACCAATCCACAAGGGCCTGCTTCTGAGCTTAGGTGAGGTTGTGCGGCACCCAGCGGGATACTATCCTCCTTACGCGAAGGTGCGCGTGCAAAATCTTGTGAACACTTCCTGAACCAATCTTCAGCGTATGCTGAATCTCTTCGTACGTAATGCGTCTGTTTTCTTGAATATTTTTTTTACTACCAGCACACTTTCTTCGGTGACAGCCGTCGTAGGACGACCACTCCTTTGTTCATCCCCCAAAGTAAAACGACCGCGTTTGAACTCGCTATACCAGCGGTCGATGCTTGCTTTTGAAGGTCATCCACAAAACCAATTCGAAGTCGATCAAATGACTCGTCAGGTTTTAAGCCACATTTGAAATCTTAAAAAATCATAGCATGAAAATGTTCTCGACGCAGATCCATTTTTTAATGAAACAAAAAAAAATTGAATTGGCTCTCAAAAAAATGCGGAGGGAAATTTGAAAATCGAACAGATGTATTTTTACTTTTAAATAATCGAAGTTTTTAAAATAATAACAAGTGGCCAGTGGCTTATACATAAAAAACTTTTTTTCGCAAAACTTTCTGAGTTTACCTGGTATGTGCAAAAAAAGTTGTGCGACCATGTGGGAGATTGTGACCTTGACTCTCTCCTAGCGAGGAGCCAATGTCATAATCCATCACGTTCGTCTAGTGCAAGTTGGCGGATGACTTCGAAAGATTCCTGAAAGATATCGGTTTTCACAATGTGTAGAGACACCGATAACGAAAAACCGTTTTCCGTAGATGGAATATTTACTAGCGTGTGACGACATCAGCGTTGCTTTACCAAACAGTGCTTTTACGTAGAAGATAAAAAACCTATTATTTGTTAAATTTTCATTGATGTATTGTACAAAAAATAAAAAATACACACAATATTATATTAAGTACACAATTAAGTTAAATAATGTTTATTTTTAGGATGTTCATAATTTGGCTATATTTTCAACATTGTCAAATCCTGTATTCTCTATGTGCAGAAAATGGTTGGCGCTCATTGTAGAGACTGCAAGAAACTGGCCATTCCAGGTTTAACACCATTCCAACTAGCATGGGCTAAGGATCCTGGGCAGAAGAGGTGGAAATATTATCCCGATCTTTCTGCTGAAATGTCTCATCAAGAAGTTAAAAGTTTGATGGAAGAGTATGCTCTTATTGCTTTCATATCAATATTATAGGATCTCTCTACTTATATCTACATACTTCTAGATTAGGAGACGTAGGTATTAATAAATTAAAAGAGACTCCTGTAAAATAGGTATTTATGCAAAACTTTTGCCTTTTGCAAATGTTACGTATGCTGGACGCTTTTAAGTTTTACAAACATGACTGGGAAACTGTGATAACATTGCGCAAAATACATCACCCAATAATTAATTACCTTGCATGAATGGTGCTATAGTTGAGATTTAATTCAGAGGGTATAAAAACGCATTAGTTGTAGTACATAGGTACGAGATGAAGCATAGGTTGAGTATAGTGAGTACGGTAAGCAAATGGAATGCGTTCAGGTATGCTCATCGTATGTGCGTAAGTGAGTAAGTGCCCAAAGCATAGAATAAATACTAACAAAGTTCAATAGGAAGTAGATACCATTTGACGCCAACTGTTATAGGCTCCTATAAAAGGAAAAATCTTTCTTTTAACGTTTACTTTTATTCCCTATATTTATATTTTATAGCTTCCTGGTTAAATTGTTAAAATTATAATATTTGATTTGTTCTCTGTTGTAGAGTCGGACGCCCCTACAAAAATGAAGCAATCAATTGGTATTACGAAAACTATCCGCCTGTAAAGTACAATACGATTATTAGGAAATTTTCTCAATAGCCTCCTTTGCCCGTACACAAATACCTACTCGACACGTATTGTACGCGAAGCCTCGGCCCACCGTTTGTCGTATTAAATGCATAAATAAATCATGTCAAGTCAGACTCACTTAAACTATATTTTTAGAAACAGATAGCTTTCAAGTGTAATAACTTGGCCAAAGATTAAAAAAACATTTATTATGTAGATACATTACAGTTCTTACCTATCGTCCACCTCCTGAGACCACTCCTGGGTGAACCGTGGAAAGTTTTTTTTACAACGGTTCACCTCTCAGATAAAACTTGAAAGCCCCTAACTTGATGTTGGTGACGGTACACCTAAGATATATATAAATAATATACCGATCCGATTAGGGTATATCACTAAGATTTGACTCTAGGTGGGCTCCCGCCAGAAGCTCTGCGGTCAGCCCTGAGTGTCGTTTCTCCATAGGTACTCGGCCTGAGCTCCACTACGGCGGCGGCGGTCGGTTCGTTTCGATCGCCCCCCCTTCCCCTTCGCTCCGCTTAGCCTCGCATGGCTTGGTCCACTCAGGACCTCCCTTGAGCTTCTGGCTCCCGCATTTTTTAAATACACTCTAGGGGTAGTAGCGACAAGCCCTAAGTGGAGTCGACCCCGACTCCACTTAGCACTCCGACTCTGAGCACCCGCTCAGAGTCGGATCTGAGTCTTATGTAGGTTACCTAACCGGTCCTATTTGGTTATTTAACAAGGTAGACGGTGGAAACTAATAATTTCCCACGGTTCACCCAGGGTAGCGATTCTGAAACCATTCGGTTGCATCCGACACGGAATCTCATCTCTCGGTCTTTGTCTTATCTGTTTAGCATGACAAAGACCGAGAGATCAGATTCCGTGTCGGATGCAACCGAATGGTTTCAGAATCGCTACCCAGGTGCGTTCAGAATTTAATAGCTTATTTTGAAAACTACGAGGGCGAAACCGGAAGGCGTGGTCATGAGCATGGCCATCTAGAAATACTGACGTAATGCTGACGGATCATGGCCAATGCCGATGGTCTCGAATTTTCCCGAAGATTTCTTATCATTCCCGATCGTGACGCAGCTCACAGCCCATGAAAAATCTGTCTGTGGCGCGCCAAAAGAAGTTTTCACTGCGAAAAGCTTCCCACGATTCACCCAAATGGTCTCAGGAGGCGGACGGTGGGGAGCTACATGTGTAACGTATGCACGTTATAGACCATAATCACACCAGCGCCCACGAGAATCAAGCGCGAAGTTTGTTAAATAAAAATGATATTCCAAAAATTAAGTTATTTAATTATATGCACTAAGTACTAAGTAATAGAATCGTAGACACAACCAAACAACTTTGGATTCGTTGGATGATCGTCTGAATGCTCTAAACGAATTTCGAGTTTTTTTGGGGGTCTCCAAATGCCGTGGTTGTTCGCACAGACTAAAGAGATACGTTGTCCGAGCAGCTCTGCTGTTCTCGGGCTCTACAGTGTTGGAACTTCATAAATGATAATCATATTTTATTTTATTATGAAGTCGGGTATTATTGATTTTCATATTAATAGAATCAACCGGTGCATTTTAAAAAAGATACACCTTTCAAGGACATGACGTAGGTATCATGTACCAATCCGCACTTTTTGTATTGGATTATCTAGTCTTGGCTCTCTTTTTTTGGAGTAAGCCGTAGTGATGGAAGTGGGAACATACAGTGGGATGTTTATTCTAAGCGGGTTCTGCCCTTCTGACACTCTTTATTTCCTCACGGTAGAACCAATTGAGATGAGCCGGTGCTACTGTAAATGTCATTCCAATATGTGGCACTATTTTGCTAAACCATATAAAAAAATATGAATGATAAGACCGGTCAAGTGCGAGTGGGACTCCCGCACGAAGGGTTCCGTACGATTAGCAAATAAACGGCGAAAACGCGAAAACTTCTTTGGCTTTATGCGAAATTTCCGGTTCTTTCCCGTGGTTCACCTATTTTGTCCACCTGGTGGACCACGGGTAAACATATTCTTCCGTGGTCCACATGATAATCGCGTAAATTATTTTTCTTGAAATATATTGCCTATTGTCCACCTCTTTTCATTGGCTAGATTAAATCTATGCAACATTGATCCCGACAAATTAAAAAGTACACCGAATGATTTTTTTTTTAAATTCATTTATTGAAATAATTTACTTCAATTAAAATGATGATTACTTAAAACTAAAATTGCTCTCAACGTAGTTTCTCCAATGCGAAATTGATTGGAATTTCACCATTTAGTAACTGTAATTGTATCCCCATAATATCATCGTCGTTATCTCTTATATATAAAATTCTCGTGTCACAGTGTTTGTTTCCTTACTCCTCCGTAACGGCTTTACTGATTTTAACCAAATTTTATATGCATATTCTGTAGGTATGAGAATCGGCTACTAGATATTTTTCATACCCCTAAGTGACAAGGGTTGTTCACTAAGGCAAAACAACGTTTGCGGGGTCAGCTAGTCTATATATATTTTTCTTCTCTTCGATGTTGTCTTGAAACTTGATGTTTCTAGTTTTGTTAAACCTTTTAATAGATTTATTACCGTTGCATTTCTTTTATTTACTTCTTTATTCAATTTCGAATGATAAGACTCTGCACTATTATTGGTGCGGTGTCTTTTTACCAAATACGCACAAAATTTCACTGAATTTATCAGTCAGCCAAAAACTTTCAACGTACTGCATACGTTGTAAGTTCTTGAAAAAGAGGTGCACTTGAAAAGATTCAATTACAGTGAAGCACGTCAAGGAAAGACCAAAAAGATTGTGTGCTCAAAGGTGGACCACGGTTAAATAATAATTTCCTATGGTTCACCTTAGTTCACCTGGTGGACCACGGAAGAATATGTTTACCCGTGGTCCACCAGGTGGACAAAATAGGTGAACCACGGGAAAGAACCGGAAATTTCTTATTCAACGCAATATTTTGCAAACTGCAAACAGGCAATTGGTTTTGTTAACATAATATTGATTTTTGGTTCATGTTTCTGACAATGAATTCGATATCGCGTGCTATTTTTACTAGTAGCGCCACCTAGTTTTTTTTTGACGGACTAATCGGGCAAAACTCAAGTTTGTTGTATGGGAGCACGTTTTTATTTCATTTTTAGTATGTCTTGTTATAGCCGCAGTATGTAGATATACACCATCTGTGAAAATTTCAACTGTCTAGCTATCACCGTTCTTGAGATACAGCCTGGTGACAGACGGACGGAGGGACGAACGGACGGATGAACGCACGGACGGACGGACGGACAGCCAAGTCAAGTAATAGTCTGTATTATCTATTCTATGGTAATAGGGTTCCGTTGTTACCCTTTGGGTATGGAACCCTAATAAAAAGCAATATGAAATATGAGTCTTGTACCGGAAGTCACGATTGAGTAAAATTATGTAGCACAAGTAAAGTAATGTATGCTTTTAATAATTAATTAAAAATAATCTCTGCCATTAATTCAAATGTCACTGTTATATGTCAGGACTATTAAATTATCAACATCATTATTTTACAACTGTCAATGCCAGTTAGCTTAGCTAGCTCTCACGACTTTGTTTTCTTCGTTTTTCATGAAACTGAAAGTAGAAAAATGTTTAGTTTTCTGAATTAAATAAATCCAGAGAACAGCTGAGCAATTATATTCTCTGACCATTAATTATCGGTAAATTGGAGAGTATTTGCCTATTTGCAGTCTGTGCTAGGTTCAAAAGTTTGACCTTCTCAAGGTGACCGATATCGTTAGCCGGTTTTCCAGTCAGGGTTGCGAGAGTCCGGCGAGCGCACGGCTCTTTCCTGAATTAAATAAGTGACGAGTCAAGATGAGCGTTCAAACGGACTCCGATAAGCGCAAGCAGATCTCTGTCAGAGGGATAGTTGCTGTGGAAAATGTGGCTGAAGTGAAGAAGTCTTTCAACCGTCACGTCCACTACACCCTGGTGAAGGACAGGAATGTTGCGACGCCGAGAGATTACTACTTCGCCCTGGCGCATACTGTCAGGGATCACCTCGTCTCAAGGTGGATCCGCACACAACAATGTTACTATGAAAAAGATCCGAAGGTAAAATTAATCTTATTAGTTGTAGTTGCTGTTTTCCAGTTATTTTCTTTTCCTTTATTGCAACAAGGTTTTCTATTTCATTTTAATCTTATATCGTTGAAAATCCTACCCACATTATTTATGGTTTCATGAATCTGATTTATTTACTCTCAAATCATCTACGAGCATAGTAACTGTAATATTTAATAGTAAACAAAACATAAAAATTGATGATCTTCATGTTCCAATAGCTGCGTGTCACTATGCTGTTATGTGGCAGGCATGTTGCTTACCATCAAGGCAAATGTCCTGCTCGTCTCGTCAGTCTTTATTTAAAAAAATTGAATATTGCTTCTGTATATGTGTAATTTCATTGAATCTGATAACATCAGTTCATAAATTGATTGAAGCTGATAAGCTGTAGTTACTATCCTAAAATATGTTATTATGTTGTTTTAGTAAGTACAACTACTACAACCCACCCTGATTTTGTTGTGGTTGCAATATGTTATTGGAGCTCAAATAAAGATCCAGTCTTTTGACATTGAATTCATATTATAATTAAATTCCATGAATCAAAGATTTTTTTGAACTAAGGGAATAAATTAGATTTTTTTTAGTTTTTGAGTTAATAAAAAAAAATATCTTGTTTCTTTATAGAAACTCAAAACTTCTGAACTGAATTTAAAAATTCTTTGAATAATAGAATTCTTCAAGCCAATGATAATGTAACATTCTTTTGAATTTTAAATATTTTATGGGTTCAATACATTTATTACTAACAAATATGTATTTCAATAGTATTTACTTTAAATGGAAGTAAATTAGTAGTTAGTTCATAGACAATCTCATGCTATAAGGTAAGGGTTGGATTTGTTTTCTGAAAAATACTATATCAAATTCCTTACAAGGGATTTCGTGTTGAAGTTAGTCTGTAAAGAAATGCTCCTAATATTATCCAGAGACTTGGCAACAGTAATATCGAGGTTCATTGCACTTTGTCTTTATTTTTATCTTTGTTACACATGGTGTGGCTTAGAGATAACAACAAAAATATTTGGTTGGTAAAATAAAATTATAATCAGCGAAGAAGTAAAATATTAATAGTAGTAGCAGTAAAAAATATTAGGAGTAGTAGTTTTAAATTATGATTTGTTTTTCTAAGGGCTGGTTTTAAAGGTAAACTGTCAAATGGACCAATTAAGATTTACCTTTTGAATGTAAGAATGAAAATTCTTTATTGTTCACACCATTACAATGATACACACAATATGGGTAAAACAGTATGACTAGTGGAAGAACAGGTGGCCTTATCACTGAAAGCTATTTCTTCCAGGCAACCTTTATCTGGTAGCTATAAAGGTGAAATTTTGTTGAAATGACCATTTGAGACCTCGGAATTGAGATTGTAAAAAAATTTAGAAGCATAAAATAAGACATGAAATATGTACAACATAGTAGCAGCTCCATGTAGTTTTATCCTCGCAATCCCTGTTCCCATTATTTTCCTGAGATAAAAAGTTGTCCATGTGCTATTTCAGACTATAATATATTACTGTGCTCCAAATTTCAACCCAGTCAGTTCTGACATGATTGAGCAACAATCCTACTTTGACATTTATTTTATTAGATTTCTAGGAAGGAGGCTGAAGTCAAAAAATTATGTAGTTTTGCTAATGCTAATGGTAAAACCACAATTAAACTACAAGTCTAAGAGATAACTCAGGTATTTATTAATTTATTTTCTTCAGAGAGTATACTACCTTTCGCTGGAGTACTATATGGGGCGTTCTCTCCAAAACACCATGATAAACTTGGGCATCCAAGGAACCGTGGATGAAGCCCTGTACCAACTCGGCCTGGACATTGAAGAGCTGGAGGAATTGGAAGAAGATGCGGGTCTCGGAAACGGAGGCTTGGGTCGCCTCGCTGCTTGTTTCTTGGACTCCATGGCTACACTTGGCTTGGCTGCTTATGGTTATGGTAAGATTTTTTTCTTTATCAGGTCATTGAAAAATCTATGAAGATAACTGAGAGCTAATGTGTCAAGTGTCAAATATTACCAATATAAGTAGCCCAAGACGTCAAACTGAGGTGGCACAAGCCAGCATATCTATCACAAAATTAATAGGTAACTGTAGGCATAGGTTCGTTCTGGAGTGGTGGCTGAAATTTAGAATCCGTTTCTCTAAGGCTAGATGGAGTGATTATGTAAGGATACAGGCAGGAGCAGTCGTAGGATAAAATTTCGCAATTTAAACTCTCGGATGATCTTCGGTTTTGCAGCCAACGCTCGCCGTACAAACCAACCGATGGCATCATCTTGGAGTTTGAAATTGAAACGTTAAAATGTAGTTATAAAAAGAATTGCATTTACTAATTAACTGCCACATACACATTCGCCACTGTATGATATAGGTACGCGCATCAGTCCATATCGGTCAATAATAAAATAAAAACTGTTTTGGAACAAAATTTAACTTATTTTGGGATTGCTTTTATTTATTTGACCTAAATCACTTCAGAACACTCCAAGCTCGTCTTTCCATCGCGTTGGATGACGACCCTGGGGTCGACTAAATGAAATGAATAAATATTAGGAGACATTCCTGACGCTACTCTATCTAGCCCCAAACTAAGGAAATATTGTATTATATGAGCCAGTTAGCTGATTTAATACATGTAAAAATGTATAGTATATAGGTACTCAATGGACAATGACAGGATAGTGTTCATTGGTGCAATTAAAAAGATGTGAAAAACCTAAAATGAGTGATTCTAGCGACGAAGAAGTTTATTGACGTAAAAGTTTAAGTTTATTTTTTAAGTGTAATATGTAATGCGCAAAGCATTCATTAATTTCCTCGCTGAGGTGGAATAAAAAGTTACGTGTTGCACTCGAGTGCAATAATTTTTCACCTTGTGCTCTTTTAATTCCCTCGCTAACGCTCAGAATTTTAATTTTAGGATCCTTCGCTGGCTCAGTCATCAAAATTGAGCACGCGGTTAAAAAGCAACTTTGCACTCTTGTATAACAAATAACTATTAGATATTTATATAACTCGGAAACTATACTGCAATAGTCCGTAAACTCGAATCCCCAATATCGGATAGGTTATTTTTGTATCTCAAAACAATATCTTGTGATACAAGTGAAAATACGTGTCATAGTTAGCCAAAGATTATAAACAGATAAACCAGTTTTTCGCGAATGAGAGCATACGACGGTAATAAATATGAGCGTACCTAGAGGTAATCTCTGAGGGTCAAACTGTACGAGTAGAAATACTTGACATTACCTCACACAATCATGTATGAACTAATTTGAAACGGTTGTCAACGTCAGCCCTGGCAGCGAGCCAATACTAACGTATTTACTAAACTGTATAAAAACTGAATGTTTATATAACCGCAACCTACAAAGCATAATGCTCAATGAGATTTTTAAACTGCAACATCTCATCTGTAGTGGTAGGACTCTTTGCAGAGGCTGCCTGGGGAAGTACCACACATGTGCCAGTAATTTTACCGCCGAAAAAATGTGCAAACATTGTGTTGTGTTCCGATTTCAAGGGATGAAGGGCAATATGTTCAGAGATATTATAGGGCAAAGAGATAAGTCCTCTTATATCTAATGGGTAATGATGTAAACTCTTCATGTTGCAATGCTACTACGTTGCGTGGCAATGTGTTCTAATGAGCAGGCGTGTTCGTACAATCAGGAATATGTCCGGCTCGTCCCGTCACTCAATATTGTAAAAAAAAACTCAAAAAACTTACTCACCAAATCACCACATGACTGGGCGAAAAGTTTACATCCGCAAAAACCTTCTTTTAACTTCGAATTCAGAACGCAACGCATTTTATGTTGTTGAAAAAAGGTGTTGCTGAGTTTCAGCGTCGTGAGCTATCTTTACGATGTTTTAAAAACATATTTCAACAACATCAACAGCCCACTAAACGTTCCCACTGCTGGGACTCGGGGCCTTGTCTCGCAAGGAGAGAGTTAAGGCCATAATCCACCACGCTGGCTTAGTCCGGGTTGGCGGATGACACATGACTTCGAAAGATTCTAGGTACATGTCGGTTTCCTCACAATGTTTTCCTTCACCGTTTTTAAGTTAGCGGCATTACGCACATGACTTCGGAAAGACAGTGGTGCGTGTGAGGTTTGAACCCGGGGTCTCCGAACCGGCAGGCGCCGTTCTCCCGACTAGACCAGCCGTAACTTCATAAAAAATATTTACGTAAGAGCATGTAAGAGTAAAAGTTCGGGGAGTATAACTAACTCTATCTAGGAACGCCGGACTTTCGTCTCAATCAGAAAATGAAGGCATTAAAAATCATAAGACGGAGGCATGCCCTACTGAAGATAGGTTTGAAAATCTTGAAATCATTTAGGACTTTTATTCTTTCCTTGTGAGAGAAGGAGAAGGGTCTACCGCCGAACGAAAAATGGCATAACTTTGATGTTTCTCTCTCTTTTCTTTTCGCTTGAAATGATAGATAGAGACAGCATTAGCAAAGCGATAGCCGATTTAGTGAGGCGGTAGAAGCGCCGGTGTCCCAACAATGGGACTATAGATGTATGTTTTATGTCTAGAGGACTCTGATGGTAAAAGCCTGTTACGGCCTTCAGAGCTGCAAATGAAACAAACCTTAATTCAGAGTGGGAATATGACCTATCTCAATGAATGTTAAAATAATAAAGTATATTAAAGACAGCATCATTTCTATTATTAACTCTATTCGGTCGGTTCTAATTAATTCGAATAATTTAAATCGCTGAAACCCGTTGCCAAGTGCACCCAAACAACTTGTAATGATCTCAACATTCATTCAGAGAACAGTCGTCAGTAAAACAGTATAACTAGGAGTGCATAATATGCACTATACAGCCATCTTAATATCAATAGGGTACCGGACTGGATCAAAAATACACTATTCTAATTAGTCCGTAAGCTAGATCATGGAAAAATATGGGACACGTATTTTTTGTTTTTTCAAAATATTAAAAATCGACAAAGATATAGAACATCAAACTTCGAGAGTGGGGGGTCGCGACGTCACTCGTGAGTAAAAATCGTAGGCACGAGTGACGTCACGCGAAACTTCTAAGGCCCTGACCACACATGCTACTTTTTGCAGCAAAATCGCGTGATTTAGCAGCTAACGCGGAAACGCGCGCTTTAGCAGCTGAAGCGGAAACGCGCGATTTAGCTGCAAAAAGAAGCTGCATCGCGATGCAGCGACTGTTTGCGGCTGTTTGCGTCTGTCGCGGCCGCCGAGCAATTGTTCCGTTCAGTGTTGCTAACTTGGATTTTTAAAAAGTGTAGACAGGTTTAAAAATACGTAGAGTAATATTAAATTATGTAAAGTTTATAGAACTGCGTACTTTTTTTTTGAAGTAGTAAGGTAGTAAATGTAGTGTACCAATGTAGTTGGGTGCAGGGTTTTTAACTTGTCTGTGTAGGATTTACGTCGAACAGTATATGGCCATATTGTCGCTTTTCTTTGCAGACTTTCAAGTAAATCGATATCTTTTTTGAAGTAGTCCTCACATATGTTTCATACATTTTAAGAAACATTTCCACAGTTATAGATTGAAAGGAATCAGAATAACGTAAAGAAAATAGTTTGCTTTCTGTACAATTGCAGAAATGTGTTCTTCGCATTTTAAATTTAATATTTTAAAAAGCCTTTATTAACAAAACTTAAATACAATGAGAACTATACTACGTTACATACCTAACTAACTACTTACACTAAGCACACCTGAATTATCCACAGACCAATGAAGGACTACAGATATCAAGATATTCAAACCCACTACCAATCGAAAGCGTACCCAGCATACTTACAATAGTCATGCACAATAGTCATGCCGTCAGGTCTTCTGCCATCGTCACGCCCAAGACGGTTCGAGTACGGCTGTTATAATTTAATGTAATTATAACACCGAGGTCTTTTTGCTAATTGATTGAGGATTTACAATTATATAAATTTATAACTTTACGATCATGGACGTACGCTGGAAAATAAATACCACTAAAGTGCATAACAACTTTTAATTTATTCCCGAGAATATTTTTATCCGTGTTAAGAACAGACATTAATAATTGTAGATATACGCTAAAAGCAAAAACACGTAAAGTTGGCCACACTTAATCGAAAGTGTAGTTTTGTTTAAATCTAGAACAACCACAGTATAAAAAAAATACCAGTAGGACGACTTGCTTTTTCATTTGGGAGAAATGCTAACAGTGCTATCTACTAACGATAAGGCCACCGCTTGTAACACTAGTTTTATTGTTATTATCTGCTGTATACGTGTTTTTTGTTTATGGTATGTACAATAAAGAGTATCTATCTATCTACTATTCGTAGCTACTTTTGACTCTACTAAATTAAAGCTTTAACTATTATTTAATTATTTATTGAGCAATTTTTTGACCCAGTAGGGATTTTAACAATTTTTCGGAATTGTTTTTATTTCTTAAAGATTATAGCTTGTTGATTAATAAAATAAAGTTTAAAAATGTGTGTATATTTGATGAGTATAATAGTAATGTAATTCTGATTTTTCCCGCTAAAACATTACCGGCTGACATTACGTCACTAACAGCAAAACATTGGCCATGATCTATGATTGCATGTCCAGTTTATGTGTTTTCGTAGGTACTTTTACTTAAATACAAACAATCAAAATCGTCGTGGCTAAGATCGCATACTATAATAAAAATGCAGAGAAGCAAAAAACGACTTAAAAAGGGTATTAATTATTGCCTAAAATATAATAAACATACATTCTAACATATGTCCATGAACCTTATTACATATACTAATACAAAGACAATGAATTCAAAATGTTATATAATAAAGATGTACGAGCTTCAATCAGATTTTAGCAGGCTTTCGACATAATCTTTGCCTTGAACTTTAAATACGGAAAGTGACGGAGCTTGTCTTATTTCCACGGGCATGGCATTCCACAACTCAACTGCTTGGAATGCAAAAGATTTGCCGTAGAATGTTTTGCAACGTGCAGAGGGCGCTTGCAGAGACAAATTATAGGTTGATATAAGATTACATGAATGGACGCTACTGTAGAATGTAAAGCAGTCTTTCAGATATCGTGGTGTGGCAGTGTTAAATATAATACTGTTAAGCAGTGAAAGAAAATGAGCATTCCGAAGAAAGCAAATGGGGAGCCACTTGAACTGTAGGAAAAGAAATTAATAAACAGTTGCAAATTAGGTATTTGAAAACTAGCCAAGTCAGATCTTAGTTTTGAACCAATTATCCTGAGAGTACAGTTTCATTTATTATGAAAATATTTCAGGATCGCCCATTAAACTTTTCACTCACCCATTTAGATCTCACTTCTTTTGTTGTTCTGTAATAAATTCTATAAGTAATATTTAGTTTGATTTTAATTTCATATTTATATTTTTGATGGCATATTGTCGTCCTACTGGGTTTTTCATTATACTGTGACTGAGTCCCCTGCAGCTGCCGCTGCATCACGCTTCCGAAATACGCGAGTCGCAGCTACTTTTTGAAGCGAGATGCAGAGACTAGATGCCTGTCGCAGCTTCTTTTTGAAGCAGGATGCAGCAGCTAGACGCCTGTCGCAGCTACTGAAAGTAGCTAGTGTGAACAGGCTGTAAGCGCTGATTCTTCGTCATTTTTTTGTTTGTGAAACAAAAGAAAAAATACGTGTACAATATTTTTTTAGCAATCTAACTGACGGACTAATTAGTTTTTTTGAGGATTGTACCCTATTGGTGGGCATTTCTCACACAACACTATCAGATCTAGTACCAAACTAAGCTAACTACTGTGGGAACCAGTTGATAATAATTTTGTAAATACGTAATTTATGATACACTACTTAAAATAATCCAAGATTCACACTGAGCTATCAAGAAATATTGTCTTAGGAATGTCAGCCATCCTGTTGAACTAAGAGGTTGGCCTCTTTATCCTCTATGAAATAATAGAAGTATTAACTTCGATTTCTTTGATATATTTCTTGGGTCTGCAACGCCCTGTTTTCCTTCCTTAACTATGTCTATTCCCGTAAACATATTGCATGAAACTGCGTCAAAATATCCGTACCTTATACCTTAAAATACTGTCAATGTTTGTGATTTGTGATAAAATGTAGCGTTTAACCATTATAGTTTCATCATCTAGCTTAGGCTGGACTAGGTTAGCCTAGTCCATTTCTGGAAAAAGGCCTCTCATTATTTCAAGTACCTGGGTGACCGAGCTTTGCTCGGTTTAAGTATTACATATACTTAGATACCTACAGATAAAAGGCTCCAAGTAATTTTCTTAAAAAAAAAAAGGAAATCTTGAAAAAAAAGAGAAGCCGAGAAGGATTCGAACCCGGAGCTGCTAATTCGTGACCGCCGCGATCGCCCGACTTCCCATCTGAGCTATTATGCTGTCGCGCCACGCGGTGAAATTTACCTTTGCATTCTAATGTCTAATGTGACAGATTGTTATTGTCTAAAAACGCGCATAATATGTGTCTTTAAAAAATTAAACCTAGTTAGATCGATTTATCGTCCCCGAAACCCCCTGCATACATACTTTCATCAAAATCGTTCGAGCCGTTTCCGATATTCAGATTCTATATATATACAAGACTTGTATATATTACAGGTATATACAAGAATTGCTCATTTAAAGGTATTAGAGTAAAATCCCAGAGCTCCCAGACGTCACCTATTTTCTGATGAATGAAATGTGGACGATTGAGTAGAGTTAGTAAGTACTAAGAACACATGCTTACTCGCTAACTTGATTTTTCCAATAAGACAGACCAATCTAAGGGGCCAATCATCCCCTAAACTCAATTTTAAGTTAATATTTCCTAATAAATGTCTCACTCAGTCTCCCGCTCTTACCCATAGGACATAGTTGAGTTTAGGGGGTGATTGCCCCCTTAGATTGGTCTATCTTATTGTAAAAAGCAACAACGTAGTTGTCTGACGAACATATTTACAAATGGAGCATGAGAATTTAAGTGAAGTTAAATTAAAGCAAAACGGCTGACGGAAAGTGTCTGGGAGTATTGGAACCTTGTTTTTAAGGATGTTGCCTACAACATACGTGAAAATCACTTATTAGAAAATACGTGAAGTAAGTAATGTTTGTATGTACCTTCATTACTCTATTATGTATGTACCTCATTACTACCTTTGAGATATGGGATCTCAAAATTGGCCGTCTAAGCAAGTTACCGAGTAAGCATGTGTTCTTAGTACTTGCTAACTCTACTCAATCGTCCACATTTCATTCATTAGAAAATAGGTGACGTCTGGGAGCTCTGGGATCTCGGACTATATAAGATATGCCATGCAACTTAATTAAACGATACCCGAGATCTTCTCACAATTTATTTACGTATTCTGATAGACCAATACACGTATCGCAGCCAACAAATATTTACGATGAGCATGAAATAAGCAGAAATGTACACTAGATGTTTGTTACTAATATAATTGCCATATATACTAATATAATATGCCAAATATATTTAACTAGCGGTCCGCCCCGCGTTTGCCCTGGGTGCATACAAAATGTAAATATAATAATAAATAAATATTTTTATTCATCACATACATAAGCCAATTAACATGAAACACATTAATACCTACACATTATTCCTTAAAAAACTAGACTTATACAATTAAAGATCACAAATTATAGCCTATAGCACTCAATGATCACGTAAATATCCAACAGTGAAAGAGTTTTTAAAATCGGTCCAGTAATTCGTGAGATTAGCGTGTTCAAACAAATAAACTCTTCAGCGTTATAATATTAAAACAAAAATAGTAAATATTATATAATATTAGCGTGGTTTATCTTTGCATACATATTTTGCATACACATTTGCATATATCTTCAGCATACTATACAAGTATAGTTCTACGTTAGTATGTGTAGATGTAGATGCTCCTCCCTGAAAAAAATCTGGTGGCGCCGTGGCGCCCATGTGTGTTACTCATTCGTATATATATATTTCTTAAAATATTCTCCATTACCAGGTCTTAGATACGAATACGGCATCTTCGCTCAGAAGATCGAAAACGGCGAACAACAGGAAGAGCCCGATGACTGGCTCCGGTATGGAAACCCCTGGGAGAAGGCTCGCCCTGAGTTCATGCTGCCAGTCAACTTTTACGGCAAAGTCGTCGACACACCGCAAGGAAAGAAATGGATCGATACACAGGTATGAGATGTGTTAAAGACTATCTGTTTTCAGCTTTGACTTTGGTTTTGTTTGTATGTAATTAAACTTTCGGAAATTGAACTCGTATTCTAAACATTGCATATAACTTAATCGAGATCTCAATTATTATTTAATTATCTCCCAACGTTTTAGTTGCGTTACGACATGGTGACGCTTCTCGTGACGACTGAGTCCTATGTATTGGTTTTAGTATGACGCAATGTTGGGTAGGATGTAAGTGAAGTCCAAAAAAAGTTGCCATGAGTAGTTTTAGTTTTGTACTCGTCCAGTACAATGTATATTCTCACTTTACAATTAGGCTCGTCCCGAGTTCTATCTCGCTCTTTCCCTGTAGTTTACTGAGGTAGAGTGACTAGTAACGCGACTCTGCAATGTAAAATATGAAGTAGCACACTTTGTATCAACACTACGTCGCTTTTATATTTTGACTTTGTACGTCTTGTACGGGACAAATGTGGCAGTTATTGTATGTCCTGGTCAACACTAGTATGATGAAATAAAACGTAGTTAAACAGAGGTAGATAGGTTTTTTGCTGTATATGTTGTGTGTTTTTAAGTTTCAATATCTGATGCAAGCATGATTCGCAAAATAGTGTTTGATCAAAAGACTTTGTCTTCTGTTTTTTGAAAGGAAGTCTTCCTTGCTCAAGTCATGCCCAAGCTTGAGTTCAAGGACTGTATAAGTCTTTCTTAGATATTTACAGGCATTACTTAGTTCCTGTATGTAAATCATATAGTATATTTATATAATAAAAAAAATATATAACTGGGTGTAAAATTTTGTGTGGCGCGAAAATATTAAGGGCCTCAGGAGTGTCAGATCCCGACAATCACTTTTCCCTTTAGTCCCCATCACCATTTGTAGAATATACACCAGGGTATAAGAGCGAAGATTCTTTAAGTATCGTGCTTAATGTAATTTAAAAATAACTTCCAGAATTCAGGTTTAGTACTTTTGAGAAATGCGGCGTTAATTTCGCACGTAAATTGCATTTTATTGTGCCGACTAACTCGAGCGAAGCAAGATGTGATTGGGGACGACAATTCATCCAATTGAGTTGGATAAACGGAATGACATTAGATGTTCATGCGATTCTTTAAACGTTTAAACTAATAGACAATTCGCATGACATTCACGAGTCAATAGTATTACCAGTCACGTCTATAATTATAGTTTTGTCTACACTCTGAAATGCATTATTTGCGTAAACGGCTGAGAGTGGTCATTCCGTCACAGTTTTCAACGTACAGATTGTTTTTTTTCTTTCTACATTTTTGAAGAGAAAATATCTTTAGACGCGTTATGCATTTTCTGTGAAAAAATAATTGAACTAGCGACTTCGTTAACGGATTTTAATAAAATTAAATGAGTAAGTACATTACCTGGATGAACACAAACACTTTTTATCCTGTTAATAGTTATCGCGGGAAACATCGCGGCGCGCAGCTAGTCGTAAATAAAGCATTTATCCTTATAGACTAAATGATGAATTCGAGAATGTCCGTCCACCTTGACAATGACTTATGTTAGTATTAAAACTAGACAAATGTATCACGCGAAAAACATAGCAGCGGTACATGACCAACACAACATTTATCATAAGCGTGAATGTAGATAACGCGAGTGAGGCTGGTACCTATACTAATTACTCCAGAAAATTTATCAATGTTTACTACATTGATAAACATTCTAATAAACTGCTGAATTAGTATTGTCGCTATCCAAGTCCATTTACCTGCAAAAGCAGCATAAAACTCATCCAGTTAGACACCATTTTATTTTTACAGAATAATTAGGATCATCACTAGGTCAAAAATAAACCATTCTAAAATTTACGTTCTATGGCTATCAACATCACCCATAGAACGTACATTTTAAAAAACGTTTGTTATTTTATGTAATTTATAAAAAAACTACTGCACCTATGGACTCAATTTGTCAAAGATGATTATTATACGGGATCAAGGAGCAAAGAACAATGGCAAAATAATAGTTAGCTTCATGGGATAGTTGTATAAGGAGGCTGCTGTTCCTTCGGTAAGACAGTTGTTTATCCATAAAGCAGTACTAACAATTCACAAGTCTCTGAAGGAGTCAAGTCAGCTCACTGAGGTGGCTTCGAGAAGGGTTTTTAGACTACCAGTTTGCAATGTAAGATCTACTTTTGCTGCCAGACATCCTAAATATCTGCTTCCACGAATCTATAATGAAACTGTCAAGGCTCTCCCATTCATCAAGTGTGAACGGTTCACGAAAGTAAAGCGAATGGTTCGCATATGGCTAAACTCTTTGTCGTATGAGGATACTGAAAACTTGATCACTCGAATACGTTCAGTGTTGTGAGTGGTCACCATTGTAATCTGGCACTGTTTGGGGCCTCAGCCAGTTTGTGATTGAAAACAGGCTGGCACACGTTTGATCTCGACTTAGTTGTACTTTTTATCGTCTACCTTTCTATCACTTCCTTTTTACGAACTCACCCTCATACTCACACACGCACACATACACACCCTCTCATACACACATACACACCCTCTCACATACACATACACACCCTCTCACACTAAACACATCCTCCCTCACACTACACTATATCTACTTCTGGAACTGGGATTAGACCAAAATTAACATTTTTGATACCCTGTGTTTACTGTGTTTTTGCTTTCGTTCTCTGGCTGCCACAGCACGGGCCACCGAGCCTAGTGTGGGGCCGAAGGCTAAGTCTGGGAACATGTTATGTATTTTCATGTAAATCTAATTAAGCAATTTTGTAATCTGTTCCGATTGATGTTTCTAGGTAATAAAGATTTGTATTTGTATTTGTATTTGTATTTGTATGGTAGCGTCTAGAAATAACGTTTATACGAAATGAATTTATGGTTTTTTCTAAGATTTTTCATATAAATATTTGTAGTAGAAGCCACAAAAAATATTACGAATTATTGGGTTTTCATTTGACTAAAATAACCTAGTACACCATTTCAATGTGACCATATACTTCTTATACTATATATATCTTACTATTTTGGAAGTAATTGTTAAACAATAATGACGGAAAAAAATATTTTATTTCGAGTTGGTTATCATTAGTATATAGAATATTAGTAGTTATAAAAATAAAAGATAGTAGTGGATATAAGTTTCATTAAAACTTCTTTCCGTAATATTAATAATATCAATGTTAAAATATTGGTATAATTATATTTTAATGTTGTGGCAACATCAGAAATTCCCTTATGTCACTGCGGCTGAAGAACTAGTATCCATAGCCAAACTCAAATTAAAAAAATATATTGTGTCTCTAGCATGTCAATGTCAGCCACTAATACAGAGTATCTCTGTCAAATCTCTCTATTTAGTCTGTGACTTATCGAATTTAATGAACTTTCGAACGTAACTATATTTATTTCTAGGCCTTTTGAAGATAAAAATCTTTTCATATCTTACTCAGGGACTGACGTTCAACATTTTGAGATATTTTTGATGTATAGACGCTAACATTTCGTCTCAACTATTTTGAAGTATGAAAGTCTGCCATTGTTCTTTAAGCAGTTGTTATATTTTTAGAACCTCCCATTTCAAAGTGAACTTTTGCGTAACATGGCGCAGTTACGTTCTATTGGTGCTGTCAAAAAGAAAATAAACGGTTGGATCTACTATAGTTAGTCCGTTTGGTAGATTATGAGAAAATATGGGATACGTATATTTTGTTTTATCAAATTATTAAAAATCGATAAAGATACAGATCATCAAACTTCCGAAGTGAGGGGCTGTGACGTCACGTCTACATAAAAACGTATGTAGACATGACGTCATTCGAAACTTCTAAGCACTATAATATTATCTAATGTAATTTTTTGACGGACTAATTAGATTTTTTTATCACCATGCCTATTAATATGTTTTTTTAGGGTTCCGTAAAACGTAAAAACGGAAACCACAAAGATTCGTCATGTCTATCTGTCTGTTTGTCTGTCTGTCTGTCCGTCCGTATGTCACAAGGCAAGTCCGACTCGCACTTGGCTGCTTTTTATTAATAATAGGTATAATCACGGGACGATCAAGACATGCACCTGATGGCTATGTCTACTCATTGTATACTTACTAAATATACTTTCTTCCACCTGTATTTTCTATCTGCAGTTGTCTATAACGATTAACATTCGTATACCCTTCAAGATAACAAGTGCAGTTAGATGCACATAATGTATCTTTTCTGCCTTATCTGCATCTTATGACTATCAGGTCTAGTTCACGGTTAATGACCGTGCATAGGCATGATTCCGGCACTTGTTATTGTTATTACATTTATTATCACCACGCGTTAATCTTCTAAGGTTTCCCTGTTTATACTAACTCCATTCACAACAAGACTAATTAGCTACGTCATTAGATTATGGAACTGCACTTTGACAAGTCCTTCAATGATTATCTCAAGTTGTGAAAGCTCAAAGGTCTGATTGTGTTTTGTTTACAGGTGGTTTTCGCCATGCCCTACGACAACCCTATCCCTGGATACAATAACAATGTCGTAAACACGCTCCGTCTATGGTCTGCTAAAAGCCCCATCGACTTCAATCTTCGATTCTGTAAGTATTTAATGTGATAGCCACATAGATACACTAGCTGTTACCCGCGACTTCGTCCGCGCGAAATAAATACTAAGGTAACTCAGGCAGTACCTATTTGTATACCCAGACACATTTACGGTTACTATAAACAGCTTATAATAAAACAACTGTATACAATTTCATGAAAATCGGTTCAGTTGTTTAGATCTGAAAGCGTAAGAGACATTCGGCCCCCATTTCAACTCCAATTTCAACCCCGTACAGTTTGAAATTACAAAATTGATAGAACAAACATTTAATTGCTTCGTGTCAAGTGTCTAGATACAAAATTTGATAACTTTGAAAATCACGAATTTTCATACAACCGTTCATCCCTTGTTTCACACTCTTAGGGGTTGAATTTCGCAAAACCCCGTCTTAGCGAGCGCCTACGTGCTAAAAGAAACCTCCATGCAAAATTTCAGATTTCTAGCATTTGTAGTTTCTGCGATTCCTTGATGAGTGACCTTTCGCTTTTATATATATAGATATATTTACAATATCATTTCAGCGAAATGATGTTTCAGTAGTGTATGTATACTCTAAACTGCACATTACCACGTTGATGGAAAACAAAGCAAATATGTAACCAGATACACTTTATTGACACACCAATAAAAGACGGTATATAAGAATATATCTGTCCAAATACCCCCATGACAAACTAAATGAAAAACAAATCTAGATGAAATTACAAAATATCTTCCTGATAAAGAAAACAGGCAACGGCTTAACGAAACGTTAACATTTACAACATAAGTTTTTATTTTTAAACTTGGCAAAAATAAATTTAACATAACGGTATTTTCATTTATCTTTCAGTCAACTCTGGAGATTACATTCAAGCCGTACTAGACCGCAATGTAGCCGAAAACATCACTAGGGTTCTCTACCCCAACGATAACTTCTTTGAAGGCAAGGAACTCCGTCTTCGCCAAGAGTATTTCATGTGCGCTGCGACTCTTCAAGACATCATCAGGAGATACAAGTCTTCAAAGTTCGGCAGCCGCGAAGCTGTTAGGACCAATTTTGACAGTCTTCCAGAAAAAGTCGCCATCCAACTCAACGACACCCATCCCGCTCTCGCTATTCCTGAACTTCTTAGGATCCTCGTCGACATCGAGAAAGTTCCGTACGAGGAAGCCTGGGATCTTGTAGTGAAGTGCTGCGCTTACACCAACCATACCGTCTTGCCCGAAGCCTTGGAAAGGTGGCCTTGCTCGATGTTAGAAAACTGTCTCCCGAGGCACATGCAGCTGATCTACCATATTAACTTCCTGCACCTTCAAGAAGTCCAGAAGAAATGGCCCGGCGATGCTGACCGTATGCGTCGCATGTCTCTGATTGAGGAGGAAGGTGAAAAGCGAGTGAACATGGCCCATCTCTGCGTCGTTGGCGCTCACGCTGTGAATGGAGTGGCGGCTATCCACTCTGACATCCTCAAAGCCACAGTCTTCCGTGACTTCTTTGAGATGTGGCCTGAAAAGTTCCAGAACAAGACGAACGGTATCACCCCTCGTCGCTGGCTCCTGCTCTGCAACCCTGGGCTTTCCGATCTGATTTCGGACAAGATTGGCGAGGAATGGACCGTTCACTTGGAGCAGCTTCAAGGGTTGAAGCGGTGGGCTAAAGACCCTGCTTTCCAGCGCGCTGTGATGAAAGTGAAGCAGGAGAATAAGTTGAGACTTGCTGGTCTGATCGAGAGGGATACTGGAGTGAAGATTAACGCTGCTTCGATGTTCGACGTACAAGTGAAGCGTATCCACGAGTACAAGCGTCAGTTGCTGAACATTCTGCATGTGATCACGATGTATAATCGCATCAAACGTGACCCCACGGCCCCGGTGACCCCTCGCACCGTGATGATCGGTGGTAAAGCCGCGCCTGGCTACTACATCGCGAAGCAGATCATTGCTCTGGCCTGTGCTGTGGGCAACACAGTCAACAATGACCCTGATGTGGGAGATAAACTGAAGCTTATTTTCCTGGAGAACTACCGAGTGACGCTCGCCGAGCGCATCATGCCCGCGGCCGATCTTAGCGAACAGGTTTGTATTTTTTTACTGAAGCAATGATTGTAAACCAATCGGTTTACACTATTTTGTAAGTTTGTGGTTTTTTCTGGAGTTTGTACACACCAAACGGGATGTCATTGCAGGTCAAAACGTCCTATCTACAAATTTAATGGAATTAGCCATTGTTAGATGAAAAAAAGTGTTCTATACTACAGTAGATGGATTTTAGCTAACTACCACTATTTGCTTTTCTTTTCATCTTTTTTTTTAAATTTAGTTGTGAACAGACTGGTCTATGACTTTGGTGTGTTTAAGTGTGATGATGTGCCAAAGTATAGATATAGATAAACTCTTTATTGTACTTAAATTACAAAGAAAAATAACAATAATACAGAAATAAAGAATCAAAATATATCTAGCCACACCAAAACAAATATGTCAGCTGCGAGTATATAGTTTGCCAAATATACGTCTATCGACGAAATTAACAGAATCTTAAATCTGAAAAAATATGATCCAACTAATGTTAAAATTCAGATAGGCGTTATCTGAAGTTTAACATTAATCTATCCATCTATCATCAATAAAATTATTATTGGCATAAACTCCCTTATCGGTTGTTGCACAAAAAAGTGTAATAAGACTGTATTCTTACATTATCGAAGTGAGAACTTAACCTTAACCGCATCGAACATTTTTTGGTAAGGTACAATCATATGGTTTCACATCACTCAGATGCTATTACCCAACGGCGGCGGCATTTCTAAATAATAACATTATCGCGTAAAACTATCGTTCGTAAGTAGACTTTAAAAACAACTATCTTTACTTGAGAAAAAAATGGATTGGTTTATAAAGATCTTATCTTAAAAAGAGTAGTTTAAAAGAGTATTTCTTTTAACACATTTGCTCGTAAAGGGTCTTTTATTTCACCAATTTCAATATCTTGGATGGGTGAAATCTTGTGAGTCGGTTGTGAATCGGGTCCCCGATATGCGTAAGAGCAGTATATATGTAGCTATATAGGCATTGGATAACATTAGTTATGTTTAGTACTAAAATTCAAAGTTATAAGTTATCACTTCTGTTGGTAGTCGACAGTCCCTATGGCTGCCAATGTTTATGCAATAGTTACAGCCGTGTAAACTGTGTTGCGACCGGCCTTTCTACCGCCTAACTGAATCAAGCGAAAGAAAAGAGAGAGTAATATCAAAGCTAAAACAGTTTTCCTTACGCGGTAAAGCTTCACGGCTTTTTAAAGCTTGGTGTCTTCAAATCGAGAGTGAATCGGTTTCTTCTAGGTAAACACGCTCCATCGTAGACTGCATCGTCGCTTAACATCAGGCGAGATGTCAAGTATAAACATATCAAAGTTAAAAAATAAATAAAATTGTGCAGTCTAAAACGTCTCATTCTTTTACAGCTTGTTTTAAATATAAGATTACAAGTTTGAGTGTGTTTCACATCTCGCAAAACGTAATTTCATTTCTGTGTAAAGCTAATTCAAATATGAAATTATAAAGTTGGAGTATGTTTCCAGATCTCGACGGCCGGTACCGAAGCATCGGGCACCGGCAACATGAAGTTCATGTTGAACGGAGGCCTCACCATCGGCACCATGGACGGGGCTAACGTCGAGATGGCCGAAGAGGCCGGGGAGGACAATCTCTTCATCTTCGGAATGAGGGTCGACGATGTTAACGCTTTGCAGAAACGGGGGTAAGAATTGACTATGATCCTAAAAAAAACGAATCAGTCCGTCAGCTAGATTGCTATAAAATATTGTACACGTATTTTTTCTTTTGTTTGACAAACAAAAAATGACCAAGATATAGTGCTTAAAAGTTTCGCGTGACGTCACTTGTGGTTACGATTTTTACTTACTCTGGAAGTTGGATGATCTATATCTTTGTGTATTTTCAATAAATTGATAAAACAATAAATACGTGTCCCATATTTTTCCATGATCTAACTAACGAACTGATTAGAATGGTTTATTTTTGACTCAGTCCGCTACCCTATTAGTTACTTTATTCATAGTAGTGTTTCACATAACGATATATTGTATGAAAATATTTTTTCAAGTCTAATAGTCGCCCGCGACAATTTAACAAGGAACAAACGCTTCAACATTATATTATACAAGGTCGTAATCTGCTCAGCATATCCTAACTTTTTCAGCATATGCTAACTTTTATCATGAAGCTAAATTGCGAAATACAATTGATTCACTGTTGTATGAAGTACTGTTCGCACCTTTGGGATGGGGCGGCTTACTGAGTACCAACTGGAGGCTCCGAAATCGATCGACAGCCGCCAAAGTCAACGACACCCTTGTTCGAAAAGAGTTCAAAATCTTGAACATCGCAGCAAAACTGCTAGCTTATCGGGTTTTTACCGGTTACATTTCGGATAATGTGCAACTGATGTAATACCAACTTTCCCTTTTTTCTATCGGACTATACGGAGCTCTAAAAACCGACATCGCTTTATAGTTCATGTCCCAAAACTTGGAACGAAGAGGTTTGACTCCACTTTTGTGATAACCTCGGGAACGGAACGCGTCGCCTGAGTAGGTTTCTCCGATGGTTACAATCTTCATCTTTTCGTGTCACAATTAGTCTGTTTCTTCTAGGTAAGCACGTTCCATCGTAGTCCGCTTCGTCGCATAACAACAGCCGAGATAGCGGAAAATGTAAACAACATTTTCTTATAAAATTGGCAGCGGGACTGCAGATAGAACTGAAAACTTATAACTCAGAATTTGATAACTCACTTAGGAAACTAAGCGAGTGATACCGTGTACATATATTTACATACGTTTTCTAAGCATGGCCATGGTTAGATGTGTAAATGTGTTATAGTAACCATGGTTACACGCCATGGTCATGTAGAAATGCTAACATATTTCTAGATGGCCATGAGCCCGAGTTCAGCCGAAGATTTCTTTAATTTACGAACGTGACGCTTGAGGTCAATTCACAGCCCACGAAAAATCGGTATGTAGTGCGCCAAGGGAAGTTTTCACTTCAAAAACACCAAGACATGAAACTTATTTCTCGGTGTTTTTGAATAATTTCGGGTCAGAAGTAAAAAAATGCTCATTAAGTACCTAAATCAATCCTTACTGTTTACAGATACAACGCGTACGAATATTACGAGCGCAACCCTGAGCTCCGTCAGTGCATCGAACAGATTCGCAGCGGATTCTTCTCCCCGGACGACCCTGGCCGCTTCTCTCACGTGGCCGACGTTCTGCTGAACCATGACCGCTTCTTGCATCTCGCTGACTACGACGATTACATCGAGGCGCAGCAGAAAGTGTCTGATGTGTATCAGGTAAAAACAATTTATATCCAAAAAGAAAAAGACTCGAGAGTCTTTGTTCTTTACCCCGGACGACCCCGGTTGCTTCCCTCACGTTGCGGACGTTCTGTTGAACCACGACCGCTTCTTGCATCTCGCTGACTACGACGATTACATCGAGGCGCAGCAGCAAGTTTCTGATGTAATGTATAAAGATAAGCGCGAAATACCTATAATACTCATCGAAATGCTGCGATCAGTTGGCAGCTTTGGTATGCCCCTTATGCTAGAGAAGTAACCGGTACGCCTATTCGTAGCGAAATCAGTTCAAGAGGTAAAACTCATCGCCATATGACCCGAATGACGTCCACTGAAAGACGAAGGCCTCTCCCAAAGATCTCCACAAATACCGGTATATCGCCGCCTGCATCCAACGATTTCCGGTATCCTTCACCAGACCGTCGGTCCATCTTGTGGGGAGGAATATTGGCAATATTGCGAGAGCTACCAGCAAATTTTGGGTAGGTATTTAAAGTAAGCTGAAAAATTATCACGTAGCTATTATACCCCAACACGCAGGTGCAGACCTGGCTAGTAAGTTGCGGAGCAAAATGATACAAGTTTGCTCCGGATTATGATAAAAAAAGAAACATACTGGCGGGGGTGCAGGGTGTAGCAGGATAGCTACTGATTTCAAACGAAGGTGTCACAGTACTGTCCATTGCACACACTGTCGAAACTTGTGCAATAGGATTACCTAAGCAGATCGTTATCATAATTGTAATATATCGTAGCGATCGTGATTTTGAAATGATTTTCGATTTTTTAGGCAAATAACTTCTAAAGATAAAGCTACTGGATTTGATAAAATATGTTGTTTTAGGTAAGGATTTAACTTAGATAATAATTGAATGCCTAATCACTCAGAAATTACATGACAAAATGCTTGACAGCTGAAAAAGTAGAGACGCTGCTTGAACCAATCAGATAGCACCGTCCGATATACGACACACGACTAGACTCCTACAGAGACGGAGATTTGTAGGACAACATTTGAATGAGCAAAGCATGGACTTGGTCTTTCTCCAATACTACTGGACGTCTACTCAAATTCAACGTAAAACGTAATTTCGAAATAAACCCGCGACTTCCTACTCCGGTTCTACTTCGTTTCGTCCGAACGAACATTGTTTGACGTTTAAATGTTCTAAGCCTACTCTAATTAAAGTAGGCTTAGAACATAACAGTGGAAACGTCGGATTGAAGTAGAATCGGAGTAGGAAAGTTGCGAGTTTATTTCGAAATTACGTTTTTCGAAAGAGAGTAGACGTCCTGATATTGACTGTCTTTCCATCCTGATACATAATACACAACTGACTCCGTCTATGAGACTTTCTATAATATTGGGTCGTTAAAAGACCGAGACACTTGTCGGTCGCGGCGCGAACCCCCACGTAAAAGACCGAGACACTTGTCGGTCGCGGCGCGAACCCCCACGTAAAAGACCGAGACACTTAACGCTGTCTCCGGTCTAGGTCTCTTGTCTCGGTCTCATTTCTCTGTCGCGTCGCGAAGTTTTTCGGGTGTATTTTATTAAAATTCAATTGTTTCTTGCTGAATGAACCCCACAGCCTGTATTTATTTCTACTTTCATTATTGTCCCCAGGATCAAGCCAAGTGGGCTGAGATGGTGATTTTGAACATTGCGTCTTCTGGCAAGTTCTCATCGGACCGAACTATTGCTGAGTACAGTCGCCAGATCTGGGGCGTTGAACCGTCCTGGGAGAAACTGCCCGCTCCGCATGAGACTGCTTAAACATAAAGCCGTCTCACTCGCACACCATTAGAAATAGAAATGACTTCATCCGCAATTGGTTTACTCACTCGAATCTGTCTGAAACGAGCGATTGTCTCACTCTCGCAGCTTCAACAAAGAAAATTAGACATCTATCTTTCTCACATCTTTGCGGCGCGAGAATGTTACGTAAGCATTGTCATTTACATAATTGAGTTGGCAAAGATATAGCACGTCTAATAATGCTTCAAGTATGATTAATTTTAGCATCTAGTAATCAGTAAAACAATAAATAATTTGGATAACTTTGAACGGCAACGGTTTTGTGATTGATGAAAAATTATGTTATAATTTTATTGCAGGAAGTCGCCACAGATGGCGCTAGTAGAGATTTAATGTTTAATGTCTTGTGCTATATTTCTTGCCAGAAAGTAGTTAGTGGATAATTTGGGTGTTGATTAGATGTAGAATATTATTGTTTGATTGAGTATATTTTGTATACAAAATTATTGACGCAGATATTTATTTTTTCTATCTATTATATTCAGTGTATGAATATTTTGAGATGATTTTATGTAAATTCAATTATTTCTGATTGTAATATAGAATGAATTAACCATAATTTATACATATTCTTACCTATTAATATGTACTCATGTTGTTTATGATATGTACTGTTCTTAACTCTCTTGGCTCTGCCATTTTTCTTATATTAGATGTAGATACTCAGATTTTTTCATGAATAATAAATAAATATATATAAAATTCAGTAAAAAATTAAAGTCTAAATTATTCGAGGTAGCTATTAGGACTAAATATATTTATGTATGCTCTGTTCGCCGTAAAACCTGCCTGGCATAATCCAATCGAAATAAGTAACAATCGCGATCTGAAACTTACACATTGAATAGTTCATGGAGTCCGTCATTTTGATCTACCTTATAAGCCAGGCGATGGTGAGCAGAATTTAAGTATTCATTGTAAAATTTGTAGAAACTAGATAACACAAACATGTTATTATATTTCAAAGTACCGTAGTTAATGTTGATACTTGTAGATATTGTATGAAGAACGCAAGTTCCTAAAAACGATGAGATATTTAGTGTTTTGAAACATGTGCGCAGATCGTTGTATTCAGCACACATGTGTACGAATTTATTTGTGCCATATTTTTTCTCGTCTTCCCACAGTCTAACGGGAACATGTTAAAAACCAGTTATTAAAAGTTACTAATTAAAATTGGAAGATTTAGATAGATATTAGTGTTGTGTAATTGGATAGAATACAACCAAATACATAAACCAGTATATTCACTATCAATACTGGCCCTAAAACAGAACTTACTTTTGCCTTACTTTTGGCGCTATTACAACTTGTTTATGCATTATTTTGACTAGAAGAGTAGCTTTTTCTTCTTAATTGAAATAAAATGAGACTCAGAATATTGTGAAATTAGTTAATGTATTCAGTGTCAGGCCCCAAACTAAGCAAAGCTGATATCAATCCTAAGCTAATCTCATCCACGCATGCCTTGCGATGGGTCTACTGAACCCTTCTAAATATTGGGTCCCTGCTCGAATTAAACTCAGTTTAGCATCATAAACATCTTTAGTGATTTTGCCGAACTGCAAAATGTGGTCGTTTCATCATGTACATCACCTGTCTCAGTCCTGTACTAGTCTCATTCATCCACTGACCTGCCACTGTTCCATGTCAAACTAAATTCATGAAATAAAATATCTAATCTTCCGACTTTCACTAGACCAATATAACTAAATAAATAATTTATTAAAGACTAGTAGAATTATTCAAAACGCGGAAAGACCTACGATTTGATATAAAATTTGAATTACTTTTATAAGGTTATTTTTCTACGAATTAATGCCATCCATGATTTTTCGACATAACGTTGTTATATTAATCAATATTTATATTTTTAATAAACTATGTAATCATGTATGATGTTTGTTTTAATTCAAGATTATTACTAATTATTTATTTGTAACAGGTTAGAAGTACCTAATAAATCAGGAGAGAATCAAAATGGCGTCTTATCAAGGCGACATGAAGGAGGCTTGCGATCCTTTGTAAGTATTTCACGTCACTACGTAGAATCTAACGATATTAAATTATGTAAAAGTATATCTTGGTTCTAGAGTATTATGTAGACGTGGCCAAATGAAGTAACTACGATTTTCATAGGAATTGCGATGGTGGCTCTCTCGTTGAGTAGATGCAAAAGCTAAAGCATCCAATTCAATAAAAGCGATGGAAGAGCGAGATAAAAAATACGAGACTTGTGAAACGCGTGCGTACAGGATACACCGGGAGTGCTTCGGTACTAAATATTATTTAATCTGTGTATCCAACTGCACAAACAACACCAATGGCTACTTCAGACTACGCTATTTCTTCGATTTCACATTTTCATTTTAAACACTTCCGTCGTAGTCTTGTTGTCTTCTTTTTTATTTATTACTAGCTGTGCCCCGCGGTTTCACCCGCGTCTATTTGAGGAAAATTCATACTAAAATATCCATTGCTGGCCACTTTATTACGTTTTACGGAACCCTAAAAATACGTAAATAAGCAACAATGCATTGTTGTAGAACAAATTTGATTACTTCAAATGACACAAACTTCAAATGTAGACACGCGCCGTCACAGACTTCAACGACCAAAGAGAATTTAAATTCACGAAACTAAAGCTCTCGAAGAGAAATATTTTTCCCCGTTTTCTTTACATTCTTCACTCATACTCCGTACCTATTGATAGTAGCGTAATATTATATACCCTATAGCCTTCCTCGATAAATGGAGTATCCAACAAAAAAAGAATCTTTCCTATCGGTCCAGTAGTTTCCGAGATCCTAGCGTTCAAACAAACAAACAAACAAACTCTTCAGCTTTATAATATTAGTATAGATGGATCGGTATATTTGGAGGCTTTGTGCTTGTAATAATTACATACAGAAAACTGAAACGACTAACACAGTAAAGCGCAAAAATAAACACAGAATGAAGACGACATAACCAAGAGAGCCATGAGTTTGAATGGGCATCCCCATTCAAACTTATGGTTACTTATATATACTTGGTTATGTTTTACGACATAACCAAGAGAGCCATGAGTTTGAATGGGGATGAATATGTGAATATCGTGGTAGAGGGCAATCAAAGAAATTGTGGATGGATAGTGTGAAAGTGGACACGATTAAGAAAGTAACCCAGATATGACAAATGGTACAGATGCATCGAGGAAGCGGACGTTTTGTACTGACCCCACATACACTATACAGTAGAAAAAGGGTAGGTAGGTTTTGTAAGTTAGAATGATGATAATACATAATATAGTAAGGTGGTAGCAGTCGACAAGTCCGCTTGGGAGTATACCAAATAATTGCCAGTTATCCTACCATCAAAGATTTTTGTATCTAGTATGTTCTAGTTGGTTAGATGTTAGATGGCTTTGCTTCTAGTATAATACTAGGCACATAATTTATGTAGATGTAGGGTACAAGGTCATTCAAACTTATCTTTAAAATGTTGCATGACATTCTACCTACTGCAATGAGCCTGCGTGGCGATTGCCATTAGGCCAAGTCAGGTTAGTACCTAATGGCGTAACTCTTCGAGTAAAGGTGAGGTGGATTGACTTCTATATTCCGCAGTGTGTATTATTTTCTCTATAAATCTTGGTGTCTTTTATATATAATATATTGTCTATAAGTCGAGAGTGAATCGGTTTCTTCTAGGTAAGCACGCTCCATCGTAGACCACATCGTCGTTTAACATCAGGCGAGATGGCAGTCAAGTACTATACTATATATAATTTAAATTAAGTATTACCTATTATTTGTTAAAGTGTGAAATTATTATTATTTTATTGACTTGTACAGAGAGTATGAAAGAAAAGAGTATGTTTTTTAAAAGTTTACAGAAAGTATACAGTGCTCGGACGGTTTTGCATAATATTTAGTAAAAAGTAACATAATAAAAGTGGCCAAGTGCGAGTGGGACGCCCGCACGAAGGGACTGTAGGAAGGCACGTACATACTGAAACAATAAATGTAGACTATCGCAGTTTCCGCAGACGGGCATTCATCCGACAAGCTTTTTAAAATTTTGATTTTACCTGACGGTTATAACGACGAATTCGATACCGCGTTTTAGTCTTCTAGTGGCGCCACCTAGTTTGCTTGAAACGGACTAATCGAGCAAGAAACGGTAAAAATCAATTTTTTTGTATGGGAACCCCCTTTCAATATTAATGTTTAATTTATTATTAGTATTTGTTGTTATAGCGGCAATAGAAATACATCTGTGAAATATCTATCACCGTTCTTGAGATACAGACTGGTGACAGACGGACGGACGGACAGCTAAGTCTCAGTAATAGGGTTCAGTTTTTACCGTTTGGGTCCGGAACCCTAAAAATGGTATAAGCAGCCCACTGCTGGGACTCGGGGCCTTCTCTCGCAAGGAGAGAGTCAAGGCCATTATCCACCACGCTGGGTGCGGGTTGGTGGATTACACATGACTTTGAAAGATTCTAGGTACATGTCGGTCTCCACACGATGTTTTACTTCACCGTTTTAAGTTAGCGGCATTACGCACATAAAAAAGGTAACATCCAAAAAACACTGAAAAAAATTGAATCTGCATTTGGTGTTTATTTATATTTTGAGGGTTTTTTATCTTATTAACAAACTATGATGAAGAGTCTGAATTACGAATTTTATGATAAACGAAAAGACACATGTTTTCTCTGATGATACATTGACACTTTTTTTTTTTTCATAGCGTAGTATGAAAACCCCGGTATCCTGTCGATCCTGCGTGCGCATTCCCGAGTCCTGCGTTTCTTAAAAAAATCGCGTTTCGAGGAGACACGGTCCGTACGTGCGTCTCTTTCGCGCGCCGCATGTCATCGGCCGCCGAGTCGAGGGAGCGAATTGCTCATACCGCGTCTGATCTTCGGGCGAGTCGGTCGTCCGTCTCGCGTGTGTTGTGCTTTCTGTGTAGTGGGTGCTGCGCCGAGCCGCCGCTCCTGTCCCGCAGGTAACTAGCAACCAACCCCGCCCATGAAACCCCCCACAACGATCGTACAATCCCTCTTTGTGTCACCAAAAAGGTCCTCGCGAATATCGCCGGCTCCGCGAATGCGCGACAGCGATCGATAACGCGTTGTCTTGACCGGGACATTATCGCTTCGACTCTTCTTGTTTCTCTTCCTTATACTATATTTAATATAAAGTTTTCATAATATAGCCTACAGGTCTTGTACTTTGGATCACTTATCAGCTTGCTTCTTGCTTGATATATGGGAAAAGTATATACATAATATAGAAAGATGCGCCGGAATTAGCTCGCCTCTTAGCGAAATCGCTTTACCCATAAATTGATGGATTCGAAACTAGTTCATTATAAATAGCTTATCCACGCTCTTGTTTTTGCCTTTATTTACACTTATGCAAAGTACTTGGTAATATAATGCCGACTGTGGGTAGCGGATATTGAGAAACAGCGGCCGGTCGCTCATTTTGCAATTATCGATCTGATACAGCCATAAAACTCTAAAAAGGACTTCATAAACAAATACTAAATATAAATGCAAACTGATAAACGGCGAAGATAGTAATACAGATGATACCTAAAGTTATTCGATCAGTATTTAAATGATTAAAGATCTGAACTAAAAGGACATTCAAGAAGAACTGAATCACTAAATGAGTACCTAGATCGTATGGGACACAATACATTGGAGACGTTGCAAATATACTATTGTAGCCAGAAAGATTGGACTGAGTAATCAATGATTCATTCATTCTGACAGCACGTGGTACCTAGAAACTACTACAAGGCTGAGTGGTAGGGAACTGCGCGTAGCTGCTGCGGTTTCGATAAAAAGGAACTGAGCAATTAACTGAAATAGAATAATGACATACTCTTTTAAAGTGGTCATGTACATACCTTCATGGTAGGAACAATCTTTTTTTTTTAATGACGAGACGAGCAGGACATTTGCCTGATGGTAAGCAACATGCCTGCCACATAACAGCACCACTGTGCTGTTATGTGACACGCAGCTATTGGAACATGAAGAGTCAAAATCATTACCTAGCACTGCACTGGTCACCCAGAGATCTAAGATCTAAGCCCTGTAATTTCACTGGAAACATTTCCCTTCAAACCGGAACACTGTAATGTTTGCACATTACTACTTGGCGGTAGAATAAATCTGGCCATAACATTACATTTTCACAGAATATTGAACTCTATGATGTTTATTCGTAGATAAAAAAATACACAACACAAAAAATATTAGCTCTGCCGAGACCAAATCAAATTTCCTCGGGATATCCAAAGAAAGTCCACACGATAGGTACCAAAATCATAGACAATAATAGAAGACACTTTAGGATACTATCTTGTTCTGATAGGTCTTGCTTGTTAGTGTCCCAAGCAACGACCTAAGCTAAACAACACGCTAGACAAATGCTAGCTTTCGCTTCGTTGTTCAGAGAACCGGTCTGCCTGTGGAGCCTGTAGAAAATATTTATATCAGGTTATTCCGAGCCAGGTTAAGGTCAATAAACAAACATCTCAGCAGCAACATATCACACTATCTTATTACAACGTGAAAGGAAAAAAGGTTTTTAAGTAACTGTTTGACATTAAACTTATTTAAACCAAAACGGAATCGCATTAAGGGTCCCGAGTATTTTCTTTTGGAATTTTGAATAAAAACGGTTGTAACTGACGCGAGCTCCAATTTATGAGGCGGATTTTTAAATTGTTATTACAGATTTAGATAAAAATAACATTACAGAGCTGTATAATCGTTATGTTATTTTTTAATAAAAAGTGACGAGACGAGCAGGACATGTGCCTGATGGTAAGCAACATGCTTGCCATATAACATCGTTGGCTCGTAAGTTAAAAGTTCTCAATCCAACGCCCTCATGTCATCCCTTTATTGTATACTATATCAATTAAAACTCTATGTTTGCCTGATAGGAAGAAGATACTGGTACTTTATGTATGTATGTATGCTTAAGTTCAGCGTGGATGGAAAGTATTTTTATAAAAAGTTCTTTTCAAGAAGTGTGTGGCCATTCTCCTAAACGCTACACTGTCCCACTCTTCGTTTTTAGTTTGCGATTTTATTATTTTTGGATAATCAATATTTGAATAATTGAATCGTAACTACAATTGACGTGAAGTCATTTTATATGAAGTTATTTGTGACATATTATTCGGTGGATATTTTAAATGAAAGAACGTCTGCGGGGGTTAGGTAGTATAAATGTTTTACGGGCATGACTAATTTAAAAAATTACTGCAAATTAGGGTCATGCTTAGAATTTTTTGGGTCGTAACGAATGCTAACGTTTACCTAAATCTTTAAGCGCATTTTATTTCGGCATGGGAGGGTCGGCCCTCTCGGCTCGTCGACCTTTCCCCATTTACACACATGAGGGTGACAATTCATATGGAACTCCTCTCTTATGTCGAATTGGGTAGAGCAATAAACTCGTATGTCGTAAACTACTTGGTATCCTACTAATATTGTAAATGCGAAATTTTGGATGTTTACATGTTTGTTTATCAATCACGTCGCAACGACTGAATGGACCGGGTTGAAATTTACAACACACATAGTTAATAGTTTGAAATAACCCTAGCTACTTTCATCATGGGAAAAAGCTCGGGAAACCTCGGGATTTTTAAAAATCTTAGGTAATAACATTTCGCTATTCTAGCGATCTGACTAGTTGTGTAGATTTGCTGCATTCAAATCAGCTGGCGGAGAGCCTATAAATGTTAAATGATTCTGCGCTGCAAGCCATGCTCTGGGGTCAGTGTGAATAATTAAACGACAAGTGGGTTTCATGTTCGTAACAGCAGGTACTAAAGGTATTATAATAGTTCATAACTTTCCTAACTAAACTATTACATAAGTAGCTGTGGCATTTATAACGGATGTTTATAGCAATACGTTAATTTAAAGTCAACGTAGTGTAGAAAGGACACCCTGAAACAAGATAGAGTAACGATTTACGGAAGATAGCAGACAGTAGTTGGAAACGTAAAGCCGAGGAACGGACCGGCTGGCAATCCTTGGGAGAGACCTATGTCCTTGGACTAACGCTAATGATGATGAAAGTCGGAGTAACTTTGTCTTTGACAATACGTAAGTTTTATTTTGAGGAACTAGAGCCCGAAAAAAATATTTATAGCGAAATCACGTTGCAAACAATTACAAACTGTGTATACATATATTTAGAAAATTATTTAGACAAATTTTGGTCAAAATAGTGTCAGGCCATGTGCTGATCTCAACAATCGTAACATTACCTATATAGATTATTTATTAATGACGTCAGTAAATAGTGACGTAAAATCTGAGATAATTCTTAAGCACAAAAACTTGTACGCAGCAAGTTATTCAAAAACTGGGTAATCGAACAGATGGTGGTTTTATACAAAGAACCGGGCTTAACTGCGGCAGGTGCAAACGCTCAAAACGAACAGAGGGCCAGTTTTTGTTCGAGTACTCAGGTAAAGAAACCGTCCTTTGCTTGTACGGGAATGATTCGAATTTCCTATATTTAAGAAAAAATATAACATAGTATCGCGTCAAGATTTAAAATTACGAATGCGATAAAAAATGCACGTAGCACCTGATCATTAAAAATATGGTAGTGTTAGGATTCTTTGCAGAGTCCGCCTGGGGAAGTACCACACCTATGCCAGTTATTCTACTGCCAAGCGGTATAAGTCATCTTATATCTCTGGGTGACGAGCGCAGTGCAGTGCTTTTGGACTCCTTCATGTTCCAATAGCTGCGTGACACTGTGCTGTTAAGGGCAGGTATTTTGCTTACCATCAGACATGCCCTGCTCGTCCCGTCACTCTTTACTATAAAAAAAAACAATCCAAATCATAGCGCATACACAAAGAGAAAAGTTCCACCAAGATAATGGCCATTAAGAACCCTGAAAATGATTGACGTACTGTTTGATAAAAACAGCAATTACAGCTATAAAGCCCCGTATAAAAAGATGCTTTCCTCCCATTAGGATTTGGTCTAAGCGTCTATTATCCTGCGGCAAACGCTCGCCATCCGTAGGATGTGGAGTGGGGAGAGGGGGGAAGTACTCCGGATGAACGGAATTTGCCGTCTTGTGGGAGGGAAGGGGGGAGGTTGCAGCTTCCAGACAGCCTGGTACGGGCAGATCGATTTACTCAACACAAGTATTGAAAAGACGCGTATAACATAGATACGTAGGTTGTAGATATTGTGAAGAGGGTAAGGCTCGCTCGGGATGTATTATGCCTACAGAGATTGCTTTTTCACTAGATCGCCGTAATCGAAGTCAGGAGGCATGAGGGAAATTGCTTTGTTGTTGGTTGTTGGCAATATACCTACCCATTGACCGGCTAGTATCTACTCTGTTGATAACCTAAAAACTCAGTCAAAGCATTTCGATATGTAGGCTTGGTTAATAACGAGTAATGAATTTAGGAATTTAATTTTAACTTTGCTAATATACTTTGAAAATACACTTTCTTAACAAAGTGAAAATTAACAAAACCACCTACCTGATACTGGTACCCCCTGATTTTGAAAGAATAAACTATACAACATAACCTACAGCAGCCGTCAACAGGGCTCTAGCTGAATAATAGAGGCTTTTGTTTTAAATTAAGGTAAGATTTTTACTAGGTAATAAAAAAATATAATTTAAAAACTCAAAAACCCGACTGCGTAAAATGTGAACCAAACTACGTAGTCGCATACTAAAAAAAACTGAAAAGAATAAAACAAGCATTTAGATTTCTGGTGGTCTAGAATTCTATAATATGTTATTGTATTAATACTATTGAAATATATACAATATTTTCTAATAAAAGAACATTACAACTGAAGAGTCGGGATCCATTATTATTCGACATACAATCTAATTGATCAATGGATTCGATATTATTATTCGACATACAATGTAATTGTTCAATGGATCCCGACTGTTCAGTTGTAATGTTCTTTTATTAGAAAATATTGTATATATTTCAATAGTATTAATACAATACCATATTATAGAATTCTAGACCACCAGAAATCTAAATGCTTGTTTTATTCTTTTCAGTTTTTTTTAGTATGCGAGTACGTAGTTTGGTTCACATTTTACGCAGTCGGGTTTTTGAGTTTTTAAATTATATTTTTTTATTTTATACTTTTTAGTTATGAACAATGTTGTGAATGTTAATATGCTCAACATAATAATATGCATCTTTTGGTTGTTGACCAAATGTTTTCGTTTCTACTGATATAATATGTAGGATTTTCTACTGCATGTAATTCATATTTATAGTTTTGTGTTAGTATACGTTTTCGATTGACGTTAAGTAGTTACCTACCTACTAAATCGTTTGAAGTTGGAGATGGGCGACCGAGGCGGAGCAATCCGAGAGCGGTTCCGTGTTCCCACTATCAGCGGCAGAGTTGAAACCCCATGGAGGTTTATTGGTAGATAGGGCACCATATCCATACATGATATAGAGCGCAACATAACCCGGCTGTGTGACCCGGGCGGGGCAGTAGGGTATGCGAAAATACATTTCCTGCACGTACGAAAAAAAGGTAGTCCAATTTACCTACTAGCATAGATCGTAGAACCCAAGATGGGCCCCATCCCAAACTTCACGGCGCACGCAATCATGTCAACGTTGGGAAGAGTGAGCTCACTCTTTCCGTTCTAGTCGGTTGCAGGACGCGGTGGACGCCGGACTTTTTTACCTATCATTATTCGGTGTCAACAACCAAAATAAGTAGAACCACAGCAAATCTCGCCGCTAGCGATTATAGAGGTCAAGTAGATTGGTTGTTTGTAAACCACTTACGATACATACAAAGACGCAGTTTAATACCAATTTCAAGGTGCTCAGGGCACATCTATTGATTTATATCGATGCCTACTAGATACATTAGTATATAATGTCCATCCACATTCACACGTACAGTTAGTTATACGAAGTTTGCTGCCACCTAAAAACCTATAAATGTGAGAATGGTTGTTACTCAACTTTCAATCGATATACATCCTAAACGGTCATTCAAATCGAAAAACATTGAGAGAAAGCTAAACATTATTTTTAAATACCTATTCAACGATACCCCTCTTGACATATTTTGGTGATTTTCATTTTTTTTATTTGGACAATATGGCGTCCTGAATCCGCCATATTGGACTTACACTAATGTCATGTCTTTAGTGTCACTCGCCAAATTAAGAGGAATCGATTGACGTGTGAACCATAAAAATCGGCCCAGGCGTTTGGTCTGTATAGAGCTTCAAAGGAACATACAAACATACATACATACAAACATACATACATACATAGACTGTTAAACACATTACCACTCCTTTGCGTCGCGCAGTCGGGTAAAAATAATCCACTCCGAATTAAGAACTAAACTTTGATTTAACAAACATGTTGTTAAATCTCAACTACTAATTTGAATAGAATTTGTGAACCGAATATGAGTAGGTCAACTAGATGCACTGCTGTAAGCAGTAGGGTTTCAGAATAAACGAAAACACAATCGAAAAATAACATTGTACTAGATTTTATATCGTTTTTCTAAAAGTAACAATTATTTAACCGACTTAAAAAATGAAGAAGGTTCTTCTCTCGTCGGAATATTTTATGTGTGTTCTGTGCTCACCGATCAATGGAAGACGTTAAAACCGATTAAAAATAATATTACATATTATTCTAAGATTTATATTACTTACGGTTAAGATGTCTTCCATTAACCGATGAACACACAAAATATTTCGACGAGTTGAGAACCTTTACCATTTTTCAAGTCGGTTAAAAGACATGCGAGCTCCAAAACAGGAAGTAATTAATACAGGACACAGGAGTATTATTATAATGGGTTCTTAGTTCTTACCCCTTAATAAATATTACTTTTACATGTACATTAGTCTCATATGTACAGCCATGTTTAACTAGGTTGTCATGCATTCCAACTTTTTGATTTGCGCTGATAAGATTAATGCATGTATCGTTTACAAACGATAAAATATACCTAGTAATCTTTACATCATCTGTTATTATTTATGGACAGAAAATCACATTAATTATATTATAAAAAAAAATGTTAGAACCCCGATACCTACCTGATCTATTTTGCAATCCGACATGCATCTCAAGATCGAATTCGTAATTATTTATCTATGTACCTAACTACGTACTACCTTTTTGTGGGTACGTGAATCGCTTGTAATTCTAGCTGACTTTTATCTTATCCATGCAAAATTGCATATATGTACTTAGAAATTCAACTTTTTCTGTTTTATTACCGAATGGCGAGTAGATAACCACAGATATTACGAAAAAATACACAAGAATAAGACGACTGATGTCGTTTATCGATTGATGACATTTATTGCTACTACTGTAACTGAGTCACTAGCTGTGTCCCGTGGTGTAACTACTTACTTCCATTTGATAAAAAGTAACCTATTTGTAAATCGATCCACTATTTCATTCAAATCCGTTCAGCCATTACAGCGATAAGTAAGTGGGTGCAAACATACACTTACACACAAATGTTCGTCCTAAGTAATACAGAACATATACGAGTATGTGTTTTCAATCTATTGCACTTACAATACGTACTATTTAAGTAATTCATTCGTCAAGTAAAATGTGATTACAATCAATTCTGACTACGGTTTCTAATAGATCCTTTTGAATACTAAATATTTCAAGTTTTTTCTTGTAGTATTTCGTCATACGATTTCCGGATCTCCGCCAACGAAGCGTGCCTCAGCTATCCTCTTTTATTTATATTTTTTCCACACATTCGCCGTCGGTGTGATACCAATCAAGTTATCCAAACGCACGCTCGTAAATCCAAACACGAACGCACGGCCATTTCTGGATAATGGAGCCCGAAATAGTCTTCCGTCACTCGCGCATGAGGTTACTCGGTACTTCGGCATGTTCAGTTTAATTACAGCCTGCATTTCGATGTGAAACGGAAACTTGTAATGTTGACTCTACAATGTGAGGCTATTTAGTTTCTAATCTTATCCCAACATCCAAACTAGAACAAAGCCAAACAGCTTGAAATTTACCGGTAGCTGTTTCTTGGCAAGCTGTTTTATCGATTCAACATGCCAGACTACCACATATCTTATGTGGTAGTTGGATTATGATGTGATAGTGTTTGTACCTACTTTGTGGTTAGGAAAAACTTTTCATAATTATCATCACACTTTATGTGGAATCTGTAAAACCTATATAGGTACATCACGTGCCTGAACCACGATGACCTAGTGCTTCTCAACCTTTCAAGTAATAATATGCTATTAATTTGGGTGTTTGTTGCTCAGGAATATCAACCATATAAGCTTTTTATCGCGAGAAAATAACGGGAACGCTTATTTACGATAAACTTCAACTCTCATTCTTTCTAAACAAGGTTTCTTCCTTACTGGCTCCATCTCTATCTATATATATAAAAGCGAAAGGTCACTCATCAAGGAATCTCAAAAACTACAAATGCTAGGAATCTGAAATTTTGCATGGAGGTCCCTTTTAGCACGTAGGCGCTCGCTAAGACGGGGTTTTACGAAATTCAACCCCTAAGAGGGTGAAACAAGGGATGAACGGTTGTATGAAAATTCGTGATTTTCAAAGTTATCAAATTTTGTATCTTAAATGTTTGTTCTATCAATTTTGTAATTTAGAACTGTACGGGGGTGAAATTGGGGTTGAAATAGGGGATGAATATCATTATGGAAGTTCTCAACCGTTGAAGATAAAACCGTGAAACTCTGTATATACACACTTGACACGAAGCAAACGAACGTTTGTTCTATCAATTTCGTAATTTCGAACTGTACGGGGGTGAAATGGGGGAAGAATGTCAACATCGAAGATCCTAACCGTTGAAGATAAAACCATGAAACTCGGAATATAGACACTTGACACGAAGCAAATGAATGTTTGTTCTATAAATTTCGTAATTTTGAAAAGTACGGGGGTAAAATTGGGGTTGAAATGGGGGATGAATGTCAATATGAAAGTTCCCAACCGTTGAAGATAAACCATGAAACTCTGTGCATAGATAGACCCTTGACATGAAGCAAACGTATGTTTGTTCTATCAATTTCGTAATTTCGAACTGTAGGGGTGTGAAATTGGGGTGGAAAAGGGGGATGAATGTCACTATGAAAGTTCCCAACCGTTGAACATAAAACCATGAAACTTTGAACATAGACACTTGACACGAAGCAAACGAATATTTGTTCTAGCAATTTTGTAATTTCGAACTGTATAGGCATTTAATTGGGGTTGAAATGGGGGATGAAATGGGTGATGAAAGTTTACATGGAAGCTTCCAATCCTTGAAGATAAAACCTTGAAATTCTGTATATAGGTACACTTGACACGAAGCAAATAAATGTTTGTTCTAGCTATTTTGTAATTTCGCACTGTACGGGGATAAAATTGTTGTTGAAATGGGGGATACATGTCAATATGGAAGTTTCCAATCGATGAAGACAATACTATGAAACTTTTTATATATGCACTTGACACGAAACCAATAAATGTTAGTAGAATTTGTTCTAGCAATTTTGTAATTTCGAACTGTATGGGTATGGAAATGAAAAGGGGGACGAATGTCTCTTACGCTTTCATACCTAAACAACAGAACCGATTTTGATAAAATTGGATGAAATTGTTTTATTATAAGCTGTTTTTAGTAACCGTAAATGTGTCTGGGTATAAAAATAGGTACTGCGTACCTACTGCCTGAGTTAGCTCAGTATGTATTACACGTGGACGAAGTCGCGGGTACCAGCTAGTCGCTAATAATCGCATTCTTGCCCTTTTTTCTATCGAAATGTTCGCAGCTCGAAATAGCGACATCGTTTTATGGTCGATGTTCCAAAGACACGAACGAAGAGATTTGACTCTTCTACTTTTGAGATAAGAACGTGTAGGCTGTGGAATACGTTGTCTGAATGGGTTTTCCCCGATGGTTACAATCTTTCTGTCTTCAAATCGAGAGTGGATTGTTTTTTGTAGGTAAACACGCTCCATCGTAGACTGCATCGTCGCTTAACACCAGGTGAGGTGGCAGTCAAGTGTAAACCTATAAAAGTTAAAAAAAAAAAACTACGCGTATGGTATTCTTATTTAAATTGTATGTAATTTTAGCTAGTATTGCTACTTTTACTAGTTCGTCGTAAAATATTGTAAGGTTATCAAGAATGTTGTAACCTCTGACCGTAAAGTTCTAAAACTGTTAATTCAAGGAAATGAACAATCTGTGTGGTATTGGTATGTTTGTGTGTCAATTGTAAAGATGCCACCCACATGAGTAAAATTATTGGTCCATGACGCTGACACCGGAAATACTTCCATCAGCAAAATAGTGACACACCTGAAAGCAATTCAAAGTCGAAAGGAAGATAAAGTATTCAGACTATTAGGCACTAAACAATCGATTCACCATAGAATACCACACACTGAATAAGATACACAGCGCTATGATTTCGTGATTGAAACGTAGACTTATTTAGTAGGTTTAGATACGTGCTTCACAAATAGATGAGCGAATTGAAAGACCTTTTATGTCAAATCGATACCCGAGCTGGTTGAGGTATGCAAGTAAATGTTTCTATCACTTTGTTCGTAGCATACTCAATGGTGTTTCTACGAATGACCCGTTCCACGCTGCCCTCTCGACTAGATTACAAATACATTAAAGAGTTAAAGACGGAAGAAAACTATTAATCATTATCATTAACTACTCTAAGCTAGATGGTACTGGACCGAGGCAGATGACAAAGTAAGGGAGAGGTATTTCCTAAAGAGGGATGTGAATGATGATGAATTATATTATTGCTTGCAAATTATTAATTCAAAAATTTTTTTTAAACTGATAGGTTTTCATAGAGCGTGCTTACCAAGTTTATTAGTAATCTAATACATACATAAAATGTAATATATTATGATGTAGGTAAGTATCGTGTCCTATAGCACTAAGGAATCGCGTACATATCCAACGGTGAAAGATTTTTTGAATCGGTCCCGTAGTTCCTGGGATTATCGCGTTCAAACAAATAAACTCTTCTGCTTTATAATATTAGTATAGATTAAACTCTAAAACAAAACAAAACCGAAAAAAAAGCCAGTCATAGGAACTGCCGATAGAAGTGAAAACTTATAACTCAGAATTTGATAGCTTACTTTGGAAACTACATGGGTGTAACCGGAGGGTGTGGCCTGGTTATCATGACATGACCATCTAGAAATTCACCAGCATTTCCCATTGGCTGACGCATTTCTAGATGGCCATGCCATGATGGGCAGGCCACATCCTTTTAGCATTTCCCATTGGATGACGCATTTCTAGATAGCCAATGGCTATGGTCCCGAGTTTACCCGAAGATTACCCGACTCTGTTGGGGTACAGCCGGGTTATGGGATCTTCCTCACTAAAACGCCCTCGGTGGCCTATGTCAGTGCCTGGGGTGAAGATACCGGGAAATCCGTTGAAACGCATCGACTTCCCTCTACACATTGCCTGAGGCACCTTCCCAGGATGTTAATGTCAATTCTACAAGTATTCTGAAATCTTAAAGGTTTCTGCATAAGCATTGAGCATTGCAGTAAACTACTCTACTTATTAATTATGGTGTTGTATTTTTTTTGGATCTTGTAAAAACTACTAGTTACTTACTGATTCTTTATCTCAAGTGGTCCTAGTCACGGTCGCTCTGACCGTGTTTACAAATTGCTATGATGTCATTGTCGTTCGCGACCCGTTGATGTTCAAATTTAACGTCTTTTAAAACTACATATTTATATTTACCTATACTAATGAGGGCTTCTCAAACAATGTTCCAAAATTTAATTGGACTGTGAGAATTAAGGTAAATGAAGATTCGACGAAAACGTCGAATTTCACAGTAGCTCACTACTGTGAAATTCGACGTTTTCGACGTCAAAGGTTCAAATCCCGTCAGGACATCTAAGTCTGTGTTCTTATTATATAAACTTCGAGATAGACGTTGCTATACAGAATAAATTATCACTCTACGTTCTAACATTTTTTGTGTCTCAGTAGCCGCCTCAACATTTACATCATAACTGAAGGCTACATTATGTTAATAACTTTGTTTAGTCACTTGCAGTCGTACAAAATTGACGCGTCTCTGATAAAGGCGGGTAATTTCATTGGGCTACTAGGTAATCCCATTATATAGCGCTTCGCGTGACCCCGTAATTACTTTAATCTCCCCCTTTTAAATAAATTGGTAGAAAGGGACAGGGAATGATAGAAAACAGTTGAACTCTTCGCCAGACCGGGCTGTATGGATTTGTATTAGATGTAACGAACACACCTCAGTTTATGTACTGCCATGTACTGCACTATATCAGTAGCTAACTGTGAAAAGGCATTTGGAGTTATTATTTAATACCGGCAGAACCCCGCGGTTTTGCCCACACAGTACCCGTTCCCGTTATTTTCCCGCAATAAAAACTAGCCTTTGTGCTAACCCAGACCGTAAACTAATGGTGTTCCAGGTTTCAATGCGATTTCGATGGATGGAATAACTTAAATTTAAAAACCCGACTGCAAAAAATCTAACATTTTCTGATACAATATACTAACTATCTAAGGACACTTGGGTGATTGAAACGAATCTAACGATATCTTAATTGTCAATATCCATCCAGCAGTTTGGCTGAAATGTGGAAAAAAAATATTAACAAACATACAAGATACGCGCGAAAAATATAACCCTTTTTTCAGTCGGGTAAAAACACTCTTTATCCCAGGAAAATAACGGGAACCACGCGGGTAAAACCGCGGGGCGCTGCTGGTAAATTTATATGTGAAACGACACCTAAGTATATTGCACAGTTTGAAGCGGCTTAAACAACACAATGCTGTAACATGTGAGCCGTAACCACATAAAAGTTTACAACTTTGTTTGAAGTTCGGTACAAAACAAGTCCTTACTAACAATTTATTGTAAACGCTATTTCCTCCGGAAAACGCTTGAAATGCATTAACTACAAAAGCTTTGATTTTGTATGTATGTACCTAGTTGCCTACAAACCAGTAAGTGTTGCATGACTGAATGTAATTAGGTAAACTTTCGAGGGTTCTTTGACCTTTGTGGAACCCCCATAGCCGACTCCATTATTAATTTCCAACTATCGGAAAAGTTCGAAAATGGTAACAGTGTAATTATAACCCCAAAAAACTAAATTATGCAAGATATCAGATGAAAAAGATATCACGTAATGTCCATTTCGTGGTGTAGTTTTGAAAATATGTTATCGGTTGCTCTTTACAAGTTTTAAACATAAATAAATGGAATCCATCTATGTATAAAGACTGTATTCGGTACCTAGGCTATCGATGTGTAGTAGTAGATATAAATGCATCGTAAAACAACAGCAAAATGTACCATAAGTGATATTCTCAAAGCTCTAAGTAAATAATGACCACTTACGCGACCCCAAAACAGCAAATTGATGCAATTTAGAGCCAAAAGTAGATCTTTAATTAGGTCCATATTGATGTGTTTTGTTTTTGTTTCAGATCCGGGCAAAGCCCGCCGCATCGCGGCTCTTCGAGTTTTTTTGTTTTTTTCTGAACTCACATTTTCTCTTGAGTTGCTAGTGACCAGACTAGTGATCAGTGAAGTGACTGTGACTGTGAATATGGCTTTTACCGGATTTACAGCCTTCGTGGCACTGGCCGCTCTAGGTAAGATATTTTAAATTAATATTACTAGCTAATAAATACCCCAAAGGCCAGGAAGGGCTAAATCGTCACTATCATGGAATTGTTGATGAAATATTGGCGCAAACCAAAGGTTATGGTAAACTGGCATATGGGTAAGTACTACTATCATGCAAAATTGTCACCAAATTTTCGATAGGCACGTTCTATCGATTCTGAAGGGTATTCTTGAAAATGCGTCTTTCAAAACCATATGTCCTGTGTAATTCGGATACAGAGATGCCTATGCTGGAGTATAGAGGGAAAGGTAAACTGTGAAATTATCACATGGTTTACAATGTACATACATTATCTTAGTTCTTAGTAGCTACGAGTGGGTATTAGTTAATTATATACTTAGCTAACTAATTAGTTGGATTTTAATGAATTATGAATACATAATTCATTAAAATCCAACTAGGCAATATGTCGAGAAAGAATAACAAACAAAGTTGCATGGTCAGTACCTAGTAGTCTTAGATAAAGAATAAGTAAATAGATCAGGTATTTCCGCACGGTGCCATTGTACCAATCGTAAGCAGATGAGGTGTATGTTAGCTATGGCGAAATGGTGAAGTGCCGCGACCCGCGACATTCATGACACTTCCACAAGAGCGACAAGACAAGAACGATCAGACCCGTGCTTTCGGTGTAAAGCGTTTGTTCGAACGCTATACGTAGTAGTGCGATAATCCGAACAAAAATTTCAACGTGGGCATTAAATTAATCTAAATTACAAAATACAAATCTACTCAGGCAATCGAGTAAAACAAATTCAGAAGACCGCAGATTGAATTCGCAACTAAATTTTATTTAAAACTCGTATTAGTTACCAATTTTATTGCTACCAAATCTCGTAAAATCGACAGAACGTTAGCAGGAATTTAAGTTCAGCCCTCGCTTCGTTTTGTTCGGTTTTCCGCTAAGAATGAACCGTTGCGAGACCATACGGGGAAGACGGAACAACCGCATCGAATTTCACATTTCTAACATGGCATGCTCTTAGCCCTTATGACCTCAGGCGTAGTTTCTCATGTGACTCTGACAAGCTATGACTTGGTAGAAAACAGCTTTATTGCTAATGTCTTTTTGTGACGATTCGAGCAGGTATGTCTTTCGTCCTACAGTTATACCCCGTTTACATGATTCCAGTCCAGCGACCGAATCCAGCGCTGAATTGCTTACTGGAATAATGGGAACCGGCACTGGAATGCATCAATCCAGTGCCAATGCATTCCAGTGCCGGTTTACATTATTCCAGTAAGCAATCCAGCGCTGGATTCGGTCGCTGGACTGGAATAATGTAAACGGGGTATTACGAAAATGAGACAGACATTGTGATGATAACTATAAATAAAGATAAATTACAGGGCATAGATACGAATCATATAATATCCCTGGGTGACGAGTGGGTTCAGTGTTACGTAATGATTTTGACACTTCATGTTCCAATATCTGCGCGACACTGCGCTGTTATGGGCAGACGTGGTGCTTATTATCAGGCTCATGTCCTGCTCGTCCCGTCACTCAGTACTTTAAAACATCAACAAAGCATTCGTATTATTCGTAGTATTCGTATCGTCCTTTGAATATTTAAATCATAAGTAATACAAGTACAAAAACTTATTGCTTAAAAATAGTACTGGTCTGGTATAGTTGCAAATAATTTCTGCAAAGGAACGGTTGCATATGGAATACTGCCCGAGGCTGTGGGTGGTTCCATCTGGGTGTTTCTAAAACTTGAGTGAACAGGTTCTTTCTAGGACGACGCACTGGATTAGATTAGTAGGTAACTCGCGACCCCTGTACCTATAGATAAATAAATATTAGTGAACATTTTTCACACAACAATAAAACACCAAACTGAGTAAATAGTGTATGGTAGAAACCAGATAGCTGATATATTACACATGATAAATAGAAACGGCATAAACATCCGTTTTCATCTCTAACATATACTCGTATTATGACCTGGGTATACCACAAACTGATACCAGTCTAAACCTATTCATACACAAACAAAAAGATGTAGTAAGTCTAATAGGACTTTCAAAGGTGCGTCCAAATATCGTTATGACGATAAAAATACCGAATGACTATTGAGTATGTTGAGTTAGGTAAGTGTATGGACATTTTTAGGATTTATACTTTCGGTAAGCTCTACGCATGTGCGTAACTATAGTTAGTAACCTTAGTTTCCTTTTACACCTTTCTGCGTTGTCCACATTTCGGTAGGTTGCAGAGGGGCCATCTCATGCCATCAGCCCTTCTAAAAAATAGTTATGACGATAAAATACATTAATTTTGTTACATTAATTAAATAAATTGTCTAAATAGAGCTCCCTTTTATAAGGGCGCAAAAGGGTGGAGGGTGGAGGACGGCCCGTGACGTCACAGGTCGATAAAGGCAGCGGCCGGGCAACGAACTAATATTTGCACGCCACAAATGTTCACGACTCAGCTCTAATCGCCACGGCACACACTTTTCGAGGCTCCATAAATCAACTTATTGTGATGGCATTATTCATCTACTTGTTTGTTCTTTAGTTAGATGAAATATAGTCGAAACTTGAGGTCTTATCTAAAATTATGAATGTTTATGTATCTACATGTACATCCTTTGTCGTAAATGCAGGACTTGTCACCTTGTCGGCTCCTTGTTGGCTAATAAGATGTCTATGTGTGTAAAGTACAGACACACCGATACACCCTTATATGTACTCACCCCGCGGCTTACCCGCGCAGTTCCCGTTTCTATAATTTTCTCCCGTTGAAAAGTAACTAACTGCATTTATGTAGGTACTATTCAAGACTATAATCGAACAGTGTTCAAAATTTAAACTAAATCCGTTCAGCTGTTCCGACGGGATTGAGCGACAAACACTTCACTTTCACATTTATGATATTAGAAGGATAATATAAACCCATCTGGAGCTCATACGCGTTTTGCTTAGGTAGTTCGTGGCTTAGACAGGGCGCAATTGTGAACACTCTTGTGTTCTTTGTCATATACAAGCTACGGATGAATATTTTTGTTTTCTATAGAACCACTATGAAATCGTCCATTCCCTGCGCAAACGCTAACATTTTTTGTCCGTAACTGGGCACATCAAAAATGTTCGGTGTCGTTAACTGGAAACTATTTTTGAAGTGAAAACTTCTTTAGGCGCGCTATAGACAGAATTTTCGTGGGCTGTGAAATGGATTCATCAATCGTCACGCTTGGATATGATAATGGATCGGATCGGATATGAAATCTGCGGGTAAACTCGGTAAAAACGGCCAGGTAGGTACCAGGGCAACAGAAACAGTAAAGAGTTTCGATTACCTACCTCCAACAGCCCAGCGTTTATCTCCAGATACCAGGACAACAGAAATATAAAAGAGTTGCGTTTGCCCCTAGGTACCAGTACCAGGGCAACAGCAACCTGACAACTGATCCAGCCTATATCATACCAAAAAATGTTCAGTATTTTATCCAGAAATTACCGTCCTGGGGCCCATAAGCAGGACTTAAACAATTATATATGCCGTTATACCGATTTTAACATTTACTTCCCTGATTGCAAACCGAGTAGTGCAAAGAAATGACTTACCTGGGGTTCCCGGCGTCGTCCAAAGGTCCAGTTTGGTCGTCAAGGAATAAGGAACGGGAGCAAGGGGAATTTGGAATACCAAACCAGACAAATTCCGTAGACTTCCTCCGCCCAAGAACGATCCTGCGTTCTAGAAGCGGCCAATCCCGTAGCCGCTTTCACTGTGTGGTCTTCCAGCACCAATCCAAGGTCACAGTTCACGTTAATAATGTATTCCCGCACAATATTACACTTTTAACCAGAAAAGCAAACCAGATTATATAGATAACAGTAAAACGCGTCTTTTTCGTTCCAGCGAAAAACAGACAACGTCACTTCACAGCCGGCTGTCAAAAAAAAAAAAAAAAAAAAATACCTTCACCTATACCATAGACCTTCTGCTGACAACTGATCCAGACCGGTATTCCGTGGCGGTATCTTCGCCGTTAGGCAGCTCCGACCACTGTCTGGTGAAGTCAGTATCAATGTACCATCCGCCTGATCCAAGCCCTAGAGGCAACCGGCGGTTGTGGCGATACAAGTTAGCAGATTGGGATGAGATGCGTTCTTTTTTTGCGTCTTACCCATGGCAGCCATTGTGCTTTTCTTCTGGTGATCCTTCAACTTGCGCGGATGCTGTGACTGAAGTGATCCAAACGGCTATGGAATATTTTATACCATACGCTGACGTTCCATTATCCAGCAAAGCTCGCCCTTGGTTTGGTCCTCAGTGTAAAAATGCTGAAGCATTTAAGCATGAGGCTTACCTAGCTTGGGTTGATGCTCGACAACGTAAGGCAAAGGACACGCACCAGAAGAAGAAAGCGTTTAACAAGGCTGCTAAGGCATGCAAAAAGGTTCTACAGAGGGCTCGATTTGACCATATTAGTCGAATAGGGAACAAACTAGCTTCATACCCTACGGGCAGCAAAGCGTTTTGGTCCCTAGCTAAGTCAGTCGAATCGAACTTCTGCCGCCCCTCACTACCTCCAATGCTTAAACCTGATGGGACGCTGGCTCACACCGCTATAGAGAAGGCAAACTTGTTTGCGTCTCAGTTTGCGGAATCTTCACGTCTAGATGCTGGTAGTGCGATACCCCCAACTCCACCTGGCAGTCAGACTGTAATGTCTGAAATACATATTCGCCAGAAGGAGGTTCGTAAAGTGCTACGCAATCTGGATGTGAATAAAGCCAGTGGCCCGGACGGAATTCCAGCCATAGTACTGAGGGTTTGTGCACCTGAGTTGTCTCCAGTACTAACACGCCTGTTTAGACTTTCTCTCCAAACTGGGCAAGTGCCGAAGTCGTGGAAGCTTGCTAACGTGCAACCTGTGCCCAAAAAAGGCAGTCGTACTGACCCTGTCAACTACAGGCCCATCTCAGTCACGTCCATACTCTGTAAGACTATGGAACGTGTCTTAAACCACAGGCTCCTGGCATACCTAGAATCGACCTCCTCAGTGACCGGCAATATGGGTTTCGCCGGAACCGGTCCACCGGGGACATTCTAGCGTATGTCACCCACATCTGGAGTGAAGCTATCGAGAAACACGGGGAAGCACTTGCAGTCTCCCTGGATATCTCGAAGGCTTTCGACAGGGTTTGGCATGATGGCCTTATAAGCAAGCTTTCGGGCTATGGTTTGTCACCTGGGTTTATTGCGTGGTTATCGGACTTCTTGAGGGATCGATCCATACGAGTCGTCATTGATGGCTGCTCGTCGGATCAAATGGCTATCAATGCCGGAGTTCCTCAGGGGTCGGTACTCTCTGCGACGCTCTTCCTGCTACATATCGATGATCTGTTGAAGCCCGGTATCTTTGGGTACGCAGATGATAGCACCGTCGTAGAGAGTTATATATCCAGCGCGAGAGCCAGTGGACAACAAACTCAGCTATTGAGAGAAGGTATGATCGAGCGTTTGAACTTGGCCCTTGAGGCAGTTTCTACATGGGGCGATGCCAATTTGGCCAAGTTTAACGAAGGAAAAACACAGGCGTGTTTATTCTCCGCTAAAAGGAGTCCATTCACACTGGCTCCTACTTTTCGAGGCGTATCCGTGCCGGTTACTGACCATCTCGAGCTTTTGGGCGTTTCTTTGTCATCGACGCTCAACTTTGGCACGTATATTGAGTCTAAGGCTAAACTAGCCGCCAAAAAACTGGGTGTCCTCTCAAAGGTGCGAAGATACTTCAATTCTGAGCAGTTGCTCACGTTGTATAAAGCACAGATTCGCTCCTGTATGGAGTACTGTTCGCACCTTTGGGATGGATCGGCTAAGTATCAGCTGGAGACTCTGGAATCGATTGAGAGACGTGCCAAAAGGCTCATAGGCAATGACACTCTTGTGCGTAAAAGACTTCAAAGTCTTGATCATCGCCGCAAGATTGCTAGCTTATCGGTTTTTTATCGGATACACTTCGGAGAGTGTGCAACTGATCTGCATGATTTAATACCACCTTGCCCTTTCTTCTATCGGAATTCTCGTATCTCAAAAAAGCGACATCGTTTCATGGTTGATGTTCCAAAAACACGAACAAAGAGATTTGACTCCACGTTTGTGATAAGAACGTCTAAGTTGTGGAATGCGTTGCCTGAGTGGGTTTTTCCCGATGGTTACAATCTGGGTGTCTTCAAATCGAGAGTGAATCGGTTTCTTCTAGGTAAGCACGTTCCATCGTAGATCGCATCGTCGCTTAACATCAGGCGAGATGGTGGTCAAGTGCGAACCTATTACAGTTAAAAAAAAAAAAAAAAAAAAAAAAAGCAAGTTTTCACTTCTATCGGCAGTTCCTATGACTGCCAATTTTTTTTTTAAGTTAAAAGTCTACGTTTGCGTTAGCGCTTTTTAACATGTTTTTGTGTCCGTAACTGGATACAAAAAACGATCAAAAAATTTTAGGTATCGTTAACTGGAAACTAAAAGTGTCTACGTTTGCGCAGCGCCTTAGTGTTGTGTGTGGAATGTATACTAATATTTATTTCCATAAGAAAACTTAGAGCCACAATTTAACCCAAAATAATTCGTGTCTAGATTTTTAAAAGTGTTTTCGAAAGTGTTTGATATTATTGCATAGTTTCAAATTATATCTTATGTTTTTGTTGTTTTGTAAAGTGATTACAGGAAGTACGTTTATTATCAGTGCGAACCGAACCAACCTCTCGATCGCTCGCCTACACAAATATTTAGTTTGCCAAATGTAGATAACGTTAACAATCCGTATCAACTCTTTGATGTACAATTTTATTAAATGTCGGTAAACTTTATAGTTTAGCAATGTACCATACCTAGTACCTATGTTAATTCACTAACGGTCTAAAAATTAATAAAAACCACAGTAAATAAGATCATGTTTGCCTAGATGTACAAGTGTACATACTTGTCTTTATAGATAAAATTGCACTGTAATTTTCTTTACTTCCACTATGGGTTCAATTGATGAAAAAAAATAAAGTGATGAATAAAACAATGAATTTTATTTTTGACGTGATAACGTCTTATAATTCGATGAAGCCGGCTGCACGCCCACAAAACATGACGTCATGTACCGTTACCGTCGGTCGTTACCGTCGGTCGTTACCTCGCCGCATGTTTGTTACAGTTGTATTAATTATTTCGACCAGTAGTTCAAGCGGGGATGTAGCTCAGTGGTAGAGCGTTCGCTTTGCATGTGAAATGCCCCGGGTTCGATCCCCGGCATCTAAAAGCTTTTTTGCATTCTACTAAATTCTACTGATTACTTTTTACATACAAATCTATTAAACAATTGAAATTAAAATTTTCTTTTGAAAAATGCTACCATTCCATCAGTATTTTCTTAAGACGTTGTCACGTTCTATCGTCAGTAAACCGACTTTACAGACAAACATTTTTTTTATAATTGATAGGCCTACGCTAGATCGCGGTATCACGCCTGAAACTAAGCGCCTATGAGGTCTACGATGGAGCGTGTTTACATAAAAAAGCAAGGAGCGCTGTGTCGCTTTTTCGAGCTTGGTTAAATAAATGGAAATACATTATTTTTGATGAATGTAATGACTAAGTTCCGTTATACAAAGGTATAGCGAACACTTCACCCTGATTGACACCCAGCCCGCCAAAAGGGCAAGATTAGTGATTTGTTTTTTTTTTAATGGTAAGGTTACACTAGACCGTCATCTCAGCATCTTACCTGATGGCGGTGAGATGTTAAGCGACGATGCGGTCTACGATGGAGTATGCTTACCTAAAGAAACAATTCTCTTTCGACTTTATTACACCTCACCATCGGTGAAAATCGAGAGCGTATTCTTTGTAACACTTCTTATTGGCTACACTAAGGAAGATTATACTAAGAAAATCTACCTCAAATTTAATTTTATAATATCCATTATAATTTTTTACATGGAGCTGACGATTTCGTCCAAATTAAACAAGTTTTAATTGAAACCCTAACTATTAACAAAACGTTTAACAATTAGTTTGTTTACATTAGTATAATTTGTAACTGTCCGGTGGTAAGCTACTATACTCTCAGTAAATATGTAGCCGGAGCGTGGGCGAGGTCGTCGGGTTCAGTCTGAGAGCTAGGTTCTGTACAAACACCAGAACGTTGGCCTTTCGGCGCGTCTACTGAAGGTCGCGACCGTGACTCATTCCGATATTCGACTTCGTGTTTTGATACATCCGCCGCTGATACATTTACTAACTTTTCATCAAACAAAAGCTTACGCTGAATTTATTTTAGAATAAGCAAGAGTTTTACACGAGGATTAAAGAGAAGAATTATTAACATGATGCACACGAACTTTTTAGGTTTCCGTACCCAAAGGGTAAAAACGGAACCCTATTACTGACTTGGCTGTCCGTCCGTCCGTCCGTCCGTCCGTCTTTGACGCTATAACAACAAATACTAAAAATTAAATAAAAATAATATATAAGGGGGGCAACCCATACAACAAACTTGATTTTTTACCGTTTCTTGCTCGATTAGTCCATCCCAAGAAAACTAGATGGAGCCTATAAAACTAGTAAAAATAAAACGCGATGTAGAATTCATCGTCCGAATCAAAAAAAGCAAAAATCAAAATTTAAATGAACTTTTTGCCTGTCTGCGAAATTTGCGATGTATAAGAAATTCCGAATAAAGCCAAAGAGGTTTTCGCCGTTTATTTGCTAATGGTCCGGAACCCATCGTGCGGGAGTCCCACTCGCACTTGGCCGGTTTTATTTTGGTCTGGTTAGTGACGGGACGAGCAGGACATGGTGTGTTTGATGGTAAGCAACACGCCTGTTCATAACAGTACAGTGTTACGCATTCCAAATAATTATCTAGCGCTATACTCCGCTCGTCATCTAGAGATACGAGTATAAGAAGAAGAAGCAATTATCTCGACAAGACGACTGAACGATAATATACATAAATATACACCCAACAAAACAGTCCCACACGTATGCAGTTGCAGTAAGTGTAATAGCAGTCCAACGTAACAGTATGCACCGACTTTACATTTGTGACCCACATGCTTTATTATCACAGCACAGCCTTGGTTTAGTTTACATAACTGCTAGCTACATGTTGTTATTCTAAATTGGCGTCAACTATCTATCTGATGCATACATTGCATAGTAAATTGGTGGGTTTCATCGTTTATCTATGTGTAGTTGATATGAAACTACTGCAATAATTACGACGCCGACGTTCAGAGTGTCAGAATCAAAAGGTTGAATAATCACAATATGTTTGTTTTGTTCATAATGTTACAATTAATTAGGTACCCTTAAATTATGGCGCAGCAAAGAAGCGGTGGAATTACGTGATTGTTCGTTATTATTTACTAGCAGTGTCCCACGGTTTTACCCGCGTAGTTCTCGTTCCCGTTATATTTCCCGCGATCAAAAGTACCCTATGTGTTATTCCAGACTATATTCTAACTGTGTTCGAAATTTCAACTCAATCTGTGCAGACGTTCTCTCGTGTTTGAGCAACAAACATCTAAACTTTCGCACTTATAATATTGGTAGGATTACAAAAGCCTGATATTTGAAAACTTGCAAACATTTGTTTTCATTACATTTTAAACACTGTAGGAATCTGAAAGACGCAAAGTGTATCTTAACGATATTGGTGTCAATGAAATCGGTCGGTTAAATGTGTTTTTATCCCATTAGGTTACTGCAAAAAATAACATTACAAATCTTACTTCCTATCCTACTATAATATTATAAATGTCAATGTATGGATGTTTGGATGTTTGTTACTCAATCACGTCTTAATGTATGATCGGATCGGGCTGAAATTTGGAACATATAAATATTATAGTCTGGAAGAACACATAGACTACTTTTTATCCCAGAAAAACAACGGGAACGGGAACTGCGCGGGTAACACCGCGGGGCGGTGTTAGTAATATTATAAATGTCAATGTATGGATGTTTGTTGTTCAATCATGTCCTAACGTATGAACGGATCGGGCTGAAATTTGGAACACAGATAGATTATATAGTCTTATACTTTTTATCCCGATAAAACAACGGGAACAACGGGAAAAAGCGCTGCTAGTATACATATAAATTTGGCATCTCACTTCTAAAAACTTTATCCAAAGCCACAGAAGAAAATTATGGTTTTCAGGTTTTCACAAATTTAATTTTAAATTTTAAGGGCCCTATAGTCTCTGAGTTCAATTGCCTTCTACTAGCCTACTAAATTTTGACCTAGAGCAGAAGGCGAAGAGCCTTTTGGACCTAAACTCACTAATGAACAAAACTTTTGCAAATATGTACCTAAAGATAACGTAAAGTCGTACAATACGTATAGGTACTTTTGAGAGCTATGGGTTTTACATTTACACTATTTTTGTTCCACGTGTATTTCCCTGTAGCGGTCAATAATATTTTTTTAGGGTAAACGCACGTTTCACTGCCGGCATATAAACGCCACGAGCTACAATGTTTGTTATCATAACCATTCGGTGGATATTTTAATACTTTGATTACGAAAAATACGATGTTAACGTTACCATAGTGGAAACGTAAACATTAAACACGCCGTTTTGCGTGACTACATACAGTCAGGTTCCTTGACTTACGATGTCCATTGTTTCTACTTAGAGTTAACGGTTTGCATAAATTATTTATTAATCGATTACCTATACTGTGAGTTTCAAATATTTTTGTGATAACCGTTAATGCTGGGGATTAGAATCAAATGAGTTTATAGGGTTTTTATCAGCGAGCAACATGGAAGGGAGTAGCCTTAGCTAAAAAATATTGTTCAAATCTTTCTGTCATATCTTGCGGGAGGGGAAGTTGCACACTAGCGCAAAGCCGCACTATTACATACAAAACATACCTGTACCGATCCATTGCCGATCATACTCACACAACCAAATCACTAACACATAAAAAATAAAGCACCATTCACAAATCTAGCCCCGCCCTCACGCCACAGTGTATTATCAAACTCCATGGTCCACGCGGACTTGTACTTTGACAGAGGGGAAACGCTGTGTATGCCTACTCCCTTCCGTGTTGCTCGCTGGTTTTTATAGATAAAAAAAAAATATGGTCGATTATAAACTAGATACGGGCGATATACGCGCATCTGCTGTAATTTGACCTCGGGGTCACATTACGGCTCTTAGAATCCATAGGTTGTCAAAATATGTGCTTATATGTAAACATTACGAGTTGTCCAAAATAGATTGATTTACAAACATTGAAGCCCTTACCCCACTTTTTTTGGGACACGTACCAACGTATACATGTCCGCTTCCTCTCTTCGTCTCTATCATTCGTCAAATCTGAGATTACGAATACTTCTTTATTATTCATGCCTTCTTTCACACAATCCATCCACAGTTTTTTGGTCGTTTCCACATCCATCCACAGTTTCAAAACTATCTAAAAAAAGAGCCAACATGCCAAAACTTTCAAAAAACTTGAACACTAAAATTTTCAAATCTATGTATATCATCATCAGCCGGTATTGGTCTACTACTGGACATATGCCTCTCCCAAAATCTATAAATATACATAATAGTACATTATGATATAAGTGCGGTAAGTTGATAATTACAGCCGAGGCTTTATTGTTAGCTCGAGCCGAAGGCGAGAGCTATAATTAGCAGAGGCTGTAATTATCAAAGCGCACGTATGTCATACGACGTTTTATAACATATCTGCGAGGAAATAAACAAAACTCTGACGACATTTTCAAATAAAAACAATACAGCGAAAAAAAACGCGCGGAATAATATTTACTTGATCACAGATCACAGCACAGAGTAAGTAATCACTATGGGTCACAGATTAGCAATGCGCGCGCATCGGCGGCTTTTTTTTTAAAGCAACGGCACAGAACCAGCTGGTATGCCATTAGTTAATAAAATAAATTAATATTTTTGTGTTTTGTTACAGAAAAATTAAAGTAATTTATGATCAAAATTCATTAAATTAACGAATTAAATAATTCTTTATTATATTTTATTTCTCAAAGTTAATTTTATTCATAAAATGTTGACCACACTTTTCTAACATAAAAAACTCTTTACTAAGATTTAAAAAGGTACCGTTCGTTTTAGACGGAGCATAGCTCTTTACCTAGTCTGTGGACGGAGCATTTTTAAACCGTGCGTTTTAGGTTTTACATTACACATTACAGCACAAGTGCGTAATAAGATACATTACGATACAGAAATTGGTCCAATAAGAGACCCTTTACGAGCAAATATGTTATAAAAATAATTAATGTCTAGTTTTAACTATGAATTTGTGTAAACATTCGGGGTTATCATTAAAACTTTTTGTCATAGTCATACTATGACGATTTAATGTTTTAGTGTTTTTATCATTTGTACGAATTTATGCAAGGATTTGTTTGTTCGAAAATTCATTCGAGTTTTGAAATTCGTTTTTTTCAATCTCGCAATATCATTTTCAATTCAGAATTACAATTCTATTTCCAGAATTTCTATTGTTGACATAACAAGCATTCTCCAGACACATTCATAATATCGGGATCATACGGCGAGATAGGAACGAATGTCTTTCTATTCTTAGACAGACGGAACTTATGCAACACATTATTTAGTGTAAATCAAAAATTGCAAAAGCTAAATAAACATTATATAGTATATGTATGTAGCTTTTGCAATTTATGATTTTGAAGACTATCAGTGTTTAGTCTCGGTATGTAATACTTTTTAAACCGGTAATATATTATTTTGTTGTTAGGTAGGTAAGTCAAGCAGCAAACTTTGCTTATTTTCATTGATTGAATGTGGAACATCGTCCCTGCAATCAAGTCTACGTTGGTATAACAACGTAATGTCTGTCTGTCTGTAAAAACGTAAAAACGGAACCCTTATAGATTCGTCATGTCTGTCCGTCCGTATGTCACAGCCACTTTTTGCCGAAACTATGAGAACCACACTATTGAAACTTGGTAAGTAGATGTATTATGTGAATCGCATTAAGATTTTTACAAAAAATAAATAAAAAAAAGAAAAATTAGCATTCCTAATTTTTCTTTTCCCCCATACTTAGAACTGAAACTCAAAAAATTTTTTTTCATCAAACCTACACGTGTGGGATGTCTATCGATAGGTCTTTAAAAATGATGTTGAGGTTTCTAATATAGTTTTTGTCTACACTGAATAATTTGCGCGAGAGACACTTCCAAAGTGGTAAAATGTGCCCCCCCCCCCTCTATCTTCTAAAATAATCGAATGAAAAAACGAAAAATATATATGATGTACATTACCATGCAAACTACCAACGAAAATTGGTTTGAACTCGATCTGATGAGTAGTTTTTTTAGTACCTACGTCATAAATACATTATTATTAAAACTTCGATCAAAGTTACAACGAACTAAAAAAACTATGTGTACTATGTATATTATGTTACTTGCTGCAACGGAACTTTTCACGGGCGAGTCCAACTCACACTTGGCCACTTTATTCATAGTTAACGTTTCGAAGACGAACTCTCTAAAACGAAGACATTTGACTCCATTTTCGTAATAAGAATGTCTATGCTGTGGAATTCGTTCCGTGAGAGTATTTTTCTCGATGGATATACTTTTGGAGTTGTCAATTCGAGAATGCATCGGTTTCTTCTCGGTAAACGAAGGAGCATTCGTAGACCGTATTGTCGCTTAACATTAGGCAAGATGGCGATCAAATATAAAACCGATAAAAATCAAATGGGCATTTAATATGGGACTGCCGATAGAAGTTTTTTTTTTATAATCTTTATTTATTTATTTTAGAGGCTTATGTCGCCTAACGACAATGCCAGCCTCGTGAAAACACAATAATTTTCTACACATAGATATCGCACAACAATTTAAATAGTGTCCTTGCAGTGTCACTCGCAGGTGTACACAGGACACTTTGGATTATACCAATATCACAAAAATTCACACCGTACTGAGTGATGACTTAGAAACTTCTTATAGAGCAGCACCAATGTTTCACAATACGTTATTTGTACAGCTACAGTTAAACTGCTACGCGACACGAGTCGGTCACGCGAACTCACAAGTTTTCACCCTACGTAGTGTAGTGGTAGGACTCTTGGCAGAGTCCGCCTGGGGAAGTACCACTCCTTTGCCAGTTATTCCACCGCCAAGCAGTAATGTGCAAACATTACTGTTCCGGTTTGAAGGGAAATGTTTCCAGAGAAATTACATGGCTTAAAGATATAACATCTTAGATCTCTGGGTGATGAGCGCAGTGCAGTGCTAGGTAATGATTTGGACTATTCATGGTCCAATAGCTGCGTGCCATTGTGATGTTATGTGGCAGGCATGTTGCTTACCATCAGGCACATACACTTCGGAAAGTGTGCAACTGATCTGCATGATCTAATACCACCTTGCCCTTTGTTCTATCGGACTTCTCGTATCTCAAAAAAGCGACATCGTTTCATGGTTACAAAAACACGAACGAAGAGATTTAACTCCACGTTTGTGATAAGAACGTCTAGGTTGTGGAATGCGTTGCCTGAGTGGGTTTTTCCCGATAGTTACAATCTTGGTGTCTTTCAAATCGAGAGTGTATCGGTTTCTTCTCGGTAAGCACGTTCCATCGTAGATCGCATCGTCGCTAAACTGCAGGCGAGATGGTGGTCAAGTGCGAACCTATTATAGTTTTAAAAAAACATGGCCTGCTCGTCTCGTCACTCCATACTATAAAAAAACGCCCCGCTCCGTAGCTCCAACACCGCTCCTACGCTACACTAGCATGTTTTCACTTCAAAAACAATTTCTCTTGTAACCGTCTACACATTTAATAATATCAGATAACCTAGATTATACAATTGAACCGAAAGAAGTCCAATCCCCGAATTAATATGACCTCGGTATTCGTGGCATGCGGCTACGCATTCCGCCCACTGTTTACAAGCGAAGGGACATAATCTTTAGTTTGTTACCGTGTTGTGTAACATGTATGCACACAGATAGCGGAAACCACAGTTCAGCTGTACTATAACACCTTTAGACCACAATGCGTAGGTGCATTGCATACTTTAGTACAATAGGTACGGCCGTCTATAAATAAATACATATTGGTGGAAATTCCTTACACTACAGTAAACAGCTCCAAACTAAGCAAATCTTTTTATTGGACCCAAATCTATATCTATATATATAAAAGCGAAAGGTCACTCATCAAGGAATATCAGAAACTACAAATGCGAGGAATCTGAAATTTTGCATGGAGGTTCCTTTTATCACGTAGGCGCTCGCTAAGACGGGGTTTTGCGAAATTCAACCCTTAAGAGGGTGAAACCAGGGATGAACGGTTGTATGAAAATTTGTAATTTTAAAAGTTATCAAATTTTGTATCTAGACACTTGACACGAAGCAAACGAATGTTATTTCCAACAATTTTGTAATTTCAAACTATACGGGGGTGAAATTGGGGTTGAAATGGGGGATCATTTCAATATGGAAATTCCCAACCGTTGAAGATAAAACCATGAAACTCTGTATTTAGATACTTGACACGAACCAAAAAAAAGTTTATTCTAGCAGTTTTGTAATTTCAAACTGTGCGGGGGTGAAATTGGGGTTGAAATGAGGGATGAATGTCTATATGGAAGTTCCCAACCTTTGACCATAAAACCGTGAAAATCTGTATATATAAACACTTGACACGATGCAAACTAATGTTTTTTCTAGCAATTTTGTAATTACAAACTATAAGTACGGGGGTAAAATTGGGGTTGAAATGGAGGATGAATGTCAATAATATGGAAATTCCCAACCGTTGAAGATAAAACCACGAAACTCTGTATATAGATATATATATATGTATATATGTATGTATGTATATGTATATACACTTGACACGAAGCAAACGAATGTTTGTTCTTGCAATTTTGTAATTTCGAACTGTATAGGGATGAATTTGGGGTGAAGTGGGGGAGGAATGTCTCTTACACTTTCAGATCTAAACAACTGAACCGATTTTGATGAAATTGTGTACAATTGTTTTATTATAAGCTGTTTTTAGTAACGGTAAATGTGTCGCGATAAACAAATAGGTACTGCCTGAGTCACCTTAGTATTTATTTCGCGCGGACGAAGTCGCGGGTAACAGCTAGTACATATATAAAAGCGAAAGGTCACTCATGAAGGAATCTCAGAAACTACAAATGCTAGGAATCTGAAATTTTGCATGGAGATACCTTTTAGCACGTAGGCGCTCGCTAAGACGGGGTTATGCGAAATTCAACCCCTAAGAGGGTGAAACAAGGGATGAACGGTTGTATGAAAATTCGTGATTTTCAAAGTTATCAAATTTTGTATCTATGTCTTGACACGAAGCAATTAAATGTTTGTTCTATCAATTTTGGAATTTTGAACTGTACGGGGGAGAAATTGGGGTTGAAATGGGGATGAATGTCAATATGAAAGTTCCCAACCGTTGAAGATAAAACCATGAAATTCTGTTTATAGACACTTTATATGAAGCAAACGAATGTTTGTTCTAGCAATTTTGTAATTTCAAACTGCACGGGGGTGAAATTGGGGTTGAAATGGGGGATGAATGTCAACATGGAAGATCCCAACCGTTGAAGATAAAGCCATGAAACTCTGAATAGAGACACTTGACACAATGCAAACAAATATTTGTTCAAGCAATTTTATAATTTCGAGCTGTATGGGGATGAAATGGGAGCTGAAATGGGGGACGACGGTCTCTTACGCTTTCAAACCTAAACAACTGAACCGATTTTGATGAAATTGTATAAAATTGTTTTAATTGTAGTTTTTACTAACCTTAAATGCGTACAAATAGGTACTGCCTGAGTTACCTTAGTATTTATTTCGCGCGGACGAAGTCGCGGGTAACAGCTAGTAGTTGATATACCTAAGTTGTACTAATATATATTATATTATATTATGTATCTCTGGAACTATTGGGCCGATTTCAAAAATTATTTCACCGTTGGTTATGTACGTGATTCCTGAGTGCTATAGGCAGTGTAATAAATGTACCACGGGTGAAGCCGCTTGTACTTTATATATACTTACGATACACAGAAACACTCAGAAACAGGACAAATATTGGTATTCATCACACAAATATTTGCCCTGGGTGGGAATCGAACCCCACGATCTTCATCTTCGCAGACAGACCTATCACCAACTCAGGCGCGGTCCGAAGGGAGAGCCTGCACCAACTAAGTCACGAGGCCAGTCTATGAAAGTAGCGGAAGAACTCTGCGAGCTTTACGCTAGTGGCTTCATAGTAGACGATTTTTGTAACAAAATACCCATATTGAAGTACACGCACCGTAGTTCCGAAAACCACACGATTTAGAGAGTTTCCAAAACGGCTGGACTGTAATTTAGTAGTGGGAGGACTTCTTGCAGAGTACGCCGATGGAATTATTACACTGTTGCCAACTATTCTACCGCCATGCCATAATGTGGAAACATCGCTGTGTTCCGGCTTGAAATGTTTCTAAAGAAATTACAGGACAAAAAGATAAATTATTGTGTGCACATTACTGTTTGTGTCTGAAAACAAAAGTAAATACTCCGGAGATCTACTACGGATCTAGACGGAACTAAAATGGTCTTGGTATTGGTACTGCTCTTTTTATTTTTGCTTCAAATTTAAGAGCAAAAGCATTTCCATAACAGTTTTTGTTAAGCGGCCTATTGAATTACCGAAAAATTAATTACAGATAGAGAAAAAAATCTAGAGGTAAATAAACAAAACTTAACCTAATAAGTATAGGGTATTTAACCATTCAAATTCATAAAATTTCTACCATCTATCAAAAACAAAATAACATGTCCAATACATATTATGAAATCGGTAAATTGGTCTTATTTATTGTTGTGTAGGCGCAACGCTTGAGGAATTGTTACGAAATATCCGTCGGAAGAGGAATGTTAAAAGTATTGAACCAATATCTAGCTATTATTTTAATGCATGTGTTTGAAATTCATTTCGCAGTGGAAAATTATAATTATATCATTGTTATTTGCGCATTGTTATTTTCAGTACGCTCGTTTTAAAATTTCTATTTATTAACTCCTGTTCCAAAAATAATTGCTGACTAAAATTTCAAAGTAAATAAATGTTCCAGCACATAATCCCGAACAAGGCGTTGGAAACAATCTAGAAAGTAAATTAATGTTAAAGACACCGTGTCTTGCTCTACAGTTATGGAGTAACAATATGAACACATAAGTAATGACTGTCCGCGACAACGTCTGTGAAAAATTTTGAGAATGCCGATTCCCTAAGGAATTGTGCATTATTTCTACAGTAGTCTGTGTCATTTCAGACTAATCTATGTAGGTATTTGAGCTAACATTTCAATTTGATTATTTTAGTTGTTACGCTGTGTTTGAGCAACCAAGATAAATACATACATACTAACTTTCAAATTTGTAATGTTGGTAGGATATTTCGGCGCAGTAACATCAGTTAGTCATACGAGAGTGAAATGAAAAATCTGCAACTGTAGGTCCAACGAAAAAGTGCAACCTAACTGTAACGAAATACCAAAAGATCGTTGCATACGTAACTTTTCTCTATATTTTTTACGTTTGCTATAATAGACGGTAGATATAATACCTTCTTTATTGTACTGCTGGGTATGGATCTCCATCTTCTCCAGCCCTCTTCCTCGGTTCCAATAAAGTTACTCTAGCATCGGACAATACCAATGATACCATTCATCTTGTGGGGGGTAGTAGAACGAATAACGCTCCTTGCCTCTGCCACGGCGCTATCATAACATTTTGTTAGACATTTTTAGATACAAAACTCGAAATTCAGAGCACTCGAGCTTAGCCCATGGTGTGGTAAGAAGTTGTGAAACAAAGATAAGGATAGAATTAGAATGATGATAATAACGCACGGTAGCTGGAGTGGCGGGAATTCTGGCGGTTGAACGACCTGAGCGGACGGTTTTATGGCTTCCAACAATGAAGTCATAACTTCTCACCATCCCATCAAATCGAATACTAATCAATTTATGGGGTACCAACAAAGCGTGAACTCCTAAAGTGGACTTATCTTTACCAGTCCATGATACGCAAAAATGTTACCTTGCGACTCTCGTTTTTTTTCAACCCGGTAGTGTCTTAATGAATCAAATTAATTAACAATTAAAACTACACTGCATACCTAACTGAATTTTTCATACACCAATTAAGGTTTAAAGGTAATCAAGATGATAAATTCCATCACTAGTACAGATTTAGTACTCTCAACTTAACATTTCAGGACATTATTTTGGAAATCTACCAATGTAACAACCAATTTGTAGATAAGAACATACATCTGCAGAGAATATTAGAGCCGGTTCACACGTCGCGGCTGCCAACCGCGCCGGCGCGGGCGCGGCGCCGCGCCGCGCGACGGTTTTGTTTCAATACTCACGAGACCGCAGGTTTTCGCGGCTTCTGCTCCGGAAAGCTACTGCGCAAGAATCGCGCGCAGCCACGCGGGCGCCGCGCGGCTGCCGCAGCCGCCGCGGCCCTAAACCGCGTCGTGTGTTTTGAATTCAATTTCATATGGAAATCTGCCGCGCCCGCGCGCGTGCGCGGTTGGCAGCCGCGCCGTGTGAACCCTCTCTTACGGTCTGATGTTCCGACATACGAATTCTAAATTTTCTAGGAATGTAACTGTACCTACTTCCCATATTACTACGATTATTACAAATGTTAATCTTAGGATGTTTGTTGCTTAACCACTTCTCAAGAACTCAAGAGTCAAGCTGAAATTTATGGTATGCTACCACTATGCTACTCATTTTCTGAATTAATTGCAGACAGATGTGTTAAACAATTACACTTGTCTTACTTCTTAAATCTTCACTTTACTTTTTTGTAATTAATTGTAATGATCTCGTAACAGTGATATGTAATTATTCAAATAGGATAACTCACATAATATACCCGTTAAAGCCCGTTACGGAGTCCGTTGATTGTTTTCTAAATTAGGAATTCCATTCAAAGCAACATGTGACGCGCCTCGCCGTTGGCATTTTGAAATTCTTACCATGAACTCGGTGACTTACAATTTGTCTGTGAAATTCTCTTTTGAAATTACATAGTTACAAAAATTCGTGAGCAACGTGCACTGAAAGGGTAGACGTTACAAGTTATGACACAAATTCCATAACAGTAAAAGACCAGTACGTAAACGTTTTGTTGAATAGTGTCATAGTTAAGTGTGCACTAGGTAGTATTATCAATTACGGGAAATTTTACCGTGGTGTAATGGTGGAACGAAATGGTAGTCAAGTAGACCTATGCAAGTTAAATACGGAGTATGTAGGTTTGTGTTATAAGTATTTACGTTACAGAACAATCGTTTAATTTTTTACTTTGGTCCCTCTTTCACTTTCTCTTCCTGGCAAATTTCATATGGTGACACTAAAGTTAGCCTTCCTATCTTTGCTTCTCTACGTCGCTCTATTTAAGATATCAACATCGGACAGCTTACATTATTTCATGATCTTTTGCACTACAGCGTTCTGTCTGGTTTTGGATCGATATCTGAATCTTCAACCAGGGAATGTTTCAATTATTAATTGTATTTTTAATTATAGGTATGTGTTAAAACTAAACATGAACTTTGCCCAAGAAGTATTAGATTCTGTGATACATGAAAATTTGGTGATGCAGTTGGAGTCATCATACTAGTTAATCTAAGCGGTCCACAGATTCGATAAATTAGCAATTAAGTCAATTGTTCATTCGATCTTGTATTGTGAAGGCTACCAGACTTTATTGTTAGGTAGTTAAGGCCAACAAGTAAGTGTAGTTTGTAGTGGTAGGGCTCTTTGCAGAGTCCGCCTGGGGAAGTACCACACCTTTGCTAGTTATTCTGCCGCCAAGCAGTAGTGTGCTGATAATACGGTGTCCCGGTTTGAAGGGCAATGTTTCCAGATAAATTACTGGGCTAAGAGATAAAACATCTTATATCTCCGGGTGGCGAGCGCAGTGCGGTGCTAAGTAATGATTCTCTTCATGTTCCAATAGCTGCGTGTCAAAGTGCTGTTATGGGCAAGCATGTTGCTTACCATCAGGCACATGTCCTGCTCGTCTTCTCACTCTATACCATAATAATAAAAAAAAGTTAATTCGATACGGGGCGAACCCCAGTCCTTTTAAGTTTCGTGTCTGTCGTGTATAATTATTTCCTGTGTCGCTCTTTCAATGTAATATTTGTCCCTGAACTGCTTCTAAAGTACATTTATTCAATACAAAGAAGACTAATCCTAAACGGATTCTAACCGCAATTGTGTTGCAAAGCAGGTACACTTTAATTAACACGACTTGCCCCTTTTGTATCGTCATGAGTCTATTGTGTGGTAATGGAGTGGCTGTTACGAAATACGAAAAAAATAATAATAGGAAGATAAATAGAACAATAAACAATTAATTTATTGATATTTTTTTTTTTTTAAATATAGAGTGGCGAGACGAGCAGGTCATGTGCCTGATGGTAAGCAACATGCCTGCCACATAACAGCACAGTGACACGCAGTTATTGGAATATGAAGATTCCAAATCATTACCTAGCACTGCACTGCGCTCGTCACCCAGAGATCTAAGTTGTTATATCTCTAAGCCCTGTAATTTCACTGGAAACATTGCCCTTCAGACCGGAACACAGTAATGTTTGCACATTACTGCTTGGCGGTAGAATATTTGGCAAAGGTGTGGTCCTTCGTTTCCTGGTTTCGTGGGCTGTGAAATGAATTCTACCGTCACGCTCGGATATGATAAGAAATCTTCGGGTAAACTCGGGACCATAGCCATTGGCTATCTAGAAATGCGTCATCCAATGGGAAATGCTAAAAGGGCGTGGCCTGCCCATCATGGCATGACCATCTAGAAATGCGTGAGCCAATGGGAAATGCCGGTGCATTTCTAGATGGTCATACCATGATGACTAGGCCACACCCTCCGGTTACACCCGTTTAGTTTCCAAAGTAAGCTATCAAATTCCATTTTTTTTAAATTAGAAATGTATTGCTTAAATAACGTTTAAGTTTCTCTGTAACGGCTCCTACAATCTTGTGTTTTGATGTAAGGTTTTACGAGTTTACATAAAAAAGCGAAGCGTAGTTTTTATACGTCCCAGAATGAAACAAGTCATACAAAAGCATAATCAGTCCACTAAATGTTATAACCAGCAGAGTCTTGCGCTTTTACCCGTATGGTGTCTGATCCCGTTATTTTCCCAAGATATTTTTTTTACCAAATTTTAACCAGAAATCCCTTTAGTAGTTTTTGAGTGATAGAGTTGTTACTCTAACTCTAACCATTCGTTCTCACAAACTTTCGCTTGTTATTTTAATTAGTATGATGTTTACAGATATACGTGAAATACATTCACGTGACCATTTTTTTAAAATTTCGAAGATTTTGATTGTATATTTGAAACTAATAGTGTATTTACTACTTATGTAAATAAAAAAATATAATTTAAAAACTCAAAAACCCGACTGCGTAAAAAGTGAACCAAACTACGTACTCGCATACTAAAAAAAACTGAAAAGAATAAAACAAGCATTTAGATTTCTGGTGGTCTAGAATTCTATAATATGTTTTTGTATTAATACTATTGAAATATATACAATATTTTCTAATAAAAGAATATTACAACTGAAGAGTCGGGATCCATTATTATTCGACATACAATCTAATTGTTCAATGGATTCGATATTATTATTCGACATACAATGTTATTGTTCAATGGATCCCGACTGTTCAGTTGTAATGTTCTTTTATTAGAAAATATTGTATATATTTCAATAGTATTAATACAATAACATATTATAGAATTCTAGACCACCAGAAATCTAAATGCTTGTTTTATTCTTTTCAGTTTTTTTTAGTATGCGAGTACGTAGTTTGGTTCACTTTTTACGCAGTCGGGTTTTTGAGTTTTTAAATTATATTTTTTTATTTTATACTTTTTAGTTATGAACAATGTTGTGAATGTTAATATGCTCAACATAATAATATGCATCTTTTGGTTGTTGACCAAATGTCTTCGTTTCTACTGATATAATATGTAGGATTTTCTACTGCATGTAATTCATATTTATAGTTTTGTGTTAGTATAGGTTTTCGATTGACGTTGAGTACCTACTAAATCGTTTGAAGTTGGATATGGGCGACCGAGGCGGAGCAATCCGAGAGCGGTTCCGTGTTCCCACTATCAGCGGCAGAGTTGAAACCCCATGGAGGTTTATTAGTAGATAGGGGCACCATATCCATACATGATATAGAGTGCAACATATCCCGGTTGTGTATTCCGGGCGGGGCAGTAGGGTATGCGTAAATACATTTCCTGCACGTACGAAAAAAAGGTAGTCCAATATACCTACTAGCATAGATCGTAGAACCCAAGAAGTTTGGGATGGGGCCCCCATCCCAAACTTCACGGCGCACGCAATCATGTCAACGTTGGGAAGAGTGAGCTCACTCTTTCCGTTCTAGTCGGTTGCAGGACGCGGTGGACGCCGGACGTTTTTACCTATCATTATTCGGTGTCAACAACCAAAATAAGTAAAACCACAGCAAATCTCGCCGCTAGCGATTATAGGGGTCAAGTAGATTGGTTGTTTGTAAACCACTTACGATACATACAGAGATGCAGTTTATTACCAATTTCAAGGTGCTCAGGGCACATCTATTGATTTATATCGATGCCTACTAAATACATTAGTATATAATATCCATCTACATTCACACGTACAGTTAGTTATACGAAGTTTTCTGCTACCTAAAAACTTATAAATGTGAGAATGGTTGTTACTCAGTTCACTTTAAATCGATATACATCCTAAACGGTCAGTCAAATCGAAAAACATTGAGAGAAAGCTAAACATTATTTTTAAATACCTATTCAACGATACCCCTCTTGACATATTTTGGTGATTTTAATTTTTTTTATTTGGACAATATGGCGTCCTGAATCCGCCATATTGGACTTACACTAATGTCATGTCTTTAGTGTCACTCGCTATATTAAGAGGAATCGATTGACGTGTGAATCATAAAAATCGGCCCAGGCATTTGGTCTGTATAGTGCTTCAAAGGAACATACAAACATACATACATACATAGACTGTTAAACACATTACCACTCCTTTGCGTCGCGCAGTCGGGTAAAAAGGCAACCCTTAATTTAAACTCCAAAAATATGGCACTTATATGCTTTTTTGTCTCAATCGCGGAAGATCGAGAACATTAAATGTAAGCACGAAAGCTGACCAACTCTCATTAAGTATCTCCATCCGTAAAACAAACAAAAAAGAAACATGTTAGAGCTAATAAAAAATCTGACACTGACCTATTGCGATGGTATCGAAATGATAAATGTTATTTGTACACAAAATTCTATCAGCTGGCGCGCTATCTGTTATCGTTATATCAGTTGACGTGTATCTAATGAGCTGATAAACCCAAATCAACTAAGTAGTTAGTGTTACTGTGAAACACATGCAAAAAGTGTGATAAACATAGAATGCAAACAAATACAAATCATCTTGTCTCCGGGTAATGAAGTGTTAGTGTTAGCCAGTAATTTGAACTCTTTCTGTTCAAAGCTCTGCACTGTGCTGTTGTAGGAAAATCTGCGGCTTACTATCAGGCGTACGTTTTGTTCGTTACATCACATATCTTTTTAAAAAAATCTTTCTACAATCCGTTAATTCTATCTTATTGAATGGTGATGCACGTGTTCCATTAACCTCTCTTGGATTCAGTACAAAAAAAAAAGACGACACATCCTATTACCAAGATGACTCCGTGACTTCAGTGTAATATGTCTATCAGACCTATTCAGCCTTTGTGTGTTATAATATCTTATACTAGAACAATGTTTTGTAATAATAGTAAAAGCAATGTGCCACTGCACTTTGTTTTTTTCGAGGAAGATATAGTAAGGTGGAACTTTAAAATTCGAAATGGATAGGAATATTTATCAAGTGGCATGATAAATCTTTGCTCTGGTCCAGTGGCTCTATTAGGCTGGGGAGCGCATCTGTCCGCCAGCCGACCAATGAGAAGCGTGCGCCGGCGCACATCTGTCGCGCGCAACGCGCAGCACGCCCTCGAGTTTTTGTTCCTTTTGTTGCTATTTTTTCTCTGCGCCGCTGAGTAGTAAATTCATCGGAAGCTTTTTAATTTTAAATACGGTCGTATTTTTCTAATGTTATTTAGGAAAGTGTGTTGTCCGTTCCAATCTCATATAATATCTTTGAGAAATTGGTACTGATAAAAATATTTCTGTGATGTTATGGCACTTTTTAGGGTTCCGTAAAACGTAAAAACGGAACCCTTATAGATTCGTCATGTCTGTCTGTCTGTCTGTCTGTCTGTCCGTCCGTATGTCACAGCCATTTTTTGCCGAAACTATGAGTACTACACTGTTGAAACTTAGTAAGCAGATGTATTCTGTGAACCGCATTAAGATTTGAACAAAAAAGTTTAAAAAAAAAGAAAAATTAGGGTTGCCCCCCATACTGAGAACTGAAACTCAAAATTTTTTTTTTTCATCAAACCTACACGTGTTTGGTGTCTATCGATAGGTCTTCAAAAACGATGTTGAGGTTTCTAAAATCATTTTCGTCTACACTGATTAATTTGCGCGAGAGACACTTCCAAAGTGGTAAAATGTGTGCCCCCCCCCCCCCCTCTAACTTCTAAAGTAAGAGAATGAAAAATCTAAAAAAAATATATAATATACATTACCATGTAAACTACCAACGAAAATTGGTTTGAACTCGATCTGATGAGTAGTTTTTTTTAGTACGTCATAAATACACTATTATTGAAACTTCGATCAAAGTTACAACGAACTACAAGAACTATGTGTACTATGTATATTATGTTACTTGCTGCAACGGAACCCTTCACGGGCGAGTCCAACTCGCGCTTGGCCACTTTATTAAATAAGTCAATAACTCTACCTAATAAAACTTCCCGTTTCGCAATGAGTAAGATGTTCTGCTACATTAATCATTAGCCATGAGTACCTACTATGATTCATGTCGCCCTGGCTTTGCGCTTTGTGATGTCTACTGAGTGATCGTTGATGCGTGTTTAACTTGACATCTCCATCCACACCTGCTAGTCTACACGCCACGTCTCTAAGTATTACGGCTACGCTTGTACGTCGTAATTACTCCGGAAACCAAAACGAAACACGATGCAGCAAGCCCATTAATGCCAGAGTAATGAAGTCACTAATTAGTAGCGGGTGTCATGTGCGTTTATTTCGTGGACCGAGTATCATATTAGATTACTAACAGCGCACTGCGGTTTTAACCCGCATAGTTTCGTTTGCAGTTATTTTCTTGCGAATAAAAGTAGCATATGTGCCATTCCAGGTTTTATACTGTGTAACGAATTCAGTCCAATCAAAGAATACAACCCGTTCGACCGACGCGTCGTCGTGATTGAGCCACACACATCCAAACATCCTAACTTTCGCATTTATTTAGTACTATTAAAATTTCATTGAAATCATAACGGCAGGAATAATCCTTTACTAATCAGTAAAATCTTTTTAGAGCTCTTCCGTACTGACCTGGTCTGGCTGGTCTTAGAACATATTGTTGCTGTCGTATTGCCTAGATTATTACTAGGTGACTTTAAAAGAATGAATATTTATATTCTTGGAACCATTTTCCACTATATACATAAAGCACTTTATGTTCAAAATGCAAGGACTCTAAGCCTTCCAAGGAGTAAGTCTAGACCGACTTTGCACCGCCGCGCCGGTCGAAGTCTGTCTAGACTCTAGACTGTCTTTAGTACATATATTCATACTCAGAGATGCAGGCGAGTTCCGAACCTACAATCCGATTATAAAATCGGACGTTCTATTCACTAGGCCTACACATGCTCAACTCTATAGAAATCAAGTGATGGAAGGTTACATGCAAGCATATTTTCCATAGTTTAAACTTCATTATTGAAGTTATATTTGGAATATATTCAATAAACATTTGGTGTTTCAAGGATCAAAGTGTATTAAACAAACCGCTAAGGTGAAAAACATGGAGCACTATTTCTAAAACTAGCATATGTTTTCGCACTATAACGTACTACGCGCGAAGTGTAGGTCGTTAGCCGCGAGGTCGCTTGCTACGTATTATTTTTCCAAGCTTCATAACAAACTGGGTCGAGTGCTCGTAAGCTGAAAAGCAAAGGGTTGCGGAACTAGCAAGTGCTATGAGCCTCCGTGTCGGACTCAAGTGCCAAAATCTGCATCATGCAGCTTTATTTTTATACTGGGAATAGAGTGACGGGGCCAGGACATTTTTATTTTATGGAATCGAGTGACGAGACGAGCAAGACATGTGCCTGATGGTAAGTAACACGCCTGCCACATAACTGCATAGTGACATGCAGCTATTGGAACACGAAGAGTCCAAATAATTACCTAGCACTGCACTGCGCTGGTCCCCCTGATATATGTAAAAGATGTGTTTATTTCTGTGCCCTGTAATTTCACTGGATTACTTGCCCTTCAAACCTGAACACAGTAATGTTTGCACATTACTGCTTGGCGGTAGAATAACTGGCAAAGGTGTGGTACTTCCCCAGACGGACTCTGCAAAGAGTCCTACTTGTACCACTATGGTAAGCAACACGCCTGCCCATAACAGCGCATTGTCACGCAACGATTAGAACATCAAGAGTAGAAATCATTACCTTATTCAAAGACCTTATTTATTTCGACGGTCAAATTGCGTGTGACTTTATCAAAATTATAAAAAATACGATGGCTGTTATTTCTTAATTAACATATACGTGACTAGGCCGACTGAAAACTCAATAAATAATAATAACTACAACAAAACATGTAGATAATCACAAAACCCTGTTTAATGAAAAAAAACAATTACATAACTATTGAATAGATGAAATATTAATTGTATTACCAAGCTAATGGACCTATAATATATATTTTCCACAGCGCTGCAGTTAGTGTCTTGTTAGAGTATTTTCGTATACATATTGATCTGTATCTAAGCTAAAATGACCTATTTATTTCTAAGACAGATTCTTTGAAATAAATAGGGCATAATTAATTAATTCACTCTTGGCAGAGTCCGCCTGGGGAAGGACCACACCTTTGCCAGTTATTCTACCGCCGGGCAATTATGGGCAAACATAACTGTGTTCCGGTTTGAAGGGCAATGTTTCCAGATAAATTACAGGGCTTAGAGATATAACAACTTAGATCTCTTGGTGACGAGCGCAGTGCAGTGCTAGGTAATGATTTGGACTCTTCATGTTCCAATAGCTGCGTGTCACTGAGCTGTTATGTGGCAGGGGTGTTGCTTACCATCAGGCACATTTCCTGCTCGTCTCGTCACTCTTTATTTAAAAAAAAAATGACAATTGACGAACCTGAATGAATCGAGAGTGAATCGGTTTCTTCTAGGTAAACACGCTCCATCGTAGACCGCATCGTCGCTTAACATCAGGCGAGATGGCAGTCAAGTGTAAGCCTATAAAAGTTAAAAAAAAAAAACCTATCGCGTAACATATGTATGTACATGCAATAAAAGACAACCGAAATAAGATCCTCATTTTTTGAAGTCTGTTAAAAATGTGTAACAACCACGTTAGTTTTCATACTAAAAACAGGTCATTAAACTGTAGTGAGTAAATCCGAATCCGTTTAAATTTTTATTAAACAACCTGAGATCTGGCTACGTGCCAAGATGTTCAAGTCTGCTCTTGATACATGTATATTACCTTAGTCCTAACAGTATTCATGTTTGTTTCCAGGGTCAGTGCTATGCGAAGACGAGACCATAGGCCCGATATTCATGAAGGAACCGTTGAACCGAGTGGACTTCAGTAACACGACCGGCGCCACCGTTGAATGTGCTGCCCGCGGCTCCCCCGCGCCCGACGTTATCTGGGTTCGATCTGATGGCACCGCTGTAGGCGACGTACCTGGGTTACGACAGGTAAGCTACAGCGTTCTATAAAAACAACACTTTTTATGGTATAGATTGAACGTCGCTCTGTATTAAAACTAGCGAGTGAAAATAACAGTAAATAGTGAGTATAACTTTATGAAAAATCGACATATTTTATTTCTTTTACCGAGGTTTTGTACGTTTAAGTATTTTAAGTACCTGGGTGACCGAGCTTTGCTCTGTTTAAACACTGCGTATACTTAGTTACCTACAGATAAAATTTCTCATAAAAGATTCTCATAAAAACTTAAACATAATATCAGAAATATAAATATATGAAATAAAAAAAAATTATGAACTTGAAAAAAAACCAAGCAGCAGTCTCGATTCGAACCCGGATCTACCGTTTCGTGACCACCCGTCTTCCCACCTGAGCTATTTATACTGACGTGCATGGCGGCGAAATTTACCGTCGCATTCTAATGTCTAATGTAATAGTTTTTGATTGTCTAAAAACGCGCATAATATACGTTTCTTAAAAATGAAACCTAGCTAGATCGACTTATCGTCCCCGAAACCCCCTGCATACATAATTTCATGAAAATCGTTCGAGTCGTTTCCGAGATTCAGATTCTATATATATATACATATTTATATACAAGAATTGCTCGTTTAAAGGTATAAGATTACACAAATGTTCTCTCAACATTTTTTTTCAAATTTTTAAATTGTTATTTAATACTCTAAAATCAAGTAGATCTGGCTTTGCTGTAAGAACTCGGCCATCAGACGTCGTAAGTTCGTCACATGACTCCTTCCCAATTGCTAATACTTTCGAACCTCTATTTCAACTAATTGCAACTTCGGTTGCTCGAGTGCTGCTTTGTCGTATGTCGAATCGTATTCGCTTCTCTATATCTACGCATATTGAGAAGGCGATAGTCTGACGAATCCGCCGACATCTCCTGTCAATCTCCTTCGCAATTCCAGCTGGAATTCTTTGGATACTGCAGAGATATGGCCCAGTGACGGTCGGAGCGTCGACTTATCAGATAATATATAGATACAAATTACATGACATGTTGGTTTTTTTAAACGCCGCGTCTATGCCGTAGCGACCTCGCGGAGCTCTACTTTCAGCGTTAAAAAAAAGTGTATAAATAATAAAGATAAAGTTCTAGGAGTTACACCTTTATTTTGGATTTTTTCCCTCTTTCAGGATCTTCTTTCAAAATTTCTCAAGGATCATTAGTTAAGATATTATTAAAGAATAACTAAATACCTTCTTTTTGTAATCTTATTTTTTTAATAACTATCGCAATTTTTTGTGTGCTTATAAACCCTTAAAAACATTTTTCTAGACGTTATTCCGAATCCAATGAGGTATCGCACATTTTCTAGGAGCTCTATTTCTTTTTAGCACGATTTTGAACGTGTCGACTAGACTAATATAGTCATAGCCAGTCACAATATCTGAAGTGTGAATGGTGTGATATACGTTAAAAGATACGTAGATAACACGAAAAAAGCTATCCAAAAATGTAAACAAGATACTTTATGAAGAGACATTATGAAGATGCATAATGTTACTGATGTATTATGTGCAGGTGCAAGCGAACGGAAACCTGCTGTTCCCTCCGTTCCGCGCCGAAGACTACCGACAGGAGGTGCACGCGCAGGTTTACGCCTGCTTGGCCAGGAACAGCGTCGGCACCATCCACTCTCGGGATGTCAACGTCAGAGCCGGTAAGTCAAACATTAGATTATTGGAAACTAAAGCTTTTGTCACACAGAGGCGGGAAATGCGGGAAAGCGATCGCGATTCGGGACGGGAATTTTTTGGAATATTCGAATTTGTATGGAACCTGACATACCGGCGCGGCCAGATCGCGCCCGCTTGTTATGTGCAAGCGAATTCGAATATTACAAAAAATTCCCGTCCGGAAATCGCGATAGCTTTCCCGCACTTCCCGCCTCTATGTGACAAGAGCTTAAAGTGGTAATTACACATCCTTGAAAAAGGTCGCCGGACGCGACCGAAACTTAAGTGGGACTGGACTGACAATATCAAACATGACTTACCCGTCTATTTATTTAAAAATAGGTAGTTGATTTCAAAATTTCGTTAGAATTCCGAAAGATCGATCGATAATTGAGTCATATATTTTTTACTACAGTGGTATCGATTTTGGAGCATATCTAAACTTAATGATAAAACTAAAGAGCTGGTGTTCTGGTCCGTGCCATAATCTCATTGCTAGACTGTTAATGTCCAATACTGATACTTAACCCTGTTATGAATTCGGGTAGAAGGCCCGTTGAGCAAATTTAGACTCAATCAACAGGAATTTTGATTCAAATTAACAGTAACGCGGCGGTCCACTGTCCACCAGTATGCAACGTAAGACGTTAATACAATGATTAATAGGTAATTATTATCGTGTTGTAATTGGCAAATTAGTTCTTTCGAAAAAGTTTAATGGGTGATGCGACAAATGCGATATCTCTCATTGATACTGTCACTGAACAAATATTACAGATTATATTTATAAAATTAGTTGTGACGGTTCTCGTGTCACACAACTTAAACATGGAATGTGTAAATACGTAAATGCATGTAAGTACATCAATGAATAAACTATTACTTTACCTGTACTTTATTATTGCTAATATAATAGAGGTCGAAGAGTAAAGAAAGCGTGTGTCAGAAATATAAGATAGGTACCAATCTATAACTGCCTAATGTCCTGTAAACAGTTTTTATGTAGCATTTTCAATCTTCCTTTATTAGACTGATTGTCAATTCGCCGTTCAATCTACAAAGTGTATCCTAGCATCAATCGCGTGTAAAGCCAAGGTCCGCTTGCCGACCATCCACTATACTTGCAATGATTTGATGCATCCTATTGTGTGACAAATTGCTCTTGTTAACGTAGAGTGAAGATGGTGGCACAATTGTATTTATTCTCGACCAAATATGTACAAAACTTCATCTAATTTCATGTGTGTCATGCACATAGGTGTTTATACATTTAATCTTTTAAATAATTGCTAAGAAAGGATAATAAAGCAAACAGAACCTTTTTGATATTGATTTACGTTAAAAGTTGTTGAACGTTTGTAAAGCACTAAAACAATCTTACCAAAGAAATGTCATTCACGACGAAAATCGTTTCTCCACGCCAGATTAAGCATCACAAAAACGATTAAATCACTAAATCTCCGTCTACTAACACTACAAACGAATAAAAATAAACATGTCATCTCTAGGCGATAACATATTCATTCGGAGTGCCTTCTGTTGACTTATGACCTACGATCGTTTGTTACTTGATATGGTCTGCTGACAGACACCGCAGCACCGTTATCAAATATAACGTAAGCTTTTATAAATAACAGACAAAAACTATAAAGCGTCGCGCTACAACACGTGTTTTATAATTTATTGCTATAATCCTACAGAAGCTTATGTCTTTCAAAAATTGAAGCTTAACTGCCATGAATAAAATGGCTGATTGACCATCATAGCACGGGGCGCTGCCCTTTATGAGCCGGGGCCAAAGAAGGTCAATTAAATCAAGCTACTTACAGCAGTAACTTATAGACCATTCAGTGACTTCATTGAGATTATTTATTACACTTATAAACTTAGGGCTGTCTTAAATTTTGATAGTTTAAACGTTCTGTTGCTTTATTGTGCTTTCTTGTGTTTAAAGTAAAGCTCTACAATCATACGTAGTACTTTCATAAATGAGCGTTCACGTATTAGACGTGTAGATTCGCATTAGGAAATTAACAGCTAAAAGGATGCGAAAGACTGTTTTATAATTCGTTCCGGTGCATTGTTGTGATGTGATTGACAGAAATTGGCAGTAGAGCTTTATTTTTACCATTTTCGATCTCTTTATTGATTTTGTTTAAAGTAAGTTAATTGTATTTCGTGTGCTTTTTCAGATTAGATTAATTGTTTAACAGATTTTATTGACGCTCTAAATGTGAACGAGTAATCTTATTGTCTGTTTATCAACAAGTGGTGGCCCAGCAATACGACACCGACGTTAACAAGGAGTACGTCATTAGGGGCAACAGTATATTACTGAAGTGTCAGGTTCCGTCGTTCGTTGCCGATTTCGTCCAAGTCGTGTCATGGCATACCGATGACGAAGACTTCCTTCCCGGAGAGGACTATGGTTAACCCCAATATACATTGGAAAGCCACTACTCCTTTTCCCTTTCCCTGCTGCTTGCTTTAACATTTTTCAATTTTCACAGTGGTACAACAACAATATGATACAGAAGTAAACAACGAATATGTAATTCGCGGTAACTCCGCCATCCTCAAGTGCTCAATTCCCTCATTTGTTGCTGATTTCGTGACTGTCGTGTCATGGCACGATGAATCTGGCAACTCTTTTAGTCTTGGAGAAACCAAGGATACTGATGGTACCACTCGTGTTAAAAACTAGTTTCACTTCCTTCTGTCCTCGTCCTATCCTATACTTAATTGTATTTTGTTATATAAGAAAGAAAATTACAGTTGTGACGCAATATTACGAAGCCGAGGTAGTCTCAGAATACGTTATCCGAGGCAACGCAGCTTTACTCAAATGCAATATACCTTCCTTCGTTGCGGACTTTGTCAAGGTCGAAGCCTGGGTCGACTCTGAAGGCGGCGAATATTTCCCTACCAACGATACTGGTATTCTGATTAAAATAGCTATAAAGAAATAAAATCCTCGTTCCCATTCTCCTTTCCTGTGACATTTTCGTTGAAATTAAAAAGTCGTGTCTTCTTTCAGTTGTAAATCAATTTTATGAAGCTGAAATTCTAACCGAGTATGTTATTCGGGGAAACGCCGCTGTTTTGAAATGCTCAATACCTTCTTTCGTCGCTGATTTCGTAAAGGTAGAGTCATGGATCGACGAAGAAGGAACAGTAATAACTCATGCTGACAATTTCGGTACCAACGGCCTCGCTAAACAATATGTTACATCCCGTGCCCGCTAACCGCCGGTCCCATACCTCACACACCTCATGCTCCCGACTAAGTGCCTAATTGCTATTCTTCAGTCGTATCACAGTATTACGAGACCGAAGCCGAAAACGAATACGTAATTAGAGGGAACGCTGCCATTGTCCGCTGCAAGATTCCATCTTTTGTTAGTGACTTCGTTTATGTAGAAACCTGGATAATGGAAGATGGAGAAATCCTCACTATAAATAATACAAACATCATTATGGGTACCTTTAATTTTCATAAGCAGCGTTCATTATCCAATCCCTTCTTTAAGGTTTCCTTGTGCTTGTTTTGTATATTTAATACGTTTATTGAATTCTGAATGTAGTGGTGTCGCAGCCTTTTGAAGCCGAAGCAGACAACGAATATGTGATCCGTGGCAACGCCGCAATAATGAAATGCGAAGTCCCAAGTTTTGTATCGGATTTTGTATACGTTGAAATGTGGATGGATAGTGAGGGTGGCACTTACTACCCTGGCAGTACGGAGGGTAATTGACGAGTAATTAGTAGTGATGTGTCCATTGCCCATTATCCAATATCCTAATTCCCGGTTGTCAAACTTGTTACATTTTCTATCGTAGCTGTCCTCCAAGAGTACGAAGCTAGAGTAAACGACGATTTTGTATTACGAGGAAACACTGCCATCATCAAATGCATCGTGCCGTCATTTGTTGCCGATTTTGTCCACGTTATGGCTTGGATTGTTGATAATGACACCATATCTGCAGATGAGAGCAAAAATATCGATACCGGTAGTAAAGTTAAATGAAAATTATGAATTTCCCACATATCCTTAATCCTGTACTTTCGAAATGTTCTGGTATATTGTTCTGATTCTGCAGCGGTACATCAAAATTATGAACCTCGTGTAACTGATGAAGACGTTCTACGTGGTAATTCAGTCATTATTAAATGCTCGATACCATCGTTCGTGGCGGATTACGTTCACGTTGTGGAATGGGTGGCCAGTGAAGAAGGCTCCTCCCTCGCTACGCTTTCATTCAACGGTTCCGAGGACAATTACGGTAATCGAGAGGACCGCGCGACCCCAATTGTTCCTATCCGCACTCCGAATCCCTGAGTTCAATTGAACAGTCGTCATATCCATACGAATTCAATGTCGTTCTAACCTCGTATTTCAGCGGTTAACCAATTCTACGAGTCGCAAGTTTATGACATCTACGTCATACGAGGCAATGCTGCTGTATTCAAATGTCACATTCCATCTTTTGTAAGCGACCACGTACAAGTTGTATCTTGGCATGATAGTGAAAACGGAGAATATACACTAAATGAAAATTACGGTACTATATTATCGTGGCTATAATTTTGAGTATCGTCCTCTTATCCCCTTCCTAACACAATTTTCAAGTAAATTCACTAAGGGTTATTATTTGTTTCCAAATAGTTTTAACCTGTTTTAGGCTATTTAAACCGCTTAGAAGTTTTAACTTATTCTTAGGGATTGACTATTTCTTCGTTTCTAGTTGTTTCGCAGGCGTACACTGTCAACTTAGTGGAGGAGAATGTGTTACGTGGAAATGCCGTGATCATGAAATGTCTAATTCCAAGTTTCGTTACTGAATATGTGAGTGTGGCGTCGTGGATAATCTCCGAAGGAGATGATGAGGCTGAAATAAAAATAGACGATGCTCTTAATAACGAGGGTACATAATCTATACAAACAAGGGAAACTCCTTCCTCCACTCCGTCAATACTTTTTGATTTATTTTTACGAACTATCCTAACCATTTACCCTAAATATCCATCCTATATATTTTCAGTGGTTTCACAAGCGTACACCGTCAACATATTGGAAGAAAGTGTTTTACGTGGAAACGCTGTAGTTCTCAAATGTCATATCTCAACTTTCGTTACTGAATACGTTAGTGTCTCATCGTGGATAATTTCCGAGGGAGAATCAGACGTGGTGGAGATTAAATCCGATTCAAATAACATGGGTATTTTGTAAATGCATTGTAAATTCGCCCTTTTCCTATCCTTTCAGTTTCAGAACAACAATAAATATTTGGACTTGTCTCGTTTAGGGTTCTAATTTCGTATTTCAGTGGTATCGCAAGCTTATTCAGTCAATTTGATGGAAGAGAATGTGTTACGTGGGAACTCGGCAGTGGTTAAATGCCACATACCCAGCTTCGTCACGGAATACGTCACGGTCGCTTCTTGGATTATCTCTGAAGAAAACATCGACGAATTAGAAATTAAAATAGACGAATCTTTCAGTTTAGGTATTTTTTTAAATCTTACAAAATAGGTGACACTAAAATCCTTTCACTTCCTTTTACTCTTTTTCCCTGCGTACAAACAAATGTTAGCGTATCTATCTGAGTCTGAAGTTTGCTTTGATGTGTTTGTTGCAGTGGTTTCACAATCTTATACCGTCAATCTTTGGGAAGAAAATGTCCTTCGGGGAAATTCCGCAATATTAAAGTGTCATATCCCAAGTTTTGTGACTGAATACGTTTCGATAACTTCTTGGATTATTTCTGAAGAGGAAACTAAAGACGTGGAAATATATTTAGATTCAACTTTTGATTTAGGTAAAAATATTTGAAAAGTCCTTTCCTTTCCCTCCTATTTCCCACCCAACTTGAAAGTATAAAAAAATCCTACAGGTATTTTAGTCGCTTGACAGTTCTTCACTGACATTTAGTCAAATGTATACTCAGAAACGGTATTTTGAACCATAACTACATTATCATAATTTTGATGAACTAAGGGTAATTTTTTTGTTAATTACAGTCGTTTCACAAGCGTACGATGTCAAATTCTGGGAAGAGTATGTGTTGCGCGGTAATGCAGCTATTCTAAAATGCCAGATCCCAAGCTTTGTTTCCGAATACGTCTCTGTAAGTTCTTGGATCATTTCCGAAGACCAACAAGAAGATGAAATTAGCATAGACTCCTCGGATAATTTAGGTATTCTTTGGAGGCGTTCTTGCTTTCTTGATTCCTTGAAAACATATCCCGTCTAATCCTTTACTATTTTTCTCGTCGTTTTATAGTTTTCTCTAGGCTCATATTTGTAAGCGTTACCACGTCCAACCTATCAAATCTATTTATTCACATAAAATAATATTGTTTCAGTGGTTTCTCAGGCGTACGCCGTTAATCTGATGGAAGAATACGTTTTAAGAGGCAATAGCGCTATTTTGAAATGCCACATTCCAAGTTTTGTGTCCGAGTATGTTACCGTAATCTCTTGGATTATTAGTGAAGACAAGGAGGAAGTCGAAATCAAACTTGAGTCGGTTCAAACGGACGGTACGATTATTATTATTGATTCAAATGTGGCTTTGTGCCAATAATCAAAATGTCATCTCTATTCCAATCTATAGGGTATAGCTTCTGTGAAGCGCCTTAAACGTAGGACAAAAGTCGATAGATTGTTTAGGGCCTTGTTCCTTATATGGGTTCCTGTGGTTCCATGGGCCTCACGGCCTACCTTCGTCCTTCTTCCTCCTTCCTTAGACTAATGCATGTGCATAAATTTGTAAGTAAATCGCAACCTTACGTTGCTATGCTTGTTGAATGAAATTATTTCTGTTTGATTAGTTGGTTGATATCTATAACTTATTGTACGTTTTCAGATGGAAAATACTTAGTACTCCCATCAGGAGAATTGCATATTAAAGATGTCGGGCCAGAAGATGGTTACAAATCCTACCAATGTCGCACAAAGCATAGGCTTACCGGAGAAACTAGATTGTCTGCCACCAAGGGACGATTGGTCATCACGGGTAAGTTGTAACATTAGAATTTATTCTTCAAATTCATTTTGCGCGATCAATTCATTCAATCTGTTACGAGTACAAACATTTCAGGCTTAAATCCAATTGGAAAGCTTTTTCATTATTTAACTTTTCAGTGAAGCTTCTTGAATTATATCTCTAAAATGAATTTATAGCGTTATTTGGTGTCCTAGAGTGATAACATGATGATCATTATTTAGAACAAATTTCTTTCTCTCCAATGATACATTGTTATTATTTGTCAGCCAAATGTTATCACTTTTGGATTTTTTTTATTCACATGTTTAGAACATTCTCAAATTAAAATTAGAATAAAAAATACAATGCATGTTTTAAAAAAAAAAATTTTTTTACCTAATTGAGAATGTTCCCTACAATATTTGAAATTTTACAATCAGCTCCAGAAATATACAGTTTAAAATTTACTCTTTACATATTCTGTTACTGTTACAGTTTAACTTATTTGTGTCTTCTTTTGTATTTCTTGAGCTGAAGATGTTTACAGACACAACTATTGTTTACTTGTGTCTTTAAATTTTTATTGAACTACAACTTGCCTGAATGTTGGGATAGGGTACCCTGCAGAGCCTTGACTTGCGCGATTATTAAAATCAATTCTGTTGACGTAAAAGATAACGGTAGGGGCATATCAGGGTCTATTTGTCGATGGAGCTCTTTACTCTGATGTCGCTAAGTTCGTGAACCCGCCTTCTCCCAACATGCGCAGAGCCGGTGGGTCGGGTGCCTCCCAAGTTCTCTAGCGCGTCGACCACCAGTGGTTTCCAGTTTAACCAGACCTCCAGCATCGCCCTCCTGTGCCCAGCGCAGGCATTCCCTGCACCCATGTATCGGTAAGATGCTTCATATTAACGCTCTTTTGCGTCATTCCCCAGAGCCAATAGGGCGGGTACCTCCAAAATTGTCCACGACACAAGTGGGGGCCATGTACGTGACTACGGCAGATACTTCGTTTACATTACTGTGCCCCGCGCAAGCGTTCCCCGTCCCCCTATTCAGGTAGGATATGACAAATGTACCTACGTCAGAAAACATATTTACATTTATAGAACCCGTCGGCCGCGTACCTCCCAAATTCGCGACTGTTCTGACTGGAACTATGTTTCAAGTGACGAAAAACGAATCTTACGCCCTGCAATGTCCTGCGCAGGCATTCCCAACCCCACTGTTCAGGTAAACATTATTTTTAATGAACTTAGTTCCCATTTACTGCTTCTATAGAGCCTGTGGGACGGGTGCCACCGAAATTCGCTTCAGTTGTGATGGGCACAATGATCGGAGTCAAGAAAGACTTGTCGTTTGCTTTACAATGTCCCGGGCAAGCATTCCCTGTCCCAGTTTTCAGGTAGTATTTCTTTAACCTTCTAATTAGTCACGTTCAATACACTGCTTACTTATATGCTGTAAAAGTCAAGCGTGTTGTTTATGAATAGGAACTCGATTTGCGATGCTGGATGTGTTACAGAAAAAGGTATGCAGTATATTTGCTAATTTATTTGGCCACAGAACCCATGGGAAAAGTATCACCGAAATTTCCAAGTTTAGAAAGAAGTAGACTTTTCGATTTTCAAGCCAATCAAAGCATTGTACTACTATGTCCCGCGCAAGCGTTCCCTGCCCCAATGTTTAGGTAAGGCATTATCAATCACATTTAGTACAGCTTTGACTAATTATTTGATAATAAAAACATGTTAATTTCGTAGAGCCAATGGGACGAGTGTCACCAAAATTTCCAACGGGAGATATAAGTAGGACATTTATTGCCAAAACGGGAGATGGTGTTCCATTACTTTGTCCTGCGCAGGGTTTCCCTGCACCAGCATTTAGGTACCTACATAATGTTTAATTTTACGTATGTTATACTCAGTCAATATTTTACGAACAGAACCCATGGGCAAGGTATCACCGAAGTTTCCGTCAATGGAAACCGGTCGCAGCTTTACATTTACTTCCAACTCGTGTGTGACAATGCTCTGTCCAGCTCAAGCATTTCCATCTCCAATGTTCAGGTATATCGCTTGACTTCAATATTTTACCTCTAGAGCCTGTCGGACGCGTGTCCCCGAAATTCCCTTCGATGGATAACTCAAGAGGTTTCAGCGTTATCAGTAACAGAAGTTTGACTATGTTATGCCCGGCGCAGGCTTTCCCAGTCCCATTATTCAGGTAATGCAATTATTTATCAGTCATTTATTTTCTAAACTTATTCAAGCTAGAAACATTTTAACTCCCATGTTTCTCAGAACCAGTTGGGCGAGTTTCGCCTAAATTCCCGTCTATGGATAGCTCGAGAAGTTTCAGTACAATGTCAAATAATAGCCTGACCATAATGTGTCCAGCGCAAGCTTTTCCAGTCCCATGGTTCAGGTAATTGTATAATTGTTTAAGCTCTTGGTATAATTATTATTTTGTTCTGTAGAGCCAGTTGGCCGAGTGTCGCCTAAGTTCACCACGAGTGACAAACTTCGCGCTTTTGACGCTGTAGGAAGTGATAGCATCACATTACTTTGCCCTGCGCAAGCGTACCCCGCTCCTGCATTCAGGTATAAATATTCTACACGAAAATATAAAAATAACACCAACTCGAAATAATATCTGTTATTAGTATCATTGTTTTTTATCTATAGAGCCGGTCGGTCGGGTCTCACCCAAGTTCACTACAGGCGATAAAAGTCGCGCTTTCGATGCTACAGGCAGTGATAGTGTGACTTTAATATGCCCTGCGCAAGCGTTCCCTGCCCCAAACTTCAGGTATTTTATTTTCACTCTAAAAATACTGATCTTTTTTCGTAGAGCCCATGGGTAGTGCAGCTCCAAAAGTAGCAACAAAAATGATCGATATCTCGGAATCTTCCTCTAATAATACAGTTACACTGTTATGTCCGGCGCAGGCTTATCCCGTTCCAATGTTCAGGTAAATTTATTCCAAACCTCAGATATTTATTAGATAAAAGCAATGATCACTGACGATTTTAATTAATTTTAAAATACGCCTCTAAAATCAAGTTGTAATGGTATTGGTTAAGAGGCGCTTACACTGTTGTACCTTGCTCAATCGTTTCTTCACGATATATCAAATCTTTCCCTTTTTAGAGCCTGTTAATAGTGCTCCACCAAAAGTACCGACAAAGACTATCGAGTTTGTGGAATATAGAATGCAGTCCAGCGTAACGCTACTTTGTCTTGCCCAAGCGTTCCCGGTCCCAGCGTTTAGGTGAGTTCGAAATTCATGTACTTCGACGCGTTTGTTTTAGAGCCAGTCGGCCTGAAAGCCCCTACATTCTCTATGGATTTCAAAATGGCGTGGTATGTTAAGGACGTTGAACAAGGCTTCGCGCTGCTTTGTCCTGCACAGGCTTACCCTGCCCCTATGTTCAGGTATTCTAACATTACCGATTTTACTTTTAGAACCAATTGGGTCCAAAAGTCCGTCGTTTTCGACCGTGTCAAAATTAGCATGGTTTGAGATTCATGCTGGCCAAGATTTTGCGCTTACATGTCCTGCCCAGGGGTTTCCTGTTCCGATATTTAGGTGAGAGTAAGCATTATTTCTGAACGTTTTCAGAACCCATCGGTTCCAAGTCACCAACATTTACCACTGACGATAAATTGGCATGGTTTATGCGACACAAAGGGCAAAGCTTAGCGTTACTGTGTGGGGCTCAGGGCTATCCTGTTCCTGCATTCAGGTATACCTCACCACCTATTTAGCAACATCTATGTCTAATTTTTAGAACCCGTTGGATCGAAGTCGCCTACTTTCTCTACTGACAATAAATACTTTTGGTACGAACGCCCTCTTGGGCAAAGCTTAAATATCCTGTGTCCTGCACAAGCTTTCCCGGTGCCATTATTCAGGTGAATTTTGAAATCCATTTTATTTAAAATTGTAGAACCCGTTGGCTCAAAGTCCCCTGCATTCTCAAACGACGTTCAGTTTTCTGGAATCACGCGTAGAGTTGGCCAAGATTTTGCTCTTTTATGTCAAGCGCAAGCATTTCCTGTTCCATTATTCAGGTAAGGGTCTTTATATTTTAAAAGTCTTATTTATTGATCACAGAACCCATCGGGTCTAAAGCTCCGTCATTTTCATTGGAATTCAAAAGTACTACACTAACAAAATTGACGAAGCACCCAATAGTTCTCTCGTGTCAGGCTCAAGCTTACCCTGCCCCTGTTTTCAAGTGAGTGATGTTAAATTTCCATTTCTTTGATGTAGAACCAGTATCTGCAAGAGCACCCGCATTTGCAAGCACCGCGTCTTCTTACAATTATGATATCGAGATTCATTCTGGAGGCTCTATGCTCTGTCAAGCTCAAGGGTACCCTCAACCAATGTTCAGGTAGGCTTCTTATTGCTAAATCCAATTGATTTTTCTAGAGCCGGTTGGAGCAAAAGCTCCATCATTTTCTACTGAATCAAAGGGCAGCATTTTTGAAAAAGAAGTAGGACATAGTTTCGCTTTACTTTGTCAGGCACAAGCGTTCCCTACCCCAATTTTTAGGTGAGTTGTAGCGTAATAGAGTTTTTGGCGCACATCAAACTATTTAAAAGTGTATTTATCTGTCATATCTCGTTTTCTCGCCATTCGCATGTTTTTCGAGTTAAAATTCAAATACGTTTAAGTCACAATATAAAGTCTAAAATAAACTTTTGTAGAGCCAGTCGGGGCAAAAGCGCCTACGTTCTCAACTGAGTCTAAAAGCAGCACTTTTATAAAAGAAGTCGGACAAAGTTTTGCATTGCTCTGTTCAGCTCAGGCATTTCCTACTCCACTTTTTCGGTAAGTTTTAACATTGCCTAACTATTTTCTACAGAGCCAGTGGGTTCCAAACCACCAACATTTTCAACTGACTTTACGTTGTCAGCAGTAACAAGATATTTGGGTCAGAGTTTTGCAATGATGTGTCAAGCGCAAGCTTTTCCAGTACCAATATTCAGGCAAGTGTAACTTTTTTAATTGTAATGTTCTGGTCGCCTGACAAAATATTACTTGCCACTGTGTACAGAGCCAGTTGGATCCAAAGCTCCATCCTTTTCTACTGAGTCAGCTCTATCATCTTTAAAGAGACACGAAGGTCAAAGCTTTGCACTACTGTGCCAAGCTCAAGCTTTTCCAGTACCAATATTCAGGCAAGTCTTTATCTCAACTATAAACAATGTTATAGAACCAGTAGGCGCTAAATCTCCAACATTTTCGTCCGAGTCGATGGGAAGTATTTTTCGAAAGCGTGTGGGCCAAGGCTTTGCACTCCTTTGTCAAGCGCAAAGTTATCCCGCTCCGATTTTCAGGCAAGTGTTATTTGTTTTTTATCGCAGAGCCAGTCGCTTCAAAAGCTCCTACGTTTTCAACGGACGCTCGTAGCACGACTTTTGTTAGAACTGTCGGACAAAGCTTTGGATTGTTGTGTCAAGCTCAGTCTTTTCCAGTCCCTTCGTTCAGGCAAGTTTTTGATTTTTTTCCCTAGTAGTAGTAGTTGAATATATTTCTTACATTTAGAACCAATCGGGAGTGCAGCACCGAGTATCACAGTAACACCGAGAGCTACTGTCCATCATTCCCAGAATTCTGCAATGGCTATCTTATGCCCAGCTCAAGGATTCCCAGTACCATTATCTAGGTGAGTTTTATCCCAAGAACAATATTTTTCAGCTATAAAAGCTCTTCTTCTCCAATGTTCAGGCAAGTTATATTCGAAGTTTCGAACGATGGATCATTCAATTAATCTTTGTATGACTTCTTGTTCTGATTTCATTAAATTGCGCCCTTAGAACCGATCGGGAGCGCTGCGCCAAGTATTTCAATGACAAAAGGTACCGTCCATCACTCTCAAACGTTGTCTTTGGCAATGTTATGTCCCGCGCAAGGTTTTCCAGTTCCAATAACAAGGTTAGTTTATGATTAATACATCCATATAAAAACATTTCCCATGATCATGACATTCGCTAACTTTGGTGGTAAGTTTATTAGAGTTCAATCGAGGTGTAACATGTAATTTTTCCCTAAAACAATATGACAACAGCAACTATACGCATAATTCTTCGTTAGGCTGAGCGTCGTCTCTGTTATTACAGAACCTACCAATAAGATCGCCCCTCGGAAAGATTCCACTAAGAACTTTGAAGGTTGGGAAGTTTTCGTCGTGCCCCAAAACGCTGTGGCTTATCTGACGTGCCAAGTGGCCGCTTACCCCGCTCCTATGTTTAGGTAGGTGTAGTATAGCGACGGTTTTATATTCCAGACCCCACCGGTAGGACGGGGCCAAAGGTGACGGGTGATGGGCTCAATCGACAAGTAGGTCGTGAAGGCGAAAGCCTCGCACTTCTTTGCGAGGCGCAAGCATTCCCCGCTCCCCTGATGAGGTACAGCTTTAACTCGTTCACGGCCGGCCGTCGGCACCTCACGCATTCATCCCTCACGTAGTCATACCATATCACCTCAATGTACTGATGTGCGTTGTTATTGCAGTCTAGCGGCGGCCGGCCCGCCGCGTGACATGAAGGCGTGATGAGTCGCGGCCGGCCGCGCGCCTACTCGTATAACCGTCCCCTGCCAAAGTAACGATTGAGCGGCGCAGACACCTGTCGGTAAGTGTCGGGGTGTTCTTGCTTTCATTCAGGCGCTTTAATCTTTACTTTGTGCTTTACGTGAGTCAAGGCTGCATTTTATAATTTTAATACATGGCCCCCGCTCGGTTGTTTGGTAGCTTTATGAGTTGAGTCCGTTGCTAGCTTGTCGTTTGTTTTTGTACTAAGCTAATCCAGCATAGGGACGCAATAATATTTATGTGGTGGTTCACGTATGACGTCATTAGGACGCACGTTATATTTATTTGTTAACCGCATAGTTGCTCATTTTCTTCTTTAAGAACCTACAAACAGTTTACCTCCAAAGCTGTCTAGTGGTCGATTGCAAGAATCTCAATTGAGTTCGGGAGATACTGGAACGATTCTTTGTCTTAGTCAAGCTTTTCCTGTTCCTGCGTTCAGGTGGGTGGGGAGATTTATGTAGAATAGTAAAATTTCAATACCATGGTAATCATGCCATTTTCCGTAAATCATTGAGCCAAATCTTTGAAGAACTCTTCCAACTTAATGCTTTGTCTGATTGTATTCTGAACTCGTTCTCTTTTGTTACAGATGGTACAAGTTTGTCGAAGGCACCACAAGGAAACAACCAGTTACTCTCGATGACAGAGTGAAGCAGGTTTCTGGAACTCTGATTATCAAGGAGGCTAAAGTAGAGGACTCTGGAAAATACCTGTGTGTCGTGAATAACTCCGTTGGAGGTATATCTCAACTATTTTTCTACTAGATTTTGAAGTACACTGGACAAATTGAATAGTGATGTACTGAAATATGTGATGATATTTAAAAGCCACTTTAACAGATGTGGATTGAACTTACAAGTTCCTCACTACCTTACACTAACTTTTTGGTAAAGGAAAACGTCATGAAAACATACATATTCTAAGTAAAATAGCTTTTGAGGATTTGCGAAATCTGTCAGCCCTCAGTTATCTACCGTATAGTACAAATTCGTTTATTGGCAGAAAAAACTACAGACACTTAATTATTTCACCCACTTAAACAAAGTGCTTGCTAAGTTGGTTGCCTGCGTTACCTCGTCATCATCATCAACATCCCACTAAACGTTCCCACTGCTGGGACTCGGGGCCTTCTCTCACAAGGAGAGAGTTAAGGCCATAATCCACCACGCTGGCCCAGTGCGGGTTGGTGGATGACACATGACTTCGAAAGATTCTAGGTACATGTCGGTTTCCTCACGATGTTTTCCTTCACCGTTTTAAGTTACCGGCATTACGCACATGACTTCGAAAAGACAGTGGTGCGTGTGGGGTTTGAACCCGGGATCTCCGGATCGGCAGGCGCCGTTCTCCCGACTAGACCAGCCGTAACTTACCTCGTGAGGCATCTAAATATCCAGTGTTTGTAGTATAGCCCTAATTGATTTTCCTTTTGAGACAAAATTTCAAGCCGCATAGTGATAATAAATGAATAAATATTGGTGGACAATTCACACACAACACCAAAATGCTTATACTATGTTGTTTTCGAATACTAAATCAGTATAACTTAAACGTTATTAAAATAATATATAATATGTAACGTTTCAGGCGAATCCGTTGAAACCGTACTTACCGTGACCGCTCCATTGAAGGCTACTGTTGAGCCAGCAACACAGACCGTTGACTTTGGACGTCCCGCCGTTTTCACCTGCCGATATGAAGGAAACCCTGTTAAGACTATCACTTGGCTTAAGGATGGCAAGGATATGAAGCACCATGATGCTATGCTCAGGTAACTAGCCCCTATAAGCACTTTATGTCGTTAAATTTATTAAGTATTATACTAGCGGCCCATTCCGGCTGCGCTCGGATATTGTCGTTTAAAGACTATTAAGTAATCGAAATAAAAACTATCCTATCTCTCAAGTTGGACCAGACTGATCACGGTGTGCCAATTTTAAAAAAAATCGGTATGTAGTTTAGGAATCCATCGCGGACAAACATGGTGACAGGAGATTTATATATTAAGATTAAATTTATTATTATACTAGCGGCCCATTCCGGCTGCGCTCGGATATTGTCGTTTAAAGACTATTAAGTAATAGAAATAAAAACTATCCTATCTCTCAAGTTGGACCAGACTGCTCACGGTGTGGCAATTTAATTTAAAATCGTTTAAGTAGTTTAGGTATCCATCGCGGACAAACATCGTGACAGGAGATTTATATATATTAAGAAGATTAACCTATATTGTCCCAAAGTTGAGCAAAGGCCTCTCTATATCTAACCTCCCTCTATTGGTCTCTATCGAGAGATATTGTGGGGCAATCCTTGTTATGGGCGTTCAGCTCGTTTTTCCACCTCTTTCTGGGCCGGGCCGTTTACCCTCCGGGACCCAGTCAGCGGCAGTTTTTGCCCATAGCTGGTCTGCCATACGACAGACGTGTCCTGTTTATTATCGTTAATTTATAAAAGTAAATTCTACCCAATCAAGACCATTAGATGTCGTCTAGTAATCAGGTGAATTTTGGAACGAAGTTCCTTAACGCAGCTCATTTAACCTCAGCACATGACTGTACAGACAAAAACAAAAGAATACGGACTGCATTTTTTTTCACTCCCTCCCTCCGTTCAACTGATGAACTACTTGTATTTATCAAACTTTATTTTTGGTTATTAGAAAAAAAAGTTGGCAGTCTTAGGGACTGCGGGTAGAAGTGAAAACTTATAACTTAGAATTCACTTTAAAATGTTTTGTTCATACTCATTTAATTATTTTTCAGAATCGAATCCGTCAAAAAGGAAGACAAGGGAATGTACCAGTGTTTTATCAGAAACGACCAAGAGAGCGCCGGCGCTAGTGCTGAACTGAAACTTGGAGGGCGATGTACGTATTCAAACAAAACTTGGTTATATCCGATCAATTCCAAACCTTTTTTCGTTAAAAGAAAAACATTGGCAGTCATAGTGACTGCCGCCGATATAAGTGAAAACTAATAACTCTGAATTTGATAGCTCACTTTGGAAACTACGCTGGTGACACCGGAAGGCGTGGCCATTACCATCTAAATCATCCGAGTTTACCCGAAGGTTTCTTTAATTTACGAACGTGACGCTTGAGTTTAATTCACAGCCCACGAAAAATCTGTGTGTGTGCGCGTCAAAAGAAGTTTTCACATTAAAAAAACAAAATGGAAACAACTTTACCTTCACAGTTATTTAAATCGTAGTGTCCTAGTGGCAAGAGCATCCGATTTCAGATGCTTGAGGTCGTGGGTTCCAATCCGCCCGCATCTTTTAATATTTTACCAAGTGGAGATGTACTCTAGGTACAAGTTGGCGCTGAGACCGCGACGCGAGACCGCGACGCGAGACCGCGACAGGAGACCGCGACCGGAGACCGAGACAGGCACTTGACACTATGGAATTGTATGGACGCCAGTTCGCGCTGAGACCGCGACAGGAGACCGAGACAGGTCGCGGTCGCGGCGCGAACTGGCGCCCATACAATTCCATAGTGTCAAGTGCCTGTCTTGGTCTCCGGTCGCGGACTCTTGTCGCGGTCGCGGCGCGAACTTGTACCTTTTTACGAGTTTGTCGCGACCACTAGATTTAAAGCCGGGTCACACAGAGGCGATCCGATAGCGAGACGATATTTTTTGTAATGTTCGAATGTGTATGCAACCTGACACAAAGCAAGCGGGCGCGATCCCATACTCGGTATCGGATCGCTATCGCAATCGGATCGCTATCGCTACCGGATCGCCTCTGTGTGACCCGGCCTTTAACGATGCAGAAAAACATTGTGAAGAAACCGGCATGTTCTATGAAAGATATCTTTCGAAGACAGCTGTTATTTGCCAACTCAACAACAACTTGATCAGCGTAGTGAATTTCCCTTGCCTTGGCTTGTGAGAGAATTCCCCGGTGCATGGTACAGGAAAGGTATATGTAATTGAGATGACCGAGTCAAAAATATATTATTGTAATAAGTTCGTCAGGTAGATTATGGAAAATACCTAATGGGACACATATTTTTTGTTTTGGACAAATTATTAAATATCCAGAAAGATATATTTGATATAGATTATCAAAATTCCGCTGTGGGGGGATTGTGAACTCACGTCTTCGTAAAAGTCGTACAATGAAGTGACGTCACTCGAAACTTCTAAGCACTGTATCTTCGTCATTTTTTGTTTGTGAAACAAAAGAGAAAATACGTGTACAATTTTTTTTTTATCTAATTGAATGAATTAATGAATGAAAATTCTTTATTGTTCACACCATATAAGATACATACAATTTAGGAAAAACAGTAAGACTAGTGATACAACGGGCGGCCTTATCGCTACAAGCGATTTCTTCCAGGCAACCTTGGGATGGACAGAAATCTAACTGGACGATCTAATTACTTTTATTAATCAACGTGCCAATTAACTATCTTGTAAATGTTTCCAGTTGAACCACCACTGATCCGTCACAGCTTCGGCGAACAGACGTTCCGTTCCGGGCCCGCTCTTCGGCTGAAATGCGTCGCATCTGGCAACCCCACTCCCGACATCGCTTGGCTACTCGATGGAGATAAACTCACCAGTAATGACCGCCTCAAGATCGGACAGTTCGTGACGGCCGCCGATGGAAACGTTGAGTCGCATCTGAACATCTCTTCGGCGCACACGAATGACGGAGGACTCTATACTTGCATCGCTTCTAGCAAGGTAATATGTCTGGGACGCGTCTATTAAATGGTTCATATTTGTCATATTTGAATGTTTGCCGCTCAGTCATGTAGAAACGCCTGTACGGATATGTTTGAAATCTGGAACACCGTTAGATTAGTAGTGTAGTGTGTTTTAGTAGTAGTGGTAGTTAGTATACCTCATTCCAAATCTCTGTGAATAAAAGGTAAACAAACCAATGTCACTCTCAATATGACAGACCAGCATTTCTCAACCATTGTTTTACAAGATAGTTTGTAGTACCTTTCATTGCTTGCCCTTTTAAATTTTCGTCGCAAAACAAGGCTAAATATATATGTATGGATATCATAAACACCCAATTATATGTTCCCACTGCTGGGACTTGGAACAATTTGCCGCTGTAAAAAATGGTCAGACACAAGAATCTACAATTGCTGAACATTTGATTGATGCTAAAACTGGTCATTGGATCGAGATCCACGACCCGAAGGTTCTATCTACCGAATGTCATTACTACGCAAGAATGGTTCGGGAAGCATTGGAAAATAAAAAACATAGCTATATATTTCAACTACGACGCCATGACCACGATGCCAATAACCGAAAACTACCCGGTTTACGGTTATCGGCGTCGCGGAATCCTCTAATAAATAAATGTGTGCATAGTGAGTTTGGAGAAACCTGATATGGTTAGTGTTGTTTGTAGTGTTGGTCACCCTGCGATTTTTGAAGCCCAAATGAGGGTAGATGGAGATCTCCTCTCATTTCATAATGAGAGTATGGCGGGCATACGTAGGTACATTTATTTCCCCCCCGTAAAAAAGGAAAGCCAAAGCATTTGAGTTCGGAGAAGAATATAACACTAGAACCAGTGACTTAGAAAAGTAATTTAGATGTTTCCTTACATAAGAACGTTCATTTTATTTTTAACAATAATTAAATCTCGTTCAAATTGTCCTCGTATTACCCAAAACTGATCATAACACTATGATGTAATATTCTGGAAACACATACAAAAGTTTCGATCAAAATAACACAAAATGTATGGCATTTTAGAGTGAAAATTATACAAGCTTTTGATAGTAAACAGCGTAAATTTGGAACACGTATTTAGATGTTTGCGATTTTCTCCCAACTCGTTACGACACAAGAAACCTTTTTCTCGGAGTTCTTTAGTCATACTCTTACTCTTTTAATGATAACGAGTAGTTACATGTCATAATATTCAAGATATTCAAATATTACCAATACAAGTCAATAATTTAAAAAAAAAACAGACGTCAATTTAAGATCCCATTACAATAAAAATCAAATAATACATTACATTAAAATCAACTTACATTACAAACAAAAATTCCAAATTAATGACAAAAATAATTAGAGTAAAATTAATCCATACTTGAATATAATGGAAATGGGCATTTTTACAATATGGGCTTGAGAGGGGTATATTAGAAAAATAGACGCGTCCTTAATAAGAATAATTTGATGAAATGAAGTATAAATGTCTTAAATCTTGAATGCAACATTGAGAGTTTGAGAAACACAGATCAAATTGCTAGTACTTAAAATCATATTTCTATCATCCTACCATTACTTTGTATAACTTTTAAAATAAGATAGTATAGAATTATTTGATCAATACAAATCTAAGTATATGGTATTTAAGATCCCAATAAAGTGGAATCCTATTTGTGAAAAATATTTCAAGGCAATTTCATAAAAATACTAAGATTAAACGATGTTTATGTTATGGTATCACCTTTTTTTTTGGTTTGTTTTGGTTTTCTACACAGCTTACTGGAACGCACTATAGTACCTAGTAGTTAGTAGTGGTAGGACTCTTAGCAGAGTCCGCCTGGGGAAGTACCACACCTTTGCCAAATATTCTACCGCCAAGAAGTAATGTGCAAACATTACTGTGTTCCGGTCTGAAGGGCAATGATTCCAGAGAAATTACAGGGCTTAGAGACATAATATCTTAGATCTCTGGGTGACGAGCGCAGTGCAGTGCTAGGTAATGATTTGGACTATCATGTTCCAATAGCTGCGTGTTACTGTGCTGTTATGTGGCAGGCATGTTGCTTACCATCAGGCACATGACCTGCTCGTCTCGTCACTCTATGCTATAAAAAAAAAAAAAAAGATTATTTGTGTGTGAAGTGTGAATTGTCCACCACCAATATTGTGGCCTAGTCTGGAATAGCACGTTTTATTGTGGTAATGTTAAAGCTAGGATACAATTGTAACAAAATTGTCATATGACAATCATAATAAACATAGAATAGTTGACACTTATCCGTTTAAAATTTTAAAATGTATACTACATATATGTATGCTGTTTCTTACTTTTGTTTTCGATACATTTTTTGCCCCTAATTATCGAGTACTAAGCCCTATCGTATAATAAACTAGCGGTCCGTCCCGGCTTCGCAAGTAGTACATAATATTTAGCCTATAGCACTCAGGGATCAACAACAAATTACAGGGACAAGATACGGTTGGTCTAGACGGGAGAACGGCGACTGCCGATCCGGAGACCCCGGGTTCAAACCCCACACGCACCACTGTCTTTTCGAAGTCACGTGCGTAATGCCACTAATTTAAAACGGTGAAGGAAAACATCGTGAGGAAACCGACATGTACTTAGAATCTTTCGAAGTCATGTGTCATCCACCAACCCGCACTGGGCCAGCGTGGTTGATCATGGCCTTAACTCTCTCCTTGCGAGAGAAGGCTCCGAGTCCCAGCAGTGGGACCGTTTAGTGGGCTGTTGATGATTGATGATGATGACTCAGGGATCACATACATATCCAACGATGAAAGAATATCTGAAATCCGTCCAGTAGTTTCTGAGATTAGCGCGTAAAAATAAAAAATCTCTTCAACTTTTATTAATTACCAGCTGAACAGTGTTCGCGTTTTACGCCGTCTTTCAAAAACTGGTCGTACCAATTCTAATTTTGAACAAATTCGGTTACTTTATGTTTTAATGACGCTACCTTTAAAAGATAGACACATGCTGTCACGCAACGAAAGCTCTCAAAAAACAATATGTTTTCCCGTTTTTGTTACATTTTTCGTTCAAGCTCCGCACCTGTTGATAGTAACGTAATTTTAAATAGCCTATAGCCTTTCTCAATAAACGGACTATCCAAAAGATAAAGAATCTTTCAATTCGGACCAGTAGTTCCCGAGATCCTTGCGTACAAACAAATAAACAAACTCTTTCGGCTTTATAATATTAGTATAGATTTTGTGTTGTAATGGGTTAGGAGCTTTAGGACTAAATCTCGATATGACTAGATAGCGGGTCTGACTAAATAGGTTTAAGACTAAATCTCGATATGATTAGAACGCGTTAGGGCTAAGTAGCTGTGTGACCACATATCTCTCCGCCTTTTTATCAGATTGGCTTAATATCGATATGACGTACAATGACATTAAAAAGTGGTACATTAGTTCAACCTCACATTTATCTAGTAATGTCTTCAATATGCAATTTTCATGTTTTTTTGTTTGTCGCGTAGGTCGGCAGCGCGTCTCACTCGGCTCGCGTCAACATCTACGGCCTGCCGTACGTGCGGCCGATGAAGAAACGCCCCGTCGTCGCCGGAGATACGTTGACCGCGCACTGTCCCGTAGCCGGATACCCCATCGACTCTATCGTGTGGGAGCGAGATGGACGGTAATGTGCTCTTGTCAAATATTTTTTTTTTATTCTGAAAACTAACTTGGTTGTTACACATATTTAAGAAATAATAATGGATATTTTACACACAACACCATCTAGCCCCAAACTAAGCAAAGCTTGTACTATGAGAGCCAGCGAGCTGATATAATACTTATATATTTTTAAATACATACTTACTAGATATAGAAAACACCCAGTCACAGTTCCATAAATGCTCGTGTGATATAGTCGGTCCAGTCCAACTTCAGTTTCAGCCGCGATCACTCACTTTGATGCACTCTCCTTGAAAAAGGCCGCTGGACGCGAATGAAACTTAATTCGGACTCGACCAGTCACATATATCATACGTGAGTTATTTTAAAATACAAGTCTCTTTTCGATTTTTCACAATGTTGACAGTGTTAAATTTGTGTGATCTAATTGGCAAAAATGAAAAGTGAACGGGGTATCAATTGAATTCCATTGGTCTAGCCTTTCTACTAAGAGTTGGATTCATATCAACTGATGAATCAAACTTAAGGGTTATTTGTATCCTCAACCAGAGTGTTACCAATCAACCGCAAGCAGAAAGTCTTCCCCAACGGCACCCTCGTGATCGAGAATGTGGAACGCAACAGTGACGAGGCTACCTACACTTGTGTCGCCAAAAACTCTCAAGGATACACCGCCAGAGGCACACTCGAACTTCAAGTTATGGGTAAGTTCTCGTATGTAAATAATACCATCACGATAAACGATTAAACATTTTTAGTGAATACTGCTAACTTAGTTCCCGATTTCGGAACAGTTTCCAAGAATTATCAGATAACACATAATTGTGAAACATGATTTTGCCCAAGCCGGCAATGAAGTGGCAATGATCATCATATTTTTAGTAGGATTGAAAAAATCGGAACGATTTCTGTATAAATATTATATATTTAGGTAATACCTACATTTCAAATCACCTTTATGAACAAACCAATAAACGCATTACTTTGTATACCAAATATACAAATAGCAGTATCCACTAAAAATAATTATTATCTGAAAAGTATAATTTGTGGATATGAGAATAATTACTTCATTTTAGTTTGATCAAGAAAGGATTAGACATGTTTTTGTCAAATACTGAATTACTAGTCTAGTACTTGGTAAATAAATCTCATAATCACAAAACATCTAAAGTTGAAAAATAATGACAAAAGGAGAAACCTTTTTACTCTTTATTATGTGAATAAAATTCGTATTCTTCATAGCCATGACAGAAGCCTTGCAAGTGGTACTACTGGATAACCACGACCTCTTAGAAACACTCCAATATATTTATCTTTTTTTGTGATTTCTAGTCTCAACGAACACTATGGTTACCTGGTCAATGTATTTCTATATGTATAGATTGTAAATGTAATTGATATCGTTTACTGAAATAATTAGTAAATTGGTTTCACACTGAGTTGCAATTCATGTAACAAGTTTTTATTTTATTGAAATAGCTAAACAAATTAAGTATCTCAAAGTCAATTTGTAGCTCAATGAATCCTTTTTCTCAATGATGTCATAGTTATTCTCTCAAGTAAACAATACCTTAAAAGTTCCTTTTACTTTTAAAAATAATGGCCAATTTAATTTAAAGGAAAACGAACTATGACATCATTTACTGGTTTAATGTGTTACTAATGGATTTTATTACAGGTTTACAGTTTCCCAATTGTTGTATGTAGGTTCAGTCAGATATTATTAAATGATAATGATGTTTATGCCCGCCAAAGCTACATCGTTTGCCACACACGTCCCTTGCACAACCGTTAAGTTCAAATGAATGAGAGTTTCCGCACAGTGCCCCCACAAATGTTACCATTCGAGTTTGGGGAAGAACCAGCGAACGCCGGAGACTTGGCCTCTATATCCTGCGCAGTGAGCAAGGGAGACCAACCCCTTAACATCTCCTGGATATTTAATGGACAACTCATTTCTCCCAAAAATGATCTGGGAATTGTACTTACTTCTATCAATAAGAAAACATCGATACTGAACATAGACTCAGTAAGTGGTGTACACAGGGGCACTTACTATTGTGTGGCGACAAACCCGGCCGGCTCCACTAATCACAGCGCTGTACTCGAAGTCAACGGTACACTCCCAAATAACCATCCGCTTGCTTGTTTTTCGGTTTTCATATCTGTCAATCAGTCCTTTCTGATCCCTATAATAATATACGATATTACCTCAGTACCGCCGCAAATCTTGCCTTTCGAGTTTGGCGAAGAAATTCTTAACGAAGGAGAAACTGCTTCGGTTTCGTGCGTAATGAGCAAGGGAGATACCCCGGTCAGATTCAAGTGGCTATTCAACGGCGAAGAAATAAAGACAAGGAACTCCCTAGGCATCGTTCTCACGTCAATCAGCAAGAAAACATCCATTTTAAACATTGAGCCGGTGACCGCGGTCCATAGAGGCTCTTACACTTGCGAGATAAAAAACGACGCTGGCCAAACAAACCATACCACACTTCTTAGCGTCAATGGTTCGCCTCCTTTCCTCATTAGATATTTTCGTTTCGTAGCAGATACTTAATTGCTTTTTATGTCACTCACAGTACCTCCCCAAATTTCACCTTTTGAATTTGGCGATGAACCCGCAAATGCTGGGGATACCGCGTCGGTTCAGTGCGTTATGAATAAAGGAGATTTGCCGGCAAATTTCTCGTGGAGTTTGAACGGAAGAAAAATAGCGCAAGGGAACGCCATGGGAATAGCAATAGGCAGTATGAGCAGGAAAATGTCTATTCTCAATATTGATTCGGTAAACGGAACTCACAGAGGCGTTTACGTTTGCCACGTCGAAAATTTGGCCGGACAAGTAAATCACAGTGCAACGTTGGAAGTGAACGGTTATTGAATTATTAATTTTAGAGTTTTCTATCTTGTCGTTAACTTGGTAGTAATATTAATTTCTTATAAAACAGTTTTACCTCAAATCCATCCTTTCACCTTCGGAGAGGAACCAGCCAATGCGGGTGATACAGTCGGTGTGCAATGTATGGTCACTAAAGGCGATGCTCCTATCAATATTACGTGGCTTTTGAACGGAAAGTCTGTAAAAGGGATTCAGGGTATATCAGTAGTAAAAATCGGCCACAAATCAAGCGGACTGTCGGTTGACGGAGTGGCTTTCGTCCATTCAGGAGTCTATACATGTTCCGTAACCAACCAAGCTGGTCATGCTAACTATTCTTCTGAACTAGCTGTCAATGGTACTTGATTGAATTTTAGATACAATTTGCTTCAGCCAGTAGAACTTAACTGTATGAGTTTGTGTAAATCTTTTGTCTTTTAAAAACAGTTTTACCTCAAATCCATCCATTCACCTTTGGGGAAGAGCCAGCCAATGCAGGTGACACGGTTGGGGTTCAATGTATGATTACAAAGGGCGATGCACCGGTTAATATCACTTGGCTATTAAATAGCAAGCCAGCTCAGACAGTACCCGGTATAAGTGTGTTCAAGATCGGGCATAAAGCAAGCAGCCTCTCAATAGAAGGAGTTGCATCTATTCATTCAGGGGTATACACATGCTCCGTAAACAACCCAGCCGGTCATGCCAACTATTCCTCCGAGTTGGTAGTCAATGGTACATTTCGATCTAATTTGCACTGCGCTTACCGTTTTGTTGTTTTCTAACTTTGTAACCCTACTTATTTGTAGAAATGGTTTCCTTTCCTAACCAAGTGAACCCATCCCACAACAACAATTACAATTGTTTTCATTAGATATATATTTTTATAGTCGTACCGCAAGTGACACCATTCGATTTCGGGGAGGATATCCTCAACGCAGGAGAAACAGTGTCCCTTACTTGCACCGTGGGTAAAGGAGATTTGCCTTTGCAAATACATTGGCAATTGAATAATCAGATTTTAAATTCGGGCAACGGCATTTTCATCAACAGAAACGGAAAAAGAATATCCGTTTTAAGTATTGAAAATGTTCAACACGAACACATTGGAAACTATACTTGTATTGCGGAGAATGAAGCAGGGCGCAGTAGCCACAGTGCAGTCCTCAATGTGAACGGTATCTCATACAACAAGCGTTTAAACTAAGCTTTGCTTTTCTTTGCACAATTATTTTATCATTTGTTGTGTCTAATCCTGATATTATTCAACCTAGCGATCCGACAGTCAAAAAATCTAAATGTATTTTTATTTTATCCGTAATCCTAATTAGCTACTTGATTGCTTTAAGTGGCGCCACAAATAACACCATTCGAATTCGGAGAAGATATTCTTAACGCTGGTGACACCGTGTCTACAATATGTACTGTCGGCAAAGGCGACTTACCGTTGAAAATACATTGGATGCTTAACAACCATTTACTCAGTTCGGGAAACAATGTGCTCATAAGCTGAAGTGGAAAAAAAATATCTTTATTGAGTATCGACAACGTCCAGCACGAACACATAGGAAACTATACTTGTATCGCTGAAAATGCAGCCGGCAGTAGCAGCCACAGCGCGGTGCTCAACGTTAATGGTATCGCAGTGTATAGTGCAAAATTATCAATTCTTCATGCTTCATAATTTTGGTAGCATATATTTGTTGTGTTCTAATATTTACCGATCCCTCCTTTCAACAACCGTTTTATTTAACAAACTTTAATAGTCTATGGTTAGACTTTGAATATCATTCTCGTATTCAATCCGTAGTGGTACCCCAGATAGCGCCTTTTGACTTTGGTGAAGACATCCTCAACGCTGGAGAGACTCTATCCACAACTTGTACTGTAGCAAAAGGCGACCTGCCTTTGAAAATACATTGGATGTTAAACGACCGCGAGCTTAATTCAGGAAATAATGTGTTCATTAGTAGAAGCGGAAAAAGAATATCTCTACTGAGTATTGAAAATGTACAGCATGAACACATTGGGAACTATACCTGCATCGCTGAGAACGACGCCGGCATTAGTAGCCACAGCGCAGTACTTAAAGTTAATGGTATATCGTCACAATTAACCGCATAAATTTTTCGCATGTATAGTTAAATCGTGTAGATTTGTCACTTTCTTTGCTTTTACAAATTTACTTACGGCATATCTAGTTAAATTTCGACGAAAGTTAGATGTATGGTAAAGTGATTTCATCAAAACTTCAAAGTATGGTGTCGAAATTTTTCTCAGTGATACCACAGATCACACCCTTTGACTTCGGTGAAGAGGTTCTCAACGCTGGTGACACAGTTTCAATCACTTGTACTGTTGGAAAGGGCGATCTACCTTTGAAAATACATTGGACTCTAAACGATAAGGAATTGAATTCAGGAAACAATGTTCTCATAAATAGAAGTGGAAAAAGGATATCTCTTTTGAGCATAGAAAACGTCCAACATGAGCACATTGGAAATTATACGTGTATTGCTGAAAATTCAGCTGGCCGCAGTAGCCACATTGCTGTGCTCAGTGTTAATGGTATTTAAATATCAACCCTTGGGCAGCTTCATTTTTCGCATGTGTTGTTTCTTTTGGTAGATGATTCCTTTCCCTGTGTTCCCAATACAAAAAAACACACATTATAATTTCAAACCCTTTCACACAACATACAGTAGATTATAGTTTCACCGTTATTTATAGTTCTGCCACAGATAACGCCATTCGATTTTGGAGAGGATGTCCTCAACGCCGGTGACACAGTTTCGTTGATATGCACGGTGGGAAAAGGCGATTTACCACTCAAAATACATTGGCAACTAAATGATCAAATCCTTAATTCGGGAAATAGCGTATCCATAAACAGGAATGGAAAAAGAATATCCGTTCTAAGTATAGAAAACGTACAACACGAGCACATTGGCAATTACACTTGTATCGCAGAAAACGAAGCTGGGCACAACAGTCACAGCGCAATTCTCAAAGTCAACGGTATTGTTTGCCCTAAAACAATATGAGTTTTTATGTGCTTCGCTTTTATTGCACACAATTATTTTATTTCCCATCAAACCTTTCTAACAGAAGAAAAGCAGGTATAATTCCTCCCTTACGAATCCTTGTCTGACGGTGTGTGCGTGTGTAGTAATGAACCTACAAAAACCGGAATACCTTAAATGAAACTTTTATTTCGTATGGTACTGATCTATTAATAATTACAATTTAATTTTTAACTGATTACCATATCCTCTCTGAAGTCCCTCCACAGATAATGCCATTTGAATTCGGCGAGGAACCGGTAAACGCGCAAGAAATGGTTTTGGTCACGTGTACCGTAAGCAAAGGAGATCTTCCTCTGAAAATAGAATGGTATTTCAATGGAAAATCACTGAAATCTGGCGATATTGGAGTAAATCTGTTAAATACCAAGCGTACTAGTCAGCTCAGCATCGAATCCGTCACTCACCAAAATCAAGGAAATTATTCCTGCGTGGTGAAAAACGATGCTGGCCACATGAATCATACCACTCAGCTTTTTGTAAATGGTATTAAAAAGTGTTTTATATAAAGTAGAAATTCCTTGTTTTGTCTATGTTTGTATTTGGATAACTACTGTTTCCGTAATCCTCTCCTTCCTTGTAACTTTGGCGGGCCATAAAAGAGCGCAAATAGCTCACCAATTTCAACAACAGGCTTTCAAATGTAACAGAAAATTTCAGTGATACCCATTATAGCATCATTCGAATTCGACGAATCAGTTTTTTATGGCGAGGGAGTTCAAGTAATGTGTCACGCTACGAAAGGAGATAAGCCATTAAATTTCAAGTGGACTTTTAATGGAGGAGATGTGAGTTCTCTGCCCGGGTTGAACATCATGAATGTCGGGGACATGGGGTCTGCCCTTATAATACCAGCGGTGACGGCTCAACATGCTGGAAATTACACGTGCACTGCCTCCAATGTTGTCGCCAGAGCTAGCCACCACGCCACGCTCAATGTCCAGGGTATACGGTCTCGGTCAATACACTGTGCTTTACTGTCCTGTTACATCTTGTACCTACCGCCCTTTAATATCTGTTAGTTCTACTTTAGATTGTATGCAGTACTTTTCAGAACGATGCTTACTTGGTTTTTCAGTGGCACCAATGATATCCTCATTTGAATTCGATGAAGCTATTTTCTATGGTGAAAGCATACAAGTTACGTGTCATGCACAAAAAGGCGATATGCCCTTACAATTATTGTGGTCATTCAATAACCAACCTATTATAAACAATGATGCCGTAACAATTACTAAAGTAGGAGCCAGAATTTCAATACTAGCTATCCCATCTGTAACTGAAAGACACTCCGGAAAATACACATGCACAGCTTCAAATATAGTAGCGAGCACAAATCACACAGCTATTTTAAACGTTCAGGGTATCTACTCATTTTCTTTAATGTTGTTATAATTTCGTTTTATTGATTTATTTTAACGTATCCTTACCAGTTCCACCTCACATCGTTCCTTTCGTGGCCGAAGAGCCAGTTTTTGCGGGTGAATCGGTACAATTGGGATGTCACGTATCAAAAGGCGATGCTCCTCTCACTATTACATGGAGTTTCCACGGAAAGGAACTATCCTCTCATCAAGGCATCACCACTATGAAGATTGGCCAGAGAACTTCGCTGCTGACAATTAATAGTGCAACAGCTAGTCACAGCGGCGAATACTCTTGCAATGCTGTTAATAATGCCGGGATTGCCACTCACTCGGCTACAATCAATGTTCATGGTATTCCATAATCCGATAGCCGCCCCGCATATAACGCACGCTGCACGCTTAGCTCCGCATTAATTTTGGCCTTCTGGGTTAACAGTACTGCCATACATCGTACCTTTCGAAGCGGATGAATCGGTGTTCGCTGGTGAATCGGTCCAGCTCAGTTGCCAGGTATCGAAAGGCGACTTACCCATCGATATTAAATGGCACTTTCACGGCTTCGAAAACACTTCATCACACCTCGGCATCATGACTACTAAAATGACAACACGTACTTCGTTTCTTTCTATCGCGACGGCGAACGCCGGCCACAGTGGCACCTATACCTGCGTAGCAACCAACAGTGCTGGCTCTACTAATCATACCACTGTCCTTAATGTTCATGGTCAGTTTAAGTCATTCATCAATCATTAAATTGTTTATTACACTGTTTTGTTTCAGCGAATCTATGCTAGAAGACATATTATCATAATTAGCATGAATTCTGCTAATATGTCCTATGCAGAGTATACGCTTCGTTAATATGAGTTCATTTCCCTTATTTTTCATCTGTTTGTTTAATTTGTTTAACACAGTTACTCCGAATATTTTACCGTTCGACGTCGATCAAGCTCTGTTTTCGGGGGAATCAGTGCAGATGATGTGCCACATTTCGAAGGGAGACACACCATTGAACGTGTATTGGCTATTCAACGGTCACCCACTACCTAAAGAGTTAGGATCATCCACAAAAGTTGGCGATCGATCTTCTGTATTAATATTACCTGCTGTTACGGGAGCTCATAGTGGAAATTTCACATGCGTAGCAAAAAATCTGGCCGGAATTGCATCTTACACGACAATACTCAAAATTAGTGGTATTTGTTCTAAAACAAGATAGGCTTGCATCCTTGTATTTTTAGTTTTTACCCATTCCTCATCCCCGGTCTTACATCTTATCTTGTAATTTTGGGTCTAGTGGTTCCGCATATCAATCCATTTGAAGTGGAAGAAACAATATTCGCCGGTGAATCAGTTCACCTCACATGCCACGTGTCAAAGGGCGATCGACCGCTACAAATTTCATGGAGTTTCCAAGGTCAAGAAATACCATATCACAATAACATGGGCATAACTACGACTAAATTAGGGGAAAAAGCTTCAGTCCTAAGTATTCCGACTGCAATGGGCCATCATAGTGGCAACTATACCTGTTCGGCGAGCAATAGAGCCGGTCGTGCATTTCACTCCACTCTCGTCAACATTCATGGTACTCGAACTACCCCTTTTCCCAAATAGATCTTCTGAATAATTGTTTAGTGTTGCACGTTTAGATTAATATAGATGTTTCTTTGTTTATAATCAGTTCCTCCCCACATAATGCCATTTGAGATCGAGGAGTCTATTTACTATGGAGAATCTGTGCAAATGACCTGCCACGCGAGCAAAGGAGATCGACCAATGTCAATCACTTGGACGTTTGAAGGCAAAGACTTATCACCTCAAATGGATATTAAAACCATGAAGATGGCCGACAGGACGTCATTTTTATCTATAGCATCTCTTACCGGGTCTCATAGTGGGAATTATACATGTATCGCCAAGAACAGAGCTGGTGAAGACAGATACTCCACAACACTAAATGTGAAGGGTATTATGATTGTTGAAATCACAGCATGCAGCTTGTATCTACGTTAACTTTACAAATATTTCTTTGCTCAGTCGTTCCTCACATCAAACCCTTTGAACTGGACGAAGCGGTGTTTGCGGGTGGGTCAGTGCATCTGGACTGCCACGTCTCAAAAGGCGATGTCCCTCTAAACATCACTTGGAGTTTCCGTGGACAACCCGTAACTCGTGGAATGGGGATCAAAACTACAACTCTTAGCGAACGCGTCTCCGTACTTGATATTCCTAACGCAATGGGTGCAAACAGTGGCAACTATACTTGTACAGCAATGAACAGAGCAGGCACAACAGTTCATACAGCAGTTCTTGACGTTATCGGTACTAATTTGATCTCAATGTTACGTTCTAAATAATACTAACTTTTGTTTAGTTCCTCCCGTGGTCCAACCCTTCTCTTTCGGGGAAGTCGCAATGAATTCGGGGCAAGTCGTTACCACTCCGTGCTCGGTAGTCGAGGGCGATCATCCTCTCCAGTTGCAATGGCTTTTTGACGGAGAACCTATAAAACCTAGGTCTGGAGTGACCGTGTTCAACATTGGAGAAAGAAGTGCTATATTGAGTATTGGCTCAGTAGCACACGACCACGCGGGAAATTATACTTGCGTTGCCGAAAATGCCGCGGGAATCGCATTCCACACATCGATGTTAATCATTAATGGTGTTTAGTATTCAAGTTTCACTTCTTTTTTTTATTCGTATCGTTACGTTAATTATAGTTTAATTTTATTTATGATCTCAAATTGTTCCACAATCATTTCTGAACTAAATATTCCAGTTCCTCCCAACGTTCTACCATTTGCGTTTGGCGAGAAACCAGCTAACGTTGGAGAGTACTTACAAGCCGCATGTACAGTAAACTATGGAGATCTTCCTCTGACCATAACCTGGACCTTTAATGGACAGCTTATTTCACAAAGGAACAATGACTATGTAATGACAAATTCTAAACGAAGTAGTATCCTTATAATAGAGTCTGTAGATGCAAAACATGCCGGATCCTATACCTGTGTTGGTGAAAATCGTGCGGGCCACAATACTTATTCGACAGATCTTGTAGTTTACGGTTAGTCGATAATTAACGGTAGAAAGTTAGTTTGTCATTTAGATTTTTGTTTCAGTTCCTCCTAAAATTGCACCCTTCGTAGCCGGTCCAGAACCGGCTTTTCTTGGAGATTATTTTGCTCTTCAATGCATCATTACCCACGGCGATCAACCAGTTCGTATCTCGTGGACATTTAATAATAGATCTGCCGAATTCGTTGCCGGAGTTCGAATCAGTAACATCGATCGAAGAAGTAGTGTACTCACCATAGAATCAGTGGACGCGAATCATGCCGGAGTTTACAATTGTAGTGCAAGTAATGCAGCTGGCGTCGCGTCACACACTACCGAATTAGTCGTGAAGGGTGCGATTATAAAATTTGAAGTAAATCTATTAGCTTCATAATTTATTTAATCATCTAACATTCAATCGTTGTTTGTTGCTTCATTATCTGAATACTTTATTGTCCTAGTTCCACCGTTAATCATGCCGTTCAATTTCGGCGAAGTGCCATCCAACCCGGGGGACACTGCAGTAGTGAACTGCGTCGCTACGAAAGGCGACCAGCCTCTTGAGATTTCGTGGACGTTCAGCAGTGAAACGTTAGATTCAAGCCTCCAACGAGACATCACGACGATGCCGCTTGGCCCTCGCGCATCCATCCTCACCATCAACTCCGTGAGCGCTAACCACCAGGGAAACTACACGTGCATCGTCCAGAACGCGGCCGGTAGAGCCGAACACGTGGCAACGCTCGTCGTCAACGGCACGTTACAATTCCCTTACAACTACGCTGAGATATGATAACGGGGACTAACATCACAAAAATGCACTTCAAAGAACCAATCTGCCACCGTCACAATACTATTTCAAACTCACCAGTCGCTAACATTGCCTGCCACCGATCTAAATCTAACCCAACTTTCTGTGGTTGTTTCCAGTACTGCCCCGTATAGTTCCATTCGCGTTCGAGAGTCCGCTGTATGCGGGGCAAGCCACTCAAGTCACTTGTTTGGTATCCGAGGGCGATATGCCTCTCGATATTCAATGGTACTTTGAAGGGCAGCCCCTGAAGCAAAAAGCCGGAGTATCGGCTACTAAAATAGCGCAGAGAGCTTCGTTGCTTCTGATTGAGTCGGCAGGATGGTCGCACAGCGGCTCGTATGCGTGTATCGCGCGCAATACCGCGGGCTTGTCCAACTATACCGCATCGCTAGAAGTTCACGGTATATCACACTCCTCTGTGTACCCTTCATTCCTAGCACGGAGAGCTTTGCGTAGTTTCAATATTGTATGCTTAGAATATTCAGTTAATTACGATAGGATCCTTTATACGGACATACAAGAATGTTGGGGCTTAACAACGTTATTTTTCAAATCAAAACTTCAATACGTGCTTGATACCCACAGTTATTGTTTTAGACCATTTATCAATTAGGTATTGTTAGGAACCGGCTGCGGCTATCATCGACGATCCTCTTTCCTCCCCTCCTTCTTGCATTTTTCTTTTTATCACCTCTTCCTCTTCCCGGGTTCCTCTCTTTATATTTATTTTCATTCATTAATTTGCATATTGGCGTTATCTTAATACTGCGCTTTTGCTTTGCTTGTGTACAAAAAAAATCTGTTGGAATAATTATCTAATGATTTAACCATTAATGTGTATTTTTAAATGCAAACTATTCCATTTGTTTGTTCTAATATTTGTACCTAATCTATCACCTAAAGCTGATTATTTCAACAGATAATAAAATGTCAGCATTGCTTTTATGTTTTGTAGTATTCAGCTTTTCTATTTATATTATTTTTGTCCCGTTTAAATATTTATGTTTGTAGTTTGGGAAGCTTCGGTTTTTTGTTTGCTACTTGTGAAATAAAGCAATCAAAGCTTCTATAGCGATGCTTACCTGTCAATGTATTATTATTTAAAATAAACAATTTTTATCAACAAAAAAAAAAACAGTAAACGGCAAGTTTATAAAAATATGATCGTTATAAGAGCTTTATTTGTCAATAAAAATAGTACTTTGAATTTGGATAAATCAAACAAATTACAATAGATTTATTTTATTTGTACCTGTGTTTTGACATAAAAATAATATTGTCAAGAATAATTTGATTTATACACGTTCATTGTTATGTTCATTAAGTAATTCTAAAGTTGAGTCCCACTAAATGGCAATTGTTGTCCCTTGTTGATAATTATTTTGATGATTTCATTCTTTAAAAGTTTTAAGATCAATTTTTCATATATAAACGTGTAATTTTAATCACCATTGATTAATATTTTTTTTAATTGTACAGTAATTTTACTCCACCAAACTCAGTTAATTCAAATATTTTAAATCAATTCGAACCAGTTTTGAGACCGCGACGGTTATTTTAACACATCGGTGAAATTTTCAGTTCCCCCACGTTGGATTCTTGAACCAACTGATAAGGCATTTGCTCAAGGCTCTGACGCTAAAGTGGAATGTAAAGCCGATGGCTTCCCCAAGCCCCAAGTGACGTGGAAGAGGGCTGAAGGTATGAAAACTAACTATAGTATCGTTTAGTTCAATTGTAATAATAATAATAGACACACTTATTAGTACGATAATAGTTATCCTACAGATATTTGCAAAGTTCGAAATGTATCGTAAAGTGAATGGATCATCTATACTTTGCAATTGCATACTTTTTGTATGCTCTTTCTTTTGTTTATAAATTATCTGACATGTAAATTGTACATTTATATGAATAGAAAACTTTGACTTTGTTTCTGCACGGAATTATAGAAAATCATCCCAATCTTTTTCTTCTGCAGGGGATACGCCTGGTGATTACAAAGACCTTAAGCCCAATAACCCTAATGTAAAAGTTGAGGATGGAACTCTGTCAATCAGTAACATTCAGAAGACCAATGAAGGATATTACCTTTGCGAAGCCGTTAACGGTATTGGATCAGGACTTTCTGCCGTTATTCTTATCAGCGTACAAGGTATGATTATTTCTGAATACTGTTGTAGTGTAAATAATGTTTAATTAAAGACTACGTATAATGTCAACAAAAATTCTTTATGATTTCAGCCCCACCCCAATTCGAAATTAAAATGCGAAATCAGACTGCCCGACGAAGCGAATCAGCTGTCCTGCAATGCCAGGCTAAGGGAGAAAAAGTAAGCTGTTTTTACACAAAAAAAAGTTCATAAATTGGTGTTTTAAAAATTATTTATTTAAAGCAATTGTCTTCAATATCACAATATGTTTTCAGCCAATTGGTATTATCTGGAACATGAACAACAAACGTCTCGAACCCAAATCTGACCCACGATACACGATCCGCGAAGAAATCTTGCCTGGAGGAGTGGTGTCCGACCTCAGCATCAGAAGAACCGAACGATCCGACAGCGCCCTATTCACTTGCGTCGCCACCAACGCTTTTGGATCTGATGACACTAGCATCAACATGATCATTCAAGGTACCCTCAAGTTACTAACTTCGCTATTACAAGAAATTTGGATACTATTTTCAAAAATAATACCAATCAAAAATAATATCACCAATATGTCAGTTCAATGTTATAGGTAAAAGTTGTTCGTTTGATTCTTTGCAGAGGTACCCGAAGCACCCTACGGTCTGAAAGTTTTGGACAAATCAGGAAGAACTGTACAATTATCTTGGGCCGCACCTTACGATGGAAATTCACCAATCAAGAAGTTCCTTATTGAATACAAACGCGCTAAGGGCAACTGGGACAAGGATATTGACAGGTTAGTGACACAGTAGTTTAACTAAAGTTTAATTAAGCTAAGTATTATGTATCCGCTTATTTTACTTTTTAATTTTCAATAGCGAACCTGGTGACCAGGATTATAATAACTATTGTCGTCTTTTTAGGGTTCTGGTACCAGGTGACACGACTGAAGCCGGTGTGTTCAGCCTTCGCCCAGCCACCGCCTACCACATCAGAATCGTTGCCGAGAACGAACTTGGTACATCCGAGCCTTCTGAGACTGTCACTATTATCACCGCGGAAGAAGCTCCCACCGGACCCCCACAAGACGTTAAAGTTGACGCCGTTGATAAACATACCCTGCGTGTTACATGGAAGCCTCCCCCACCCCAGGACTGGAACGGCGAACTTCAAGGGTGATTATTTTTTCCTAACCCCGAAGTAATCCTTTGATTTATTTTTGATATAGGTAACTGAAATCATCAATGCAATGTTTTTTTTTTTTCAGATATTATGTTGGTTACAAACTGGCCTCTAGTAACAAGTCTTTCGTTTTTGAAACCGTCGATATCTCCAAGGAATCTGGGAAGGAACATCATCTCGACATCCTTAATCTGAAGTAAGTTAATTAACTTTTAAAAGAATATCTTGAACTGTTCAATTTTTAAGTTTCAATGTTTATTTTCCTCGGGGTCCACTGGTAACGATATCTTTAACTTTTCAGAACTTATACACAGTACTCGATGGTAGTTCAGGCATTCAATAAGATGGGGTCCGGCCCGGTTTCTGGCGAAGTTAAAGCTTATACCGCAGAAGGAGCTCCGTCAGCCCCCCCTCAGGATGTTCTCTGCACCACCCTCACTGCTCAAACCATCCGCGTCTCCTGGGTATCCCCTCCCCTCGCCTCAGCCAACGGACTTATCAAAGCGTACAAAGTTGTATACGGACCCAGTGAAACTTGGTACGGTGAGTATCTTGAAAAGTAACTTTAGACATGGTTTGTAAATGCTACCTAGTTATCAGTAAAATCAATCATCCTCTTTAATTTCATGTTACAGACGAGAAGACTAAGGACACGAAGATTACCGCCAGCAGCGAAACTATCCTCCACGGCCTTAAGAAGTTCACAAACTACTCAATGGAAGTACTCGCGACCACCAATGGAGGCGATGGCGTGCGATCTGCTCCTATTCACTGCCAAACCGAACAAGATGGTACAGTATTAAGATACTATAGAAATTGCGATAGTTAACAAACTCAAAATTGTATAAGCTGTTTTTGTTCACCACACACACACTTTTAAGAATATTTCGTAATAATTGTATTATCAATGTCATGTTAATTTTCAGTACCCGAAGCTCCACGCGCCGTGAAAGCCCTAGTAATGGGACAAGACTCGATCCTAGTATCATGGAGGCCCCCAGCGCAACCCAACGGTGTTGTCACCCACTACAACGTCTACACTCAAGCCCAGAACGCCGAGCCCCATCCTAATAAGGTTTGTTGGTTTGTTGGCGTTGGTTGTTGAATAAAGAAATAATAGGCATGATGGTTTAAAAAGTCAAATTAGTCAGTCAGATACATTATTAAAAAATATTGTACACTTATATTTTTTAATATAAAACTTTATAATTTAAACATTTATTTTTAATGGTAAAACAGTGAATCTTGCGGAAATAATCATGTAATACAATGTATCTTGTGTAATCAAAAATCATTTAAACGATTTTACAAATTTAGTCAAATACCGTATTTTATTTGCGTGTTTTAGGTACCAGCATCCCAGACCAGCTATTCCGCAACTGAACTCAAAGCAGGCCGCTACGATTTCTGGGTTACCGCGTCTACTATCATCGGCGAAGGACAACCCTCAGCCACTGCTTCTTGCAGCCCCAGTGACAAAGGTACACCACAATTAGTATTTTACGCATCGCTCTAAAAACGTATCTTAACATATTATTTATAAAAATCCAGTGTCATGTCGTTAGTTCCCAGTGAACTCTCCACTAAGTTTAGGTCTTCTAGTAACTTTATAAAATTGATGCAACGTGAAATTGTTAACTTAATATAAGGTTATAATTATTATCACTGTGAATGTTTTTTGTTTCAGTCCCCGCAAAGATCGCTTCATTTGACGAATCGTTCACCGCCACGTACAAGGAAGACGTTAAACTGCCGTGTCTCGCTGTCGGTGTTCCGCCTCCTAACATCATTTGGAAGGTGATTTTTTCTTATACTTACCTACCAAATCACATTTAACTATCAATAAATATAGTTTCATGTAGTCATCACTGATCGTACATCTTACCCAGGCGCGGTCCCAGCCTCGAAATTTGGATGGGGGTAACCGGTACGCAGCCTCAGATTTTGGGGCTTCACCATTCATGTTTGGGTATTTTTGGGGGTCACCAGTAGAAATACAGTAAATCGAGTAAAAAAGACTTTACCAGTAGCGGCCGTTGTAGTTGTTTTCCTGCGTTAAAAATAGTATATGTATGTATCATTAGATATTTTAAAATAATAGTAAATAGTAGTTTGATGATCAATATACATATTTGTGTAAAAAGTATTTTTTAACACGAATGTGTCCCATATATTTTCATAAACTATCCGACGAGACTAATGGTATATTTTTGACCCAGTCATCATCCCGATTGGTGCAATTGTGGTACAATGCACATATTTCTTGATTGGTGGTATGCAGGTGAAGGGCCAGCCTCTGGAGGCATCGGAGCGCGTTCGGCAGTTGCCCGAAGGTTCGCTGCAGATCGCAGGCGTGGCGCGCGAAGACGCCGGCGAGTATTCCTGCCACGTCGACAACCAGTTCGGAACCGATACCGTCACGCACACGCTCGCTGTACTCGGTAAATATTATATTTTGTTAAATAACTTTAATTTTCTGAATAACTTTAATCAATTGGCCTCGTGGCTTAGTGGGTAGTAACTCTGCCTTCGAAGCCTAGGGTTAAATTCCCACCCAGTGCAAATATTTCCATGATGAATTCAAACATTCGTACTGTGTCTGGGTGGTTCTATGGATAATAAGTATGTATTTACAACTAAATAAGTATTATATCAGCTATCTGGCCGCCATATTACAAGCTTTGCTTAGTTTGGGGTCAGATGGTGTTGTGTGTGTATTGTCAACCATATAATTAGGTAAATAATCGTTTTGTGTTTGAAATGTGTTATAGCAGACATGTATTATACCATCATTTTATTTTAGTTCTAATAAATAAAAATACATGTCTCCAGCGCCTCCCTTCCCGCCTCTGTTGAGCATCGCATCATCGTCCGTATCGTCGCTGACTCTCCGCCTGAAGCCTTCTCCCGACGTGGAACAATCCCCGGCCGCCGGTCACACCATACACTACAAACAGGAATTCGGAGACTGGGAGACAGTGCAGGTACAGAAAACTTGTTAATCGACTTCAAACAAGGAGAAGGTTCTCAATTCGGGCTTTTGCATGTATATTACGCGATAGCTCCGCCAATTGTGAATCTATTTTGCTGGTAATTTTTGTGATTGGTGCATATATTATATTTATAATAGTTCAGAGGCGGTCCCAGGTCTATATGTTATAGTATATATTATTAGTACAAAAATTGTTATGCTACCAAGCATAACAAATTTTGTACTAATTTAAGTAGGCATAACGTTTGGAGGACTAATGATAATTTACCATAACAACTAAATGCATAACTGTTTTCGCATATTTTTTTAACTATCATAACCGTACATAGCATAAAGACAACTTAGCATAATGTTTAAAGGTACACATTGAGCATAACAATACCTAAACATAATTATCAAGGACTGGGTTCTGTCACTGAGTTTTTACAACTGGTCCGATTAAGGTCTATCACTGAGATTTAACGCCGGGTGGGCTCCCGAGCCAGAAGCTCTGCGGTCAGCTCTAAGTGTCTCTTTCTCCATGGTTCGCTCCACTCAGGACCTTCCTTGAGCTTCTGGCTCCAGCATTTTTTATTTACACTCTAGGGCTAGTAGCGACAAGACTAGGTGGAGTCGGGGGGCTCCAAGTCGGATCTTTAAGCAGCTTTAATTGATTCTGTTTAGCAAAACATAAAACGTAGGTTTGAAGCAGTAAGAGAAATGAAAAGCAATGCTAAATGTCCACGTGGGTTTTTCCCAATTGATATGCCTTTGGTGTCTTCATGTAGAGAGTAGGTAGGTATATTATAATTTAAATACAAAGTCAAAGCGTATCGTAACTTGATTTCTAGTGGCTGTAATAAAAATATGCGTTTCTTGCTTTAGATTCCAAGCACCACCGACACCTACACCTTGGAAAATCTCTTCTGTGGATCAAGATATCAACTCTACGTTACGGCATACAACAGGTAAGGTTTGACAAATACAATTTGAGCTTAATTTAACGATGTATCCAGTTTACTACGTACTCAATTTCATTAAATCTTTATAAAGATACGAGTGAGCAAACATACACATAAATATGTATCATCTTGGATTAATAGAAGAATCTTTCGCCTTTTTTAACGTGAAAGTATACCCAGTATCGGCACCGGCGTAGCGTCTGACGTAGTGACGGCTCGCACGCGCGGCTCGAAGCCGCCCGTGCCACGCGCGTTGTCTGTTTACCTCTCTGCATTTTAATTTTATTATAGTTTGTGATCTTAGCGACGACTATTTTGATTGTTTGTATTCGAGTAAAAGTAAGAAAACACATAAACTGGACGTACAGTCATAAATCGGGATCAATGTTTTGCGGTTAGTGACGTCAAGTCAATCGTTAGTTTTTTAGCGGGAAAATTGTAAATTACTTTATTATTGTATATTTACTCATCGAAAATACTAATATTTTTCTTTTTTTTTCCTAGCCGAGTTTTTATATGTGTTTTGGATTAAGAGAAGAAAAAAGAAAAACTTTTTTTTTTAATCTGTGTCGTACTATTCCCAGCATCGGCACCGGCGAAGCGTCGGACGTGGTGACGGCTCGCACGCGCGGCTCGAAGCCGCCCGTGCCGCGCGCCGCCGACTTCATCGAGGTGGGCGGGTCCTCCGTCACGCTTCATCTCAAGCAGTGGCTCGACGGCGGCTGCCCCATGAGCCACTTCGTCGTCGAGAACAAGAAGAAGTTAGTATATTCTATAATAGCAGCACCCCGCTGTTTTACACGAGTAGTTCCCGTTAACGTTATTTTCCTGGGATATATAGTAGGTACCTAGCCTATGTGTTTTTTCAAACCATAATGTAAATGTGTTCTTGATTTCCACCGGATTCGTTCGACGTGATTGAGCAACAAACATCCAAACTTTGACATTCATAATATTAGTAGCGTTCAAATTCAGTCGTTTTCTCGTCAGTCGTCGTATGCTTACAGTATCTAGACCAAAAGCGAGTAAAGTTTATAGCTAGTATATAGTGTACACTGCATATTGGATGTTTCTGTCATATTATCATTTTTTTTTTGCAGGGGAGCTGCCGAATGGAATCAAATTTCGAATGCCGTGAAGCCAGGCGGAAACTTTGTAGTACTTGGTTAGTTGAAGAAATTCGCAACTGAACGATTAAATTAAAGAGTTTAGTTTAATCTGTTATATCTTAAAACATGATTTGTGCAGATCTCGAACCTGCTACCTGGTACGTCCTGAGGATCTCTGCACACAACAACGCTGGATTCAATGTCGCCGAATACGAATTCGCTACACTGACCATGACCGGAGGTAAGATCATCTTGTAGTTGGAGTACTTTAATAATATTAATTATAATTATTAATATATATTGATAACTAATTATAATTGTATTTTGTCTCGAAATTGAGCTCTATTTGCACATTTGAACTGACCAGAACTGACCATTTAAATCAGATCTGTAATTTTCTCTCAAAAAATTATCGTGTTTTTACCTGCACAGTTCCCGTTCCCGTCTTTTTCCCGGGATAAAAATAGCCTAAGTGTTCTTCCAGACTAAAATTTTGCAGTGTTCAAATTTCAACCTGATCCGTTAAGACGTTACGACGGTTTGAGCAACAAACATCTAAACATCCACACTTTGATATTTATATTATTTGTAGAATAGTAGGATTGTTGAAATATTGTAGCAAATTGTTCACGACCTTTTTGCAAACCCAAAGTATAGCATTGTTACCGATCTGATCTGATATAGATTTTATGGTGGGTCTCTTTGTAGCGCCTGTGTTTGCCTGGGACCACATTTTGCCAGTTCTTCTACCGCCAAGCAGTAATATGTAAAGACATTCCGATTTCAAAAGCTATTTTTTCAGAGAAATTATTACATGGAAAGAGATGAATCATCATATATCTTCGGGTGCTGAACGCTATCCAATGCTAGTAGTAATTTGAACTCTCCACGTTCTAATAGCTGCGTGGCTAGTCAGACGTGTTGCTTACTATCAGACACATTACTTGCTGATTCCGTCACTGGTCACTGTATATTATAAAAATGTCACGGCTGGTGTACTCGGGAGAATGACAATTGCCGATCTGCCCTTGGTTCGAATCTCACGCGCATCACTGTCTTCTATAAGTCATGTACGTAATGTCGCTAACTTAAAAAACGGCGAAGGAAAACATCGTGAGGAAACCGACATGTTCTTAAACATTTTCGAGGTCATGCGTTATCCGCTAACCCGCACTTGGCTAGCCAAGTGCGGGTGGATTATGGCTTGATTCTCACCTTGTGAGAGAAAGCCCCGAGTCCCATCAGTGGGAACATTTAGTGGGCTGCTTATGATATTTTATGCTACAAAAATGATGTAGTTTTACAATTCACACCAAAAAAAACAAAACGTACCTGAAATGCATCGCCTTCTTTGTTGATCTCTGTTTCGTTTCGAATAACCGTGGGCTTGCATTTCAGGTACGATCGCGCCCGCGCGCGAAGTCGGCGACGGTTCGCTCACACCGGAACAGACGCTCAAGATTATCCTCTCGCATCTCAACCTCATTGTCCCCGTCGTCGCCGCAATACTAGTCATCATTATAGCTATAGTCGTTGTCTGCGTTGTACGCGGAGCCAGGGATCCACACAAAGGTACTTACTAATTAAGGTCAATTTCTCTATTAAATTAGGAACGATCGCCCCTCTACCCGGAAACGCGGAAGATAAGGAACTACCCCCATGGATCAAGGCCTGGTTGGAACCGGAAGTGCTAGTGCCGATTCTGGCCACGATTGTCGTGTTTATCGTCGGCGTCGTCGTCATTTGTCTGACCCTCGCACGCAGAAACGCCCCGCATCGCCTGCGAGGTCAGAAGGACCTGTATTGTATGTATGGTGCATGTCACCGCTTTTTTTATATTATTTTTAACCGATTCGACATTTTTTATTATTGATTACATCGATATAAATCAAAAGATGTGCCCTGAGCACCTTGAAATTGTTAACAAACTACTGCGTCTGTGTGTAGTGTGAGTGGTTTACAACTACCAATCTACTTGACCCCTAGAATCGCTAGCAGCGAGGTATGTTGTGGTTCTACTTATTTTGGTTGTTGAAAACGAATAGTGATAGGTAGGTAAAAACGTCCGGCGTTCACCACTTCCTATAACTAGAACGGAAAGAGTGAGCTCACTCTTCCCAATTATGACATAATTCCGTGCGTCTGAAGTTTGGGAGGGCAAATCCATTGATTTATATCGATGATTGATTACATCATCATAATTGGCCGTGTCTAGCATGGAAGTCCATTCATATTTTATTGTTTTAACAAAATTCATTATTCAAATTGATATTGTTTGCTTCTCTCTCATCTGTCTGTCATCTTCGTTGTGATATAGATCGTGTTGTGTGTGTCCTTTCATGTTATCCACAAAACTGATTGTTAGATTTTTTTGTCGTTAACCCTTAGCAACTTAACCCGCTGTAAGTAACTGCCACACACAGTTCAGTTATTTCGCACGATCAATACAATAACAAAACAATTTTTTTGCATGTGATGATGTACAATCACTGGTTTTAACAACGAAGAGAAACGTAGTGAGGAAACCGACACGTAGAGACCTACCTAACTAAAATGACATCTTTCCAGTATCCTTATACACAACGCAATCGGAATGATCTCGACACGGAATCAAACCTGGCCGGTATTTGTCTCGGTCCTTATCTTTTTCTTTAAGATTGATAGAGACATACTCATTCCGTCCCCGAATCGTTCGGATTGCGTTGTAACACAAAGTAGGCTGTTAGTTAGTTAGTTTGCGGGGCCTTTTGCGCACCTAGCCTCTTTATAGGGCCATTGTGCGTGTCAAAGTGAGTTTGGCGGGGCCTTTTCCGCACCTAGCCTCTTTATTGGCCCATTGCGCGTGACAAAGACAAAGTATAAATACTGCAATAGTCCAAAAATTATCCACATGCGTCCGCAGACGACGCCGTGTACAACGCGTCGCAAGCGGCCCTGGGCGGCGGCGGCGGCACTCTGGACAAACGCGGAGGACTTCGTGACGAACTCGGATACATCGCTCCTCCCAACCGCAAGCTTCCCCCCGTGCCCGGCTCCAACTACAACACCTGCGACCGCGTCAAGCGACAGGCCGTCATTAGTGAGTATACTGCGAATATACACAACTGTACATATAAAACTACACATATACGAGTAATAAAAAATACATTTTTTCTCATTTTAATTTAAGGTAATGTCTAAATTTGCTTTCAATTCAATTTATTTGTTGTAAAATGGATTTACAATCTGGATTAACTTAATTTCCATGTAATACTTACGTTTCAAATGAAATGTACAAGCTATGTTAAATGTCTAAGACTTTGGAATTTAATTCTACTGTTTTGTATTTGTTGAAAACATTGTATAAAATTTAGAAATTTAATTCAATACAGTATTCTTCCTTTTTCGATTCTTCGTGTATCAGATTATAGGAATCTTCTATTTCTTTGCACACACACTTACTTGCACAAAACTGAGCTTTGACATAAACTGACACAAATCTTTCTGCACACTTGTAATAATGGACAATCTCTAAAATAAAATATCATCACACATAGTACATTTCCAAATATTATGTACTTTTGAAACAGCGCAAATATGCTTAAATTATTCAATAGTGACGTAACAGGCGAGTCATCGTTAAAGGTAAATATGGTAACATTTATGGGGAAATTAAGATGGTTTTGTTACATTGTAAAATGGTATAGACCCATGCGGTGGATGGTTATTAAATTATAAGTTAAATCTAGCTTTGTCCTGCAATGCACGTTTTTTCTCTTTTACCTTCCAAATCTTTTCTTTATTCTATTTCTCGATGTTAGTGATGTCTGGTGAAGGCAACTTTAATACGATGTTGTCCAATGTCTTAAGCTAAAAAGCTGTAGCTAATTTTAATTTACTTTTATTTATTTAGCTGCAACTTTTTGCTACCTATAATTTTAATTGAAGTCTTTATATTAACCCACTTCAATGTATTCATTGTGACTGAAATATATTGTCGAGAGTTAACATAAAGGCTGTTTTTATTTGGTTAAGCTTCCTCGTTTCGTGTATCATCTAAATCATGTATAAGTATTACACATCAATTATGAGTTACCTAAAGATAAAGTACTCAAACAATATCAGCCCACTGCATTGAAGTAACAAAATATATCTGTGCAATGTAACGTCTTTCTGAGATCTGCGGCATTTTTAATACAATTGTACTTAGAAGTATTCTAAAAGACTTCATACCTTTGATGTACTTCCAAACTATCATTTATCTCTGTGCGTTTGTCTTCATGTTATCTTAGTCAATGTTAGCTTTTGTTTAAATATTTACTTTTTATCCCACATTACGACGCGTACTTCCCATACTCTTGAGTACTAGTTAAGAGATGATACACGAAGCGCAGCGCGGCTAGGCGCATGCGTAACCCAGTAGTGACACTCCAGTGGGCGCACACTCGACCTGGGACCCGCGCAGGCACCACTACGAGCGTGTCCGGCGCCCGCGCCTTCACCGCACCGGATCCGGAGAGACTATCTCCACAGGTCAGTCGCTTCTCGTGGTGCATGATTGGCTTTTGACAACATCTACTACTCAAATCGTCACCATGTTCTAATTACATTTGGAAAAAACCTATACTTTTAACTTTTTTCTGTGCTATAAACGTTATAGACGTCAGAAACAGAGAACGAAGACTAACAAGCTTCTAACAAAGAATCAAATAGTTACTTCCAATTATATAAATTCGTTGGATTGTTTCTACAAAATGACTGAAGCCCCTACGCATATTTTAATAACACGATATTAAATGCAATTATAAGTACTAAAACAATTGTGTATGTATATTTACTGCAAAATATACCTATTACTACTGTAAACCACTCTGCCAAAGCCAGTTAAAATTACAAAACTCTTAATTATTTAAGCATGAAATTACGGTTACAGTAACGTCAATAAACTTTAATCATATATTAAAATAATGTACGATGTACATCCTGGTATCGGCACCAAATTATTTCGGTACAATTTGTTTTTCATTTGAATCTGTAATATCAAACAAAATTCATCCAGTTATTTGTGATTATATTGCAATGTCATAAGCCTATATTTTTGTTTTCAATTAAATAACAATTAAAAGTTGATATAATATGTCATGACTGTGGCACCATGGTGTGAAGCAAATTTATTTGCAATGCCACTGAATCACGATATTGCAGTTTCAAGAATGAATGCATGTGAATGTTTAGTTAGTAATTTAACAGTACATATTTATGTATTTATAATCGAAGTTCGAGTGAAGCACGCTGTACTACGGTTCGTATTGTCGAGTGTTACTAACGAGTTTGTCAAGTAAGTATAACATAATTTTGTAAGCGTGAATTTTACGATGTTTTGTGTTTTTGTTCTTGCATTGCTTATTTTTAACCCCAGTTATTTTGAGTTGCGTTTGTCAAATAATTTATTTTATAAAAAAGAAAAATAAAGAGTTAAATGAATCTATGGTAAGTATAACTGAATTTTGACATAATAATATTGAAGCTTGATAAGTTTAACTATGGCGTTTTTTTAGGGGCTTATTACTGTGGGTCTCACATATGACCTCCACTGTCTACCGAACCTTGGGCCAACGAAGAAGGCGCGGAAATAATTTCGACCCTCGTCATATAACACTATATATCTATTTACAGCGTAAATTTTATAAAAATTACTTACAATACTACTACAATATGATTTACTTGTAAACTTTCACGATTTGATTCATATTGATAAGCCGGAAGGTAATGAAAAAACCATTTAAATAGAGGTTTAGTCATGTATATTGTATAATGTTTTCAATATGTATTTCGAACTGTTATTTGTTTTTGTTCGTCCGTAATTTAGCTCTCTTAAAAAAATCGTTAGTCGTCACCAGAAACGAATATTCACCTAAAATTCGTTTCTGGCTTACATTAGTTTAGTATTAATGGTAAATTAATTCTATTTCATTTGATATTACCTAAGTATATTTGGGAGTCTGTAATCTGTATCTGCACTGTAAAAAAATGATTAGGTGTTAGTACCTCTACATCTGCACCTGTCGCTGACTAGTGCAGTGCAGTGCTAGGTAATAATGTTGACTATTTATACTCCAAAAGCTACGTAATGCAAATAGTTACGGTCATTGTGTCAAATTTGTATGGCTACCATGCCAGAGAAGTACTCATAGTCATCGATATAAATCAATGGATGTGCCCTGAGCATCTTGAAATTGTTAACAAATTGCGTCTCTGTGTGTAGCGTGAGTGGTTTACAACCACCAATCCACTTGACCCCTAGAATCGCTAGCGGTGAGGTATATTGCGGTTCTACTTATTTCGGTTGTTGGCAACGATAGCGATAGGTATAAACGTCCGGCGTTCACCGCTTCCTACAATCGACTAAAACGGAAAGAGTGAGCTCACTCTTCCCAACGATATTATAATTCCGTGCGCCTGAAGTTTGGGAGGGCACATCTATTGATTTATATCGATTCTCGTAGTAATATTCGTGGCGAATTACTACAAGAGGTAAAAATTTTGCGGTTTCCGTGTCCACCAGGCATGGAGGATGAGATCTGCCCGTACGCGACGTTCCACCTGCTGGGCTTCCGCGAGGAGATGGACCCCACCAAGGCGCTCGCGTTCCCGCACCACCACGCGGCGCACGCGCACGCCGGCACGCTCGCGCACCCGCATCCCCACCACCCGGCGCACTCCCGCGCCGGCTCACAGAGCATGGTGAGACTAATAACTCATTATTTATTTCATCTTCATCATCAGCCACATGACGTCCACTGCTGGGCATATGCCTCCCCCCTAGATTTCTACAACGAACGGTCCTGCGCAACCTGCAACCAGCGGTTTCCAGCGACCTTTGTGAGGTCAACTGTCCATCTACTGGGAGGCCGTTCAACACTGCGTCTTCCGATTCGTGGTGGCCACTCGAGAACTTTTCTTCCTCAACGGTTGTCAGTTCTGCGAGCAATTTATTTTAATACAATTTAAACATGAAACGTACAGTTATAAAAACCAACACATTACATGCTTTAGCTAATATAGGCAAGGATTTCGGCCCTGAAATTGCCCAATTTGTCAAAGAAAATATCCAAATCTGGCTTATCAGTGAGTGTGCCGTGTGTTCATAACTTCAACAAATCGCGGCGTGGGCGCGTGGATAAATCGAATTAATCACTCTAAAAATATACCCTCACCATTGTATCTATTGTGTAAGTGTAGCATTTATTGAAGTGGAAACTTATTTTGGCGCACCGTACACAGATTTTTCGTGGGCTGTGAACGGAGCTCAAGCGTCACGTTCAAAAAAAAAATCTTCGGGTGAACTCGTGACATGACATCTAGATGGCCACCAGCAGGGCCCGCAGGAGAATTCACGGGGCACAGCTATTCAATAAAATAATTCTGTAACCCACCAACCCAATTCAACCCAACTAGACCAAGGGGGTTATGTCCTCTGTGATTACAACTATACCTCATTCCAAATGTCTGTGAATAAAAGGTAAACAAACCAATGTCACTCTCAATATGACAGACCAGCATTTCTCAACCTTTGTTTTACAAGATAGTTTGTAGTACCTACCTTTCATTGCTTGCCCTTTTAAATTTTCATCGCAAAACAAGGCTAAATATATATGTATGGATATCATAAACACCCAAATATATGTTCCCACTGCTGGGACTTGGAACAATCAACACATTGCCGCTGTAAAAAATCGTCAGACACAAGAATCTGCAATTGCTGAACATCTGATTGATGCTAAAATTGGTAATTGGATCGAGATCCACGACCGAAGGTTCTATCTACCGAATGTCATTACTACGCAAGAATGGTTCGGGAAACATTGGAAAATAAAAAAACATAGGTATATATTTCAACTACGACGCGATGACCACGATGCCAATAACCGAAAACTACCCGGTTTACGGTTATCGGCGTCGCGGAATCCTCTAATAAATAAATGTGTGTATAGCGCACTGAGTTTGGAGAAACCTGATATGGTTAGTGTTGTTTGTAGTGTTGGTCACCCTGCGATTTTTGAAGCCCAAATGAGGGTAGATGGAGATCTCCTCTCATTTCATAATGAGAGTATGGCGGGCATACGTACATTTATTTCTCCCACGTAAAAAAAGGAAAGGCAAAGCATTTGAGTTCGGAGAAGAATGTAACACCAGTGACTTAGAAAAGTAATTTAGATGTTTCCTTATATGAAAACGTTCATTTTATTTTTAACAATAATTAAATCTCGTTCAAATTGTCCTCGTATTACCCAAAACTGATCATAACACTATGATGTAATATTCTGGAAACACATACAAAAGTTTCGATCAAAATAACACAAAATTTATGGCATTTTAGAGTGAAAATTATACAAGCTTTTGATAGTAAACAGAGTAATTTGGAACACGTATTTAGAGGTTTGCGATTTTCTCTCAACTCGTTACGACACAAGAAGTTTCTCGGAGTTCTTTAGTCATACTCTTACTCTTTTATTGATAACGAGTAGTTACATGTCATAATATTCAAGATATTCAAATATTACCAATAGGTACAAGTCAATAATTAAAAAAAAAACAGACGTCAATTTAAGATCCCATTACAATAAAAATCAAATAACATTACAATTAAAAATTCCAAATTAATGACAAAAATAAATAGAGTAAAATTAATCCATACTTGAATATAATGGAAATGGGCATTTTTACAATATGGGCAGGAAAAAAATATGGCAGGTATGTTAGAAAAATTGGCGCGTCCTTAATAAGAATAATTTGATGAAAAGAAGTATAAATGTCTTGAATGCAACATTGAGAGTTTGAGAAACACAGATCAAATTGCTAGTACTTAAAATCATATTTCTATCATCCTACCATTACTTTCTATAACTTTTAAAATAAGATAGTGTAGAATTATTTGATCAATACAAATCTAAGTATATGGTATTTAAGATCGCAATAAAGTCGAATCCTATTTGTGAAAAATATTTTAAGGCAATTTCATAAAAATACTAAGATTAAACGATGTTTATGTTATGGTATCACCTTTTTTTTGGTTTGTTTTGGTTTTCTACACAGCTTGCTGGAACGCACTATAGACACAACAAAGGCGTGCATACTGGGTATTGATTCAAGAAACTACTACTCCTGGGTGTAGTATTGAAAGCGCAGTTACAAACATCAAACCACCCTATACTGATAAAATTCAAAAACATATTGTCTTAGACTTTTTTTTACTAAGAAAACAAATCGTGTTACTATAAGCAGAGCATATATTTGAAGTTTAAATATGTTTAATAGTTATCTGTATACGAGTGCCTTTCACCAATATAATTCATCTATTTTCCAGCCCCGTGCCAACAGCCGCTACGCCCGCAAGAACTCGCAAGGAGGACAGAGCGCCATCTACTCCACCGCCCCCGAATATGACGACCCCGCTACTTGCGCTGAAGAAGATCAATACGTGAGAGCAAACTATTTATTTCTTCCTCCCCCGGCCAAATTCTTGTTTTTTGACCGAAAAAGGTCTCGACATTAGTTTTTTTTAACTGTTATTGGTTTTCATTTAACCGTCATCTCGCTAAATGTTAAACGACGATGTGGTCTACGATGGAGCGTGATCACCAGAAGAAACCGATTCACTCTCGATCTGAAAACACCAAGATTGTAACCATCAGGAAAAACCCACTCAGGCAACGCATTCCACAGCCTAGACATTCCTTTATTTATATACTTAGAGCTTTTGGTACCATTGTAAAATTCGATTTGTTTGCAAATGACTCTCACTGGATCCTTTCAGGCTGCTACTGATTTAGAAAAATATTCACAACGACTAACAGTCCCATTCGATGTGATTTTTACTGTCTATAACCTAACCTATTCATAGTCCAGTGTTACTAGATAAGAAAAAAATCGCATCGTCTTCCCAAACAATGACAGTGTGACTGGACCCAGTAAGTTATTGCGAATATGCTTAAAATTTAAAATTCGAATGAAAAGCATTGTTGTAAGCACTCAAGGTTGTTCATCATACTAATATTAACTACGGAATATTTACCTGCTAGGTTGATTCTCAAGTCTCAACTGAATTGGCTGCACTTGAAGTTAGTTCGCCCATTAACAAATCGTTGTACCGACAGCGCGCCCGCTACTCTCGCCCGATGTACGCCTGCGGCCCCGAATACGACGAGCCCGCGTGTTGCGCCCCCGAAGACGAACAGTACACCGGCGCCTACGGAACCCCCTACTCAGACCACTACGGATCCCGGCCCAGCATCGGTAAACCATGCCTTTATATCGATACATTCGTTTGCTTTCCAATAACAAGTAAAATACCACTAGCAAAATATAAAATATGTTGTTCATTAAATTTATATAGTAACTATTATATATACATATCTATTTTTGATAGTGTTATATATGATAATATTGTCTATTTTTGATTGTTTGATAGTGTGTAGGCGTACCCAATTTTAATTGATGATTCGGCCCGCTATCTTGTAGATAAAAAAAACATAATATGTTTATCTATTTGAGTAGGTACCTATCTAATTTCTAAAAACTTCATCATACGATATAAATTGACATATTATTAGAGTGATTATAAAAAATATAAAAAATACTGTAGCAAAAAGGTTTTGCATCATAAATCGCAAAGGTAAATCGTAATTGTCATACGAATGACATAAAAAATAAAATATTTTGCTTATTTTCATGGATAAATTTAAATTTAAAATACTAAGTAACCGATTTACTGACACAATCTGTTTTTAAAACTGAACTATTGGAAGATGGTAAGACACCTTTGTAATTTTCATAATTCTGTTTCTCGTTCAAAAGTGGCGTTTTTAGATTTTCATTTCGGCGCTCACGTATCATTGTCATCTGTCTTACTTTACCATCTTTAACAGTTTCAGATATATGTGTTGACATAGTTTTATTCAGAAATTTATTCTGTAATTTTATTTCTTTTGAGTATTCTATTATGTATATTCTTATTTCTATGGATACTAACTGACGTAAAATGTAGATTGTCTTACAAATGTCTCTGTATATGCATATCATTCTAATTTCAAATGTTGTGTGTGGTATGATAGTTACATACATATCGAAAACATTTATAATAATTACTCTACAAATTACGTTATAGTAATACGTTCACCTCATCTGTATTATTAATTTAACTTTATTCTACATGTTTATACAACACTGTCACATTAACGGTATCTATCAGCTCTCTCAATTGTTTTTTTGTAAAATTACAATAAAAATCTACCTTTATAATATTTTATTGATCTAGTTGGTAAAAAGTAGACATTGTTTGTTCGAATTTCAACGAGCTAAAATATCATGTAATCGTGTTGTTGTGGACTGATCATTAATTACCATTTACCATCTTTTTCACTATCCTCCATCTATTTCTAGACTTCTATCCTGTCTTACATTCATTTTTATTTAGATACACATTCATTAAGTTCTATCCTAAATCAAGTTCTTCATTTTGGTCTTATTTAAATGTAAAATTTGTATTGTTTCACCTTAATTTCACTGAAGCCATCGCATGCATCACCAGTAGCGTCGTGTAACGTTGTGTCTCGAACAGTGATCTCGGCAGGTACTCGCAAGTGCGGCTCGCCCGAGCCACCGCCGCCGCCGCCGCGCAACGCCAACACCGAGAACAACTGCTCGTCTTCGTTCAACGAGAGCAAGGACTCCAACGAGATATCCGAAGCCGAATGCGACCAGCCGCGTAACTACCCCGGTAAGAACGATCAGATACTGTCCAATATATTGTTGATTGACTAATAAACGTATTAGATTATAATCAACTTTGCTCTTGAAGTGCAATCGAGGTTGCTCTCAGGCGCAATCGAGGTTGCTCTGAGGCGTAATCGAGGTTGCTCTGAAGCGCAACCGAGGTAACTCTTGAGGCGCAATCGCCTCAGAGCAACTGTGCTCTGAGGCGCAATCGAGATTGTTTTGAAGCGCAATCGAGGTTGCTCTGAAGCGCAATCGAGGTTGCTCTGAGGCGCAATCGCAATTGCTCTGAGGCGCAATCGAGATTGTTTTGAAGCGCAATCGAGGTTGCTCTGAAGCGCAATCGAGGTTGCTCTGAGGCGTAATCGAGGTAACTCTGAGGTGCAATCGCAATTGCTCTGAAGCGCAATCCCAGTTGCTATGAGGCGCAATCGAGATTGTTCTGATGCGCAATCGAGCTTGTTCTAAAGCGCAATCGAGGTTGCTCTGAAGCGCAATCGAGATTGTTCTGAAGCGCAATCAAGTTTGATCTGAGGTGCAATCGATGATGCTCTTAGGCGCAATCGAAGTTGCTCTGAAGCGCGAACGAGGTTGCTGTGAGACGCGATCGAGGTTGCACTGAGGCGCAATTGTAACTCCCTTTTAAATACATTTTTAAGCTCAATTTAGGTTGCTTTCAAGAGATAGCGAGGTTGCACTTAGCACAATCGTTGTTGTCACTGTTGCGCATGATAAAGACTACCTCGATTGCGAACAATAGAGATTATCTCACGAACAAGTTAGTGTTAGATTTAATTTCTAAATGTATATGGATTCAAAGAGTCTGATTACTTTATTGCTTACAAAGCAAACTTCTTATTTAAAAATATGTGTTGTATTAAATAATGTGTAATAATACCGTAGTAGGTATTCACACATTCAAAAAGGCTTACAACAATACAATACAAGATTTACAAATATTTTCAAATTACTCAATTAAAGACACATTATAAGATATATCCCTATACACTAAAATGTCAATGCACCATGCCTACAGTATCTAAAAAAGCTTTGGAAATGCGCTTATCTATCAAATCCGTCATTTCTACAGGGACACTATCCAAGCAATGATTGGTATCATAATATTTTAATTCTACTTTGCCTATAAATAAAAAATGTATCCTTTAACAGATCGCAAATCTTGTGCTTTTCGACCGAATTCCAAATACGTATGGTTGTTAATTCATTGCACAGATTTATCTTCATAGACTTCTAAAACATATTTAAAAAATTGTGTCGTTATTTTTCTAAAGCCGCTTGTTGGAATTCGATTGCAAGTTTTAAGAAAAACTAAAGGTCTACAAGTTGCGATCGGTATAGAGGCAATATGATAGGCATACTATTTCGATATGATTAATCTGTTGACTATTTGAAATTAATAAACCAATTGGTCCACGCACACTGGGTGTCACCTGAACAGAAGACGGTAACATTTTGAATCAAATTATTTTGATTCCTTTTATATGTTATTAATTTTTGTGACTGACAGCATGCAAATCGTTTCGGTAATAACAAATTGGAAAAGTAAAGGCTTCACGTTTAGAACTCCTTGTAATTGGCTTACTATTTTTAATTTTCAAAATTCTCTTTTTCCTATATTACTTGACAAAATTATGCATTCAACATTATATCAGCAATAGTAAATAATGGTAGCGGCAATGAGCGGAAATTAGAATCTCCGAACACTTGTTTCAGAATCAGCAAATTTTGTCAAGTAATAGTTTCCAAATTGGGGAAATATTTTTCTTTATCACTTAAAACATGAAAATCAACTTTTTATCTTATGTGCTTAGACGTGATCGTGTTAACAAAATTTTCATTCTTTAAACTGTTTCTGTAGATATTTTAGTACGTGTTTTGGAGATACACATTCTTGTACAATGTCTAAATCAAAATCTGAAACATAGTTTCGGACAGTAAATAGTATAATTTTAAACTTTATTAAATCAGTGAAAAATTATGTACATTTCTCATTATTAGAAGGTAGTGTTTATAGCTAAATATTGATAGTAATGTTTGAATTTTGGATATTGTACAATAAAGTGTGGTAGACAGGCGACTCCAGTCTCGTGGCTAGCGTAGAGCGCGTCGTGACTTGTGTGTTGTTACAGTCAGGGCCCACACCGCCAAGGACGGTATGCACAGCGAGGAAATGAGGAAACTCATTGACAGGTCAGTCTATAGCCTTACACAATCTACACAACTCACGCACCCTGCGGCAGTGGCCATTTTGATGTTTTACATTGTGTTACGCAATCATATACTTACCTTAACACCTTTGAAACTATTTTATACTACAATTAATCTTATTAAAATCACCCACAAGATTGTTGTTGTTGAATAATAGCAGTGAAATCTATTTGTCTCGCACTGACATGTAACACTGAAAGTCCAGTTGCTGGTAATATCTACAATACTCGTATACTCACTCACTGAAACTAAACCGAATCCTTGCGTGTGCGGTGGCACGAGTACATTAATGTCATAGACAATGTAATTAAAAGCATCTCCGTAGCCAATGCTCGTAATAAAGCATGTGTTGTGTTCTGCATCCGTCTACAGGAAACAGTAAGTCCAAGTATGTCGAAAATTTACTTACTGTTTGTTTACCCGCCCCCTTCGTTTTGCCTGTACCTTTATGTTCCATGATTAACCTTTTGTGGCTAACACTTTTAATCTTTATGCACCCGATATACATGTCATTATGTTGCTGAAAACTGGTAAGGCGATGTTTAACTTAGTTAACTTAGCTGTATTTATTTTATGAATAATTTGCCGTAACCGAGGCATGGTTTGTCCATCGATACCTATAACCGTTTACTTTGGCTATTTGGCTAATGTACCCGTTTGTGCCCTATGTAAAAAGCTGCCTAAAACGATACTTCAATAGAATTTAGTACCTCGCCTGCACAAATAGTTGCTGTGCTACCTTTCGTTATTAGTGAACTCAATCCACAATTTTTCCGATCACAAACCCTATAGAATTCGCCGTGACCGTTTAGCCTCGGATTGAACTGATGTTATTTGAGGTCGTTAAATGAGTGTTGTGTGTTTCAGACCAGAAGCAACCACCCCAATCCCCCAGCAAGCTGTCCACGGGCGGGGGGGACTCACAGCCTACGATACTGTGGCAGTGTAATCTGTAAACATCTACGACCCCTGCGACACACACCAATATGCTCACTATACGTTACTTTCATTTGACGGACCATTACCATCTTGCTGATGCAGAGCGACGCTTACCCTATTCATTTCTTCCAAGGCTTCCTTAATTGGCAAACTTCTTTCTCTTCATTCGTAGCAGTAATGCAGTCAGCAAGATGGTGATAAATGTGCCAAAATTAGCTTTCGTTCATCGCTCGTGTGTCGCGAGTTTACGTTGCTTATTTCAAGATTATCCCAACCAAGTTGGCTGGATTTTGTGTTTGATTAAGTTTTTTGTGAACGCGCATTCGTGTCGATTACTCATTGCTTTTGTGTTGTAGTAGTGACGCTGCGAGTCGGGTTCTGTCGTTGTACAAATTAGCAGTTACCTTTTCTTCCTCGCCAGTAGTACCCAATGCGTCACGCCGTAGAGTTACCATATGAAAATCAGAAAATTATGGTTGTGGTAGATATTTCAAATAAATATTTGATTCATAGGTAAAGGTGGCGTGTTGTATCGACCTGTCCAACGTTCTTATGTCTAATCTATCGCACGCCCGACTCGACGTTCACTACGAATTTATCGTTAAGTTCTCTTATTTGTTTAGCTTAATTTAAATAAAGTTTTGATTTTGAACGCTGGTTATTGGGGTGATTTGAAAATTTTCGATTTAAATTAAGCTCAACATGTAATATTGTGATATTTTGTATTTTTTACCCCTTTTTAATTTTTATATGAAGTAACACTAACGTAAACGTTATTTATACACCGGTGTACTCCTAGGATTATCCCCATAATAATTATGCTAGTATTATAGATAACCAATCAACCCCCGGGTTGTAACAATGCTTCCTTTACATGTTACTGGTTTTTGTAATGCTTATTATTTAACTTTTTGCCAAGTTTTTCTTGAGAACGTCTTTGTTTTAATTTGCATTTAAGCATAAACTACTTAGTATAAGTTTAGGATAATCTTCATTATTATATTATTCAATCTTAAACAAAATTATGTAATCCCTAGCTAGAGTAACACGAGTTACTTGATATTTAAGTAATATTTGATGCTAATCATGTCTAGGATAACTTTACAATCAAATACTGTGCATACTGTGGAAATAAGATGCCATAAGAATAAAGTTACCTACTACCTGTTGATGAAGAAAAAATACAATAAAATACTGAACGACAAGAAAACGCATATATATTGCTAACACGGAATTTATAACGTTTTGAATATTATTGTAGCGTAATAAGGTTGCATTTTTAATAATCATAATCGTAATTTTATCCTTCTATGTATTATGAGAATGAATTAGGAGTAAGACACAGAAGTGTCGTTTTTCTAGGTGTTTCCATTTATATGTTGTGCATCGTCGTGTAAGCGTATCGCATTGTAGACATGTAGTTAGGTTTTTGGCGACTTCCTAGCAACAGAATCTTCTCTTAACCTTCCAATTAGAAAAATTCGATATTAAAATTAAATTAGATAAAATTTAAATATGAAATTAAACCTTGAAGTAATTAAATATTCGCTATACGAGATAAAAATATTCTTATTGATAAAATTGGAAAAAGATTGGCACAGATGGAATTTTTAAATTAAGTTTTGGATGTTTCGCTAATGTAATCGTGCGTTTGGTTTGCCGCTAGTTGGAAGTAAGTTTAATGTTTATAATAACTTGTACGATACATCGCTAACTGCAACTAACTAACTGTACCAAAGTGTTTGATTTGTGTTAAATAAACTTACTCAAAAGTCAACCGTAAGAATGTTGTTTTATTTTTATTATAGAAACTTAGTACATTAGTCACTTCAGTAGAGTTGTAGTACCTTCCTCGATAACTTTCATCTAAGTGTTTATTTTTAATCAGAGGCCTATGACAGTTAACTTGGGTCGCCATGCCACTTAGATCGCCGCAATGATTACAAACCCTACCACTTCGAGTAGCGTGTCATAAATACATATATTAAATCTAATAAATAAATGTTAAATAACACTAGTGCTAAGCCGCGGTGGCCTAACGGCGAGAACGCCCTATTTCGTCTATCTAAATTCTAAACTATCGTGAGGTCATTGGTATGAAGACGTTTTACTCTGTTTGTATGATAATAACGTCTAGGAATGCGTTGCCTAAATGGGTTATTCCCGATAGTAACAATCTTGGTTCAAATCGAAAGAATTGATTTTTCTAGGTAAGCTCACTCCATCGTAGATCGCATTGTAGCTTAACTTCAGGTGAAATGGTGGTCAAGTGTAAACCTTAAATACATAGTTTAAAAAAATCCAATGATTCGTTTTTAGAATGATAGACATGAGTGACAGATCAGTGAATATATTTGTCAATTTATTATCTAATAAAAGTGGCCAAGTACGAGTTGGACTCGCCCATGAAGGGTTCCGTAGCAGCAAATAACATAATAAATAAATTCTTGTAGTTCGGTGTAATTTTGATCGATGTTTTAATAATAATGTATTTATGATGTAGGTACCAAAAAAACTACTCATCAGATCGAGTTCAAACCAATTTTCCTTGGAAGTTTACATGGTAATGTATGTCATATACTTTTTTTTAATTTATCAATCTCTTATTTTAGAAGTTAGAGGGGACACACATTTTACCACTTTGGAAGTGTCTCACGCGCAAACTATTTAGTGTGGGCAAACATGATATTAGAAACCTCAACATCATTTTTGAAGACCTATCGATAGACACCCCACACGTATAGGTTTGATGAAAAAAAATATTTTGAGTTTCAGTTCTAAGTGTGTAAAAGTTCTATTCTAAGTATCCCTTTTTTTTTTTTTGTAAAAATCTAAATGCTGTTTACAGAATACATCTACTTACCAAGTTTCAACATTGTAGTTCTCATAGTTTCGGCAAAAAGTGGCTGTGACATACGGACGGACAGACAGACATGACGAATCTATAAGGGTTCCGTTTTTACGTTTTACGGAACCCTAAAAATTACAGATACGTAAATAAAATTGTAAAATTTCTCTACCAAATTGCTGTTTCGTTAAAGCTTATCAACAACAAGGGCAGGAGAACATTTTTTTTTTTTTTTTAACTTTAATAGGTTTACACTTGACCGCCATCTCGCCTGATGTTAAGCGACGATGCGGTCTACGATGGAGCGTGTTTACCTAGAAAAAAAAACCGATTCACTCTCGACTTGAGGACACAAAGATTGTAACCATCGGGGAAAACCCACTCAGGCAACGTATTCCACAGTCTAGACGTTCTTATCACAAAAGTAGAGTCAAATCTCGTCGTTCGCGTCTTTGGAACATCAACCATGAAAACTAAAAAAACATTTTAAGGTGAAAAGTTCAAACAACTGTTAAAAGCGACTCATTATTTTCAATGGACAATTGATCAATATAATACATATGAGTCTTCTTTTTTCAACAACGTTTCATACTAAAATAGACTTTTCAGATTTCCAGGGACTATAATAAAAAAAAATATTCTACTGAAGAGGTGTATTTATTGTATTATATTTATAAATATTTGTTACTGTACTATGGCGCGAGGAGTCTACGCAGAGGCGGCCTTCACGATCTCCTCGGCGACTTCCACGGCGATCGCGGCTTCAGCCTTAGCCTGGAAATAATAAAGCACATTTTTGAATGCCATATTAAATCTAATTCGGATACATTTATTCTGACTCTGTGACTTTCTGACTTTTTCCGTGATTTATTCGAGAGAATAGATAAACACATATATTAACATTTATTTTAATTAAGTATCTGTTTGTGGCTCTTTTATTAAGATGTATTAATACATAAATCTGAAGAGATTATTTGGTTTGTTTGAACACTTCAATTTGTCGTACTAAATCTGATAGCTCAATCTAAGGGGAAGTCTATTTAAGGACACAGAACAGCAATGAGTGAAACCATGTATGTTTTCGGGTATGCTCTGTCTATGTGCCTAACAGGTACTATGGTTAGTTAAGGTTAGTAGGGCCTTGTGCGTTCTGCTCTAGCCTAACATTTGGTAGTCAGTAAAGGGGAATCATCAATGACAGCAGTATTACTAAATGAATCGGTGTACAATTTGGAACACCTTTACATCTATGTGTAATACAAAAAAGTGTTTGTCTGTATATCCTTTATAGAATCGTAACCTATGCATATGATCTTTAGGTATTTGGCAAAGTTGTTGTGCACGACCCAATGAAGGTTTCCGAGTGGGTACCTACCTACCTACAACCAATTTTCGACAGGTGGCGCAGGTTACAGCTAGTGAAGAATAAAATAGTAACTTATAACCTTGTTCTAGGCTATTTTCCTTTAAGTGGTTGCCTGGAAGAGATTGCTGTCAGCAATATAGCCGCCATTCGTGGCGCTAGTTTACAATGTGTTTTACTATATTTTTTCTGTTTTTTGTGCCACAATAAAGAGTTATCTATCTATCTTATAAGAAACCTCACAAGATTCATACGAAAACCTCACGTAGAGTCCAGTTAATGCAGTAATCCTTATGGAATATACAATCTACACAACAATAGAGATAATTTGAACTAAACAAACAGTGGAGAATATCTCAATCTACACGAATAAAGTTGTCAATACTAGTCTATAACGATACAAAGTAAGAGGTAGGTAACCTGTTCGTTCTGAGCGGAGCCGTACTCGGACTGCGCTTTGCTGAGCGTCTCCTGCGCGGCGGCGCGGTCCAGGTTCTCCAGGGGATGTGCCTCCTCAGCCAGCACCTGAACAACATACACAATACATCAGGGGCGCGTTCCAAGTATTACGTAAGCAGATTTATTGCTATTATTGACCCCCTCCCCCTTTTCGTCAACAGTAAGCAAAGCTATTACCAACCCCCCCCCCCTGACATCCTTACGAAAACATTGATACCCATTTTATTTTTATTTATTTATTTTATATTTATTTATTCATTCCTCCGAAAATACATACCGATTTCAAGTCTAGATAAAGTGTGGGTTGCCATCTGTGTAAAAAAAAAACTATTGCTAACGTAATCACTACATATAGACCCCCATGTCATCAAAAATAAGCAAAACACATACCCCCTATAGTGCTTATGTAAAACTTGATGAATGACCACTCATTGGTGAAAGACCTTTTTCAACACACTTGCTCATAAGTCATAAAGTGGCTCTAATTTCACCGCAATCAGGTCTGCAATGACACCTATAGTGAAACTGTGACTTTTTCATTAGTTTTACTCACGCGTGAGTTATAGAGTTTTGTTTTATTGGCTGAGTTGCTTTGTTCTAAAAAAAGTTTCGATAGAAAAAAGATCGCGTTCAATAGAACAAATGAATGAATGTAGTTATCTCTTGCTCACTTCATGCAACTTCGTCTTTAAATAAACAATTTGAACTTTTACGTGTCATAAAATAAAACATTCATTCAAATATAACTTTTGTTTTTTTTGTAAAAAAGAAAAAAATGGGTACCACATTTTGTGACTAAAAAAAAGTTATACAGAGAAAGCAAACATTTTTTTTTTTGTATGTGGCTTAGTTGAGCGAGCATTATATGACAACTGATTCATTTTCTCGCCAAAAAACACAAAAACGCATTCACTGTTGAAATGATTTTTATTTAAAACGTCGATAATACACGTCCGTATCATACGACGTTTTTCAGCTCTATTATTCAGTTGTCATATTATGCGCGCGCAACTAAGTTACAGACTAAAGAAATAAGTTTTATTTTTTAGGGTTCTGTACCCAAAGGGTAAAAACGGAACCCTATTACAGGGACTTGGCTGTCCGTCCGTCCGTCTGTCACCAGGCTGTATCATAAGAACGGTGATAGCTAGACAATTGAAATTTTCTCAGATGATGTATTTCAATTGCCGCTATAACAACAAATACTAAAAATAATATTTAAGGGGAGCTCCTATACAACAAACTTGATTTTTTACCGTATCTTGCTCGATTAGCCCGTCCCAAGAATACTAGATCGCGCCACTAGTAAAAATACACCGCGATATCGAATGCGTCGTCAGAATCATGAGGCAAAAATCAAAACTTTTTGCCTGCCTGCGAAAATTGCAATCTATACGGAATTCCGAATAAAGCCAAAGCGGTTTTCGCCATTTATTTACTAATGGTAATATTATTTATTTACCAATATTTATTTATTTATGGTCCACCAATGGTACGGAACCCTTCGTGCGCTACTCGCACTTGGCTGGTTTTATTTCAATTTTGCTTTTTGTGGATAGCGCTTTTTTAGCTACTTACAAAATATAGAATTAATTATTTTTCTTAATTACAAAAAACCAAAAATTATTTGACTGAATGTTATTTTAAGACACATACAAGTTCAAATTATTTATTTAAAGACGAAGTTGCATGAAGTGAGCAAGCAATAGCTACATTCATTCATTGGTTCTATTGAATACAATCTTTTCAGTTTCGAAACTTAATGAACAACAAATCAACTCAACCAATTAACAAAAACTATAACTCAATTGTGAGCAATAGTAATGAAAAAGTCACAGTTTGATTATGGGTGTTATATGCCAGATTGCAGTGAAATTAGAGCCACTTTATGAGTAAGTGTGTTGAAAATTATTTTGAATAAACCAGACAGATAAGTAAAACTAATGTCAATTTTCTATTAAAACTTGATTACCTACTTCAGAAACAATTGGATATTCACACTGGAGTTGGTCGGTTGTTGGAGATTTTTATTAATCCTTTACAAAAAAAATCTAATGACTTTAACCCATAGTGCATTTGTTTCATAAATAGATCTTAGAAAAAGAAACCATTTACACTAATACATACAGCATTAAATGCTGTGAGGATTAATATCGTCAAGTATTATGAATGATTGTAAAAAATATTTTGTTACCTGGACAGAGGAGTCATCGTTGACTGTGACGGTGCCAGAAGATACAAAGATTTTGCTAGTTTTGCCATCGTTTTCAAGAACTGTAACTACACCGGGGCGGAGGACAGCTGTAATCAATATTTCACAATATTAATAACATAATAACAAATATAACAATTAATCAAACTACTGTTATCACATTATAGTTTGTTGCAAGTTTGATATAAAAATATGGTGCAAAGGTAGCTTACAATCTAGAAACATATATCATACATCACTGCAACATATTTTGGTAGATATTTCACACACAACACCAACATGCTAGTACTATAAGCATTATGTATATACAGCTTTCAGTGTATGGCTTGAGATGGTTTGGTGGTAGGTGGCACAAAATTAAATTAGGAACTCATAAAAATTTATATTTTATCCATGTATAATTTACCAGAGATTGCACTAAAAGAGAAGACTACCAATGTGCAATACTTACATAACTCATTAAACGTAATATTATATTTTTTCCTAGTGCATAACTCGACATTAATGTTGTTTTTTATACATATTCATTTTACACAGCATAATGAAGTGGTAATTACAATAAACATTTCCCTCTCTCTACCTCCATTCACCCAAGCCAGCTCAATCCCATGAAATGCCTCAGTGGTGCCTCAGGTGGCACACATAGATACTCCAGTAGTATGGAAACTAACATGATTCTTACACAAATTTAATTAAGTCACAGGTAGCTCTTATGAAATATATGTGTGATGCAGCCAAAATTTTTGTTTACAAATAAAAAAATATTTTTATTATAGGTGACCCTCCTCAAAATTTAAGGCTATGACCATGCCTGCATACTGGACCAACCATATCACATGTGAGTTACCTGTGACTTACTTGAATGAATGTGAACTTAATTAAATGTACACTACTAAGTGTTTCAATCCACTTTAATTCTCTCTCTCTCTTTCTTTCTTTCTCTCTCTTTCTCTTTCTCATGCAAGCTTCTTAAAGTCAAGGCCATATTTTAGACTTACCTAGAGTTGGCACATGTTTGGGTAGGATACCGAAGGCTCCACTGAATGAAGGTACATCTATTTGCTTCACAACAACTTTATCGTAGAACACCTAAAACATAGTTAAACATTGAATGGTTACGTAAAATTTATTGTTACTAAATTAATTCAATAAGAATTAGTATAATGGTCATGATGTCAACCATGTAAACAAACTGCAGTCCTTTGCAGTTTTTTTTTTTGATTGATTTTAAATTACGTATTGTAGGTATTTACAGCTGAGATAGATAATGTAACTTCAAATATTTTGATAAAATAGCTGTTAGCGGTCAATTTCACTCAGTAAGTTATATATTATTCAAATAGAGAAAAACAAGTGATTTTACATTGCACATCCACACTTAACCAATTGGAAATGTTTTTCAGTTTTTCTCAACTTATGATCACACAGACCTAAGTACAAGAATTAATTTTAATTGAATTGATTAGGTTACCTTGTTACCAGCTGCAAACGTCAGCGCCATTTCATCGCCTTTAGGAGCATCAGCATAGGTACGCGCCTGAAGCCTTCTGGCGGTGTTTCTGAGTAAGCCACGGAATGCGAATGCCATTCTGGAAGAGATTTTTAACCAGTCACAAGAGGTAGAAGGTCTTTTGAAGGTTAGATTTAATGTTTCAAAGCGCTTGATTTTTACTGGACTTAGCAGATATATATGGATCTCATTTGGAAAAAAAGCCTCAGCACCAACACACTGTATCTACGGATATTATATCACCAGTATATTACTATCACAGAGTTTGCAAGATTATCGATTTCTGAGGCCAATCTTAAACTTAACCTATAAAACCTGTTAAACTAGATTTTCACGTAATTAAAGAGGGCACCTTTAGAATTTAAACGTCGTAAAACGTAAAACTATTATAGGGTAGGCGAACTAATAACTAATTTTAAAAATTTAGAATAATGAACCAAAACAAATGTAGATTATGTAACAACAGTTCCAAAATTTAATCTGGTAAAACGACTGTATATGAAGTCTTGATACTATCTGCGACTGAATAACTCTATAAAATTTCTTGTTGGATCTTACTTTTGTGTTTTAGGGGTGCGAAATTACAGATTTTTATTGCAAATACCGCTGCACAACACCACCACCCCAAAAAAGATATGACACTGACTTAACTGACTTAAGAAATATTCTGATCTCTAAAAAATATGTGATTCAATTTTTTATTGTCGTTCATTTGATAATTTCTTACCGTAATTTTGCCAACGTTCGTTTTGAAAAGATATCTAATATATTATGATAGTATCAGAATCAGAAAAAAATATTGTTAAACTGTGTACAAACTAGTTGATATACAATATTTCTAGTACTTACAACCAGTCTGGCGAAACCGTAGTACTAAGAATTAGATGTATGAAACGCCTTTTCTATTTTATGGTGACCGAACCCGTCAAAGTAGAAAAGTATTCCATATTCAAATGGTAGCTATGACATCACTGAACCTCTTGTTTTAGCCGTATAATGTCGAAAAAAAATGGCGGCCGCGGCCGCCATAATAGCCGCCATGTCTTCGGTTTTGTAACTGTCAATGTCAGTTTAATTTTAATTTTCTTCGCGCCATAACGTTGTCTTAACTTACTCTGTGGTATGAAGTCTTTCCAAAAGTTGAAGTTCGTTACATAGTTGTTTTGCGTTTTTGAAAATTACAATTTAAAATTTAAACTGTGTAGAAATTTGCGTACTTTTCGTGTAATAATCTGAAAACCTGTGGTTAACTTGTGCAGTTATTTATAAAGATGCCATTTGCGACGTGCGAGATTTGTGGACTGAAAACAAGTCGGGTGGAAGACAAAAAACGAGCATTTATGGCTAATTTTCCACTGGATGAAGACCGGTTAGTACATTTTACAAATTTAACTATACTCTAAATCAATATGTCTTATAATTTATAGAATTTCAAGATATATTTCCAAGTAAAAAATCTAAGAATCGTAAAATTTCGAAAGGTTTCGTAAAGTTTTCGCGGTGAAATCGTAAATTTTCAAAATGGCAGTCAAACCCAAGCCAAGCCAAAATGGCTTGACTTGGGTTTTCTCTAAGGGTTTGCATCGGCAATTAAGTAATTTGTCAGAGAATTAAACTCACCGACATAGCTCAGCGTATTAGCAAACTGAAGCGGCATTCCGGCCGGTCACATCTGTCGCAGACCCGATAACCGTTGCGTAGACGGTTTCTGGAGTGGAGACCGCGAATAGGTATATAGCTGTAGAACGCCCTGAGACTAGATGGAGTGACGATATACGAAAGACAGCTGGTGGCGGTTGGAAACGTAAGACCGAGGATCGGGCTAAGTGGCGTATTATAGGAGAGGCCTATGCCCAGCGGTAGATGAACAAGGGCTGATGATGATGAAACGGGAATTTTAATCCCTTTAAGCAGTTACCTCCGTATCTAATTTCAATAAAGTTTGTTTAGCGACTAGCCGTGACAAGTAGGATAAAAAAGTTATTGCATTAATGGATGTGCTTTAATTTACTTTGTAGGTGCAAACAATGGGTAAAAATAACAGGTAAAGAGGACTTGGCCTACGTACCTATAGAAAAATTGCACCAATTAAAACATATTTGTGGAAAGCATTTTCGACGTAGAGATTTTAAAAAGAAAAAGACACAACTTAGAAATAATGCTGTTCCATGTATTGGGATTACGGCCGCACCCCTGAGCGATGAAATATTGAGTGACTTTCCACTCCATTTAGCTAAAAAAGCTGTACAAGACCAACATCTCCAGTTTGGTGCCACTGATCCTTCAACACCACAATGTTCAAAATGTTTGTCGCAGTTTCTTTTATATTTTATTGTAGATGCTAGACTAGAGGTTCATATTATATTATTATTAATGAGACAATTAGTGAATAGTCCAATAAAGTAATGGGTAATGTTAGTATTTGTTGTTTAGTAAAGTGGCCAAGTGCGAGTTGGACTCGCCCATGAAGGGTTCCGATGCAGCAAGTAACATAATATACGTAGTACACATAGTTCTTGTAGTTTGTTGTAACTTTGATCGAAGTTTTAATAATAGTGTATTTATGACGTACTAAAAAAAACTACTCATTAGATCGAGTTCAAACCAATTTTCGTTGGTAGTTTGCATGGTAATGTACATCATATATTATTTTAGGTTTTTCATTTCCTTTAGAAGTTAGAGGGCCCCCCCCCCCCTCTAACTTTTACACATTTTAGCCGGTACTTTAGCCCAAATATCCCTAAAATCCCGGTTCTTGTAAATGGAACCGGTTCTGCTTTCCCTAGAGACAATCTGATTTAGAATTTTTGAAGTGAAAACTTCTTTAGGCGCGCATAGACAGATTTTTCGTGAGCTGCGATTTGAATTCATTCGTCACGCTCGGGTATGATAAGAAAACTTCGGGTAAACTTGGGACCATGGCTATTGACCATCTAGAAATACGTCAGCCAATGGGAAATGCTGACACATTTCTAGATGGCCATGCCAAGATGGCGAGGCCACACCCTCCAGTTACACCTGTGTAGTTTCAAAGGTAAGCAATCAAATTCTGAGTTATAAGTTTTCACTTCTATCGGCAGTTCCTATGACTGCCAATATTTTTTTACTTAAAAAAATTCATTGAAGAATTAAATTTATAACAACATTTACTTTTTACAGATCTTGCTGCACTCATATTACAAGAACACAATTACTGTAAGGATAATGACACAAGTAAGATTTTTTATCAGAATACTAGAGTAAATTATTAATTTTAGCTGACTTTTTAATTTTATTTAGATTTTTTACGTAAAAAACTCACTGAAGAATTAATTTTTTTTAAATATTTACTTTTTACAGATTTTTCTGCATGCATATTACAAGAACACAATTACTGTAAGGATAATGATGCAGGTAAGACATTTTAAATCACACTACTTTAATAAATTATTAATTTTAGTAACTTTTTAATGACTTGCCTTTGACTGGCCTCGTGGCTTAGTGGGTAGTAGCTCTGCCTGCGAAGCCGAGGGTCATGGGTTCGATTCCCAGTGCCTCGTGCCCAGTGCAAATATTTGTGTGTGAGTTCAAATGTTTGCACTGTGTCTGGGTGTTTCTATTTATAATAAGAATGTGTTTAAAATTATAAAAGTATAAAATCAGCTATCTCGCCGCCATAGTACAAGCTTTGATTAGTTTGGGGTCAGATGGTGTTGTGTGTGAATTGTACACCAATATTATCAATTATTATCACTTATGCAGGGTTTGAGAATATCCAATTTTTATTATAAATATCAAAATATTGGATAAGTACATATTACATCTTATAAAATAATTTATCAATTTTGTATGAAAGCCAGATCATTGTTTTATTGTATCATCTATAAAAACTATTTGCATATTATATTATGCTACATAAATACAATACTAAAATTATTTAAAAAAAATATGTTTCTTGAATAGTTTGATGGGATTGTTTGAAATTGAGGCCATCTATATCCAATATAATATATATATCATCGAAACCAGTCTAATATGTATCAGATATATATCTAGATACACGGCAGTGTGGTTAGCTAATTTGTTCAAGTAAACTGGCAAGCTGCAACATGTGTAATAAATATTACATGAACCATTTGGACTCAATTTAGTCCTCATAACTTACAAAAACAATTTTCACATTAACTTATAAAATATGTGGCAGGCATATTGCTTACTATCAGGCAAACGTCCTGCACGTCTCGTCACTCTACTTAAAAAAAATCTTATAACTTTAATATTTCAACATACTTATAATAATTATTTTTATGTGTGTTACAGAACCTTCAACATCGTATGTTATACCTAGCCAGGAAATTCTATCTGATAATTTTAAAAGAAAAAGACCATGCAGCCCAAGTTCGTGTTTCCCATTGATTTTATTTAAATACTTTAATATTTAGACATACTTATAACACTTCCTTTTTATATGTGTTACAGAACCCTCAACATCATATGTTTCCCTTAGCCAGGAAACTACATCAGATAATTTAAAAAGGAAAAGATCCTGCAGCCCGAGTATGTGTTTCCCATTGATTTTATTTAAATACTTTAATATTTAGACATACTTATAACACTTCCTTTTTATGTGTGTTACAGAACCCTCAACATCATATGTTTCTCTTAGCCAGGAAACTCAATCAGATAATTTAAAAAGGAAAAGATCCTGCAGCCCGAGTATGTGTTTCCCATTCATTGATTTTATTTAAATACTTTAATATTTAGACATACTTATAACACTTCCTTTTTATGTGTGTTACAGAACCTTCAACATCGTATGTTTTACCTTCCCAGGAAACTACATCAGATAATTTAAAAAGAAAAATACCGTGCAGCCCGAGTATGTGTTTACTTTACTTCATTTTTTATTTAAGAACTATTTTAATATTTAGTATATAATTAACAACATTCCTTCCCATGTGTGTTACAGGACCATCAAAATCAAATCAGAACGATATTGACACACCTAGAAAAAAAATATTACGAAAGAAGTTGAAGGAACACAAAATTAAAATTAAAAATCTTCAAAAGCATCTTAATCAAATTGGGAAACTCAATTCACCGATACTGAAAAGTTTTATTTCTGCTTCTATTAGGAACAACAAACGAAAACCACAAGGTAAACGTTGGACCAAATTGAATAAAAGCATTGCCATCGCTATCTATAAAAAGTCTCCAAAAGCATACAGGTACCTTAAACAGTTATTACCAATGCCAAGTGTTAGAACATTACAGACAATTTTGCAAAATATTCAAATGGATCCAGGAGTATATCCAGCTGTGATTTCTTATTTGAAAAAAGAAGGCGCAAAAATGACTGAAAATAATAAGGTATGTGTTGTTATGTTCGACGAAATGGCTTTGAAGAAGAGATTAATCTACAATGTTAATTCTGATCAAGTTGAGGGTTATGTGGATTTTGGACCGGAAGAAGGCAGAACTGCGGAAGTGGCAGATCACGCGCTGGTTTTTATGCTGCAAGGTATACATAAAAAATTTAAACAACCGATAGCGCATTACTTTGTCAAGGGCACAATTTCAACACAAAAATTAGCCGTTATCATAAAAAATGTAATCAATACTGTAAGAGATGCTGGATATACCGTAGTAGCGACGGTATGCGACCAGGGTCCAACGAATATTGGAGCTCTAAACATGTTAAAGCGCTTTTGTGGTAACCCTGAAGATTCCAATTACTTTACAGTAAACAACAATAAAGTTTTTACTATTTTCGACGTGCCACATCTTTTCAAATCCATCAGAAATAATTTCCTCAGTGGTGGCACACTAGTTATGGGAAATAAAAAGGCAAAGTGGGCTCATTTAATTCAATTAGAAGAAAAAAACAGAAGTACGCTTCATTTCACAAAGATCACAAAATTACATGTAGAACCGAAATTTCGTGCCAAAATGAAGGTTAAATTAGCTGCCCAAATACTGAGTAACACAGTTGCTGCAGTTCTAAAATTACTTTCCCAGATATCCAACAACCAAGAAATGCTACAAACTGCAGAAATAATTGAAGACTTAGATCGCCTTTTTGACTGTACAAACGGGCCGTCGTCTCGGCATGACATTAAAAAAAACATTAGGGAAAATGTGCGCAAGAACAGCTTTCACCATAGACTTTGGATCGAGTACAAAGAAAAACTAAGAAGCCTTCATTTTTTAAAATCTGACAGTCATTTGAGATTAAAAAACGTGAGATGTGTCAATGGTTACATCAATACTATAACCTCCCTTCAAAGTATTTGGCGGTATGCAGAGAGCAAAAATTTTAAATATTTAAATTTGAGACAACTCAATCAGGATTCTCTGGAAAATTTGTTCGGAATTATCAGGCAACACAGTCCAACAAATAGAAACCCGACCTGTCACCATTTCCAATCAGCTTTAAAGTCGTCCGTTCTGACTCGCCTGAGCATACCCCGAAGCAGAGGAACAAAGTGTGAAAGCGATGATAGTGAAATATTGTTCGATTTTCACGACATAGTATTTGGGAAAAAAAACACAGAGGAAACGAAATCGTGTAGTGAAAATCTGCAACATCCAGATACCCATAAAAATGAACCTTTGGTTTCCTCAAATGAAGATCTGCTTGCTGCATGTACCACTAAAAATGATAATTTGGCAGCTTCAAATGAAAATTTGCCAGTGTTGCATTTAGAAGATATAGACAACTATGATGAGACAGAATCAGACAAGCAATTGGAAGAACTGTTTAAAACGTTTGACAAACAGCCAACTATATATGTCAGTGGCTATTTAGCTAAAGTTATTTTGAGAGAACAAAAGTGTCAAAAGTGCTGTCAAACATTAAAAGTATCCAATCCTGAACAAAATTCAATATATGATTACATAGCCTTGCGAGAATGGTGGAGCGACAAATCTTCCCTCACATACCCGACACTTCAGCTTTGTAAAACAGTTGATTTAGCTACAAAGCTATTTGAGTGCGAAGTACGACCGCAATTATTTCGCCAAAATATTAGTGGCTATTGTGTTACAATAATGATGACTTTCTGTGATATGACATGGATGTGTAAAGACCACAGAAGTATGATGTCTGAGATCTTGTTGCGTCGTCTAAGTCATTTATTAATAAGAAACGATTGCCGCAATATAAATCGTTCTTTTGCGCTAGCCGAGGAAACTTCTGCGGATTCATCGAAGAAAGCGCAACAACAAGCTATTGCGAAATAAATAACGTTGTCAGTAGAACATGTAAGTTTTTAATAAAAATATATTGATTTATTTTGTTACGAGCTAGAAGTATATAGGTTTATGTTAAATACACTACACAAGTTTTAATTTACATTGGGGATGGTCAACAATGGCCATGGTCCGAAGTCGGAGTTTACCCGAAAATGTCTTATCATTCCCGAGCGTGGCTCTAGAATTCAATTCACAGTCCACGAAAAATCTGTCTGTGGTGCGCCAAAAGAAGTTTTCGCTTCAAAAAGATATCGTGTTTTGATTAGTTAAAATATAGTGAATAAGTCATAACCTATCCTACTTTTGTTGCAGAACCTCCAGATTGAACACACCCGGAGTCCAGATCATTCAGTGGCGGTGAAAATGAAAAATGCAGCAGTAGCAAGCGGCGCTTTTTATCCCGGAAAAATAACGGGAACTATGCAGGTAACACTGGGGGCGCTGCTAGTAGTAGATAAGCGTTAATCTGTCAACTAAAAAGATATCGTGTTTTAATTAGTTAAAATATAGTGAATAAGTCATAACTCATCCTACTTTTGTTGCAGAACCTCCAGATTGAACACACCCGGAGTCCAGATCATTCAGTGGCGGTGAAAATGAAAAATGTAGCAGTAGCAAGCGCCGCTTTTTATTCCGGAAAAATAACGGGAACTATGCAGTTAACACCGGGGGCGCTACTAGTAGTAGATAAGTGTTAATCTGTCTATTAAAAAGATATCGTGTATTGATTAGTTAAAATATAGTGAATAAATCATAACTCATCCTACTTTTGTTGCAGAACCTCCAGATTGAACACACCCGGAGTCCAGATCATTCAGTGGCGGTGAAAATGAAAAATGTAGCAGTAGCAAGCGGCGATTTTTATCCCGGAAAAATAACGGGAACTATGCAGGTAACACCGGGGGCGCTGCTAGGTAGTAGATAAGCGTTAATCTGTCTACTAAAAAGATATCGTGTTTTGATGAGTTAAAATATAGTGAATATGTGAATAACCCATTCTACTTTTGTTGCAGAACGTCCAGAATTAACACATCCGGAGGCCAGATCCTTCAGCGGCGGCGGAAAATGCGGCAGTAGTTAATTTAGCAACCATTTTTGTTATTACTTATTAATTTATTACGTATGTACTTAATTTAAAAGAAATAAAAAATAAAAACGTTATTTTTTTTTTTGAGAAAATAAAAGTAGCCCCTAACTATTTAATCGTTCTAATCGATTTCACTAGCCATCCCTAATTTTTTTTTGTTAGGTTGGCGTCACTGGTTTGTTGTAAGTTTTAGTTCGGCTGAAGAACTAGTATCCATGGCCATGATTAAATTCAAAAAATAAATAGAAGTTTTAGTTAGGTTGGTATTGACGCATTCCCTGTGTTTCATACATTTGGATTGGTTCGTTTTTTTAGTAGGGAGTCCCGTCTCTTATAACGTAGTGATTACTTACTCTGTGCTTACAACAGTCTGCCCTTTGCGAGCATACAATAATAATAAAAGTTAAATAAAGTTCTACTTAAGATTACAAGTCGTTAAAACTGATCAGACTGCTAAATGATCTAAATAATTTCACCATTCATTATCATGTACTATGCTTAGTGAATTTAATAATTATTTACAGTAAAGTACAGTTACACTTGCTAGTCGTTCAGGGTAGCGATTCTGAAACCATTCGGTTGCATCCGACACGGAATCTCATCTCTCGGTCTTTGTCATGTTAAACAGATAAGACAAAGACCGAGAGATGAGATTCCGTGTCGGATGCAACCGAATGGTTTCAGAATCGCTACCCAGATATTCTATTAGTTTATAATACGCTTTAGAAATTAGCCATGTCTTTAGCCTAATTTGAAAATGATTATCAACCAGAGTTTTAATATCTGTTGGTAACTTATTATAAATCTTTAAGGCCATGATATACGGACTTTTATGGTACATACTGTTATTTATTTGAGGCATAAAGATGTTGTGTTTATGTTTTTTCCTGTGAATCTCTGATCGACTAGACTTAATTTCGAAAAAGTAGTTCCTGTTGCATTTGACAAAAACACAAATCTCAAATATATAAAAATAAGTAAGACTTTCCGAACGCTTGGTCGATGCGACGCGTGACCAAAATGCTGGCGTTTATTTGGCCCAACGCATAAGCATTGCCATTCAGCGTGGTAATGCCGCCAGCATGCTGGGTACGCTTCCGATTGGTAGTGGGCTTGAACATCTTGATTATCTGTAGACCTTCATTGGTCTATGGATAATTCAGGTGTGCTTAGTGTAAGTAGTTGTTAGGTATGTAGCGTAGTGTAGTTCTCATTGTATTTTAGTTTTGTTAATAAAGGCTCTGCCCTATTAAAAAAAAAAAAAAAAAGTAAGACTGAGGATATTATTACTTTTGAAAATATTACGTAATCTGTCCTTAGCGTTGAGCTTGTATATTGTTCTTAAGCAATGCTTTTGAAGTATGAAGGTTGATTCTATTTCAACAGAATTGCCCAAAATATCACGCCGTAAATTAATTGAGGGTAAACAGAACCATAGTAGGCGTTCAATACAGTTCCTTTGATGATATATTACTGAGAATTGCCAAAACGTAAAAATATTTTGATAATTTATTATTGACTTTATTTACATGTGATTTCCAGTTTAAGTGATTATCTATTGACACTTCTAAGAAATTTGTATTGTCAACGACTTTGGCATTATTCCCTCTATACAATATTTCTAAATCCCTTGGTTGTTGTTTGTAGTTTCTAAATTGAATTATTTTTGTTTTCTGTACGTTTAGGTTCAAGTTAATTTCTCCTAACTTAGTTCCTACTGTGTTTAGTGTTTTGTTTATTTCTCTATTAAATTCTTCAACATTGTTGCATTTAGGAATGTAAATAGTCGCATCATCTGCGAACATTACGCATAAGTGTTCTGTAAGTTTTGGTAATTCATTTATATACGGTAAGAATAATATTGGCCCTAAAATCCTCCCTTGTGGAACTCCCATACACATTATCTCTGATTTGGAATATATTTGTTCCACGGTTTTTGTAGATCTGTTGTAAGTATCTAACGCAACAATTTGAGTTCTATTGCTTGAGTATGACTCTATTAGCTTTAACGCATTACCTCTAATTCCAGTTGATTCTAATTTGTTTAACAATGTGCTGTGATCTACAGAATCGAATGCTTTAGACAAATCAAGAAACAAAGCAATGCCAGGTTTCTTTTCATTTATTTTGCTTTTCATGAATATCTTCACTTAGTTTTTTTTATCATTTTGAATATTGCACCTGAAGTATTCTTTCCTTTTCGAAACCCGAATTGGTTGTCATCTATAATACCATTCTTGGTAAAAAAAAGCCGTGATCCTGTCAGATATAACCTTTTCAAATATTTTTGAGATACACGAAAGAAGTGATAAAGGTCTGTAATTGTTCGCGTCGTCTTTTGCACCTTTCTTATGAATAGGTTTTATCAGAGCTACTTCAAGGAAATCAGGAAATATGCCAGTCTCTAGGGTTAGATTAATGATGTATACGAGAGGTTCTATAATAATATAGATACTTTTTTTTATTACTTGCATAGATATTTTGTCATGACCAGTAGTTTTTGAAGTGAAAACTTCTTTAGGCGTGCTATAGACAGAATTTTCGTGGGCTGTGAAATGGATTCATCAATCGTCACGCTCGGATATGATAAGAAATCTTCGGGTAAACTCGGTAAAAACGGCTAGGTAGTACCAGGGCAACAGAAACAGTACAGAGTTTCGATTACCTACCTCCAACAGCTCAGCGTTTATCTCCAGATACCGGGACAACAGAAATATAAAAGAGTTGCGTTTGCCCCTAGGTACCAGTACCAGGGCAACAGAAACAGTAAAGAGTTGCAATATTTTGTACAACTTCGTTCCATCAAAATATCCCTTGACACCTCCCAAGTATTTTAAAGTGAAAACTTCTTTTGGCGCGCAGGCGCGCTTTTAGACGTGAATTGAATTCTAGCGTCACGCTCAGGTATGATAAGAAATCTTCGGGTAAACTCGGGGCCACGGCCATTGGCCATCTAGAAATGCGTCAGCCAATGGGAAATGCTGAAAGGGCGTGGTCTAACCATCACGGCATGACCATCTAGAAATGCGTGAGCCAATGGGAAATGCTAACGCATTTCTAGATGGCCATGCCATAATGGTCAGGCCACGCCTTCCGGTACACCCGTGTAGTTTCCAAAGTAAGCTATCAAATTCTGAGTTATAAGTTTTCACTTCTATCGGCAGTTCCTATGACTGTAAATTTTTTTTTTTTGGCTTTGAAGCTCTTAACAATCTGATAGACTACAGGCCCGTGAACAAAATTTACGGGTCAAATTAACCACAAGGAGACCTATGTAGGATGATAGAAGGGTTTAAAGTATTAAGATTCAGCACTATGCCGTCACTTGTAAGCTTCTACGATTTGGGGGGGTTGCAAGCCTCTACAATTTCTCCTTGTCGCATGATTTTTGTACGGCATTGCGAAATAATGGATTAGAAGAGGTATTGAAACTGTATGGAACCAATGCCGTACATAGTCAAATTACCAAATTTTCTCAGTAAATTACTCGTACTCTGTAAATTTTTCCGGCAAACTAATAATTAAAAAGTTAAAATTTATAATTTTTATAGTTTCAATACCTCTTCATCTATTATTCCGCAACGCCGTACAAAAATAATCCGACAAGGAGAAATGATCGAGGATTGCAACCCTCTCCCCTCTTCAATTGCATTCAGTTGGACAGCTTACAAGTGACGACATAGTGCTGAATCTTATTACTTTATACCCTTTTATCATCCTACATAGGCCTCCCTGGTGGTTCATTTGACCCGTAAATTTTGTTCACGGGCCTGTAGTCTATTAGGTAGTCATTTCTGAATAGTCCACTAGCGCTAGAAAATAGAGTTACAATTTTGAGGATTATCTACTATTCAAGTGTATGTTTTTGTAAGTAAATACTGAGTTGAGCTCTAAACTCAATCTAAGCATCGATATAAATCAATATCAATATATTCTATGTAACATAATGAATCTAAGTACCTAAGTAGGTATATTTATTTTACGACCATAGAACATGAGATTACATAGAGCGTGATTCATCGACTCTTGGCAGTTTCTTATTTGACTAAGCCAACACTTTCGCTGCGATTTAAAAAAAAATGCTATGACAAAAACATTAGCTTGATTTTTGAAAGCTTAAAAATCACTGTCAATGTGACAATTTGGTCAATTTGACGTTTTGGCGGGACAAGTAATTTTAGGAAAAACTTTTTCGGGTTTCGGATTTTGGAAAAATATTTGATTTCCAAGTGCTCACTGATGGAAATTGTGACCTTTGCATCGATTCGTAATTTCGTAAACGACTTAAGTAGGTACAATGTATAGTTTGATTGTAAAATAAAAGCTACTTATGTCATTATTTAAAACTCATCAAAATTATTATATTCCAGAGAATTCTCTTCGTGTAGTGAATTGATGAAAATTATGCTATAAATGATGAATCTTAAAGACATCGACCAGTTTAAAACATCGAAGTTAATAACACAACTTATTGAAAATGTTACCTGCGATGCTTGGTAAATAACCTGTTGTTTATGTGTTTGATTTAAGAGGTGACCATAATTGATAAATAATTGAATCTATCTGTAGTCCAGATGAATAAAAAAATTCTAATAGGCTGTAAAACAATCACTCTACACTTGTTATGTTATGTATAAAACTGTAAATAAATTATGAGCTGTTGTAACACTGGGTTAAGTGCTTGAAAGTTAAATGATATATTATACATGGTGTTGTCCTTGAATTACTTCTATCACTTATAACTTTTTTCATTCATAAATGAGTTTTTGTTTTGTTTCAACACCATTTAATTGATGTCGACAAAATGTGAATTATTATGAAGCATCCTTAACTAGAAGAAACTTTTCCACAACTGGAGTCTACAAAGATTAAATGTATTTACTAAAATTGTATAAATTTCAGTTGTAAATACTACATGGCACCTCAAACAGCTTCTTGTGGACATAGTTTATGCCACACATGCTGGCGAGGGCGTCAAAAATGTGTCATTTGTGATAAAACAGTAGAGCGGCAATCCCTCAGGTGTTGTGGACCAATTCAGGACTGCACAGAAAATACTCATGCATTGGCTGATGCATACACTAAAATTTTTAAAGTGAATGGTATGTGTTTTTTAGTTATTACTATTTAAATGAAACTTAGTCAATTTGTAACTGATGGGGTTCCTTTAGCTAAAGGTAATGTGATATTTGTGGTTGGCTGAACTTCATCCTGTTATATTATAAAGGTAAAAGCTTACATTAAATTTGTACATTATTTGTTACTCCTTGGCACAGTCATAGTTTGAAAAATGAATGATTTATTCCATGTACTGAATTATTATATTCACATTAATTTATATGAATAAAAAATCAATTCACAATTTTTCAGTGATTGCTAACTTCCTGAATTAGAACAAAAGTAAATATAGGCATTGTTTTAAAATTATACATATCTTGCCTGCTTATTTGTAAGAAAGTAGATAAAACTGCAGCAGTAAGTTTAATTGATATGCATGATGAGCAAAGTGTCTCATTGAAATAGTACTTATATTTTACTATGGAAAGCATAATTATAAAAAGGCCTTTGTCCCTTATAGAATCTTACCTGCCCTTAAACTACTGTAAACTATAAACTGCTGAATTCCTTGAGGTCAAGTTCACATTCAAAATCAAATTAAGTTTTGTGTTTCAGTTTCGAGTTCCTACCATTGGCAGTTTGATAGATACATTGTAAAAATACTGACTTTTGTTGACTATCTGGTATAATAAAACATTTATTTTTCAGTTGCAGAATTTTTGATGGACGTAGAATCGGAAAATGATTCTACTAAAAATGTTAGAGACTGGCTAGCAAGCTCACAAAACCATTTTTCTGGACCACCTAGAAGTTCTGGGAAGTCTTCTCAAGAATTAGTAGCCCCAACACCTTTGAATCAATCTTCTAATAAAGCTCAGGTACATACACATACTGCTAAAGCTAAAAGTCCAGAAAAGGTTGTTTATGTACCACAAATACCACAAGATGACTGGGATAAGATAGAACAAATGCCGGACACAGAAGATACCAGAAAAGATAAAGAAAATATAGTTGGACCCATGGACATTGAGCCCTTTTACATTGATGAAAACAATGAATACACAGTTACTAATCCACGGAGAAGTTCCCGCAAGAAAGAATTGAAACTGGATAAAAAACACAAAAATGTGTCAGTAAAATCATTAGAAAAATCAAATTCAAAAGACTCGAGTGAAGAAATCGACAAAAAGTCTAATAAAGCCAAACAACACTGGATGAACGTTAAGAAAATGAAAAAAGAATTTAGTAAATTAAATAAAAACAGAAACAAATTGAATGTTTCAATTGAGATGTGTAAAAAAACACAGAATACTGTGAAAACCGTGGATATTGTACAAGTAAATAAGCAAATAGCCACTTTGAACTATGAAATAGATGAAAATACTCCTGATTTACTAAATAAAGAAACCACAAGCAATCATGACTCAAGTAAGAATTCAAAATTGAGTGACCATGTCATGAATCCAAGAAAAAATATTTCAAAGGCAAATTCACTTTCTCAGGTCAATAGCAATATAAATGAGGAAAACAAAATTCAAAGCAATCAAATGACAGAAAATAAGAATAACAATTCTGTAGTCAAAAACAATGATATAAATGACATAAATACAAAAACATTAACTCCTAATCATGGTTCCACAAATTCAAAAGTTAGAAATGCAGTTAATTTGCCATTTTATAAAAAAAGCGCATTACACCCTAATTATTCTCAAAATCCTATTGAAATCACAACCCCTAAAAAAACAACACATAATGTTACAGTTGATTCTAATGCCACTGCAAATGATGATATAGAAATAACAATCAAAGTGGCTAATACTGTAACCAATATAGTTATCAAAAGAAAGAATGACATGAAATTGAAAGTTAACACTGATCGACAAATTCAAACATCTTTAGATCCACAAGATTTGAACACAAAAGCTAATTCATCCAAATCTGTACAATCCCAAAATATATTGATCAATGTTGATGAGAATAATGAGATACAACTAAATCATCACCCAATAATTAATACAAGGTTAGAAGAACTGAAGAAAGTACCCACCTCTGAAAAGACTGAATCAGAAAAGAAAAATACTGATTCAGCAGATACAGCCACAGCACAGTTTGAAATCACTGAAAGTGTTGAAAAAGAATTGTCTAAAGTAATGGACATCCAGGATAATGACACACAATCAAAAAGCACTTCTAATGATCCCAAAATAAAATCTTCTAAAGATGGTAAATCTCAGAAATCAAGGGCACAACCTTCTGGTAAAGAAAAATCTCAAGGTAAACAGAAATCCCAAACACCAACTAACCCTCCTGATCTTGAATATTTGAATGATTTGGATATATTTGACAGTGAATCTGTTAAAGAGTCAGATGTCCGATTATTGAAACACACAGAACATGCAGCTTCAGAAATATTGCTTTGCACAGTTAAGACAAAAAATAGAACACAGAAAGCTGCTGAAAAACGTCATAACAGTAATGAAGATTTGCTGCCTAACTCGAAAAAAGCTAAATTGAATGATGACGAACCAAAACAAATTGAGGGAGACAGTGAATCCATGAATTATGATGCTATAATGGGTACTGTTTTTGCTAATATTGATGCAGAAATGGAAGAAAACCACCAAACCCAAAACATCATAAAGAACACCTACAGTTTAGCTGACAATAATAAAGAATCTCAAGTGATTAACTGTACAACCATTCAAAAAAGTAAAGAAACACAAGATGCTTTACCTAGGACACTTGAAGAAATTAACAATCAAAAAGATAGTGAGAATATATTTTCCATTGGTATGGAAAAAGGGAGTGAAAACATAGAAGTGGCAGAGTCATCTTCAATGAAGGTGAGTAATCATTCTGAACACTTGAGTCGCAACTTGTGGATGATGCAATTACTGATTGGTAAATAGTTCTGGTTGAATAGGAGCATATTGAATTCATTGAGTTGCTGGCCTGGTAGCTTATTTAGTAGGAATTCAGTCTGTGAAACCCTAGGTGGTGGTTTCGATTACCACCCCATGTCAAATATTTGTATTTGTGTGAAGAAAAAAACATTTGTTCTGTTCCTGGCTATGGGATTCTGTCTATAAAATGAACTTATGTATTATATCTGCTATCTTGCTTCCATAGTACAAGCTTTCCTTATATGGTGTTGTTTGAGAAATGGCCCCCAACATTTATTTCCTCTGACCCTGAAAAGTCATTTTAAAAAAAAAAATACAATTTCCCTGTACTAGTAGTAGAACAACTTTTGAGCCATTGTGTAGGCTTAAGTATGTCTAGGATATACTTGTAAGTAAGTATAAAAAGAATTAATTAAAATCAAAATTGCTTACAGGTGCCTCCAAATGTGCCACAATCAAACATAGAAGATTTTCTAACGCCTGTGGCATCACAAGCAGCTAACAATGATCAAATTAATGATGATTCTGATAGAAGTGTAGTTGAAGAAACACCACAAAAGTATGTTTACTAAAATTTGTAATACTTTTTACTCTATTTGTTTCTTGATCACCCTAGTTAATTAATTTGATATGTTTATCACAGGACTTCATTTACAAAAGGGAAACAAAAAAGCAATGGACCTGTAAAAGAGGCAAATCTCACTCAAAGAATGATGGAATCCCCTACTGATAGAGTTTCATCTAAAAATAAAACAACTGAACAAACAAATGATAATTCAGTTGTTAACTTAACAGATACATCGGATATGAGAAGCGATGTGAACCTAACAGCTGTGAAAGCTGCAGATAGAAAAGCAACAGAGACACCATTGAGTATTAATAAATTTGTCGATCAAATTCAGCATAATTCAACTCCATTGGCTAAGAAGTCACTGAATTTTGATACAGAGATGGATGACCTAACAATATGTACTACTAATGATGTAGTAGCAAAGACTACTCAAGAAAGAGAGTTTATGAACAAGGCTTTTGAAAAAACGCCCGTGACACCTGCTGTGAGACAACAAAGTCTAAGAAGTTTAGCTTTGAAACACAAGAAGCTTATAATAGCTGGCTCTTGTCTAAAATCAAGTGAAATTGGGAATTTGAAAAAACTTTGTGCACGATATAAGTGGACATATGTAGACAAATATACTAAAGATCTGACTCATCTTGTAGTTGGTGTTGATGAAGAAAATAAGGCGCAGCGGTAAGCAACTTTTTTATTTCCTTATTATAAAATGAGAATCATTGTCACAACTGACATGTCCTCCTGCCTACCAGACACACTTTTTTAGATACTTATTCTTCTGTTTAACAAAAACAGAAATTCAATAGAAATAATCTTTCCCTTCTCCCAACCAGCGTCCTATGTATGGAAGTTATTAAAATTCTGACCAAATTATTTACACAGCTAACAACAAATTGTTTGGTAATTACTTAATTATCAAACAATTATTAATAATAACTTAATAATAACAACAAATTGTTTGATAATTACTTAATTATCAAACAATTTGTTGTTAGCTGTGTAAATAATTTGGTCAGAATTTTAATAACTTCCATACATAGGACGCTGGTTGGGAGAAGGGTAAGAAAAAAAGGAATAACTTTACTAATCGATAATAAATAATACATCCTACGATATATAAATCCATCATACAACAATAAAATAATAATACATAAAACATTAGTGTACTGTATATTTTTTTATAATTTTTTACACAGAATGAGGTGTTCTCAAGATGCAAATAGATCTGTCAAAAGTTTGTAAAGTGTTTTCAATTGTTGTGCCAATGTTTAATTTTGTGAAATTTCTCTAATAAAATGAAACATTAGTGCCACCTGTGGTAATTATTGAGAACTATCATTGACAGTTTTATTTGCATCTTCCTTATTGACATGAACAATAAAATGAATTCACCATTTAGGGCTCCCACACAAAACAGCGATGCGACGCCGCATCGGAGGAACTTGCGATGAGCATTGCTGCGAATTCGTGCGGCAAACCGTTGGTTAGGGTAACCATACCTTCAACGGTAGTCAGCCGAGTTGGACGTGTTTTTCGAAAGCGTAACATGGATCGCAAAAATATTATTGTACTGCTGTTATTGTTAAACTGAAAAAAAGACTTTGGTTTCATACACATATTACGATTATGAATGATGGGAACTATTTTTACTCGCAAGTATTATGGGTTGAGCACAGAAGAAGATATTGTTTTTGATTATTTTAGAATGAGCATATCTTCATTTGTAGAGCGTCTTTCCCTTCTTCTGTCTCAGAGCTGACTAAAATGGTGCTGACACCATTATGACCAGTATGACGTTATATCGGAGAAATAGGCGATGTGAATCAAATCGGAAGTTCTTGCGATGCATTCGTGCGAATTCGCAGATATTTCCGATGCGATGCGAATTCGTGTTTTATGCCTTAAACCTCAACAAATCAGCCTAGGACTGACAATTGTCAAGCTGGCTAAACAAAAGTGTCTGACTGTGTTAAGTTTGTCTTTTTTAAATAGTTTTATAAATTAAACTGATCTCAGTTGTGTCAGCTGCTTGCACAGAAATCTAAATAATAAGGTACTAGAAGTCTCATGACCGCGTGACATTGTCGCCGCACAGGTGACTTTTAGGCCACCAGTGCTCGAGTTGTAGTTTAGTCTTCTTCGAACCGGCAGGCGTGAATCATCTTTAAAAACTTGTGTTATGCAGCATAAACAACTGTGAAAGTTCTTCCACAACTTGCAATTATACCAATAATGAGATTATATTTCACTGATAGGTATTTTATTTTAATTGTATTTTTTAATAAAATAAACCCAGGTAGCGATCGTGAGCTAGTGCTGTGACGGTCCAATTTTACTTGCCCAAAAATAAACGATGAAAATGTTATATTAAATTTTTTATCGATAAATTAACATGATATATCGATAAAAAAATTGTACGCAGTTAACACCATACGTAAAATCTTTTAATCCGCGGTAAACATTACTTCATAATTCATAAATTATTAACAAAAGTATATACATACTAGCTATAACGCGCGATTGTTCGTCCGTGCAAAATAAATATTAAGGTAACTGAGACAGTATTTATAAATAAAATATTAAATAAATAAATATTGGTGGACAATTCTCACACAACACCAGTGGCGGCTTTACCCATTGCGCGGCCCCGGGCGGCAGGTGTTTGCGAGGCCCTTTGACTTTCGTGAAAAGTATGTGTTGCGAAAATAGGTCTGGTTGTTGGGTTTTAGGTACCTATTTGTCATATTTATTTGCCGAGAAATGCTAAAGTTCTACTAGTCAGTTCATAGAAGTGATGAGTGAGAGATGAGCGATAAAAAATGAGTTTAAAAATAGTTTACACTAGCAACGGGATTTTTTCCCAGGATAAAAATGTAGCCTATGTGATATTCCAGATTATAATCCGGCTATGTTCCAAATTTCATTCAGCCATTCATAACATCAGTAACTAGAATAGGATTTAAATATTTATAAAATTAACAAATACAGAGATGATACACGTTAAAATGTTTGTTTGCGGCTTTTCTAAGACTAACATCTTTAATTAAGGCGCAATAAATCTTTATAGCGAATGAGCTACGCCATTTTTAGGGTTCCGTAAAACGTAAAAACGGAACCCTTATAGGTTCATCATGTTTGTCTGTATGTATGTCTGTCTGTCCGTCCGTATGTCATAGCAAGATTTTTACACAAAAATATAAAAAAACACTAAATTTAAAGGGTGCCTCATACTCTCTGAACCTCATACAGAACTGAAACTCAATTTTTTTCATCAAACCCATTCGTGTGTGTTGTCTATGGATAGGTCTTCAAAAATAATGTTGATGTCTCCAATGTAACTTTTTTATATACTGAATAATTTACGCGAATGAGACTTCCAAAGTGGCAAAATGTGCCCTCACCCCCTGTAACCCCTTCTAAAATAAAAGAATGATATACCTAACTAAAATAACTATTAATCCATATTACCATGCAAACTTCCAACGAAAATTGGTTTGAGCTCGATCTAGTAAGTAATTTTTTTTAGTACGCCGTGATTAAAGTTACAACGGACTAAAAGAACTTATGTAATAGGTATCTTGTTGCCACGGAACCCTTCATGGGCGAGTCCGACTGGCACTTAGCCGCTTTTATTGTATTGAAAGAATAGCAGGGTGTGTCTTCCTCGAAAATTATTTTAAGTGTTTAAGTTTCGAAAAATAAATACAATCCTTTCAGTAGATGCAACTGTAGTAGGTTTAGTGGCAATAACTCTCAGGACTTCATAATTCGATAGAGTACCTACTACAAGTACTACATTATTAAGGATCAGAAACAAAAGTTCTAAATAAAACATATAGTTGAAATGTTATGGTGTCTTTCCAATTTTTTTTTAATTTACTTGTGTTTTTGTGCGAGGCCCCTGCAAGAACGAGGCCCCGGGCGATTGCCTCGTTCGTCACTGCACAACACCATCTGACCCTAAACTAAGCAAAGCTTGTATGATGGCGGCCAGATAGCTGATATAATTAATACTTATATAATTTTAAATACATACTTATTAAGTTATTATACATCGAAACACCCAGACACAGTGCAAACAAACAACCTTAAGGGGTCTGTCTCTCGGCTTCCTATCACTACTTCTATGACCAATCGGCAGCACAAAAGGCAGCTCAGAAGGAAAACCGAGAAACAGACCCCACCAATATACCTACACAAACTATGCACACATCATTCCTTCATCTCAGCATTCTTTCCCACCATCAATACACACTCCCTTACTCACCACACTCCTCACATTTCACCAAACTGTACAGCAGGACTATTTTTGAGATCATTTTCAAACCAGACACCTGCATATTGTTAGCCTTAGTTATCCTAGTTTTATTCATATACTTGTTTAGTTAGTTAGTGTACTTAAAATGTTAGAGTAAGAAGAGAAAGCACTAAGCCTCACAATACAGGCTCGCCCTAGTGTGAGACTTAGGGCTCATAATTACATGTGATTTTTGAACAATTTGGTCGTCACTTAGTTAAATGGTTAGTTGAGTTAAATTAGTTATAATCTGCATGTTAGTTTCTTTAAGTATATTAATTTAGAATAAGGCCAAATTGATAAGAGAAAATAAATAAATAAAAATAAACATTTGAATTCATCACACAAATATTTGCACTGGGTGGGAATCAAACCCACGACCTTCAGCTTCGCAGGCAGAGCTACTACCCACTAAGACACGAGGCCACGAGTAAGATTTAGCTATTGTAAGCTTTTATTTTTAAGACTTTATTAGTCTTCATACAAAATCAGCGAGCAACACGGAAGGGAGTATGCCTACACAGCGTTTCCCCTCTGTCAAAGTACAAGTCCGCGTGGACCATGGAGTTTGATAATATACTGTGGCGTGGAATACACTGAGGGTGGGGCTAGATTTGTGAATGGTGCTTTATTTTTGATGTGTTAGTGATTTGGCTGTGTGAGTATAGTCGGCAATGGATCGGTACAGGTATGTTTTGTATGTATTAGTGCGGCTTTGCGCTAGTGTGCAACTTTCCCCTCCCACAAGAAATGACAGAAAGATTTGAACAATATTTTTTAGCTAAAGCTACTTCCCTTCCGTGCTTGCGCGGAAGATCGAGTTGCTCGATGTACAAAATATACAACAACCTTTGTTTTTCAACTATACCTAAGCCCATGTGGTGTCAAAATTACATAGTTCAGTTTTCGAAACAATAGTACTTATACCCCGTGTGACTAACTTATTTTATAGGCATATTGACTTTGTTGTAGTGTAATACACCTAATTAATAAAATAAATAATAACCTTTTTATCGAATGTTAAAATTGGACCGTACTTTGAAATATCGATATGTATTAATTTTCGTCAAGCACTAGTGCATATGTGAAAAATTTATTAGTTTTCAATGTATTAGTAGGTTCACTGATAAGCGTTTATGGATGTGTGTGGTGCAATCACAGACCTAGTTTGTTAATGTGCAGCTGTTTTAGTGTGAGTGAATTTGTATTGGAATAGTACGCGCATGTAGTAGGGACCGCGGGGGTAGGGGAAATGTGGCGACAAGCGTTTTGTAAGTAATTTGAGAGTAATGCCATTTCTATTACCTTATTATTTAGATTTCTGTGGCTGCTTGGCTGAGCTTTGGCTTTTTTTTTTTGAGTATGTATAGTATGGATGTGTAGTAGTAGTATGGATATTTTAGCATAAAAACTTATTATCTTATATTTTATGTAGATCAGCTCTGATCAAATGTTGATTTTTATAACAATGCAGAATTAATATTTTTATTGTGAATGCAACCTTACACCTGAATGTATACGACAAACAAGCATATGGCTCACTTAACGGTAACCATAGCCACCATCTTTAACAGACAGACAGACAAACAGACAGAGACACTTTATTTATGCACACCAGAAAAATAAATAAAAAACAAAGCATATAAAAATATATAATTAGTTGCACTAAATAAATAGTGTCACATGTTGACAATGCTTTGGCATGCCAGAAACTGCAGAAAGGTGCTTAGGTCTTTTAATAATGTTTCTGTTGTACTTTTATATTTTTAAGATTATTTTGTAATTTTATGGTTATCTCATCTCAATCCCTTGTACTGAATTATTTTAATCTGTTGATGATAGGTATTCAAAACAAATATAATTCATGTAATGTTTTGTTATCTCTGTTCTCTTTGTTATCCATCTTTTAAAATCGTTATGATAATAATTGTGATTTTTATGATGGTAATAAAACATGTTTTTGTTATGTGCGCATAATTGCATAATAATTTTACTTACCTGTTTTTTTTAAACAGGAAAGTGTAGGTTTTTTTTCTGGTACCATGTGGCAATTAAGTAGTTTGGTTAAAAAGCAGCATATTGAAGTAGAACTTAAAACTGACCCATTATTTTCATAAAAAATAATAGGTCAATTGTACCAACCAAATGTAAAAATTTCAGAGAATATTTTTAAGAGTCATACACAGGTACATAGTTAACGTGATCAAATAATTAGACCACCATTCTATAGCACATTTATGTGGCACTAACAGCGCCCCGCGGTTTTACCTGCGCAGTTCCCGTTCCCGAAATTTCCCTATGATAAAAACAAGCTAGTAAGAAAATAATTTTATTTAGCCTATATGAATATGATAGTATTAGCGAAGTTATATTGGCCTGTTTCACGAAGCGGTTAAAACCTAACAATAAATAAAATTTTACAGATCCGTGAAGTATATGTGCGCATTGGCATCGTCGCTGTGGATCATTTCCTACGCTTGGGTGGAAAAAAGCCTACAGTCAAAAGATCTTGTTTACGAGGTAAGGTTTTTTTCTTAGTACCTATAGAGTGACGAGAATAGCAGGACTGATGGTAAGCAACATGCCTGCCTGCATAACACAGGTTTTTAGGATGCGCTGTTTTGTCTACGTGTTTTTTTTACACTTTCATAGTTTTACACTTGACCGGCATCTCGCCTGATATTAAACGACGATGCGGTCCACGATAGAGCGTGCATACTTAGAAGAAACCGATTCATCCTCGATTTGAAGACAATAAAATTGTAACCATTGGGCTAGGGTTTTCAGTAGTGGTTCATGCTTCAGCGCGACCGGGAAATACCCGTGAATGGACCTCTGCTACGAGAGAAAGTAAACTTTTCTGCTTGGTAGTTAAATATGCAAAATTAATATATTACATACATATTTGTTCACGAGTTAAGTACATATACTTAAAAAATAATCCTGCCGTGTTGTACGTCATCCGCTTAGTACGACATAGTATCGCCATTTCGCCAGTCCCATGAAGGTCGTTGTATCCGGATTCTACTGTAGTAAAAATTTCGTATTTTATTAATAATAAATGCATTTAAAATTTAACAACACTACGAAAAACTTACGACTTCTCACAGCCCTAATCACACAAACCCACACTTTTCGGCCCCATTCCCTCACTTACCGTTTGACATCTTTAAATAAAAATCCGGAGTCAAGACGTTTGTTCCCAGTGAGCTCTTTATTATCAACACAACTGATATTCACGAATGTTGAGATTTATGTGTAACAGCTATTACTCGCGTATTGCGATGGACCGGAGTAGAGAGAATTCCTTCTTCAATTGGTCCTTGGTGAAAACCTTCAATTGGTCGTGGACTCGTGAACAATCACACACAACACCATCTGACCCCAAACTAAGCAAAGCTTGTGTGATGGCGGCCATTATATATTGTCATTAATAAATCTTGAAATTAGTTGGTAGTAACATTTAATTTCTAAATCTATCATTAAAGTTAGTGTGTACCCACTAACTACTAATTTCCCCCTCAACATGCAATGAAGTAGCGTGAACGATTCCAGGAACCATACGAAGTGCTGGACAGCACGGGCCACCCCGGGCCCAGGAGGTCACGTATCGCTGCCACAAAGCTGTTCCAAGGGATTACATTCTTCTGTATGGACCCTTTCAGTGTCCTGGATGTCGATACTTTGAAGGTATGATTTATTTTCTACACTATTACACACTATTTTAATTTTAATTTATTTGAATTTTATTTTTGTACAAGACGTCCGCCCCGTATTCGCCCGTGGTACGTTTATAGCCCATAGCAAGCCTCAAGGATCCCGTACATACAGATAGTGCAATCCACGAAGACGCGCCCCACTATTCCTCCTAACCGTTTATAGTATATGTGTGCAAGCTTCCGTCAATGTTTGAGTGTTATCGGTACACACTAATTACCTTTGAATGCACACGCACACTACAATGACTGGTGAATGGTTCGCGACTGACGCTCGGAACAAACGCGATTGGTGGAGAAAAAAATTGGTGGGGCGCGTCTTCGTGGATTGCACTATCTATATCCAACGGTGAAAGAATTTTTTAAATGGGTCTGTAATTCCTGAGAATATCGCGATCAAACATTCGCATCCGCTTCAGCTACCTGCTACGCCATCTATCGAAAATTGGTCGTACCAACACAGATTCAGAACAAATTTTATTAGCAAAAATTTATAATGACGCAATCTTAGACACATTGACACATGTTGTCATGTCAACGCAAGGTACGACAGCTCTCAAAGAGGAATATTTTTTCCGTTACATTCTTCATTCATGCTCCGCTCCTATTGATGGTAGCGTAACGTTATATAGCCCTCGTCGATAAATGGACTATCCAATAGAAAAATAATCTTTCTAGAGGTGGGCGATTATGAGATATACTAATGAAATCATTCGATTATGAGAATGTCTCGAGATATCTCGATTATGACAGTTCGTAGTTACTAATTAGTAGCCAGTAACGCACGCATAGTCGTTAGTCGCGCGCGACTCTATTTACTCACAGCACAGCCGCGTGGGGTGAGAAAGGGACAACACGATGCGGTCTCTCAGCGGCCCGCTATAAAATAGGGACAGCAAGCGAAAAAGCTACCTAAAACTTACAAACTATCAATACAAAAATTGGTAAACTTACCGTTAATTAAATCCACATATTTATAAGTAAAAAGTGTCACGTTTAACACCACCGGCACCGTAATACAAACAAAAACCAAATAAACCTATGTCGATACTACTAAAGTCACGGAAGAACTGTCGTCGACTTCATAAAACACGATTAGTAGTACTAATTACTAATATCATTCGATTATGAAAACATATTAGATACTAATTCGAAAATCGATTTTCAACATTAGTAATACGAAATAAATCGATTATGCCGATCATTCATAATCGCCCACCGCTAAATCTTTCAATTCGGACAGTAGTTCCCGAGATCCTAGCGTTCAAACCAAGGACGTCCTTGTTTAAACATGTTTGTTTGAACCAAGGACTTCAGGTTTATAATATTAGTACAGATGTATTTACTGACGTGGTTGTTCCATATTAAATTTAATTATCTGGGCCCCGCGCAATTCCCGTTTTCCCTTTTTTTTCCGGGATAAAAATTAGCCTGTTACTTTTGATACCTGCAAGAATATGTGTACTAAGTTTCATGATGATCGGTTAAGTAGTTTTCGCGTGAAAGCGTAATAAACAAGCTTATATTCTCATTTATAATATTCGGGATTCATTCTCGGATACTTAGTAGATTTTTTATAGGTACCTATAGTCTAGGTAGAGCGACGGGACGACCAACCGGTATATATTATGTATGCCTGATGCAACTCGCCTGCCCATTACAGCTGTGTCACGCAGCTATGGGAACACGAAGAGCCCGAATCTTTACCTATCACTGCACTGTGGGCGTCGCCCTGAGGCATACTATAATTTACCTCTTTATAATTCCTCTGGAAACATTGCCCTTCAAACCGAAACGCAGTTATGTTTGCACATTACTGCTTGGACGTAGAACTGGCAAATGTGTGGTAATTACAAAATTACAGGGCTTAGAGATGATAACATCTTAGATCTCTGGGCGACGAGCGCAGTGCAGTGCAGACTCTTCATGTTCCAATAGCTGCGTGTCGCTCAGGGCCGGACCTTGACTTTAGGGGGCCCTGGGCTAATACTACATAGGGGCCCCACTCTATTACTCAAAATAAAAGACATATTACATATTTTTATTTTCATCATCATCATCAGCCCATCCTAGTCCATTGCTGGACATAGGCCGCTCCCATGGTTCGCTACTCAGCCCTATCATCAGCTTTACGTCCACTGCGTGCTGTCTTACGTATATCGTCACTCTAACTAGTCTCAGGGTGGCTGTTCTACACTACGTTTGCCGATTCGCGGTCTCTACTCAAGAACATATCTACTCCAACGGTTATAGGTTCTGCGACGGATATGGCTGACCCATTCATTGCCACTTCAGTTTACAAATTGAATGTGTTAAGCTATATTAGTAATCGGTGAGCATGGTTCTCTATCGGATCACTTCGTCCCGAATTCGATCTCTTAGAGAAACAAGCATAGCTCGTTCCATAGCTCGGTGTGCGACTTTGAATTCGTGGACCACCTTAACTCTCAGTTTCACGTTTTGACACGTAGTTCGTGACAGATAAGACATGTTGATGACAAGACTGATCGAAAACTTTTCTCTTTAGACATAGTGGGATAGACGACGAGAAGACACGACGTAGTTTGCCTCACTTTCGAAATTTTGTTTCCCTGGTACACATACTTCTGAATTATTTCTAGAGTGATGCCACGCAACTGGTCCCGGATTTACGCACTCGTTCGTTAACCATGATCTTGGTTTTATCCAACTTCATCTTTGTTCTACACGTTGAGAAGCATCAGCTAGGCTGTTCAGCATCAATTGTAAGTCCTCCAACGAAGAACTGAAGCTGCACGAGAGCGTGCCTATGCGGTTGTCGCAATCTCACTGCACACAGGAAACTTCACGTACTACGCTGACGACACGAGAGTTCAACGTACAGATGGCCATCAGGGACCGAAATGCGGCCGTAGTGGAGGCTCTGGGCCGAGAGAAGGTGGTTTAGAAAAATCGGACTCACTAGAATTAGGATGAAAATGTTGCATGATCTCACATATCTTCCTATACTTCCCGCAGTTCAAGATTAATGTAAACATAATTATAGAACCTAAATGACAAAGGTCGTGGACGTTGGAGTCTGCGGCGTTGCTAAATTTAATAATAAAAAAGTCCTCCAACGATTAAGTTATTAAGACGAAGTCGTCAGCCAATCGTAGGTGAGAGACGTACATACTCGCCATTTATATTTATTTTATGCCACGTCCAGCCTAATCCAGTGTCTTATTAAACATATCTTCGAGAACGTAAGATAACTATTTTGGAGAAATCGCGACCCCTTGCCTTACGCCTCGACAAAGATGGAAATGTTTCGTCTGTTGGTTTTGGAGTTGGACTGTAATCGTTGGGCCGTCATACAGACATCTCAGCACCTCGAAATATGGCCAGTCGAGTTGGTACCGTTGTAAGGACTGAATAGGCCAGATTTTAATCAAATGCTGTCCCATAGAGGACGATTGTACTCTTTGGTCTTCTGCACAATCTGCCACACTGTGTGATTGCCAGATTTAGAAGCGTGTTCGAAATCCAGCCTGTTCCGGGGGTTGGAACTCTTCGAATCTTCGCACCACACGATTCGCGATAACCCTTGAAAACACCTTATATACATGATTTAACAAAAATATCGGCCGATAGTTCTTCAACATAGTATTTTCGCCTTTTTTGAAGAACAAAATGACCACGCTTTCATGCTATGGCTTCCGAGTTCTCCCGTAAACAAAACTTGTAGCTCTTTTATCAGTGATGTTCCACCGGTTTTTACGAGGTTGGTTGTAATACCATCATCTCTCGCGGCTTTTCCATTTTTGAGCTCCCTAAGGGCCAGCACGAATTAATCCAAGCTTACGTCATACAGGTGTTCCTTATAGTGCCGAGTCAGAGTAGCCCTATTGTCTGAAATTTCTAATGAGAGATGAGGAACGTGCGATGTGTTGGTACAACAGGCTGTAGAAGTTTTCCACTATCAAGAGGACCCCGGTCTGGAAGCTAGGATATTCCCTGTCGATGTAGTTATCTTCATCAGATGATTTGACAAATACTTTCGACCCCCGATTTTGCTCAATTGATTTTTTAATCAAAAGTGTATTAGCGGATTGGAGGTCACGTCATACATGCTTGGTAATTTTTCTGACGAAAACAAGTAGAGGTTTGTCTGTCGTTCCTTCATTAGCCGTATCGTATGTTTCTTTGGATTTCCCACTCTTATGCCGCAATTCGCAAATTTTTTGCCCTCTTCGCTTTGGACCTCAACTACCACTAGGTCGAGTTTCAGGTCCACGTCGTCGTAGTAGCCTATGTGATATTTCAGACTCTAAACCATGAGTGTTTCAAATGTTAAACCCATACGTAAAATAACCATTTAGCATGACTTACATTTTAACGTAAATTTCAGTTTTTTTTTTCACGATATAACAATTTTATTGCCATCTATGAGTCGAAGCCGAATAGAAGACGTACTTACAATATATTTTTTGCACTTCTCCAAAAAAGTTTACGATTTTTGTTCCAACTTTTTTGGGTTCAGGTTAATTAATCGCCGGATAGTCAGAGCTGCAAAACTTACGATCTGTTTAGTTTAATAAAATTATGTATTTTTCGCATATTTGTTTCTTTTTTACCTTCTGTGTCTTGACTTAGCTGGGGGCCCTTTGAATCCGCGGGGCCCTGGGCTTAAGCCCAAAAAGCCATATGGTAGATCCGGCCCTGGTGTCGCTGTGCTGTTATGTAGCAGGCATGTTGCTTACCATCAGTCATATGTCCTGCTCGTGTCATCACTCTTTATTTAAAAAAAAAAACAAGGCGGACTCTGTAAAGAGTCCTACTAAATGCTAAGAAATTTGTTCTCAGGATATGATATCATCGGCGGGAGGCCGGGTGGTCGCGGCTGTGAGCGAAGTGCGAGTGACCGCTGAGACGGCCGCTCCCGCCATCTTGTTAGCGGAGCCCGAAAACACACAGGAAGATCGGTTTGTTTGTAAGTTCGTTCAAATATTCCTCTCTTAGATATGGAATAAGTAAATAGATCAGGGTTTAGGTACCGCACGGTTCTTTCGTACAAATCGTAAGCAGATTAGGTGTATGTTAGCTATTGTGACATAGTGATGTGCCGCGACAAAAGTATGACACGATCAGACCCGTGTTTTCGGTGTAAAGCGTTTGTTCTAACTATATACGTAGTATATGTATAGGTATTCTTTGATTCCACTACATTCACGAGAGTAGATGAGTTGTTAAATTTTAATCAGCCAAATCAATGATGAATTAAAATGCATAAACCCATGCGAATTATCGGAGATCAACTTTGATGAAACTAAGTAAACGAAGATAAGGTACGCTCTAATATAAATATAGCATAATGTAACGAAAATCTCACACAAGTATACGCAATGTGCACACAGCTTCACTTGCATCGTGAGAGACGTTTGAATGAATAACAAAGACATCATGACAAGTAGGCAGTAGGTGGAAATGAGATAGCTATACATCACATTTGTTTAGATATTTTTTTCGACAAGAATAGAAAGACATACAAATGCAATGGCGTGAAAGAGACAAAATAGCCGCAACTAACATATCGCCGGTCGTGTTGCACTCTTACGCTGTATGTATATCTGTCTCTTTTTAGAAATGGCCAATTGTAAAATTGTTTCCAACAGAAAAATAATTTTAGATGTAATAATCATTGAACTGTTTTGGAAATAATTAAAGATTTTGTGTACTTACGCATGAAAAGTGATACCATGGAACTTGTTCTTGGTCTTTGAACTGTTTGTGCACCTTGCAAAAGCAGAATAAGACATTATTACGGCTCATATCGGATTTTTTTGAATTGTTAGCGAACGTCCACTCAACTTGTGGTTCCTGTTGCTACTGAGACTCAATCAGGAGACGTCACCTGATTTTACATTGTGATCGTAGATGAGCGCGTGCCGCTTCTTATGCGGGCTCTACACTCGCGCCGCGAAGGCCCGCGAAGGCCGCGAACCGCGAGTGTGGATGGTTTCGCGACATCGCGTTCTCGCTTCGCGGCGTTCCCCGTCTGGTGGCGGTTTTTTGGTCCGCTTCAAAGGGTTTGCGAAGCGCGAACAAAGCGCGAACGCGAACGCATCCACACTCGCGCTGTGTTCACAGTTGTGTGCGAGACGCAGTAGCAAGCGGACGTCAAAATGAGCACCCAGTGGAGCAACGATCGCGAATTAGTGTTCCTGGAGTGCTATCAAGCAGAACCTGTGCTTTGGCAAGCCCAACATGAAGGACATAAAAATAAAAATAAGACACACGATGCATGGACGAGAATTAGTGCAATCATGGAAATTCCAGTGCCAGATTTGAAGAAGAAAAGGGATTCCCTAATGTCCAGCTACAGAACGTACAGAAAAAAAGTGAAGGATTCTATCCACAGTGGTGCCAGCACAGATGAAGTATATAAACCTATATGGTTGGCCTATGAAACTATGGATTCATTTCTCGGAGAAGGAGTGGCATGTAATATAAAACAATAAATAGTGTAAGTATGTTTTATTTGATAATAATTTAAAAAAAGATCTTATACCTAATTATAATCTATACCTATCTATCTAGGTACCTACTTACAAAGTACTTCGTAAATTCTTCTCTTATTTCATGGGCATTCAGAGCTGATCGGCGTGCTATGATTGGAATATTACGAACAGCACAAGTAGTTTCGATTTCGTTTCTCCATGATCCAGGTGCGATTAGTACACTATTTTCATCATAAATGTCTATGTTTCCAGGCGGTGTATATATATGTGAAGAAGTGGTACTTTTTCGTAAGAAATTATGCAGTAAAATGCACGTCATTGTTATAAGTGAGACTTTTTCCGGGTTAAATGGAATCGGTTTTTTAAATATTCTAAATTTTGTGACAAGTATCCCAAGCGTATTTTCTACTACAACCCTTGATCTTGATAGATTCTGATTAAATATACGTTTTAGGGATCCTGAATCATGGTTACCCGGATAAGGTTTCATTACATGTGTCGACAGCGCAAAAGCACCATCTCCTAAAAATACATAGGGCACATCTTTGTATGAACCAGGCAAGGGGTGTGGTGTAGGCAAGTTTAATGTATTCAGACATATTTTTTTCCATAGTAAACTATTTCTAAACACGCCGCCATCACTAATTCTGCCCCGGCATCCTATATCTGCAAATATAAAATTATAATTGCTGTCAACTAAAGCTAACAATACTATGCTGTGTGTTTTCTTATAATTAAAATATTCCGATCCTGCTTCAGGTGGGCATTGTATAACGACATGTTTTCCATCAATTGAACCAAGAGCTCGAGGAAATTTAAATCCTTTTTCAATTTCAAGCCATTCTTCTGCGCACGTCGGTATCTGTAAAAGAAAATGAATTTCTTTAATTTATTCAACTTAGCGTTATAGTCTGTATTTTTAGGTATTTAAATAAAGGTAAACAAACAAGTTGCACATTTTCGAGTAGTTATAATATTATTATTTTTTTATATTTCAGGAACAATCAGCAAATAATGAAACAAATGAGGAGGCTCAGGAGGCTGGACCGAGTCGTAATATAAACAGTCAACAAATGATATCTAAAACGATTCGTCGTCGTAACAACCCCTCTGAGCTTTTGATTGCTGGAGAAACGGTTAAAGATTGTCTTTCGACACTCAAAACGACATTAAGCGCTCGACAGCCACAGGAAGATGATGAATGTGACTTACACGGTAAAATAATTGCCAAAAAGTTGAGATTATTATCTGAAGAAGAAAGAGAACAGTTCATATGTGAAATGTATCAAATGTTCCAGCGTTATAACCGACGCAAAGAACCACAATCCCCTGCCTATTTTTCACTAGCTCGATCAGAAATTCCTGGATATTTTTCGCCTGCTCAAACGTATGTTTCATCACAGTCTCCATCACCACAGCAACAACTCAGGGCAACTAGTTCACGCAGTACTTACTCTGAGCCGCCCATGCAACAACAGAGGGGAACTAGTTCACGCAGTACTTACTCTGAGCCGCCCATGCAACAACAGAGGGGAACTAGTTCATGCAGCACTTATTCAGAGCAGCCAATGCAGCAACAGAGGGCACCTATTCAACAGCGCATCTACTCAGAGTCACTACCATTTCATTCACCAGTAATTCATATTCCAGAAGAAGCAGCAACCGCAGGAGATTCATCAGTGATTATAATAAGCAATGAGTTGATTCCAAAAACTACTGAAGACTACACAGATTATACTAATGACACGAGCGACCAACCTAATGAAGGTCCAACAGATTATGACAATTTGATTGATAAGGCTTTCAAGTTCTCTTAATATTGAAACCAAATCGCATTTAGGCACACAGGTTCCTTGAATTACTAAGTTTAGTTTACAAATTGTAAAAGCTAATATGACATTTATCGTAATAAATGTTTTTGATTATTATGTATTTGTTTTATATTAAATTACCTTTATTTCCGTCTCCAGTACTTGATTCAAAGCTTGGCACACTTCGGGTATTATCAGCGATATCAGTTGAGGTGACACTTTAAACAAAAAGTGTAAACTTTCTAGGCTATCTCCAGTTGCCAAAAATCGTAATGTAATGGCGAGGCGTGTTTTAGCAGGGATTGCTTTTCGTAATTGCGTATCTTCCTTAGCAATTAGTGGAGAAACTTTACATAATAACTTCTCGAAATCTAAGAGAGACATTCTTGTAAACTTTTTGAATTCACCCGAAGGTTCTCCTACTAATTCGGCCAGCTGCTTTTCCATAATCGCACTGAAATAAATAATTGAAAAAAAAAAACATATTTTTTTAAATAGCTAATAATATTTTTTCGCTGTGCTATCTACAGTCAGCAACAAGCCATGCTATATAATCTGCTAAAGGAAATGGGGTTGGCAACTGTCAAATATTTGACTGATGGTGCCATTATAGATCTGTCAATAGCCTTTTTCTATGGGATTTGGCTTAAACAAGAAAATTCCGAAAAATACAAGAATTTGAGTTTTGGTAAGACTGACAGAGGTTCATCCTATGCTGGCGCCATCTGCAAATACCTTCGCCCGGCCAACCCCATTTGTAGTAACTTATTAAGGTCATACTAGACTTGCCTGGTTCTGTTGCGATGGATTTGTGTCATCCACCACCTTCTTCTCCTCCATTTCTTCTTAATTTGTTTTTTGGACTTTATAAATGCATAATTGTAATTCGCTAAAGCGCACAATGTCAGAGCAGCAGCAACTTCCACGTCCATTTTAGTCAAATGCGCGAACGTTAATGCGAAAGGTTGCGAGTGTAGAGGGCTATATTTATCGCGGCGTGTCAATGCGCGAACCGCGGCCGTGAACCACGGCCGCGGTTCGCGGGCGAGTGTAGAGCCGCCTTTAGTGTTTTAAGAGTTCAATGGAGATCAATGAACTTTTTTTGACATAATTTGTAGTGTTTATTATTTTTTATTTACGTTTATTTATTGCTAGCAGCGCACCCCGGTTTTACCCTTTTCCCGTTATTTCCCAGGAATAAAAGTGGCCTATGTGCTATTCCAGCCTTTATTCCGTATTCCAAATTCCAAATCCGATCTGTTCAGCCGTTCCAACGTGATTGAGCAACAATCATCCAAACTTTCGCATCAATAATAATATTAGTAGGATTAAAACTACCTAATATTAAGTAGATTAGGAGATTAGAGAAATCCCATTATCTAAGTTCTATGGCGAATACTTACTACCTATGCTAAAATATGACGACTCATTTCAAAAGAGAGCATAGTAAAAGACAACTATGTATACTGATATTTAAAAAAAACATCCTCTTAAAATGTAAATGCTATTTAGTAAAAGAAAAACCCATTGTGCATGTTCGTTGACACTTGCGTAACATGAGAGCGTATTTTCCTGATCTTTACTCTGGCATTGTCGTACACAAAAAAAAAAAACAACTACACAATCACTTTAAAAAAAGCCATTGGCGACTTGGAAAAACCTGTTGACGAAAAATTTCAGGGTTACACAGGAAATCCTAAATCACGTCCTTAATGGCTGAAGGGATCGGGTTCTAAATCCGGAATAACACAAAGGCTACCTTTTATCGCGAGAAAATGCCGGTAACGCGAACTACGTGGTTAAAATGGCGGGGTGCTGCTAGTATTTACCAAATACTAAATTAATAAGTTAGCGTTCTAACACATCATAATAAATAAATATTGGTGGACAATTCACACACAACACCATCTGACCCCAAATTAAGCAAAGCTTGTGTGATGGCGGCCAGATAGCTGATATAATACTTATATAGTTTTAAATACATACTTATTATACATAGAAACACCCAGACACAAATGATAATGATAATGACCACCTACATTGGCCTACATTGAGATCGTGAATAAAAAAAAAGCTGTTCTATTGAAAATGTGTTTCTTCTTTCTGCGTTTATTCTGTAACTAGCGGTCCGGCCCGGCTTTGCCCGTGGTACATAATATATATTATAGGTATTCAAATTAACGTGGTTGTTACACATATTTAATTTGGTAAACGAGAAACTCGGAAATTTGGAACTTTTGGTGCCAAAAGGGCAGCCATCGAGCGCGTGCACTCTCCTTGAAAACGCGGCCGAAACTCTAGTCGGATTTACCGGCGACCATATTACACGTGAGTTTCCCGTTTACCAAATTAAATACATATAATATATAGGTGTTCCTGAGGATCCTGAGATTAGCGCGTTCAAACACTTCTTTTGTTTGACGTGTATTCAAACAATTTGTAATTTTGTTTGAAATAAAAATCTGAACAATCACACAAACTCAAACTATTAATGGGATTATATTTACGTAAACATGATAATAGTTGCGCAGCGTGCTAAATCCCGATTGCCACGCCAAGAAGCGTCACTGGATCACGTGACCACAAGAAAGTGGTCTATTTGGGTAAAGCCGTTATTACACCACTCGTTATTCAGACAGTCTTAGTCTAGTAAGTAGCGTGGTGTAATAGGCGTCAGACTGTTAGACTCTGAATTCAGACAGCAAGATCGGGTTCGGCGAGTCTTACTGGCTTACAGTCTGAGTAACGAGTAAGACATAAACGAATACAAACATAAGACAAAAACAATTAGACCGACAAATACACGACACTGACATATAGTCAGTCTATATTATCTATTCTATGATATAGTCTTAAAATATCATTTCATTGGTTCGTGATTGGTGGCGAATATCAATATATTCGCGGTAATTTCTGTTTTTGTGTTTAGGGTACTCGAATGGCATAATTTTAATTTTGATCTCGCTGTTATTATACTTATCTTAAATACTTAAAATTATTTTCATTGATTTAAATTAACAAATACCCTAATGGCGTGCAGTAAAGACAAATAAGCTCTATTAAACGTCCTAGAGCTGTATCGCGAGAGTGCGCGTTTTTCAGACTGGTGTAATAGCTAGCTGACAAGTTAGACTCTAAGACAGTCTGAATAACGCGTAGTCTAATAGGCGCTTAAGTCGTATAAACCTACGCTTATTTGTTCCAGATCTCTCATTAGAACTAAGCATCGTACCAGTAAACTTTGAGTGGGTACTGAATTGCCTCGGAAGCTATACCCTGACTTCCATCTTGGAGCTGCTTCTCTGCCCGGTGGCTACCCTGCCCAAGCCTGTCCAAAAATGGCCTCAAGAGCTTCTACAACGCGAAGATGACGACGAATAATTTTACTACGATTAATCAGTTTTATTGTTAAGTAGGTAACTAAGAAAGTTTTTATGTTTATCACAATAAAGTTTAGTTCTTATTTTTTACCGTTTCATATTGTTTTCATTTAATAATCATTTTATAAATTTAGCCATTCATTTAATAGACCCCGACGTAACTACGACGGGGTGTTATAAGTTTGACGTGTCTGTGTGTGAGTGTGCGTCTGTGAGTGTGGTGTGTGTGTGTCTGTGAAAGTGGTGTGTGTGTGTCTGTTGGTGGTACCGTATCTTCAAAACGGATGCAACAATTGTTTTTTTTTTAAGGTGAATTAGGCGAGAGTTCTCTTAGCTATGTTTCTTCAAAATCTTAGCATGTTTACCCAGAAGATACCGTTGTAGAAAACTATTTTCTCTAGATTGCATATCATTCGGAATCCACCATTCCGCATTTGATCAGAGTGAATATTATAAATGCGAAAGTTTGTCAGGATTCAGGATGGATATGGATGGATGTATATTAGTACTCTGGATGAATTTTGGTTCATATCTACATATATCCTACTTATAAAAAACGGAAAAATTGGCTCCATGGATCAGTCTGTCTTTTTGGGAAAGACTAAAATATTTGTCTGACGAACATAGCCATATAAAAATGGAGAATGAGTATTTAAGTGAAAAAGTGAAGAGTATTGAAGTTAAGTCATTATTTTGGGAGTTTTAAAGCGTCTGTTAAGCAAAACGGCCGACGGTGTCTGGAGTATTGGGACCTTATTTTTAAGGATATTGCCTGTAATATACGTGCAAATCTTATCAGTTTCTTCTAGGTTAACACGCTCCATCGTAGACGGCACGGTCGCGATGGCGGTCAAGTGTAAACCTATAAAAGTAAAAAAAAGAAAATCAGTCATCAGAATATACGTGAAGTAATGTTTTCATGTAAGTACCTTATGTCTCAGAATTGGTCGTCTAAACAAGTTAGTAGGCATGTTTGTGTTCTTAGTAGGTGCTAACTCCACTCAATAATCCAGATTTCGTTCATCAGAAAATACGTGACGTCTGGCGGCTCTGGGGTCTTACTCTATAATGTAATGGTATTCGTATTCCCGGCACAAGTGGAAGGTCTAAATGAAACCAAGTTTAAAAATTAAATAAACCTACCTATTAAGCAAGGCTTATGTTATATAATTTTTATTAAATTAATGGATTAAAATAAAGTAAGAATAATGTATGGAAGAAAATGTGTCGAAACTAGAATTATACGAGTACATAATATAATAAGGTAAAATAATGATAGTACAGAGTACAGATGACCTCACAAAGGTCGCTGGAAACCGCTGGTTGCAGGTTGCGCGGGACCGTTCGTTGTGGAAATCTAGGGCGGAGGCCTATCTTCAGCAATGGACGTCTGTGTGTGCGTTCGTCCAGCAAAAAAGTACCGCTTTTCAAGAATGAATGATGCAGTTAATTAGTGCATTATACAACGTGGTGGATTTACCCCCAACAATATTTTAACAGTCCATTCTAACACTAGGTAATGTAGACTTCATCACCCAAGGTCTCTTTCCCCTCAGCACGGTAGATCACGAGATAATTCGAGTCAAAGTTTGACGTAAAATTCCCACCAAATCACCAGCTTCAACCCTAAAGCATGTACAGCAGACAAACGACCTTGCTACCGACGCTGCGACATCGTACAAAAATCCGTGCGGAGATCTGGCCATTAGGGGTATGTCAAATGAAATAACAACCAAAAAATTTAAATTTTTTTTCGGAATTTTTTTTTGAGCTTTCATGCCTAATTTTCACATGCATGATTCAAAACTGAATGTAGATGAACTACCATAAATATTGTTGCACCTTTCTGCAACACCTTGTATAGTTAAGTGTGCCCGAACTCCAAAAGTTTCCGATTTATTTAAGAAATAGTGATTCTGCTGCACGAACGTTCACCCAGCAAAAAAAAAATTAAATGATGTGTTTAGCTAGGTATAAAATATGCAAAAAGATAGCTTATATACGGGTATAAATATGCCGTGAACGCCAAATTTGTGCCTCTCAAGATTTCAGAGATATGTCGTTTTTTGCTGGGCGAACGTTTTGGCGATTGCTATAGGTATATCGGAAACGGTTGGACGCACAGTCATGATTTTTTTATACAGAAACAGTAAATTTGTGCATATTTGTGCCGTAACTTTCATTAACATGACTAGCATAGTTCAGGAGTCAGGAGTTATTTCCTGAAAAATGGAAAAAGGCTCTGGCTCTCGAACGAACAAGACTAAGGACTTCGCGTTAGTGCCGACTGGTACCTATCATATATTCACACGATCCTGTAAAGTTTTGCTGATCTACTACATTTCATTGGCGAGTTATTAGCGATTTGGTCTGTTTTTTGAGGTTCTCTTGAATGAAATACTTAGAATACGAAAACACTATTTTTATGAGGTTCTCTTGAATGAAATACTTAGAATACGAAAACACTATTATTTCATCATAATTAGCCAAAGACGTCGTGTGCGTTCGCCCAGCAAAAAAGTAGCGCCTTTCAAGAATTGAATGACGCAGATAATTAGTGCCTTATCTCGTGTAAATGTGCCCGAAATTACAATTACAATTGAGCTGGCTTATTACAAGCTTCAATAATTTTTGAAGCTTGTAATAAGCCAGCTCAATTGTAATTGTAATTTCGGGCACATTTACACGAGATAAGGCACTAATTATCTGCGTCATTCAATTCTTGAAAGGCGCTACTTTTTTGCTGGGCAAACGCACACGACGTCTTTGGCTAATTATGATGAAAATAATAATTATGTAAATCTACTGATGAAATATCGTTTGTACTCATGTAGTATCAGTATTCTGTATGTCTTGTATTAATTATTTGTTATTTTGGCTTTGACGAAGCCTGTTTATAGGTACTTACATTTAATTGACGAAGCCCCTTTGTAGCTGCATAATTAATATTTGACATTGTTTGTTATTGTATCTTATTGTAAATGACGTTACCCAGTTTAGTGTTCTGTGTGGCTCAAATAAATGAATTGAATCCTACTAATATTTTAAATGTCAATGTTTGGATGTTTGTTTCTCAATCACGTCGTAACGCATGAACGGATCGGGCTGAAATTTGGAACACGGTTAGATCACCTTAGATCATAGTCTGGAAGAAAATATAGGCAATAGGAACAATAGTTTTATCCCGAGAAACTACGCGGTTAACACCGCGGGCGCTCCTACTTGTATTACATATAAATATCCTACTAATATTATAAATGTCAATGTATGTATGTTTGGATGTTTGTTGCTCAATCACGTCCTAACGTATGAACGGATCGGGCTGTAATTTGGAACACATATAGATTATAGTCTGGAAGATCCCATAGGCTACTTTTTATCCCGAAAAAACAACGGGAACGGGAACTACGCGGGTAACGCCGCGGGGCGTTGAATTATAAATGTCAATATTTGGATGTTTGTTGCTCAATCACTGCGTAACGTATGAACGAATCGTGCTGAAAGGGGTTTGGGTAAAGTTGGCGTCGTTTTTTGAAGTGAAAACTTCTTTAGGCGCGCTATAGACAGAATTTTCGTGGGCTGTGAAATGGATTCATCAATCGTCACGCTTGGATATGATAATGGATCGGATCGGATCGGATCGGATATGAAATCTTCGGGTAAACTGGGTAAACTCGGTAAAAACGGCCAGGTAGGTACCAGGGTAACAGAAACAGTAAAGAGTTTCGATTACCTACCTCCAACAGCCCAGCGTCTATCTCCAGATACCAGGACAACAGAAATATAAAAGAGTTGCGTTTGCCCCTAGGTACCAGTACCAGGGCAACAGAAACAAATGCAATATTCTGTATAACTACGTTGATATAAAACTAGATGGCGCAACCATCGATTTAGCTGGCGGTGTTGAAATTATGCGAATGTACATAGACCTACGATGGCATAACAAATAATTTGTCTTCTGACAAGTTGATAAATAAATTAGATTAGACAATTCAATTAAAAGTGAAAACATTTGAGTCACAAGTTTTCACTTCTATCGGCAGTTCCTATGACTGCCAATTTTTTTTTTAGCGGCCAGAGATCCGTTATCACTTTCTTGTAACAATAAAATTCCCTGATGCTATCTGTGCAATCGGATTTGCTCTAAGTCATATCGGAGCTGAGTTATGGCCTGTCAAAGTTATTAATTTTTTTGATTTTTTGTATCGACAAGTGGCGTCGTTTTTTTTATTTTAGCGGCCATCGATCCGTTATTTCTTTCTTGTAACAATAAAATACCCTGATGCTATCTGTGCAATCAGATTTGCTGTAAGTAATATCGGAGCTGAGTTATGGCCTTTCAAAGTTTTTTTTTTGGTATTTTTAAATATATTATATTTATATATGGGCGCCATTTCCGTTAGCGGCCGAAGATCTGTTGTCACTTTTTTTAAACACTAGCTTACGACAATTGTAATAGTTTAATCAGATTCGCTGTAAGTCATATCGGAGCTGAGTTATGGCCTTTTAAAGTTTTTTTTTGGGATTTTCTTAAATGGACTAGTGGCGCCATTTCCTATAGCGGCCAAACATCCGCGAGCACTTTTATGAAACTTTATTTTTACCTTAGGGTACCTGTGTAATCAGATTTGCTACAAACTATATCGGAGCTGAGTTATGGCCCCTCAAAGTTTTTTTTTGGTTTTCTTTGTATGTACTAGTGGCGCCATTTCCTATAGCGGCCAAACATCCGCGAGCATTTTTATAAAACATTTTTTTTACCTTAAGGTACCTGTGTAATCAGATTTGCTGCAAACTATATCGGAGCTGAGTTATGGCCCCTCAAAGTTTTTTTTTTTAGTTTTCTTTGTATGTACTAGTGGCGCCATTTCCTATAGCGGCCAAACATCCGCGAGCACTTTTATGAAACATTATTTTTACCTTAGGGTACCTGTGTAATCAGATTTGCTGCAAACTATATCGGAGCTGAGTTATGGCCCCTCAAAGTTTTTTTTTTTTGGTTTTCTTTGTATGTACAGTCCGCGAGGTATAAGCTGAGCTTTGCATTAGTGTGAGTGATCACCAAAAGTACAGTCAGACAACAAACTCTTAAAAATTAATATCATTATATTTTAGGTAGGTACTTAAGGCATAACATAAGTCGGAGAAGTATTCTAGTATTAAAATAAAATAAAACTAAATTAATAAAATAAAGTCCAGCTGTGTATTTGACTGATGAGTACATATTATTGTGTGATTATTACTAAAAATTCAATTTGAAAGACAAAATAACTACACATCTTCTACACCAGACATTGCACCATAGTCACTTTCTTTATCACTCTCGTTATCATTTTCACTCTCGTCTGATGTGTCGTTTGTTTTAATAATGAATCTTTCCGTTATATTGTCAATAACGGCGTCGTATCCATGAAACTTTTTTTCTTCTTTTATTGCATGGTCACAAACATTTTTCCATTCCTGTACAGTGATACTTTCAATTTTTTCATTTGCTAACCTCATTATTGTATCCATATTCATTGACACGTTTATTTTCGCGACGTATCCTTTTATCATTGCCCATATATTTTCAATCGGATTGAAATCTGGGTGATAGGGTGGTAGACGAAGGACGCTGTGACCATGTTCTCTTAATAAGGTGTCAATTTTAAATTCAATAAATCGTTGTTTATTATGCAGTATCAATTGATAAAGTTGTGGTTTAAGCATGGATATTGAGTGATCGATATTGCGTAACTTGAGCCAGTCAATCATATCTTGTTTGCGACTATTTGAGTTGGGAGCGGGATTTTTTTAACGAATTGTGATAAGATGCGTTGTCAACTACAATAACGCTATTGGGCTTCAAATTGGGAATTAATTGCGTTTGTAACCATTTTGTATAGTTTTCTGTATTCATATTGTTATGATAATCACCACTTTTTTGATTAGCTTTAAACATCAGCAGCGCATTTGGTATGAAACCGTCCTCGCCGCCGGCATGAACGATTATCAATCGATTTCCTTTAGAAATAGGTTTCTTCAAACCAGAAGTGCTGCCATCTGAATATGATTTTGATGAAGTGTGAGTGGTGTCAATATATGTTTCATCGGTATAAACGATAGGCCTGCCCTGAATACGGTATTCGGAAATTTTAAGTAAATAAGTTATACGTAGGTGACGGATCTCATGCTTTTCCATTAAACATTTTCTGTTATTCTCTGTCCTTGACCATTTGAATCCTAAAAGAGATACTTCTTTTCGCAATGACCATATTGATCCTGGATAGTTAACCCTTAACCACCTAACGGCGGTCATAGTGACTCCAGCGGTTTTTATTTTTTGGATTATTCCGTTACTATGCGAGCTATGCGTCTGTAAGTTCATCTACTTTACCCCCCTGCTCCCCAGTACGTAGTGTGCGCTCTTTCGTTTCACACGTTTGCGCGTTCAAGAGTTACAGGTAATTATATTTTGTTTGCGGTCATGTTGACCGCCGTTAGGTGTTTACGTAATTTTTAATAAAATCAATTCTTTTTGTTTTTATGGCTTTATTATGTCTGATGAACGACTAAACCGAAACATCTTGGAATGGTTAGAAGTTAGTTGGTTAGAAGTTCTGATTCAGACACAGAAAATGAAAGAAATGAGCCAGAATTGCCAAACGAAGACTGCAGTAACATCGAAAATATCCCAGTGGATCATTTTATCAGAGACGAGTGTCAGTCTGACTCAGATATAGAAGATAATGATCCAGAGTGTCAAGACGAAGATGGAACCAACATTGCTGATTGCATCCGTATCCATTAAAGGTTGAAGCAACTGGCTGAAACTCTTGTAAAATCTCATTTGGAACGACGTATGAACAAGCCCGGTTTGCATGGAGAACTTTGATGCGGTATTCGCCACGTACTGAAGACGGAACAAGAGTCAAGCATGTCCTCAACTGATCGAAAGGTTTGAAATCAGGAAGAGTTGCTCAAATTGTGATGCTAAAAAACCGCAAAACATATGATATGTGTTTTCAATGTAAGAAACCCATTTGCGTTGAGTGTTCGCAAATGATGAGCGTAAACTGTCGTTAAAAATTGTAACTGTTTACCCATTGCAATTTCATAAAATTAGTGATTTGATTTTGTCATTAATAGTTTTATATAGTAGTTTATACATTAAACTACCAAACAATTTGAAGATTTGATTAGATTTTACAAATACTTACTTGTCAGATCTCAGATTTTTATAATGCCTAGATTTTGTACTAAAATGTTCAAGTTAATTATAAACATTGATTATTTATATGTATTTCTATTATTTTTCAAAGTTTTTAACGTCAATATATTAACAAAACAATAACGATTACGATCCGTTTTTCATTTATATCATTTTATACATATAAAAAATATTTAAAACAGAAAATAATAAGCGGTCGCCATGACCGCCGTTAGGTGGTAGTGTAACTCAAAAACACGTTAGGTGGCTAAGGGTTAATGTCAGCCTTTAATTTTTCATGAATTCTTTTCATTGTTGGCACCTCTTTGTCAGTATTGTGAAAATTATGAATTGTTCTACGGATTACTGCTTTATCAAAATCATCAATGATTATTATATTTTTCCTGCATCTGGTCTTTTTCGGAGATTTGAATTTGGTTCCATCTTTCAAAACACGTTTACCTTCCATTAAGACTCTTTTAACAGTTGACAGTGGAATTCCTGTCGATGTCGATACCAATTGGGCTGATGTAGTCACACTTGACATGTCTTTATCGTTCATGTCTTTAAAATAGCTATTTAAATTACACAAAATTTGTTTTACTTGGCTATTTAATGGTTTCCGTATTTTGCGCTTATTTGTGTTGGCATCTATTTTACTAACACTTATATCAAACAAAAACAAAATAATATTAAACACGTCACGCTGCAGTCTGTACAAGAGGTGAAGTGCGGCAGGAGCGCGGCGAGACAGAATGGCGCCGCGCCTCAGGCCGGTTACCCAAAATCAGTTTAAACCGGTTTTTACCGGGCGAAAATGGCGCCGCGCCTATGGCCGGTTGTCACACCTACACTATCCATGTACACTCACACAAATGCAAAGCTCAGCTTATACCTCGCGGACTGTACTAGTGGCGCCATTTCCTTTAGCGGCCAAACATCCGCGAGCACTTTTATGAAACATTATTTTTATCTTAGGGTACCTGTGTAATCAGATTTGCTGCAAACTATATCGGAACTGAGTTATGGCCCCTCAAAGTTTTTGAAGTGAAAACTTCTTTAGGCGCGCTATAGACAGAATTTTCGTGGGCTGTGAAATGGATTGATGATCACGTGATCATCACGCTCGGATATGATAAGAAATTTCGGGTAAACTCGGGATGCTAGAGCGAGAAAGATAATGTGGTCAACAAACGTGCCAGACCGAGAAAGATAATTGTTAGAGGAGGACATGGGACAATACATACTCTTACTCTCTCTCGCTGCTCACTACCAGAGTTGACACTTTAGCGACTTTCTCGCTGAAACTGGCGAATTTTTAAACTTTTTTATCACGACATTAACTTCTAGGTACTTACCACATCAATTGAACCTGTCACGAAATGTTAAATTTACATTTCACGTCCATTGCAAAAAAGTTATGGTTGTAATATTTTATCACAGCACTTACACTACGTAAACACACAAAATGATACCCATTTTCATAAGAAGGTGTTTACACAAATACACTATAACACAACATATTTATGCATTTTTAGCGAAATACATAAATATGACATAACTAAATAGCAAACACTAAAAACTTGCGAGTTATTAAACGGCATTTTCGACCCGCGTTTTTTTTTTTAATTTATTCTTGGCCATGGATACTAATCATTCAGCCGTAAAAGTTTTAAATTAAAATTATTTAGTAGTCATTATATAGTTAAGTATTTCTTATTTTAGTTTTCACTTCTGCCGTGCGGTTTTAAGCGCACACATTTATTTTTTTTGGTTTTATTTGTATGTACTAGTGGCGCCATTTCCTATAGCGGCCATACATCCGCGAGCTTTTTTATGATACATTTTTTTTATTTAAAGGTACCTGTGCAATCAGATTTGCTGCAAACTATATCGGAGCTGAGTTATGGCCCCTCAAAGTTTTTTTTTTGGTTTTCTTTGTATGTACTAGTGGCGCCATTTCCTACAGCGGCCAAACATCCGCGAGCATTTTTATGAAACATTATTTTTACCTTAGGGTACCTGTGTAATCAGATTTGCTGCAAACTATATCGGAGCTGAGTTATGGCCCCTCAAAGTTTTTTTTTTTGTTTTCTTTGTATGTACTAGTGGCGCCATTTCCTACAGCGGCCAAACATCCGCGAGCACTTTTATGAAACATTATTTTTACCTTAAGGTACTTGTGTAATCAGATTTGCTGCAAACTATATCGGAGCTGAGTTATGGCCCCTCAAAGTTTTTTTTTTTTGTTTTTTTTTGTATGTACTAGTGGCGCCATTTCCTATAGCGGCCAAACATCCGCGAGCACTTTTATGAAACATTATTTTTACCTTAAGGTACTTGTGTAATCAGATTTGCTGCAAACTATATCGGAACTGAGTTATGGCCCCTCAAAGTTTTTTTTTTTGGTTTTCTTTGTATGTACTAGTGGCGCCATTTCCTATAGCGGCCAAACATCCGCGAGCACTTTTATGAAACATTATTTTTACCTGAAGGTACCTGTGTAATCAGATTTGCTGCAAACTATATCGGAGCTGAGTTATGGGCCCTAAAAGAAAACCAAAAAAAAACTTTGAGGGGCCATAACTTAGCTCCGATATAGTTTGCAGCAAATCTGATTACACAGGTACCTTTAAATAAAAATAATGTTTCATAAAAGTGTTCGCGGATGTATGGCCGCTATAGGAAATGGCGCCACTAGTACATACAAAGAAAACCAAAAAAAAAACTTTGAGGGGCCATAACTCAGCTCCGATATAGTTTACAGCAAATCAGATTACACAGGTACCCTAAGGTAAAAATAATGTTTCATAAAAGTTCTCAAGGATGTTTGGCCGCTATAGGGAATGGCGCCACTAGTACATACAAAGAAAACCAAAAAAAAAAACTTTGAGGGGCCATAACTCAGCTGCGATATACTTTGCAGCAAATCTGATTACACAGGTACCTTAAGGTAAAAATAATGTTTCATAAAAGTACTCGCGGATGTTTGGCCGCTATAGGAAATGGCGCCACTAGTACATACAAAGAAAACCAAAAAAAAAACTTTGAGGGGCCATAACTCAGCTCCGATATAGTTTGCAGAAAATCTGATTACACAGGTACCTTAAATTAAAAATAATGTTTCATAAAAGTGCTCGCGGATGTTTGGCCGCTATAGGAAATGGCGCCACTAGTACATACAAAGAAAACCAAAAAAAAAAAAACTTTGAGGGGCCATAACTCAGCTCCGATATAGTTTGGAGCAAATCTGATTACACAGGTACCCTAAGGTAAAAATAATGTTTCATAAAAATGCTCGCGGATGTTTGGCCGCTATAGGAAATGGCGCCACTAGTACATACAAAGAAAACCAAAAAAAAAACTTTGAGGGGCCATAACTCAGCTCCGATATAGTTTGCAGCAAATCTGATTACACAGGTACCCTAAGGTAAAAATAATGTTTCATAAAAATGCTCGCGGATGTTTGGCCGCTATAGGAAATGGCGCCACTAGTACATACAAAGAAAACCAAAAAAAAAACTTTGAGGGGCCATAACTCAGCTCCGATATAGTTTGCAGCAAATCTGATTACACACGTACCTTAAATTAAAAATAATGTTTCATAAAAGTACTCGCGGATGTTTGGCCGCTATAGGAAATGGCGCCACTAGTCCATACAAAGAAAACCAAAAAAAAAACTTTGAGGGACCATAACTCAGCTCCGATATAGTTTGCAGCAAATCTGATTACACAGGTACCTTAAGGTAAAAATAATGTTTCATAAAAGCGCTTGCGGATGTTTGGCCGCTATAGGAAATGGCGCCACTAGTACATACAAAGAAAACCAAAAAAAAAACTTTGAGGGGCCATAACTCAGCTCCGATATAGTTTGCAGCAAATCTGATTACACAGGTACCCTGAGGTAAAAATAATGTTTCATAAAAGTTCTCAGGGATGTTTGGCCGCTATAGGAAATGGCGCCACTAGTACATACAAAGAAAACCAAAAAAAAAACTTTGAGGGGCCATAACTCAGCTCCGATATAGTTTGCAGCAAATCTGATTGCACAGGTACCTTTAAATAAAAATAAATTTTCATAAAAGTGCTCGCGGATGTTTGGCCGCTATAGGAAATGGCGCCACTAGTACATACAAAGAAAAGCAAAAAAAACTTTGAGGGGCCATAACTCAGCTCCGATATAGTTTGCAGCAAATCTGATTACACAGGTACCCTAAGGTAAAAATAATGTTTCATAAAAGTTCTCAGGGATGTTTGACCGCTATAGGGAATGGCGCCACTAGTACATACAAAGAAAACCAAAAAAAAAACTTTGAGGGGCCATAACTCAGCTGCGATATAGTTTGCAGCAAATCTGATTACACAGGTACCTTAAGGTAAAAATAATGTTTCATAAAAGTACTCGCGGATGTTTGGCCGCTATAGGAAATGGCGCCACTAGTACATAAAAAGAAAACCAAAAAAAAAACTTTGAGGGGCCATAACTCAGCTCCGATATAGTTTGCAGCAAACCTGATTGAACAGGTACCTTTAAATAAAAATAATGTTTCATAAAAGTGTTCGCGGATGTATGGCCGCTATAGGGAATGGCGCCACTAGTACATACAAAGAAAACCAAAAAAAAACTTTGAGGGGCCATAACTCAGCTCCGATATAGTTTGCAGCAAATCTGATTACACAGGTACCCTGAGGTAAAAATAATGTTTCATAAAAGTGCTCGCGGATGTTTGGCCGCTATAGGAAATGGCGCCACTAGTACATACAAAGAAAACCAAAAAAAAAACTTTGAGGGGCCATAACTCAGCTCCGATATAGTTTGCAGCAAATCTGATTACACAGGTACCTTAAGGTAAAAATAATGTTTCATAAAAGCGCTTGCGGATGTTTGGCCGGTATAGGAAATGGCGCCACTAGTCATTTAAGAAAATCCCAAAAAAAATTTAAAAGGCCATAACTCAGCTCCGTTATGACTTACAGCGAATCTGATTAAACGAGTACAATAATTGTCGTTAGCTAGTGTTTAAAAAAAGTGACAACAGATCTTGGACCGCTAACGGAAATGGCGCCAATATTTAAATAAAATATATTTAAAAATACCAAAAAAAAAACTTTGAAAGGCCATAACTCAGCTCCGATATTACTTACAGCAAATCTGACTGCACAGATAGCATCAGGGTATTTTATTGTTACAAGAAAGTTATAACGGATTGATGGCCGCTAAAATGAAAAAACGACGCCACTTGTCCATACAAAAAATCCAAAAAATAAATAACTTTGACAGGCCATAACTCAGCTCCGATATGACTTAGGACAAATCCGATTGCACAGATAGCATCAGGGTATTTTATTGTTACAAGAAAGTGATAACGGATCTCTGGCCGCTAAAAAAAAAACGACGCCACGGGCCCATACAAAAGTACCCAAACCCCTTTGGAATAGGTACAGATAGATTATAGCCTGAAAGAACACATAGGAACAATAGTTTTGATCCCGAAAAAATCATGGGAACGAGAAATAGGTACGCGGGTAGAACCGGTGGTGCAGTTATAGATTTAAAATACTTAGGTACCTAAATATATGTCCCAATTTTTATCCCGGGAAAATAAGGATCGGGGGGTCTACCGCCTAACGAAAAACGCTTTGACGCTTTGGCATTGCCGTCTCTTTCATTTCAAGCGAGAAGAAAAGAGACGGCAATCACAAAGCGTTTTTCGTTAGGCGGTAGAAGCGCGGGAACTACGCGGGTGATACCGCGGGACAGTGTTAGTAAATACGATAGTTTTGATGTTTCTTTCACAATCACGTCAGAATGGCTAAACGGACCCAGTAAAAATTTGGAACAAGGTTTACAATCTGGAGTAGCACATAAGCTACTTTTAATTGCGTGAAAATCAGGGGAATAGATACTACCTACACGAGTAAAACTGCGGGGCGCTTCTAATCTAAGATAGATTGTTTCATCATAAGTCATGGAGTGTGGCATCACCCCAGCGTCTAGGTCATATAATTAAGTACCTACTTATTACTTGTATCTACTATGTATTAGGTACAATATTTCCGTGCAAAATGTTATGATATCTATTGTAGTGTTATCTTAAGGCCTGTTTACATTTTGATTAATGCAAGTGCGAGTGAGAAATAGAACACTCTCCTAATCACTTCACTACGCAAGTTTCTATACAGCTATACACTCGCACTAATCAATCGGTGTCCACACGATTTTGGTACTAATCACTAAACACCTGCACTAATCACTCGCGTTGAGTGGCTATTTTTGTAAAAGCCTTGTAGTACTACAATACTATTATTACAAGATTGAATTAGTGGGCTACTACTAATGATGATGAATTTCGGATAGCTTCTATTAAAAATTGTTCCGGACTCATCCCAGAGCACCCATTATCAAACAACACCCTTAGACAATGTAGAAATTACAAGCATGACTCATCATAACTACCTAGTTACAAAACTTGGTAAGCCTAAGCATATCTCTAGCCTTCTCTCACAAGGAGAGAGCTAAGGCCATAATCCACCACACATCTCTAAGCATATAGAAAATATTTTTTAAATTAAAACTTCTTGTAGCGCAAACACCGCACACAGATTGTTTCGTTGGCTGTCAATGAGGCCGATCGTCACGCTCGGAAGTGAAAGCATGTGAAAGGCTCGATCGGGTGAACTCGGGACCGCCGACTATATCCAAGCGAGAAAGCTAGTCATAATTAATTTCTGACTTCTTTCCCATTTGTCCTACTAATACCATAATATTAGGCCCTTACATATGAAATTCGTGTTTTGTCGTACTGGCCATGATTCTTTGGTTATGAATTCCAATTTCAAATTTATACAGCCATTTAAAATAGTTGGTCTGAACTAGGTATTTTAAACCAAAGACGTCAAATGTAAAAGACACACAAAGGCTGCTCGGAGACCTGATAAAAAATCATATTTACATGTGTTGGTGACTAGTGTAATGATTCGGATTATAATATCGTCTTGTATCACATTCAGGCACAGAACATGCCATAATATAAATAATTTAATAAAATCGTCTGCAATCCAAGGATTAATAAAAAAATATACGATTTTCACCGCGACGAAATCAGACTGTTACGTTCGGGTATACTAAAATATTGTAATGACGTTACTTCATTCACTTTCTCTTCTTCTCTCGAGCGATTTCCACTTGAAAATGATTTCTCGCTCACTCGCTTTGTTGATCTTTTTGCGTAGCAAAAAAAATTCTTCATCTATGTTTTAAACCGTAATTAATTTGTTTTTTTCTCTATTCTATTTTTTCGGTCACTCAGTTTTTGTAAAAGTGGAAAAATGGAAAACTTGAAACTCTAAATCCGGCCGGCCGAGCAGTGGACTAGGTAATAGTCTTTATACTAGGTACACAGCGGGGCTAGCACGGAAAGTGGACTAATAGTCTTTCCACCATTTTTATCCACCTGTCAGTGGATATAATAATCATTTCCACCTTGCATAGCATGGCAACAGGGGAAAGGGATAAAATGTTTCCACTTGACGTTTGTCGTGGACATTATATCTCGCTACTCCCCGCTGTATAGCACGGACTCGGGAAAACGAAGATAAAATACTCTTCAATTGACATATGACAGAGGACAAACTATCGTCTGATTTGGAGGTGGGGATATATCTAAGTAAATCTCTCTCAAACATAATGTCGCGAGCATATTATTATAAGTATATTTTTAATTACATAATTACTCATTTTTATATCTAAATGCTTTATCTATACTAAGATATGTGATTTAGATGAGAAAATGTTTCATAGTTGTTTACAAAAATCAACCTACATATAAAACCTCAAAACGCAGCACAGAAAAAAATAAAAGTAAAAAGAGCGAACGTTGACAGAAAAACTGATGATTAAATACGTCATTTTTAGGGTTCCGTAAAACGTAAAAACGGAACCCTTATAGATTCGTCATGTCTGTCTGTCCGTCCGTATGTCACAGCCACTTTTTGCCGAAACTATGAAAACTACACTGTTGAAAAAATATATGATGTACATTACCATGCAAACTACCAACGAAAATTGGTTTGAACTCGATCTGATAAGTAGTTTTTTTTAGTACGTCATAAATACACTGTCATTAAAACTTCGATCAAAGTTACAAAGAAGTACAAGATCTATGTGTGCTATGTATATTATGTTACTTGCTGCAAGGGAACCCTTCATGGGCGAGTCCAACTTGCACTTGGCCACTTTATTATTTAATTTTCTTATAACGGCAATACTGAAGTGATAACGCTACTCCCGCCGTATATCCACCGTGGAATAACTATCCACCGGCGAGTCCGTGCTCTGAACGTGGACAAAATTGACAAGGGGGAAAGAGATTATTTCCTTTCCCGGTGGAGTAATTGTCCACTGCCTGTGCTAGCCCCGCTGCTCGGAAAGTACCTTGATACTTTATCAAATTTACGGTAGAAAGTACGTCATTGCATATCGAACAAATATGCGGCGAGAAAACGCATCTGAGCGGGAGAGAAAAGTGTATGAAAATCCATTTCTTACGTGGTTTTTCTTTTTTAATTTTGGGTAAGACTATGCGCTGGTAACCTAAATATCAAAAGCCAAAAAGTTTTTACAGTGAGTTTTTATCTCCAAGTTCGCAAAATGACACTGGCCACTAGCTGTGTGTTGGATGGTGTCAAACAATTTGAAAAAAGGACATGTGAATATTGCAGACGCCAATGGCGCCATTTTCAATTTGTGTGTTGTTTGAGGATTCAGTTTTCGTAGAAAAGTAAAATAAAACTATCAAAATGATAAGTAGTGATAGTGATGATGAAGATTTTTTAACTCCGCCGCAGTTGAAGGAAACAGCAAAAAGTGTTACATTAAGCTTCACTAACTGCAACAATTTCAATATAAATTTCAATTAGTAAAGATTTAGTTTTTTATTTTCCTCGTAGGTGTAGTATAAAGCACTATGTATCACTCGAGAGAAAGTGCGATTCCCGATCTCGGGTGTTTTAAAGCCCTCGCCTACGGCTCGGGCTTCAAACGACACCCTCGACGGTAATCGGTCACTTTCTCCTCTCGGTGAACAATGTACTATTCCACCATTTTTATCCACCTGTCAGTGGATATAATAATCATTTCCACCTTGCATAGCATGGCAACAGGGGAAAGGGATAAAATGTTTCCACTTGACGTTTGTCGTGGACATTATATCTCGCTACTCCCCGCTGTATAGCACGGACTCGGGAAAACGAAGATAAATACTCTTCAATGAGGCGTTTTCCGACGAGACAAAAAGATAATTATGGTTTAATAAAACGATAATAGGAGGCGCTTCTAGGTCTTTCGGTTTGTTGTCAAAAGCGGTAGGCATAATTGGACTCAATTCATTCAATTTGCGAAAGCACGACTTCTAGTCATAAATAATAAACTACTTTATCCACGTACGCACTTTATTCGAATGAAAACTATATCAAAACATCCAAATTTCAAAACAAATTCATAAACCTGGGTAGCGATTCTGAAACCATTCGGTTACATCCGACACGGAATCTCATCTCTCGGTCTTTGTCATGCTAAACAGATAAGACAAAGACCGAGAGATGAGATTCCGTGTCGGATGCAACCGAATGGTTTCAGAATCGCTACCCTGATGAATACGATAAGTAAGATAAGTACTAATGATAAGTTACGGTGGTCTAGTCGGGAGAACGGCGGCTGCCGATCCGGAGACCCCGGGTTCAAACCCCACACGCACCACTGTCTTTTCGAAGTCATGTGCGTAATGCCGCTAACTTAAAACGGTGAAGGAAAACATCGTGAGGAAACCGACATGTACCTAGAATCTTTCGAAGTCATGTGTCATCCGCCAACCCGCACTGGGCCAGCGTGGTGGATTATGGCCTTAACTCTCTCCTTGCGAGAGAAGGCCCCGAGTCCCAGCAGTGGGAACGTTTAGTGGGCTGTTGATGTTGATGACCCTGATGAAAGACGAAATATATATTTTTTAATTTATTCTTGGCTATGGATACTAATCCTTCAGCCGAGAGAGTATCTCTCTACTTAGTCTGTGGATAAAATATTGTCGTATCAGTGTTGCTATTTATATCTTTGAATTTTCCTTCTACTTTGGCTTAGTTGGTGTCTACTGGATCCGGAGTTCTAAAGATATTTACTGAAAATGGATTGTGATCAGTAACGGTTTTTAATTACATTATCAACTTAATTGGTTATTTTTAAGAGTTCAACACAAAAGGTAAGAAGAAAAATTGTGTTAGTATGAAATTCCTTCATGTAGGTAATTAGAGTTTTTTTTTATAGAAGGTAGACATACCAAACTAATCAACTGAGCTAAGAAGAGAAGTATCTTAATATTAGTATATAAATAATTGATGTGTTAACCGTAAACTCTAAAATTTTAAATTATCACAAATAATTTAGATTCGATTTTTTCCTTGAAAATGGGGAGGGGTTTCGTTGTGATTACACTTTTGAGAGTCTATGGTAGAGACAGATCTTGCCAAATCTACGCTACGCCATCTAGTGCGTACGGTGGAACTATTTTTGTCTCGTCGGAAACCCTCTCATTGACATATGACAGGGGACAAACTCAAACTATCGTCTGATTTGGAGGTGAGGATATAAGTAAATCGACTCTGCGTTCGCTAGTGAGAGCGAGTAAATAGGTGGCAGAAATTTTGTGTTTATTTCAGTTGTTTATCAGTGTTTGATTATCTTAAACCAAGTGTGGTGTCCCCAGGGTATCGGTGGTGGTAAGAAAAGCTTTTGTTTGTGTTGTGTTTTGACCTTCTCACTTTAAAAATGGATAATGATCCGCCGGATCCTGATCCTCCGCCTGATAACATAATTCCCAACGTAGAAAGCTCAGCTAAACATAAAAGACACTTGCAAGATGATTCGAATGCGCCTTGCAATAAAACGACTACTTCCCCGAGTGCTTCTATTGAGTCGGTCTTCGTGGACCCGTCTCTATCTATTGGCGTTCTATGTTACACAGGGACTGATAAAGGCCCGTTTATAATCCACGTTTCTCGCTCAGAACCAGAACCAGCGTTAGGAACAACGATAAAACCTATTAAATTTGGCCAATTCCTAACCAAGAACAAAGTTAAAAATATATGTACCGACGGTGTCAAGCGTGTAGGACGCAATAAAGTATCGGTTGAATTTACCACCGCTGAGGATGCCAACTCGTTTTTAGCCCATCCAAGCCTATCCCCAAACAACTATTCTGCTTCAATCCCCACCTATAATATCACCAGAATGGGTATTATTAGACGAGTCCCAACTGATCTGTCAATGACAGAATTTGTAGATTCTCTTAGCATACCCCCACCCTGTGGAAGAGTTTTAAAAGCCCGCAGGTTTAACAGGAAAAATATTGTTGATGGCATTACGACATGGGTACCAACCCAAACTATAGTTATCACCTTCCAGGGACAGGTACTTCCACCAAGGGTATACTCATTTTACACAGCATTACCTGTAGAACTGTACGAATATCCCACAATACAGTGCTTAGCATGTTGCAGATTTGGCCACACAAAGGCTCAGTGCAGGTCGAAACCGAGATGCTATCGTTGCGCCAATGAACATTTTGGTGACAGCTGCAAGACCTCGGAACAAGATGCAGACTGCCTACACTGCTCGGGCAACCATTTTGCTAACAGCAAAATCTGCCCAGAGCTGAATAGACAAAAATCCATAAAAAAGGTCATGGCACAGGAGAGTGTTTCGTATGAGCAGGCTGCAGGGAAATTTCCTAGAGTGACTAAATCATATGCAGAAGTAACTCAATCTTTCACAACCACTAACTCTCGATCTATAGGAATTCCATCTATTCCTGTTACTCAACATCGCCGCACTCTTGTAAAATCGCCAACTGCTAGTACAAACTCTCGTCTGAGAGCCCCACTAGGGAAATCCTTTGATAAAGCTGCCCATCAAAACATAATATCACATCCATCATCTATGATGCCGAATGGTAGTGCGCTAAATAAATCACATGAATATTCTCTCCAACAGGAGAATATGCTTGAAACCCTCATCACACTCTTAATTAATTTCATCTCCACGAACTCCCATCCATTACCGTCCCACGTTGCCTCAAAACTTACCCAATTAATTTCCTCTTCCAACCAACATGGACAAGAAACTAGTAGCTCTCCAATGGAACTGCCAGAGCATGCGTCGCAAGAAGCATGAACTGGTCAGCCTAATCACAGAAACCAAACCATCTGTTGTTGCCATCTCGGAAACATGGTGGGACCCGGGCACCTGTTTTCAGTTGCCTGGATTCTTCTGTTTGCGGGATGACAGAGCAGACGGGTATGCAGGGACTGCCTTACTCGTAAGACGCTCCCTCACCTATTCCTCAATATCCTTCCCCTCCCACTCCCCTGATATCAACATTGTTGGTATTAGATCTCTGAACACCTCCTTTGTTTCCATCTACATCCCCCACCCATCCACTCCATTAATCCAGGACTTGCGACATCTATTATCATCCATCACATCCCCCATGGTAATCATGGGGGACTTTAATTCTCACCATGTGATGTGGGGTTCAAGCCATTCAGATAGCTTTGGCCGCTTGCTCTTGGACATTTTTAATGAAATAGATTTATGTGTGATAAATGACGGCTCCCCTACCCGTAGGGTGCAGCCCTCACAAAATCATAAAAGTGTCCTGGACCTCACTCTAGCCTCACCATCTTTAGCGTACTCCCTGTCATGGAAAGTCCTACCTGACTCATATGGTAGTGATCACTTCCCAATTGTGACCACATTTTCAAATAAATCTACTCCAGCCTGCAACCCATCCCCTTCCCTAAAATATAGGACATCTGCTGCAGACTGGGCTGCTTACTCCTCCTTTCTAGATACTAAATTGAACTCCTCCCAGATATATCCAATTGAGACCGATCCCTTAAATTCGTACAGTGCATTCATAGACTCCATCATCACTTCAGCAGATCAACACATCCCCATTAAAAAACCGGCTAAAGGTTTCAAAATTTCCACACCCTGGTGGGACTCAGACTGTACAGCAGCAGCTAGAAAACGTAAAGAAGCAGAGAAACAATACAACCAGAACATGTCTATAGGAAATTTTATCAACTATAAAAAGGCTGCAGCAGAATTCAGAAAGATTACCAAAAAAAAGAAAAAACTTGGCTGGTTTCATTTCTGTGAAAGCCTTTCACCAAAAACACCTTCGGCAATTGTTTGGAAACAAATTAATAGATTTAGATGCTCTGCAAAGTCTGATACAAATAATCTAACTAGTAACGACCCTTCTACTTGGATTGATTTTTTTTCTGATAACATAGCTCCCCCTTTTGTCCCATATGTAGATTCATTACCCTCTAATTCAGTCATACTACGGTCCCAGAATACTTTTGATAGCCCTTTCATCTTCAATGAACTGGAACTAGTACTAGACGGACTTACAGACTCGTCACCAGGCATAGATGGAATTCCTTACTCTTTTATAATCAAATCCACAGACAATTGTAAACAAACACTTCTCAATTTAATAAACTACTTTTTTGAAACTGGTATTGTCCCAAATCAATGGAAGACACAAATAATTGTACCAATATTAAAACCTGGTAAAGAGGCTTTAGACGCTCATAGTTATAGGCCTATAGCGCTATCATCTGTTTTGGCTAAAATAACTGAGCACCTAATCAAAAACAGGCTCGAATGGTTTTCTGAGAGTAATGGTATAATAGTAAAATCTCAGTTTGGATTTAGGAAGGGTATGTGTACTCTGGACAATCTCAGCATACTAACAACAGATATACAAACCGCGTTCAAGAAGAAACAATACCTTGTAGCAGTATTTTTAGATATTGCTTCTGCATATGATAACGTCCAACTTCCGGTGCTCAGGAATAAACTTATTCAGCTGAATATCCCTGTGAAGCTGGTTCGATTCATCTGCAATATGCTCATGGAACGCTCTGTTGTGGTTAAGGCTGGAGGACAATTTTATCCACCAAAAACTGTATGGAAAGGTTTGCCCCAAGGGGCGGTCTGGAGCCCCATTCTGTACAGCCTCTACACCTATGACCTGGAGTCTTGTGTGCAACCATTTTGCAATGTACTTCAATATGCCGACGACCTTGCATTATATCAACGTGGGGAATCTTTGGAGGAAGTTACTACCAGGATAGAAACAGCCCTTGACTATCTGAACAATTACCTATTTGATCAGGGTATGTCTGTATCTGCCCCAAAAAGTACTGCTGTAGTTTTCACAAAAAAAAGAATAGTACCTACTGTTAAACTACATATTGGTTTTGAGGAAATACCACAAACCAGTCATACTAAATTTCTAGGACTACATTTTGATTCAAGGCTGACAGGTAACCAACATTTTGAATATATCTCACAGAAATGTGAAAAAAACATAAATATTTTAAGATCCCTTTCAGGAGCCTGGTGGGGCTCACACCCTTACTCCCAGAAGTTGCTTTACAATGCCATAGTGCGGAGTCATATGGATTATGGGTCATTTCTACTTAAGGTTGATAATAAAGCAGGCCTAAATAAGATAGCTAAAATCCAATCAAAATGCATGCGCATCATTCTGGGGGCAATGAAATCTTCCCCCATTAATGCCATGCAGGTAGAATGTGGTTAGGCACCGTTAATATTTCGAAATCAGTACCTGTCTGATAGATTTCTGTTCAAATTAGCTCAAAATTATACCCACCCACTCCATCGAAAATTAAAACGTCTCTCTTGTTTATACGGATCACAGACTTCTGACAATATCCCATGTCTGGTATATAGCTACCTTAAACTCACAAAGTTTCCTGACCCCATCGCCAAATTCCCATCCAATCCCTTATATCTTACTCCCTATGAAGCCCTAGTCTTTAAACCTAATGTCTTACTACACTTTGGCATCAATAAAAATGAAAATAATGCAAGTAAGCTTTTTAGTGAACACCTCAACACTGAATATCATGGTTGGTACCCTATCTTTACTGATGCCTCCAAGTTGTCTCAGAATAGCATTGTGGGTGTGGCCGTTTGGATCCCAGCCACAAAAATCTGTATAAGCCTAAAATCTCCCTCCTTATCTTCTGTCTTTACAGGAGAGGCCTTAGCCCTCCTGGAAGCTATTCGGTTTGTCAAGTCACATAATTTAAATAAATCTATCATCTTCTCAGACTCAAAAAGCTGACTCCAATCTATAATAGCTAACCCTTTCCGTTCCTCCTCCCGTTTCCCTCTAATTCTTGAAATAAGAAAGGAACTTTATGAGTGTGAGTGTGCTGGAATTTGTGTGCTCCTTGCCTGGATACCGGGTCACACTGGAATACCGGGGAATGAGAATGCGGATTCTTGTGCCAAAGCCGCTGCACAAATTGGATCACTCGAAAGGTACACAGTTTACACTCATGACCTCATACTTCTGCCTAGAATGCATCTTGAGACAACTTGGTCCCGACACTGGAAAGCATCTCAAAAAGTGAAAGGAAGGTATTATGCGGACATACAACCAGACATTCCTAAAACACCATGGTTTTTCAAACTCCGCCATGCCAACAAGGCTACCCTATCTACAATAATTCGTTTGCGCCTTGGACATGCTTGTACACCTGTGCATTTAGCCAAACTGCGGATTAGGGATCATTCCATTTGTGAGTGTGGTTTGGAAGAGGGAAACGTGGATCATTTGTTTTTTAACTGTCCTAATTTATTAAGTCGCTCGCTCTATGATTTTCTCCCTCCTAGCATCCCTCGTCCTTCATCCATGAAGTGCCTTTTGTCACTTTCCTCAACCCCCTTAATATATTGTATATTGTGTAAATTTATAGATAAGAATAATATAAGATTGTAATATATTTATGTAAATAAGATACCTATGCATGTTGATTGTAATAACCCTATATTGTTGTTCCCCACTAACAAAGTGTTTGTGTATTTGTCTGAGCTTTTGTGTTGTCGTTTTTGTTTTAGGATAATCAATATAAATGCAACGTCGAATTAACCGTCCAAATTCTGAAATTAATGTCAATCGCTGCCGTTTATGAAGCTGCCACGAAACGGACATTGGCAGAGATGTGACAACCATATGTCACAGCGCGCGCCATTAAACTAAGAAGTTGAAGTTGATACAGTCCCACCATCTTATCTGTTCAGTCGACAGCGTCGCTAGTGGAGAATTTGGTATTGCCATATAAGAAATTCACCAAGAAACAAAGGTAATTAAAACATGTCTTGCAAGTCAGTCTATAGATATCATTAAAATTTAAGAAACTACAATATCAATCATACAAAGCCTAACTAACATAGTATAGATTCAATATGGCTTAATTATAATTACCAGCTTCGATCACATCGTCACTTACCATCAGGTGAGATAGTGATCAAACAGGTCAAAATTTGCGACAGGCTCACAAATAAATAAATATAACATATAGCTATGAATCTTATTAACTACATAAATAAACAGTAATGCGGCACAATAGGATTTTATTTATATTTTATAAAAATAATTGTGGTCATGGTCTCTGAGCTCAAGCGGCCGCACTCCAGGAATTCCGGTCGATGTTCCTGAACCATCTGCTGATTCCCACAATTCATCTTCGGAGTCACTCGAATCGCTTTCACTGTCACTCTGTAATTGAATGATAAAAGGTTCATCTAAATACGCATCTTTTTGTCTGTATTCATTTTCAATTTTTTTTTACATGATCGCAATGGTTTTTCCACTCTGCCTGTGTGATTTTGCGGAATGCATCTTCAATCAATTGATGCATATGTGCACTTGATTTTCCGATATTTTTCTCTGCTACATTCCTCTTCATCGAGCTCCATATCATTTCAATTGGATTCAAATCACAATGATAAGGAGGCAATCGAAGAATGTCATGACCATGGCTTTTCAATATGTTGTCAATTTCATATTCAGGTGTAGGTTTATTTCTTTTTATTAACTCGTAAAGCTGAGGCTTTGTCATTTGTTCGTAAAACTCGACCTTGTTTTCTACCAGCCACTTTTGCATATCAGCTTTAGTGTGGTTTGAGTTAGGACACCTATTTACGCAAATACTATGATATGGCGCATTATCCATCACAATAAGTGTGGGTTGACGCAGATTTGGCAGTAATTTTTCAAGAACCCATTTTTTGAAATTACTATTGTTCATCTCGTCATGGTAGTCCCCACTTTTTGTATTTGATTTGAAAACGAGAAGGGCATTTTCGACAAAACCTTCTTGTCCGCCAGCATGAACAATGATCCACCTATTTCCTTTCGAAACTGGTTCCAAATCGCCGTCAACTTCAGGACCTTGCCAACATTTGCCAGTTGAGTGAGACGAGTGTATGTAAGTTTCATCTAAATAAACAACAGGCTTTTTTTCTCCTCGCTCATTTTCCTTAATTTTATGTAGATAGGATGCCCGCCAGGCAACTACGTCGTTGCGTTCACACAGCACTTTTCTATTCGATTTTGTTTTTTTAAAACGAAACCCTATTTTGTGGAGCAATTTTCGAAGAGTTTCACGTTTTGCTTGAAAATTTATGTCTTCCCTGAGAACAGTCAGTAACTTTGGTAAGGTCGGAATTTCTTTTTTTACTGAATAAAACTCATGTATCTTTCTTCTTATAACACCAATGTCAAAATCATCAATATCCAGTTTCCCTGTTTTTCTTTCCCTTTTCTTGCCAGGGGTAGAAATTTTTGAATTAGTTTCTTGAGCCTGTTTTTCTTCATTGATTAATTTGTAGACAAACCGTTCTGAAACACCTGTAACAAAAAGAACAATTTAATATTTTATAGGTTTTTTTAATGAACAACCATAAAATAAAATACAGCAACCGCTTTAAAAAGTTAACATTACTTTCAGATTGTTTCCGACCAATCAGGATAAATAATAAACAAAATTTTGACTACGAAATCGATTTCGAAATAATTACTGTGTGGACCACCTAAAAAGTATACCTTTCAACAAAAAAAAAAACAAATTTAAATCAATCCACAATAATAATTGACGGAGATGTCGGTGAACATACATAAAAAAACATGCAATCGAACATAGCAATAACATAGCAGGATAATTATTATCCTGTTTTTTAAAGTCGGTTAAAATATACTCAGGTGGCAATTTTATTTGAATATGTTTAGCTTATTTTATATATTTTAAAATATAATCACCAGCTATAAAAATGTTTTTTTTTTAAAATGAGTGATTAAAATTTCCATATCTGGCTACACTGACCTGTCGCGGCAGCAACGCGTTCATTCAGCTTTTCAAATGGTATTAATGGAGCTTGGAGGCGTTTCTCTTCTTTCATAAAAAATAAAACTTTTAAAATAATTAGCCGTGCATCACTTTTGAGAGGTTTCGGCATTTTATTTGCTTTTTTCACAATGAAATCAATAAAATAACACGGGAGCACTCGCACTAGACATCAACTGACAGTGGAATGACGTTTAGAAAATGGCGGCTGACGCGGCTGTAGTTCCCATTTCGCCCACCTGAACAGTTAAGTTGGTGGCACTATAAGTAAATCTCTCTCAAACATAATGTCATGAGCATATTATAATTATATTTTAACGGAACAAATGGAAACAATGGCCCAAAAATTGCATCGGAGATCAATAAGGAATGCTAGTAATCCCTTTGAATTTCCCGACAATGAATTTAGACGATTATTTCGGATGCATAAAAACATGGCATTGTATTTGTGTGAGGAGCTAAACGGTGCCTTGCAGCCGCTAAATCCTCGGGATGGACTGCCAGTTCATAAGATATGTGATTTAGATGAGAAAATATTTTATAGTTGTTTACAAGTTAGACGCTGGCGAAATTACGGTAGCATTACCGAATGGAAGCCATGACGAAAAAGAAAGAAAGAAGTTAGTTGTTTACAAAAATAAATATATAGTCCGCGCCATCACTCTTTACCATTAGTTATTGGCGCCACTGACATATTTCACAACGATTACCGAAAGCCGCAGCTTAAAAACAACGAGTTTAACAATTTCGCCACAGGACTTCAGTGTTGGCGCGAACTATCGTCTGATTTGGAGGTGGCGATATAAGTAAATCTCTCTCAAACATAATGTCGCGAGCATATTATAATTATATTTTTAACTATATAATTACTCATTTTTATATCTAAATGCGTTCTCTATACTAAGGTATGTGATTTAGATGAGAAAATGTTTTATAGTTGTTTACAAAAATAAACCTACATATAAAACCTCAAAACGCAGCACAGAAAAAAATAAAAGTAAAAAGAGCGAACGTTGACAGAAAAACTGATGATTAATATGTCATTTTTAGGGTTCCGTAAAACGTAAAAACGGAACCCTTATAGATTCGTCATGTCTGTCTGTCCGTCCGTATGTCACAGCCACTTTTTGCCGAAACTATGAGAACTACACTGTTGAAACTTGGTAAGTAGATGTATTCTGTGAACCGCATTAAGTTTTTGTAAATAAATTTAAAAAAAAATTAGGGTTGCCCCCCATACTGAGAAATGAAACTCAAAATTTTTGAAGTGAAAACTTCTTTAGGCGCGCTATAGACAGAATTTTCGTGGGCTGTGAAATGGATTCATCAATCGTCACGCTTGGATATGATAATGGATCGGATCGAATATGAAATCTTCGGGTAAACTCGGTAAAAACGGTCAGGTAGGTACCAGGGCAACAGAAACAGTAAAGAGTTTCGATTACCTACCTCCAACAGCCCAGCGTTTATCTCCATACACAGAAATATAAAAGAGTTGCAATATTTTGTACAACTTCGTTCCATCAGAATGTCCCTTGACCCCCTCCCAAGTATTTCGAAGTGAAAACTTCTTTTGGCGCGCAGGCGCGCTTTTAGACAGATTTTTCGTGGGGTGTGAATTGAATTCTAGCGTCACTGGCGTCACGCTCGGGTATGATAAGAAATCTTCGGATAAACTCGGGGCCACGCCCATTGGCCATCTAGAAATGCGTCAGCCAATGGGAAATGCTGAAAGGGCGTGGCCTAACCATCACGGCATGACCATCTAGAAATGCGTGAGCCAATGGAAAATGCTAACGCATTTCTAGATGGCCATGCCATGATGGTCAGGCCACGCCATCCGGTACACCCGTGTAGTTTCCAAAGTAGACTTCAAATTCTGAGTTATAAGTTTTCACTTCTATCGGCAGTTCCTATGACTGCCAATTTTTTTTTTCATCAAACCTACACTTGTGGGTGTCTATCGATAGGTCTTCAAAAATGATATTGAGGTTTCTAATATAATTTTTGTCTACACTGAATAATTTGCGCGGGAGACACTTCCAAAGTGGTAAAATGTGTGCCCCCCCCCCCTCTAACTTCTAAAGTAAGAGAATGAAAAATATATGATGTACATTCTACCATGCAAACTACCAACGAAAATTGGTTTGAACTCGATCTGATAAGTAGGTTTTTTTAGTACGTCATAAATACACTATCATTAAAACTTCGATCAAAGTTACAATGAAGTACAAGAACTATGTGTACTATGTATATTACGTTACTTGCTGCAACGGAACCCTTCATGGGCGACTCCAACTTCCACTTGGTCACTTTATTATTTAATTATTATTATTATTTATTTTTTAACTTCTATAGGTTTACACTTGACCGCCATCTCGCCTGATGTTAAGCGACGATGCGGTCTACGATGGAGCGTGTTCGTGTTAATTTTCTTATAACGGCAATACTGAAGTGATAACGCTACTACCGCCGTATATCCACCGTGGAATAACTATCCACCAGGGATGTTACGGAGCTTCGACTCCGACTCCGTTATGTCGGAAGTTCCGATTAGTTTTACACCTCCGGTTCCGACTCCGGTTCCGACTCCGGTTCCGAAACTTTTGAATCGGAGGTTAATCGGATGTCGAAGCATGACTTAGCGGCGGCGCCCTGCGCCGACAGTAACGAACAGTTTCGCAGGAACATGTCGCGCAGGGAATCTCCCGCGCACGAGTGTAATGAAAAGTATACTAAATGAGCACAACATAGAAAAACGCAAAATTCCAGCACCTTATATTAAATTTCCGCCAATATTATCGTGTCCACCAGGCTCGGTAGCGAGCGAATACCTTTTTGGTGGCGTCGATTTAATCTACAAAGGGGCGCCTAGTGCCAGAAAACGAAAAAGGACATTTTCGACGCCGCTCACTGATGTTAAGAAACTAAAAACTATAACAAAAAAAATATTGACGTGTGGGTACAATCAAGAAAAAGCACAATAACCGAATAGAATTTTAAAAATAGATCAGATTTTTTTACAGAAAAAATTAAAATGGCACCTGAAAAAACTATTTTAATGCATGTACTCGAAATTATCAGCGATGACCCCACATTATTTTTTGATAATAAAATTTCTAATTTTACGTTCTATTAAAGTAACCCAACCACAGAATAAATATTAGACCGAACACTTTTTAAATTTATGTTTAATTATTGAGTAATTAAATAAAACTTGGTCAAAAATTGACTCCTGATTTAATATTGATTTCCCCTCCAAACTGTGTCATGCCATTCTCGACTATATGCATATCATATTAAGAAGGGCCTCGCGCGGGTGAAATCAGATTTTTTCCTGGCATTAGGCGCACTCTTAAGAAATATCTTAGACTGAGACAGCTTCAAACCTTATGTTCATGAAGTACATATACACACTTTTGGTGTCAATGTATTTAATTTAATTTGTTTGAAAGCTTTTGTTCATTTAACATACTTTATATGGCATTTTGGGATTCAATTAATTGAATGTTTTGTTTATTTTTGAATATTCCAGTTTTTTTTCATTTTTTGTGATATTTCATGAAACAACACAATGAAAAGTTTGAATGAATGTTTTATTTGTCCTAAAATAAAAATCTCTCTCCTACCACTATTTCTGACCCTACCTCCGACTCCGGTTCCGACTCCGACTCCGACTCCGACTCCGATAAATCAAATTTAAAAACTCCGACTCCGACTTCGGTTCCGATAAGATCACCTCCGTTACATCCCTGCTATCCACCGGCGAGTCCGTGCTCTGAAAGCAGGGGCGCCGCTAGCTGTTTCGTCGCCCGCGTGCAATACCGATTGTGCCGCCCCAAGACTACTTAATCTAAGTTTTGTCAATAACAAAAAAAAAATGTGAAAAATTTCGATTAGCTCCTGACTACCTTTCTTTTTTACTTTTATATGTTTACACTTAACCGCCATCTCACCTGATGTTAACCGACGATGCGGTCTACGATGGAGCGTGTTTACCTAGAAAAAAACCGATTCACTCTCGATTTGAAGACACAAAGATTGTAATGTAATTGAAAAAAAAAAAACATCGGGGAAAACCCACTCAGGCAACGTATCCCTCGAGGGGGGCCGCTCGTGTAGGCCTTGCCTCTAAGCTGGCGCCGATGCGGCCATGTAAGCAATCAGTTGCGCTGGTGCGCATTGTAGCCCACCTCAGGGTGGGCTACAATGTTGGAGGGTGGGCATCGTGGTTGTGAGTTCTGCAGCAGGAGGACACAGTTAGTATTAGGGTAAGCCGCTCACCCAGCGCGCCATAGCCTTGACGGGGGGCGACAACGTTAGGTGGCAAACGCGGTGGGGCTGCAGGGGATCAAAAGACGCGGGGTCGCCTGGCTCCCATTTACTAGTTGGTTCCCGAGGTGGTCGCGTCGTATCCTGGGTTCATGTGCGTCAGTGACGGGGTTGTACCCCATAGGAGAGCCCAGAGACGGGCAAGCCGCGGTTCGCGGAAGAATGCGATAGCAGCCCTGCGTTCCCGTCGTCAGCGGCAAAAATGGAACCCCGTTAAGGTTCTAGTCAGTAGAGACACCGTGGCCACCCATGATATCGAGTCCGACATAATCCGACCGTCTCTACCAGGTGGTGTAACCACACCCCACATAAAAAGGGGTAAGATAGAAAAAATACATTTCGAATTTGTTGTTCGCCGTCGCCATTTTGACAGATTAGGGAGTTTCGGCATTAGGAGGCAGACAGTGAATCTAAATGAAATGATCAGGCTAGGCAAGTAATTACATATCAAATATCAGTAACGGCGTTAGGGTAAAGCTAAGGTAGGACGACCGCCCAGAGCGCCGTACACAAAGTTAACTTGTGGCGCGGCGCCCCTTCCTCCTACGCGTTTATAAAGAAAGGGGGCGCCGTCAAAAATCTCTAAGTAGTACTAAAACTGGCCTTGTCAGCGATCCAAGTTATTTGCCTAGCTGTTTGACGAAATTGCTGATTTAATAAACGGGCTAGGCTGTTAAAAATGCTTTTATATCCTACTAATACGCCCACAACACCTGTGTACAGTCCGCGAGGTATAAGCTGAGCTTTGCATTAGTGTGAGTGATCACATGCATACGCATCTATTACCAAAAGTACAGTCAGACAACAAACTCTTAAACAACAAGCTGACATTAACTATCCAGGATCAATATGGTCATTGCGAAAAGAAGTATCTCTTTTAGGATTCAAATGGTCAAGGACAGAGAATAACAGAAAAATTTTAATGGAAAAGCATGAGATCCGTCACCTACGTATAACTTATTTACTTAAAATTTCCGAATACCGTATTCAGGGCAGGCCTATCGTTTATACCAATATACAATTGATACTGCATAATAAACAACGATTTATTGAATATAAAATTGACACCTTATTAAGAGAACATGGTCACAGCGTCCTGCGTCTGACTGTACTTTTGGTGATCACTCACACTAATGCAAAGCTCAGCTTATACCTCGCGGACTGTACGCGAATGAAGTAGCGGGTTAACGAAGTAGTAGGTAGTTGAAACTATAGCTAAATAAGTTAGCCTTTGCCTGAACATGGTAGATCGTAGCATTGTAAATCATAATTTGAGAACTTTTAATTTAGAATTGCGTGATTAATCCCTCGATTTGCCGCCCCCCTGAGCGTGCCGCCCGCGTGCTATGCACGCCTTGCACGCGTGCTTACGGCGGGCCTGTCTGAAAGTGGACAAAATTGACAAGGGGGAAAGAGATTATTTCCTTTCCCGGGGGAGTAATTGTCCACTGCCCGTGCTAGCCCCGCTGGTGGCACCAGTGTTGGAAAGATCAATGATGTGAAGGGCGGCGGTGTCGCAAACGAAAACAGTGCGTTTTTGGTTCCAACGTTTTCATTCTAGAAATTTCGACCTGCAGAACAAGAGACCAAAGTTGATAATGAATAATTTAAGGCTATTTGTGGATGCGGATCCGTCGCAAACCACATTCGAGTTAGCTGCAGGCTGCGGTGCTAATGATAAAACTGTTTTAATCCGCTTGAAGCAAATTGGGCAGGCGAAAAGACCTGAAAGGTGGGTGGGTAGGTATCCTACCTTATGAATTGACTGCAGAAAACCTACAAACGCGCTTCGACTGCTGTTACTTTACTCATCAGGCACAATAATGAAGGCATTTTAAATCGAATTACCTGTGATGAAAAGTGGATCCTGTACAATAATCGAAAATGCTCACCTCAATGGCTCAACCATGGCGAACCAGCCACATCCTGCCCCAAGCGAAAATTGACTAAACTTAAAAAGCTTACAAAAAAAACAATAGAGTAAAAACAAATGAATTACTGTTTTCAAAACACAAAAGCACTATAAATTTGAAACTGCAATTCCTAAACAAAGATGAGATAGGTATTTGAGATCAAAGTGGCCAGTACCTACCACAATACACCAAATTCATAAATATTAAATATATGTAACCAGGACCTAATAATGTTAATAATATTGTTTACTAATTACTATCACTATCACCATATATTATAAGTTTTCACTTCTGCCGTGTGTAGGGTACGTAGGTAGATAGTAGGTACTACCTGTATTTTTTTTTTTTTTTACTTTTATAGGTTTACACTTGACCGCCATCTCACTTGATGTTAAGCGACGATGCGGTCTACGATGGAGCGTGTTTACCTAGAAGAAACCGATTCACTCTCGATTTGAAGACACCTAGGTTATAACTATCAGGGAAAACCCACTCTGGCAACTCATTCCACAGCCTAGACGTTCTTATCACAAAAGTAGAGTCAAACCTCTTCGTCCGTGTCTTTGGAACATCAACCATGAAACGGCGCCGCTTCTTCGAGTTACGAGAAGTCCGATAGAAAAAAGGGCAAGGTGGTATTAGATCATGCAGATCAGTCGCACACTCTCCGAAGTGTATCCGATAAAAAACCGACAAGCTTGCAATCTTGCGGCGATGTTCAAGACTTTGAAGTCTTTTTCGCACTAGAGTGTCTTTGCCTATGAGCCTTTTGGCACGCCTCTCGATCGATTCCAGAGCCTCAAGCTGATACTTAGCCGATCCATCCCAAAGATGCGAACAGTACTCCATACAAGACCGAATCTGTGCTTTGTACAAGAGAAGTAATTGTTCAGATTTGAAGTACTTTCGCACCTTTGAGAGGACACCTAGTTTTTTTGCAGCTAATTTAGCCTTGGACTCGAAGACTCGATATACGTGCCAAAGTTGAGCGTAGAGGTCAAGGTAACGCCCAAAAGCTCAAGATGATCAGTAACCGGTACGGATACACCTCGAAAAGTAGGAGTATGTTGAAATGGACTCCTTTTTGCCGAGAACAGACACGCCTGCGTCTTTCCCTCGTTAAACTTGGCCAGATTGGTTTCGCCCCATTCAGAGACTTCCTCAAGGGCCCAGTTCAAACGTTCGATCATACTCTCTCTCAATACCTTAGTTTGCTGTCCACTGGCTCTCGCGCTCGATATGTAACTCTCTACAACGGTGCTATCATCTGCGTACCCAAAGATACCGGGCTTCAACAGATCGTTGATATGTAGCAGAAAAAGCGTCGCAGAGAGTACCGACCCTTGAGGGACTCCGGCATTGCTTGCCATTTGATCCGACGAGCAGCCATCAATGACAACTCGTATAGATCGATCCCTCAAGAAGTCCGATATCCATGCAATAAACCCAGAAGACAAACCATAACTAGAAAGCTTGCTAATAAGGCCATCATGCCAAACCCTGTCGAAAGCCTTCGAGATATCCAGGGAGACTGCAAGTGCTTCCCCGTGTTTCTCGATAGCTTCACTCCAGATGTGAGTGACGTACGCTAGAATATCCCCGGTGGACCGATTTCGGCGAAACCCGTATTGCCGGTCACTAAGGAGGTCGGTAGATTCTAGATTCTAGGTACGTCAGGAGCCTGTGTTTTAAGACACGTTCCATAGTCTTGCAGAGTATGGACGTGACCGAGATGGGCCTGTAGTTGGCAGGGTCAGCACGAATACCCTTTTTGGGCACAGGTTGCACGTTAGCAAGCTTCCATGATTTTGGTACTTGCTCAGTACGGAGAGAGAGCCTAAACAGGCGAGTCAGTACAGGAGACAACTCAGGTGCACAAACACTAGGGCAGGAATTCCGTCCGGACCACTGGCTTTGTTCACATCCAGATTGCGTAGCACTTTACGAACCTCCTTTTGGCGAATATGTATATCCGGCATCAAGGTCGGACTGCTAGGTGGAGTAGGAGGTGTCGCACTACCAGCATCCAGACGTGAAGATTCCGCAAACTGAGATGCAAACAAGTTTGCTTTCTCCATTGCGGTGTGAGCCAGCGCCCCATCAGGTTTCAGCATTGGAGGCAGTGAGGAGCGGCAGAAGTTCGATTCGACCGATTTAGCTAGGGACCAAAACGCTTTGCTGCCCGCAGGGTACGAAGCTAGTTTGTTCCCTATTCGACTAATGTGGTCAAAACGAGCCCTCTGAAAACCCTTTTGCATGCCTTGGCAGCCCTGTTAAACGCCTTTTTCTTCCGGTGTGTGTCCCTTGCCTATCGCTGTCGAGCATCAACTCAGGCTAGGTAGGCCTCATGTTTAAATGCTTCAGCACTTTTACATTGAGGACCGAACCATGGGCGAGCTTTGCTGGATAATGGAACGTCAGAGTATTGAATGAAATATTCCATAGCCGTACGTATAGCAACTGTCACAGCATTCGCGCAGGCTGACGGATCACCAGAAGAGAAGCACAGTGACTGCCATGGGTAAGATGCAAGGAAAGAGCGCATCTCGTATCAATCTGCTGACTTGTATCGCCACAGCCGCCGGCTGCCTCTAGGACTGAGATCAGGCGGATGGTAAACGGATACTGATTTCACCAGACAGTGGTCGGAGCTGCCTAACGGCGAAGAAACCGCCACGGAGTATCGGTCTGGATCAGTTGTCAGCAGAAGGTCTAAGCAATAGGGAGTATGCGACTCAACGTCTGGTACCCTTGTGGCTTCTTGGACCAGCTGGGTTAGGTCTAACGACAAAGCAAGCTTTCTCATTTCCAACCCAGCGTGGTCAGTGTCCCGGTATGGGTACAGCCAATCTTTATGGTGGCCGTTGAAATCCCCCAGTAACACTAATTGGGCTGATGGGTACTTCTGCTGAGCCGCGTCCGCTGCCTCACTCAAATAATCAGTGAGCCGAGTTGTCTCCTGATCTCCACTGTGCGACCGATAGACACAGGCATAGACAATTTTGTCCGTGCCCGTGTCCAATAGCGCCCAAAGAACAGAGAATCTGGTGTCCTCAAGATTACGGAGACGCCGAAAGCAGACGTCGTCACGGGCGTACAAGCACACTCCAGCACAAGGCCTAAAGTTGTGCTCCAAAGTGTACCCTGGATACGTTAGGTACGCCTCATCCGACGGACATTTTATCTGCGTCTCCGTAAGAAACAAGAGAGACGGCTGTTCAGTCTCTAGATGGTGGTGGACTGCGGTGATATTGGAGTGCAGACCTCGGATATTCGTGAGGTGCACTTTGAGTGACGAGGAGTGCAGCCGCATTTTAACGTTGTTTCTGTTTTTCTTGTTCTTCATATTGTTTGGGAGTGAGTGTCGGTTGGGAAAACGGAAGTAGAACGAGGCCACACACTGCTGACCAACGGTCACGACACACAACACGAATACATCCGTGGGAAACTAGTCTGGAGACTGCGGGGACGCCCGAGCCCCCCCGGGGATGTCTATCTGGCCTTGTCATCTGGTCGCCAACCGGTAGGATAGCGCATCCCGGGATTTTTCGCAAGATGGCGGGGCAGCCTTTCATGAGTGGCTAGCTCACTACTTGGGCCCCCTACTATCTGCGGTCGGTCGCGGCAACCGTGCCTCGGATCCCGCTACCCTCCATGACTAGTGTCCCGATATAAAGTTTTAGTGTGTGACTATCCGGTCTTGCAGTTATGCAGCAACTGTTCTGACCCGTTTTCCCTAATGGCGTTACCAGACTACATGCCGGAACACGGCTAGGCTGCTTGGCGGCACGACTCAGTCTGGCGGGTGGTCACCAGCCACGGCCGAAGCCTACCACCGGTATTTTGTCACCTGATTAGCACCACCCAGGGACCACGTGTGGGGGTTTCTGTGTAGAGGTGCTTCCCCACGGACGGAGGTGACACGGTTCCCAAAAACCTATGTTCCTGTACCTGTACCTGTACCTGTACCTACTGTACTATATTTTTTCTTACAAAATTTCCAAATTATTAACTTTAAATAAACTATTATTTTTATTTGTTAATCATAGCTTAATTGTTATGCATAACATAACATTAATCGGGTCATAGTAAAGTTATCTATAACTATTTTTATAACCGATTTTATGCCATATTTACAAGTCCAAAGTCTGAACTAAAAGCCACGACACCTATTCGGATCACGCCATTTGTCGATGACTATGAGATGATGCAATGTTTTGTTATGTTGAATTCCAAAAAAAAACATAATTGTGGATATAATATAAATGTACGCAGAGTAGGTTTACTTTGCCTAATTAAGAATCTCTGTAGGTACTTAATTAAGTTTTTTTTGAAATATACTTAACTCAGTTACAAATCGTTCTCTGCAAATATTTGGAACACCTAGCACTCTGCCGCGACTTTATAGTCGAGTAGAATTTAGGAAATGGTTACTACCTAAGGAACTCTGCATTTTCCGGGATGAAAAGTAGTGTACCTACCTAAGTTTTATAGACTAGAAGTTCAGCATGATCCCTTTAGTTCTAACAACGCCATAAAGCTTCAATAGTTGGTCCAAATGATAAATAGTATTAGTATAAGTCGTGGTAAATCTTCCCACGGCTGGGACTAACTATTTTAGGACTAACTAAGAATTAAATTAAGGATTATTGATAACCCGGGATCTTCTCGCAAGAAGAAAGTTAGGGCCATAATCCACGATGCTGGCTCAGTGCGGGCTGGTGGATGTCTCATGTCCTCGAGACTGGAGTGTAGAATGTAGATCGTGTCAGTTTCCTCACGATGTTTACCTTCACCGTTTTTAAGTGGATTACGCATATGACTTCTAAAAGACAAACCAGGGGCTCCGGATCGGCAGCTGCCGTTCTCCCGACTAGACCAACCGTAAATTTGCATCAACCATAACAAATACCGTAACTTTCACATGTATAATATTACTATGAGTAGAACAACTGTGCTCCAGACTTTAAGAATAATCTGATGGTAAAAGTAATTCGTATTAGTAGTACCATAATGGTGATTAATTAAGAACTTTATGTACCTACCTACTTAGGTCTTTTTCGGATTAGTCACACCTTGGACCTACTCCCACAACTAATTAAGTAAATGTCGTTTTACACAATGTGTCGAATCGTCTAGGCTAAATATGATTATGTATGCTGTTAGATATGGCGTGTTACTTAGTAGGTACCTACCTAGGTATCAGGCAGGCAGGGTAACATGCCCTGCTTGTCCCGTAGACTAAGAGTAGTTAAAATTAAAGATAGGTAACTAAATATCAATCCGATAGCATAGAATTTGGGGAATAGAATTTGGGGCACTACTGGTAAAGTCTTTTTTACTAGACGTATTGGATTTATTTTGGCTGCAACAAAGTAACTAAAACATTTAGGTACACTGTAAGACTCTAGGGGTCTAGGGTCTCTGAATTGTTTTAATGAATAGCTGTAGGTGTGTAGGTACGTTCCGAGATAATCTGCTGATGATTTTTTTTCTGTATTTTTGTTAAGTATTTTTCTTTTTAATTGAAGTGCAATAAAGAGTTTATCTATCTATCTATCTGATGCTAACTACCCTATGATTTTCCACAGACGTAGACGTTAGGTTATTAAGTATAAATATACTTTTTCTAATTATACCATGGTATTACGCATAAAAATAAGAAGTTACGGCTGGTCTAGTCGGGAGAATGGCGCCTGCCGATCCGGAGACCCCGGGTTCAAACCCCACACGCTCCACTGTCTTTTCGAAGTCATGTGTGTAATGCCGCTTACTTAAAAACACACATGTTCTCGAAAGATGCATTTATTGGAACACGCCGGTATCTTCGTGATATTTTTATTCATTGTTAAACCTAGTGGTGATGTGGAGTGAAACCCGTACTTGAAAAAATACTTACTCAGAGATGCGAATGGGATTCGCACCTACGACTTCAAGATAGAATGTGAAATCGAATGGTCTAGCCTCTGAAAGACAAACTGGCAAGCACAAATTCAAACTAAAAAGAAGAAGATAACTAAGAAAAAGATTAACCGGCCGTTTAATATAACTTTCGGCACCGATCTTTTTAATAAAATCGCTTTTGTGGAATTATCCAATATATAATATGGGTCTTCAATTAGTAGTTACACTTAAGTTGTACTTAACTATGTTGTAGAGTTATTATTGCTATTGTAAAATTATAGTTACTTACCTTTGGATGTTTATGTATATTATGTATTAATTTGTTTTATATAGTATTTATTTAGTAGTATTGGGAGAAATGTCACCTTGCTTCGCCTAACCATGTACGTAGGCGAATTTCCTTTAAGCTGGTTGCCTGGAAGAGATTGCTCTAAGCAATAAGGCCGCCATTTGTGGTACTAGTTCGTAAGTGTTTTACTGTAATATTTCTGTTTTTGTGTCACAATAAAGAGTTATCTATCTATCTATCTATCTATCTATCCTACTAATATTATCCTGTTTAGATATTTGTTGCTCAATCACGCAGGAACTTCTGAACGGGTCAGATTGTTTGCAATAGGTACCTACAGTCAGATAATAGTCTGGGCACTGTCGGGAAAATAACGGGAACGGGAACCACGCAGGTAGAACTGCAAATCGCTGCTAGTAAATTATAAAAATTATATTTAAATTATTTAAGTTCGTATTAGTTAATACTTAAAAGTATTAACTAATACGAACGAAAGTTAATACTTAAAAGTATTAACTAATAACTAATAATTACTAATAACTTTACTCTTAAACGAATATAAGAAAACAGGACAGCAACCCTTTATGGCAAAGGGTTTCTGCCCTGTATTCTTTTGTTCGTAAAAGTTAATACTTAAAAGTATTAACTAATACGAACAAAAGAATACAGGGCAGAAACCCTTTGCCATAAAGGGTTGCTGTCCTGTTTTCTTATATTCGTTTAAGAGAACAGAGCATCAAGTATTCTTTCGTATTTTCATGGAAATTCCAAGGAATTGTCGTTTGAAAACACCTTGTAGGTACTAGGTACTAGGTAGTCATGATTGGCAAGGAATGTCTATTTTTTTTTAATTAACCACTATTGTCCCACTGCTGGGCAAAGGTCTCCCCCAATTTTATTCACTACGTATTCATGTAAGCAGAATGCACCCCGATAGGTGGGCCAAAGTTACTATAGAGTGGGCACCATCGGCTAGTCGAACCCAGGGCTGTCCTCCAACGCGCTGGAAAGACGAGCTCGGAGTGTTTAAAAAAGATTGGGCGATGGAAGCTCTGGGTAGCGATTCTAAATCCATTCGATTGCTTCCGACACGGAATCTCATCTCTCGGTCTTTGTCGTATCTGTTTAGCATGACAGAGGCAGGGATTGTCATTCCGATTTTGAACCATTCGGATTGCATTTAGAATCGCTACCCTGGACCGGACTAAAATAATAGGAAATAATATTTTAGATTATGATTAAGTCCTGTATAATAGGTGTACCTATAGTGTTTACATCAAGGAATATATATTATTCAATACTACCAGCGTCCCACGGTGTAACGTATTATCTAACCTGTCCTCCACATCTAAAAAACTGAAAAGAGGTCAGTTTTTCATGATGATATGTTTTAGTTCGAGTAATGAATTCACTAGGTACCTACATACTTATTTGGTTTCATTGAAATCTTTAAGCCGTTGCAGAGATACGTGGAAATAAACACACAAACCTAAAAACTTTCGCCTATATACTCGCGAAAAAACAAGTCTCATTCAAAAACTTATTGCGATAGTACCAACCTACAACAACATTTTAGAAACTATAGGTACATATTAGGTACATATTATGCATAATAAGCACTAGATAGTAGCAAAAAATAACTTACATAACTTACAAATTAGTCACAACGTAGGTACATACAAATAATTGTATAAACACCTGTATTTCTGTATTTTACTGTACAGATACTTACATACATTTAACTGAAGATTCGATTGGTCGTCACATATGAATATGACCAACATGATCATAGCATAATAACCCTACTACCAAGGGTACCTAATACTAGGGTACACACTACTACCTAGTGTCTATAACTAGAGAACAGCAGGTCTACTACGAAAACAACCTCCGAATAATCGGATCCGACCGACAGCTGTCCAAATCATCGGTAAGGTATGCTTTTGGAGTAAGGTTTACGACACAATAACTGTCAAATCTATGTCGGTCGGAATTCGAAATGAACGAAACGCCCGATCTGATCAACCGACTGATTGTGTTTCGTGGTAAGAAACGTCCATAAGTTCGGCCGATATATCGTTTATCGGACTTTGTAATAGACCTGCTGAATTTTGGAAGTAGGTAGTCGGATGTAGCACTAGCACACCTTTGCCAGTTATTCTACCGCCATGCAGTAATGCGCTGTGGTTCGATTTGAACGGTAATATTTCAAGAGATTACATGGCTAAGAGTTAAAGCATATTCTGAGTGGCGAATGCTGTGGTAGAAAATGGTTTAGACTCTTCAATTCTTCATGTTGTAACAGGCAACAGCTACATGATTCAGTGGGAGCCTATTAAAACGCATAACTTTTTGTTCCTAATTTACTTTGTCATAATGAATGTAGCATAATGTATAGTGTCATAATGCAATTTTCGCATAATCATTTTTGGCGTCATGTGTTTTAAGCATAACAATCTATTGTACTACATTTAATTCGACTATTGATGAGACGCATAATAGTTTTAAGGCATTTTTTTATTAGTTCTATTTTTTTTAAGGTGCCGTTTAAATCGCATTATTTTCCCCTAATTTACTTTGTCATAATGAATGTTGCATAACATATAGTGTCATAATGTAATCTTTGCATAATCGTTTTTTGGCGTAATGTGTTTTAATCATAAAAATCTATTGTACTACATTCAATTCGACTATTGCTCAGACGCATTTAGGCATTTTTTAATTATTTGTTGTGCTACTTTGTGTTATCATTGAAGTACGTAATATATAACCAGGTTATATAGGGTCCAGATCCGACCCTCGGAGCAGCGGATCGGAGCACCCTGACTCCACCTAGTCTTGTCGCTACTACCCCTAGAGTGTATTTAAAAAATGCGGGAACCAGAAGCTCAAGGGAGGTCCTGACTCAGGGCTGACCGCAGAGCTTCTGGCGGGAGCCCACCCGGAGTCAAAAAGTGCACCATATATTTTAGGTGTATGTAGGTTTTTAAGTCCTAAAAACGTTATGTCTACATAAATCAGTACAAAAATTGTTATACTACTGCATAGTCCTGCATAGATATTCCATTAAATTAGTAGATACCTATATTACGAATAATAAATATTGTTGTCAAAGTACCCACCCGCATTTCACACGTATTTTATTTAAATAATGTTGCTACAGTCCGCTCTTTGCACTTGTTTTTTAGTTAGGCGTTTAAAGTTTATGCCGTTGATCATTATGTTTAAGTATTGTTATGCTTTTCTCAATGTGTGCCTTTAAACATTATGCTATTTATAGTTAAGTTATGCGTCGAAACATTATAGAAAGTTATCTGTATGCTATAAATATATGGCTATGCGTTTAAACATTATGCTAAGTTATCGTTATGCCATACATGGTTATGCTAGTTAACATTATGCGAAGACAGTTATGCGTTTAGTTGTTATGGTAAATTATCATTAGTCCTAAAAACATTATGCCTACCTAAAATAGGACAAAAAATGTTATGCCACCCCATATAGACCCGATTCAGTTTGTACAAAGAAAAACTATAAGACTGGGATACTTTGCTGTTATGAGCAGGCATGTTACTTACTATCAGTCACATATCCTGCTTGTCCCATCGCGCTTTGCTGTAAAAAATAGTTAAAATTTAATAAAGGTGCAATTGTACAAGGTACAATAAGTAAGTACCCCAATGGGGATGTAACCTAGATACAGCTCCCGCATACTAGTAGTACCTAAGTCGATGTCTCAGCAAAGTAAGTAAAACCTTGCTTAAATGTATTATTTTAGAGCTACCTATATTCCAGCAATAAAGATGATTTGAAAAGTTAGATATTTTTTTACATAGCAATAGCATAATATCTATTCTATGGCAATAGCTAAATTTTCCGCTTCACGATGCTTATACACTAAAGCACTAAAGTTATAAAGGTCAAGCGATCGAGATGTTCGCTATGTAGGTATCATTTGAATGCCGGGTGACTGTCATGTGGTAGTACGGTGATGGACCGTATGCAAATACAATAATATTATGATCTGTGACCGTATGTTTGTATGGACTTCTACCTTTGAATACCTACATACTACATTCACAAAACTAGGTCACTGAGTAAAGTCCTCTTTTAACCGACTTCGAAACAGAAGGTTCTCAATTCGGTTGTATGTTTATTTTTTTGTATTTATGAGCTCCTTATATTTATTTTTCTTTACCTGGATGACGTTTTCGTACATTTCATAAAAAATATGAAATTTTGTTTTAGACCATCGTTCCTGGGTAGCGATTCTGAAACCATTCGGTTGCATCCGACACGGAATCTCATCTCTCGGTCATTGTCCTATCTGTTTAGCATGACAAAGACCGAGAGATGAGATTCCGTGTCGGATGCAACCGAATGGTTTCAGAATCGCTACCCTGAACGGATTCCTTAACTCCAAGAGCTAGTTTAAATGTGTTTTTTTAACTTTGATAGGTTTACAAACTTGAACTTGACCGCAATTTCGCCTGACGATGCTGTTAACGATGGAGCGTGTTTACCTAGAAGAAATCGATTCACTCTCGATTTGAAGCCACAAAGATCGGGAAAAACCACTTCTTATCACAAAAAAGTATTTTTGAAGTGAAAACTTCTTTAGGCGCGCTATAGACAGAATTTTCGTGGGCTGTAAAATGGATTCATCAATCGTCACGCTTGGATATGATAATAGATCGGATCGGATATGAAATCTTCGGGTAAACTCGGTAAAAACGGCCAGGTAGGTACCAGGGTAACAGAAACAGTAAAGAGTTTCGATTACCTACCTCCAACAGCCCAGCGTTTATCTCCAGATACCAGGACAACAGAAATATAAAAGAGCGTTTGCCCCTAGTTGCAATATTCTGTATAATTACGTTGATATAAAACTAGATGGCGCAACCATCGATTTAGCTGGCGGTGTTGACAAATAATTTGTCTCCTGACAAGGTAATAAATAAATTTCACAATTCAATTAAAAGTGAAAACATATGAGTCACAAGTTTTCACTCCTATCGGCAGTTCCTATGACTGCCAATTTTTTTTTTCGTTTTTAGGAACATCAAACATGAAACGATGTCGCTTTTTTGAGCTACGATCATTCCGAGAGAAAAAAAGCCAAGGTAGTATTAGATCATGCAAATCAGTTGCATACTCTCCGAAGTGTATCCGATAAAAACCTATGTACGATGAATAACTATTGTGTGGTATGTATGTATGAAAAGTCAGATAGTTTGAATATATGGCTAGGGCATAGTTCGATTTTTTTCTTTCCAGGTATCATAGGTCATATGGTATGGTGACTACGTAAGTATGTTAGGCTTTTAGACTTAGGTTAGGTACCTATTGGGGGGTCTTGCGCTGTAGCGCTAACCCCAAATCCGATATCCGATAGAGGCACTCAACGCCGGCTACTATGGGTCCGTTCTAAAAAAAAATATTATCGCACAGTTTTATAACATGACCACGACTACCCAGTCGTGGTCATGTTATAAAACTGTGCGATAATCATTCCAGGAGGGTTCCTGGAGCCAAAGCCGGATCCGCCCTTGATCGGCAGTGCCAATAACTGCCAAATAAAAAAAAAAATTTGAAACCACTTCACAAACTCTCCTGGGTGCGTTACCTTTGTCAAAAAACACAACCCAATGTGTTTTTGACATGGAAAGCGAAACTAGAGGAGAGTAGGAAACATTTTTTTAAATCGAGTCTTTTACTTAACAATGGTTAGTCGAAACTAATATTTCTATTCAACCAACCGGTAATTAACCATGCGGTAATTATGCAACTTCGCCCACCACCCATGTGCACTAGGCACTAGCATGTGAGATGTGACCTTATAAGACAATTTCTCACATAACTAATCCTGGAGTTGATATACAAACCCCAATGGGGGGGCTTGGGGGCCATTTAGTTTTTACGAATTGCGATAATGCAATTCTGATAACCGGTTTATAATAGTACAATTGGTACCATTCTCTAAAGATTGGTACCTATTGTACCATTATTATGTACGTACAAAGTCTGCCAAAATTGGTGTAAACAGTGAATGTGTGTAGGTACCTACTGCATGTCTACGGCAGTATACTACCGTAGGTAGTACTTATATTCACTTCCCATATATTTCTTAGCGTTATCGTCAGCGTATACTTATACGCTACGAAATACATATTTTGCTAAAAAGCGCTTCTTCTACGTCGATTAGGTACGCTAAATTCTTACGTCCCACCTATTATTGGCTAGCATTGCTACTATTCAAATTTGAATTAGGTAGGTAGGTAAAGGTTTTTCATGACAAATCTGAAGGGACGTGTGTTTACACGCGTGCTATAGAACAGCGACACAGAACCTAAGTATATACTTTGAAGGTTTAATGACGTAATCGGCCAAAGACGTATAAGTGGAAGAATAGTCCAACGTTTAGGATACTAGGATGCCTGACCTCTGTCTAAGGTCTAATCTACACATCAATCGTGTAATATTTTCCGATGCTGGCAGTACGTGTTCTTGGACGCGCCAGTGACGTCACGTGACGTGGCCTTAGTATCGCGCCACTTTGACATCCAATCCACGGTGTCGGCGCACCGCTACTCAGCCGAGGGAGCCCGCAGCTCTAAAAACGTCTCAACCACCAACACGCGCCGTGCGGCTCGTAGTTAGAAAGGTCCACAGTCCGACACGTGAGCTTATCGTATGCAGCCGACAAGTGAATCACTTCAGATTAACATACAATACAAAAAAATAATGCTCAGTATATAACTCTGAAAACACAATTTTATCTCGCATTCGAACAGTACCAGTGTTTCAGTGTTTTCGTCGACTGATGATAAAAGTTTAATTTCGGAGTGAATGAATTTATTGCTGTGGATATTTATTTTCTAATAAGTATTGGTAAGTAATTTAATTAGGTATTTATGATTTTATATACTTAGGAAAAACTACCTAATAGTAATAAAGTTGTTGCGTGATGTACGGTAGTGAAATTGAGGAGAATTAGTTGTTGTAGCCGGCATGCGATTGAGGTCAAAGAAAGGTCTTCGTTCAATGTTAGATACATTAAAACAATGCGTAAAATTTTGAGTACAGATTGATCTAAAACAATAGATACACTGTTTGTTATTAACCTTCTGTATACCTAATAATAATTACACAAGTATTATTTATTATTGAATATATATTGTGAATATGTTAAGACAATACAAACTTAGTTTTTATCTTTTTATAAATATACTTATTAAAAATTACAAATAAATAAAAATAAAAACAAATAAATAGGTCATTTAAGTATGTTAAAATTAGGGTACAGTATACATATTATTTATTATTTAAAGCCAACCTTGAAAAATTGTCTTACTTACCTACTTCCTACTCTTAACTGGAGTTCGGAGATGCCTCGCCTTAAACCTTATGCCTATTCAGTATTTATTTAGATCGAAATATTTTTTAATTTTATAATTTCATCAATTCTATTAAATTTAAAATCATAAAACTCCATGGCTTCACAATCCTCACATGTGACCATGATCTTGGCTTTCGCATGGTTGTCCTTACCCTTGACTAGATTCATTGGGTAGGTCATGATCAATTTTTTCATTAACTCCTTACACATTTTCCAATGTTGATAATATATCTGTATATTGAAGAAATGTTCTATTGTTAGTTTATATATTATTAGCATTAGCACCATGTGGCCCACAAAATATTAATGTCGGACAAGACAAGTCAAAAGCAGGAAATTATTTTTCCTTTTCGCTGTCGAAACAGGATAATGAAAAAAAAATTAAGGATGAATGTCAATAGCATAACTGAAACTGACTGTCAATGTCAGTCAGTAAGTCAGTATAGAAAAAACGCCGGAAGGGATAAACGCATGCAGTTTTTTGATTTGACAATGACATTTAAATGTCATTGACAGTGACAGTAAAGTGATATTTGACAGTTAGAAATTCTTTTATGTTCTGTGCAGAATAGAAAACTGTTTCGCTTGAACAGCAAGCTTTATAAAATTTTACGTTTTTTTAAGCCTCCATTACATCACTAAATATTCGGACAGTCTTAGTCTAAGTATCGAAATCTAATAAGAGTGAAGTCTAAATGCCTATAGTGTAACAATAGTTAGACCGTTTGACCTGCGTTCGCGTCCGATGGTAGTAGTTCTAAAAGTGCGTCACTTTTATATGTTTGACTTATTTCAACAGAAAACTAAACTCGTACGTTCCTACATAGAAGTAGTTTCTCAAACCAAAACATAAACTGCGAATTTGCATGCCATACCCAAAAATATTTCAACCAAGTCATTTCTTTTTATGTTACTATATCAAAGCGAAACTTTAATATCATCACCTCAAACTCTTTCCTCCATCTATTGCATGCCGCGTGACGGTCGGCTGTGGAGTAGGATTAGCTCTAGTAGTGAAAGGCACTCCACAGAGCAGCCGATGCTAAGAATATGGCGGCGTTACTCGTTAAGTTACTTAAATTATCTAATGTTTTTCCAATAAACATTTTTGAAGTGAAAACTTCTTTAGGCGCGCTTCGACAAATTTTGCGTGGGGTGTAAATTGATTTCTAGCGTGACGCTCGGGTATGATAAGAAATCGTCGGGTAAACTCGGGTCCTTGGCAATTGGGCATCTAGAAATGCGTCAGCCAATGGGAAATGCTGAAAGAGCATGGCCTGCCCATCATGGCATGGCCACCTAGAAATGCGTCAGCCAATGGGAAATGCTGACACATTTCTAGACGGCCATGCCAAGATGGCGAGGCCACGCCCTCCGGTTACACGCGTATAGTTTCCAAGGTAAGCTATCAAATTCTAAGTTATAAGTTTTCACTTCTAACGGCAGTTCCTATGACTGCCAATTTTTTTTTAATGTTTACAATATTTAATGCTGTTTCACTATTACCGTGGTTTCATCCAACCACACAATCATTTTATTAGTAGTTACACTTGTTACGGTATATTTTGAGGCTTTGAAAATGCATGAGCTATGAGGCCATGACAACTTGACAACCAACTACATCGACATCTTGCGTGCGAACGATTAAGCCCGCGTTTTTGAAGTGAAAACTTCTCTTGGCGCACCACAAACAGATTTTTCGGAAGTGGTTGTATATTTGAGCTCTTTGAGGTTGTGACATAGAAGCTCATGGGGGCCGGAAGCTTATTTCATTTTCAAAAGCCTTTTCGAGCGCTTTGTTGACTCGACCCATGACCAAAATGATGTTCAAAAATTCGTTTGCGACCCACGCACAGATTTTTAGTGGGCTGTGAATGAAGATCATCGTCACGCTCGTAATTTAAAGACATGTTCGGTTCAACTCGGAACCATGGACTCAACATAGATGACTATGTCGTATCGCTGTGTTCACTATATTCAAAGCATAGGTAATCATTTTTATTTTGAACTAGCGGCCCGCTCCGGCTTCGCTCGAATAATAACCTAGTTTGAATACATGTTTCTTACATTAGTTTTCACTTCTGCCGTGTCCTAAGCATACACTTTTTAATTAAAACTGAATATTAAATATAATTATGGACATAATAAATATGTAATTTAACTTGTACAATACCTATTGACTTGTATAACGCAATGAAATCTTGTCTTTAGTACCAATAATTAATAAGCGAATACAATAGTTACGAATAAAAAATAAAGGAACTATTTCCCACACTGGCCATCGTAAAAATGCAAACTGCGCATGTTGTAAAGAGGATTTGTGGATAAAGGTGTAAGCAGACGTGATTGTGTTTTGTCTCACTCACTTTGGTGGCCACTTCTCCGTAGGTGCGAGTGCTTTTGACAAATCGCGATCGTTACAACCATAAAGATAGGTCAACCTTAATCGGCTTCTTTAACGCTATTTGCACGCAGTACCACGTTGAGTAGTGCATGCATTTTGACCCTTTCCGTAACGGAATAGAACACACTTTCTCGTGCTTCACTGTAATTTTGCTTGGTAATCCTACTGCGTGAGCACTACATAAACATTTCTGAGAGCTGTTGTCATTTGTTGTGTAAAGACATGTATAACGTTCCATAATACGCGGAAACGATTGCAATGATACGGTACGGTAATACATTAGTAGTGAAATTACTGAAATTGAAATCGAACATGTGTTTTGTGTTAGGTATGTGAAATAGGTACTGAAATACCGATATTTCTGAAATTTTACTCTCAATTTGGAAATAAACGCCACTGTGATTACTCAGGCTTTTTCAACAACATTGAGGACTGCCGTGAGGCGCGTGAGCTGCAGGTGCAGAGGTGTCTGACTTCGAATCGTCGCCATTATCAATCTATCTATCAGCACCAATACTACCGTCGAAATAAAGGATTCCAAGACACCCAACGACGTGCCTCAGTGTAGACAAGGAGCTCACACACGTTACCTCGGTGTGCACGTTCTTCCGCCCTACGCTATGGTCGCCGACTGATTTGTACATATCAACTTCATTCATGGTTCTTTTAAAACACGACAGTGATTAAACTAACCCTAGGATATTTGCATTTGTGTTAAACAGTATGTGGCATCGATATAAACGAAAGGATGTGCCTTGAGCACCTTGAAATTGGTAATAAACTGCGTCTCTGTGTGTAACGTAAGTGGTTTACAAACAACCAATCTACTTGGCCCCTAGAATCGCTAGTGGCGAGATATACTGTAGTTCTAATTTTATTTGGTTGTTGACAGTGAATAGTGATAGGTAAAATCGTCCTACGTCCACCGCTTCCTGCAACGGACTAGATCGGAAACAGTGAGCTCACTCTTCCCAACAATGACATGATTCCGTGCGCCCTGAAGTTTGAGAAGGCACATCTGTACTGAGATTGTTGGTCCTAGAAATGAATCCGAACCTAAATGTTTATCGCCCTAGTTAATTGTCTGCTTTGTCCCAATGCTGCCAAATAATGATTGGAAATTATGGATTCCTGATCATTTTCAAGGCGAACACACAAATAATCTAGATTTATAGAGAATAGTATTGATACCTAGCTGCCTTGTAAATAGTTGATAACCTACGACTTTAAAATTGAGTTATCCCAGCAAGTATTTGATCGGACCAGGAAGTTCCGGGCTCATCCAATGAAACCAACACAATAAATTATTTAGCAAAGAGGCCTTTCATGATCCAAATCTTAATTATTAACGGGAGATCTTCATGAGGACAATATCCACAGACTTCGGAGCATTCGTTTTTGTAGTTTATACTATCAATTTGTAAGCTCAGCTGTTGTCATATTTATATTGTGTCTACCATCTGTATTTATTGTACTGTACTATCACAATTTAAAATGTTACAATGTAGATACCTCACCACTTTTTTGATATTAATTATCTAATTCATTCATCTGAATTTCTAAATCAATCAGATAATGTCTCCAGAAATGATAAGCGACTGTTACTACCAACTACTAATCCTAAACCAAATGAAAAACTAAATGCATAATGATTTTTTTTAAGTACATAATGTGAAAATAATGTTTAAATGATAACAATGTAACTTCTGCAAAAGCTTTTAATCAATTGAATTATGTAATGTAATATTTCAAATTAAATCAGTTTTATACATTTATGTACCTAGAGCGATAGGTAAGTGTTCAAATCTTACCAATCTAGTAATCTAGACCAGAGCTCCCAAGATACACGCTCAGCCTAGTTTGGGGCTCAATGCTAACGGTGATTTAGACAAGGACATTAACTGTGAACTCTTATTGTACATAGTTGTTAAAAAAATTAAGAAATAAATTAATTACTTTACTGTTAAAATCCATGTTGAATGTTAACTAAATAAATAAGTAGGTATTTACATTGTTAGTTGACTTATTATGTGGTTAGTATCAATTTATTATGCATGTTTACTATTCCCACTAACAGTATTATTGATATAGTACAGCAATGTGTACAGTATTGTCGGATAAAATATTATATGGACAATGGGACATTTAGTTGAAGTGTAAAAAATATTTGTGTTGTGTGAGGAATGTCAAACCATTTTTGTCAATGTACTTTGATGAGGAATTGGTTTGTTATTTATTTAACGCTAATGTGATGGTTTTGGCAGGTATTATGTTGTACCAAGGTATCAGAATTTAATAAATAAAAATTAAGTTGGTATTAGTAAAGAATTTTATTTCATTTTCAATAGTTGACATCTTACCTAGTCTCGAGTCTAATCATATTATAAACCTTACAAAAAAAATCTACTTAATGTGAATTTATAAGTACCTAATCATAGATTTACATAAGTTGCCACTCCTCAGAAAACTGCCATAGTCAGTTAATAATTAAATCTGTTTAGTTAGCTGTAAATTAAACAGATTTTACAGCTACCTTTATAAGACAAGAATCGATCCGCAAGAAATCAGGATGTTAATAAAACAGAAATTTGTACCGGTTTGATGAGAGTGTACCTATGATACCTAGGTAGGTACGTATGATATAAAAGTTAATTGAGATAGAGACTGTCTTATACAAAACAAAAATACATCATGCATATGTATTGAAGTTTGAAAGGTTCAATCAGGATGAAGTTCATCAAACATAATATTAGTGTCTTCATCCTTGTCCGTCGGTTGTCTGTAAGTATCTAAATTTAAATCTGAATCAAATTTTGGATAACCTTCATCATGTTATGTGCTGTATTCTCTAAAAGTGCAGAAAAAACTGAAATACTCGGTACTAAAAAACCCCCATTTTCCCCCCAAAAATGTTGACTTTCAAATTTCTATTCTATCCATTAGCTATTAAAACAGTTACTGTTTGACGTTATAGCGGGTAAAATCGGTAGTTACACAAAGACGGATAAGTTGATAAATATGGAACAAATTGATAATGCCCCTTGCCGTAATATTTTTCTAACGTAGGTACATAAAATCAAATAATAAGCGAATGGTGATAGTAATTAATTTACTAAAATTTACATTTTATTATACATAGATGACAATAACTTATCACATTCCGCCAATTTATTATCATTCACATCTTCATTCTTAAATTATTACATAACTTATGCTTCACCCATGGTACATGTAACATATAGCCTAGAGCACTCTGAGACCACATACATTTCCAAAGTTGAAATTGGTCCAGTAGTTCCTGAGTGTTCAAACAAATTTTCTTCAATATTTTAACATAAGTATAGATTCAATGAACTCTGTAGGTATATCTCTTTCAATTACAATACTTTTGATAGCAGTTAATATGTTTTTCATTACTGTTAATTAACATTTGTATTGAATCATAAAGACACTATGTTTGGGGTATTTCTTTCGTTTGGCATTTACATTAAGTACATTATAGCTATGGCATTTACATTACAGCTATGGTCAGAATTAATCTTGCAAGAACAGGATGCTTGGATACTTTTGTGAGAGTACAACACAACACTGTTCTATTTTCCTTTTTGTTTTACTGTATTGATTTGTAACATGATTAGTAGAGGTTACTTTTCGCATTACTATTCCTTTCCGGGACAGGATTTTCAGGCATCTTGCCACCGAGTACGTTCTCTTTTTTAATAAAAAGACTTTTTACTTCTGGCTGGCTTCCATTTATTAAAAAATAAAGAAGTTAATTACCACTAAAACAGATCGTATGTTTATGTTTTTGCAATTTGCAATTGTAAACAAACGAAATGCACAGTGTTACCAACTCCTGAAAATATTTATCCCTAAACCTAAGTTTTATAACCTAGGTTTAGGGAGAATTAATATTTTCAATATTTAATATATTATATACATAAATATTGCTTTTAATATTTACCCCTAAAATTGACTTAAAAACCCACCTTATTCTTTTTGCGAAATTAAAAACTAATACTTTTACTGAAAAAATCCACGAGGAAATCACAGCAAAGAGGAAAAACTAGTAGGTTATGGTCCTCAATTTATTAAAAATGTTTTTTTAAAGTTATCTTGTAAATCAGAATTATTCAGAAATGAATGAAAAGAACAATGCCATTAATTGACTGCCCTCGTAGCTTAGTTTGTAGTAGCTCTGCCTGCGAAGCCGAGGGTCGTGGGTTCGATTCCCACCCAGTGCAAAAAAAACAATGTTTGTCTGTAAAGTCGGTTTACTGACGATAGAACGTGACAACGTCTTAAGAAAATACTGATGGAATGGTAGCATTTTTCAAAAGAAAATTTTAATTTCATTTGTTTAATGGATTTGTATGTAAAAAGTAATCAGTAGAATTAAGTAATTTTCAATCAAAACAATGCAAAAAAGCTTTTAGATGCCGGGGATCGAACCCGGGGCATTTCACATGCAAAGCGAACGCTCTACCACTGAGCTACATCCCCGCTTGAACTACTGGTCGAAATAATTAATACAACTGTAACAAACATGCGGCGAGGTAACGACCGACGGTAACGGTACATGACGTCATGTTTTGTGGGCGTGCAGCCGGCTTCATCGAATTATAAGACGTTATCACGTCAAATATTGTGTGATGAATTCAAATGTTTGCATTGTGTCTGGGTATTTCTATGTATAATAAGTATGTATTTAAAACTATATAAGTATTATATCAGCTATCTGGCCGCCATCACACAAGCTTTGCTTAGTTTGGGGTCAGATGGAGCTGTGTGTGAATTGTCCGCCAATATTTATTTATTTATTATTATTTAATCTTAATCATTTATAGTTAGATAGATAGGTAAATAAACTCTTTATTGCGTTTAAATTAGAAAAAAAAATCATGGTACAGAAAAAAACCTTGGAATAAAGTAGCGATTGGTGACCTTATCGCTAAGAGCCATTTCTTCCAGGCAACCGTAGGATGGTAAAAAAGACAATGGAAGATGGAGAGTACAGATAGAGGAGTATATAGACATACATTTATACTAGGGATTTGCCGATTAGTCGGCGAATAGTCGGTAAAGCCAACTAATCAGCCATTATCGTAGTCGGCGACTAATCGGTAAAAAGCGCCGACGTCTCACTCCTACTTCTACAGCGTATAAATTAACTACATAGCTATTTTTTGTTAATTCATTTTGCAGTTTTTTCGTTTCGAAATACTTATTTTGTTTGATCGCGTGGTCTTTAGGTATATTAGTTTCCCACGGTGCGGTAAGTTCTACAAAGACTAAGCGTTTCGTAGCTCTAGAAAAAAGGAAAACGTCCGGTCTGGATGACGAAACACCTACACCCTCTGGGATTTTATAGTGCTTTAAATACGTGTCCATTAAAATAATCCAAACATGCTAAGACCACATTATGATAAAAACTCCAATGTCATGGAAAATCTTAGTATTTGAACAGCGAATAACTGACCATAATCCTGTACTAATTTACATAGATAATGTAAAAATTCCGTTGAACAAAGCAGAAAGCAGCACAACTTCTATAAATTATGAAGCAATTGCGGAACAACTGGCTGAAGAAACTTGGAAAGATCTGTTTGAAATTAAAGATAATGTCAATAAAGCGGCTGAACTATTGACAAATAAGTTATTGAAAATAATCAAAGAAAATACTATGAACAAAAAAGTGGTTAAGAAAAATATGCCTCTAAAGCCATCGACTACAGCAGGAGTGGTGAAATGTATAAGAAAGACTGATAAGCTACATAGTAAAGTCAAACAATCACCAAGAAATCAAAAAAATCAAAGATATACAATTATATGAAATACAGGAATGTGTGTAACAATATTGTAAAATGAATGAAAAAGGAGTATTACACGTATAAAATAAAAATAAATAAGGGTAATTTGAAGGAAACATGGAAAGTTATAAAGGAAGTCTGTGACATAAACCAAATTAAAATTGCATCTCAATATACATTGTGATCCTACCAAATCTCAACGAAGTCAATGCTTACTTAACGTCTGTTGGCAAGAATCTTGCAGACAAAACTAAATATTATAAATACCAGTGAATCGAAACTTGCATTATTAGCCAAAACATCTGATTCTCCAGTATCTTCTACGTCCTTGTCACCAACTGATCCCTATGAGCATCATTTATGAATGAAAACGTGTGTAGTTTTGATTTCCGTTGGATATTCCGTTAGCCATTAGAAAGTTATTTTCGTGTTCTTGACGTACCCGAATTCGCTAGATATGACGGGAAATCTGTTAAGTTTGCAACACTGAAATAACCTCGATAGAAGCGCCATCTGCTCTGCTTTGTTCAATGACAGATGACAGTAACATATCATTCCATAAAGACCCTATTCATGACTTTTTAACTGAAAACATTTGTTATGTTAGTGTTATTTATTGAACGTTATGCATGGCAGCATTGAACGAATGAATGAACGATAAATTGATTATCTGTGCAGGCATTGAATGAACGAACTGCATACGAATAGGTGCTGCCAAAAAACGCAGATCGCAGAAGGATTAGAATTGGATACTGAATCGCAATTTTAAATTTATAATTGTGCATTCATCGATACATGGAAAAACAAATTATATTGCAGCACAAATAGCTTCCACTAATTGCTTCCAATCCCAGATATTGTATATCAACCTGTCTTCCTGCAATGGATTTTGGAAGCGAGATATTAGAGTGCGCGGATAGGTACGTTTAGCGCTAAATAAACACAGGATCATGTTATGAGATAGTGATAAAGGCTTTATCGAGCTGTATCTCTTGTTTGCAGTGTGGAAAAGCGCAAGATAATGGCTCCAAACGCGTCGGACGTGAATGGGGTGTTATTTGAGAGTGATGCAGCTACCCCTGACATGGCCCTCCCAACTCCTGCGAGGCAACAAGCAGACAATAGACCGAAGCAGTTTGTGTGGAGAAATATCATTCTTTTCGCCTATCTTCACCTCGCGGCGGTCTATGGAGGATATCTGTTTCTATTCTCTGCAAAATGGCAAACAGATATTTTTGGTAAGTTAACTACAGATTTTATTATTTATTGCTATAGTTTGTTCTTTGTACAAAAAATAGTGGGTCCTCTATAATTTAAAATCAGAAAAATAGTAAATATACATATTTGGGGAAATAAACACAAGTACCTAACTTTGCCATGTTTTTCTTTCATGTTCATGTGACTCCAGAGTATTTTTTTCTCAACTTAACAAAATACTAAACACTTGGTTATCTATATTTCTTTTTGTTTGCATGTACTGATAATTGTTTTACAATTAGCATAAATGCAATTCAAGAGATTACTTTTTTCATGACTTTTTTCTTAATTCTTATTTGCTCTAATGCTACTTACTTAAAAAAATACTGTGTTTTTATCTGGTTTTAATTTTTTATTGCTTAGTAATTTTTTGAGATCATTTGCATAACAACTATGTTGTTAAAAAAATCCCCTCATTTGCTGAAACTACTTTTATTGAGAAGGTTTTAGTAAACACAACAGTGAAAGTCAACATTGGGATATACAACACCCATGTTGTGCAATAACATTACTATCTGGCCTCATCATCATCCTCTTTTGATCTCAAAATCCATTTTCATAATAACACATGTTTTAGACACTCATATTCAAGAGCTGGATTTGCATCAATGGACTATAAAAACCAATATAACACCTGCAACATTGACCACATTCTGCCAATAATTGTAACTGCCTAGTTTTTTAGGGTTTCATAGCCAAATGGCAAAAAACAGGACCCTTATAGATTTGTCATGTCTTGTGTCCCTCCATATGTCACAGTCACTTTTTTCCAAAACTCTAAGAACTATACTGTTGAAACTTGGTAAGTAGATGTATTCTTTGAACGGCATTAAGATTTTTACACAAAAATAGAAAAAAAAAAACAATGCATTTTGCAACGGGTGCCCCATACTAAGAACTCAAACTCAAAAAAAAAAGTTCTTTAAGTGTATGGGAGTGGGTATCAATGAAATAAGGTCTTTAAAAATGATATTGCGATTCCAAAGTGGTAAAATGTCCTCCCCCCCTGTAACTTCTAAAATAAGAGAATGACAAAAGTAAAAAAAATGTATGATGTACATTACCGTGCAAACTTCCACCGAAAATTGGTTTGAACAAGATCTAGTAAGCAGTTTCTTTGTAATCATCATAAAAACAGTATTATTAAAACATCAACCAAAGTTACAACAAACTACAAGAATTTTTATATTATGCTACTTGCTGCTATGGAACCCTTCCTGGGCGAGTCCAACTCGCACTTGACTACTTTTATTTATAGAAGTTATGGCCTGAAAAAGGCCCTTCATTTTGATTGATAGGTAGATAGATAATTAGATATGAGATAGCATAAGCTGACAAGTGTAGGGCAACATTTGATAAGATACAGTATTGTTTTACAAATATTCCCAGTACTTATCAAATTTTGTTTATGACTGATAGATGATAGATAAAGTACCAAAATATTATTAAGGCTAATCAAAGGTGCCTAAATGTATGTGTGCACATGCATCCCAACCATTGAATAGTTTTGTGTCTACTATTGTCATGACAAGGTTATACCAAAAAAAATAAAAAATAAAAATTGCTAATCTTATAAAATGAAGAGTAATTGAGTGAAAGAGAAGACAGACATGTATTCATTCATTCAGAAGTTTAACTAAAACAAATCATTGTTTGCTGTGTCAGTTGGTTTATGTTTTCTTTAGCATAAAGTGATCGGACAAGCAGAACCTGATGGTAAGCAATATGCCTGCCCATAACAGCACAGTGTCATGCAGTTATTGGAACATAAAGAGTCCAAATCATTAATACCACTGCACTATGGTCATACCCAGAGATATATTATGATGATTTATCCTGTACCTTATAACTTCTCTGGAAACATTGTCAGTGAAACTGGAACACAGTGGAGTTTGCACATTACTGTATGAAGGTAGAAAGATTATCAATTGTGTGGTATTCCCACAGGCTGATTCTGCAAAAGAAGCCTTACTAAAATTACCAAATAATGTCTCAGATAGATTCCATCTGATAAATAAATGTTTTTGTTTCAGCCTACATCTTGTATGTGATGTCGGGGCTGGGAATCACAGCTGGAGCTCATCGGCTCTGGGCACACAAGTCCTACAAGGCCAAGTGGCCCCTGAGGCTCATCCTGGTCACCTTCAACACAATCGCTTTCCAGGTAAACCATAGCTTAAAGATAGCATATATTTCTACAGTATCCACATTTATATAAGAGGTATAGACTCTCTCTCCAAACTGGGCAAGTACCGAAATCGTGGAAGCTTGCTAACGTGCAACCTGTGCCCAAAAAGGGTAGTCGTGCTGACCCTGCCAACTACAGGCCCATCTCGGTCACGTCCATACTCTGCAAGACTATGGAACGTGTCTTAAACCGCAGGCTCCTGGCATACCTAGAATCTAACGACCTCCTCAGTGACCGGCAATACGGGTTTCGCCGAAACCGGTCGACTGGGGATATTCTGGCGTATGTCACTCACATCTGGAGTGAAGCTATCGAGAAACACGGGGAAGCACTTGCAGTCTCCCTGGATATCTCGAAGGCTTTTGACAGGGTTTGGCATGATGGCCTTATTAGCAAGCTTTCTAGTTATGGTTTGTCTCCAGGTTTTATTGCGTGGATATCGGACTTCTTGAGAGATCGGTCCATACGAGTTGTCATTGATGGCTGCTCGTCGGACCAAATGGGTATCAATGCCGGAGTCCCTCAAGGGTCGGTACTCTCTGCGACGCTTTTTCTGCTACATATCAACGATCTGCTGAAGCCCGGTATCTTTGGGTACGCAGATGATAGCACCGTTGTGGAGAGTTACATGTCTAGCGCGAGAGCCAGCGGTCAACAAACTAAGGTATTGAGAGAGAGTATGGTCGAGCGTTTGAACTTGGCCCTTGAGGCAGTCTCTGAATGGGGCGAAACCAATCTGGCCAAGTTTAATGAAGGAAAGACGCAGGCGTGTCTGTTCTCCGCAAAAAGGAGTCAATTTCTACAGACTCCTACTTTTCGAGGTGTATCCGTGCCGGTTACTGATCATCTTGAGCTTTTGGGTGTTACCCTGACATCTACACTCAACTTTGGCTCATATATCGAGTCCAAGGCTAAATTAGCTGCAAAAAAACTAGGTGTCCTCTCAAAGGTGCGAAAGTACTTCAAGTCTGAACAATTGCTTTTATTATATAAAGCACAGATTCGCTCTTGTATGGAGTACTGTTCGCACCTTTGGGATGGATCGGCTAAGTATCAGCTTGAGGCTCTGGAATCGATCGAGAGGCGGGCTAAAAGGCTCATAGGCAATAATTCTCTTGTGCGAAAAAGACTGCAAACTCTTGAACATCGCCGGAAAATTGCTAGCTTATCGGTTTATTATCGGATACACTTCGGAGAGTGTGCATCTGATCTGCATGATCTAATACCACCTAGCCCTTTTTTCTATCGGACTTCTCGTAACTCGAAGAAGCGGCATCGTTTCATGGTTGATGTTCCAAAGACACGAACAAAGAGGTTTGACTCTACTTTTGTGATAAGAACGTCTCGACTGTGGAATGAGTTGCCTGAGTGGGTTTTTCCCGATGGTTATAATCTTGGTGTCTTCAAATCGAGAGTGAATCGGTTTCTTCTAGGTAAGCACGCTCCATCTTAGACCGCATCGTCGCTTAACATCAGGCGAGATGGTGGTCAAGTGTAAACCTATAAATGTTAAAAAAAAAAAAAAAAAAAAAGAGGTTTTTTATATACGTTTTTATTCTAATTTTATAACACAGACAGCGCCATGACAGAGTACTTGAAATCATACGTGAAGCCGTAAGCCTTTCGGTAGCTAGAGCCCAAAAGGGATTGACGACAAACAAAAGACAAATTAACTTTGTAAAAGAGGGTTCAACTTCAAACTCCAAGAGCAAGCCTTACTCAATCCTGGGTTTAGCACCTGATTGGACTATTTTAATGGATACGTATGAAAAGCACTATAAAATCCCAGAGGATGTGGGTGTTTCGTCATCCAGACCGGACATTTTCCTTTTTTCTAGGGCTACGAAACGCATAGTCCTGGTAGAACTTACCGTACCGTGGGAAACTAATATACCTAAAGACCACGCGATGAAACAAAATAAGTATTACGACCTTCAAAATGAATTAACAAAAAATGGCTATGTAGTTAATTTATATGCTGTAGAAGTAGGAGCGAGAGGTATACCAGCAAAATCTCTCTATAACCTGCTTAAAGACCTTGGATTGTCCAGAAGTGCAGTAAGTTCTATACTAGAACGAGTATCTAAAGCTGCACTAGCAGGATCATATCGGATTTGGCTAGGCAGGGAGAGAAATACGAGTAGTGAAGGTGAGTGTTGACGTACGTCAATATAAGGGGCCCCTTTTAAACCTACAGCCCGAGTCACAAGTCTTGGGGTCTATTCGAGATTTCTCTCTCTGCCACACGATGGACCCGGCACCCGCACGGTGAATCCATGGAATGCTAAGAAGTTCGTCTCGTCTCTCCACCCCAGTTTGTCTTTCGACATAGGCCTCCTCTGAGTTTTCCATTCCTCTGTATTAGCTACCTTTCTCATCCATGTGGTTCCCGCTGTCTTCTTCCCATGTGAAGAAGACTTGTGACTTGTGACGATTAGCAGGCTCACTAAGTAAATGTATCTACTGCTGGGACTCGGATCCTTCTCTCGCAAGGAGAGAGTCAAGGTTATAATCCACCAAGTAAGCCAAGTGCGGGTTGGTAGATGACACGTGATCTAGAAAGATTCTAGGTATATGTGGGTATCCTTACGATGTTTTTCCTTTGCTGATTTTATATTAGCGCCATTACGCACGTGACTTCGAAAAGACAGTGGTGGGCGTGGGATTTTAACTCAGGGTTCCGGATTGACAGTTGCCGTTGTCCTGATTGGACCAGCCGTAACGTAAATACGGTAAATACCACTATTATAATTATAATACAGATGTAGTCATCGGAATGACAATATCTTATCAACTCTATAAAAAAAAACAGAAAAATATGACATTGTGGAAAAAAACTAATTGTATTGTTACAGTGGTCAAACTCATTTGTTTAGGACTTTTTGATACCAGTTGCATCTATTCAAAAAATAAAATTGAAGTGTCTGTGTGTAATATTAAAATAACCACTTCTTACTATAGCCATTTTAATGTATAGACAGTACATATAACAATTTTTATTTTTTTAAATTTTTGTTTGTTCCGGCTTATCTCCGAAACTACTGGACCCATTATGACGGGGCTTTCACAACTAGATAGCTAATGTTTTAATGCACAACTTAGGTTACTCTTGAGGAAAATAAACAGGGTTCTGCGAAATAAACAAAAAACCCTTAAAACGCGCGTGAAACCGCGGGCACAGCTAGTGACAAAATAACATTATAACAAAAAACTTTTGAAATGAAATGTGAATAGAATATTTTATATCAATTTGTTTGTTGCCCAATCACGTCAGAACCTCCGAATGAACCAGGTTGAAATTTGAAACACTATCAGATATTAGTCTGGAATAACTAATATGCTACTTTTATACCTGAAGACAAAGTTAAACACTTATTGTGACGAACTGACAAAGCAAATAATGTCCAACCCAGGAAGTTGTTGTTATCTATTGTCTGTTCTTTAAGTTTGGATATTCACATAGAACAAATATTAACATCCTTACAACAGTACCGGGAATTTTGCTTCTAATTGGTTATTGTACATATTTTTATACTCAAATTTGCATAAATTATTTATTACTACAAACTTGGTTAATTACGTCAGTGTGACATACTGAAACAGGGAAAATAATACTTAAACCTATTATAACTGTTAACTTCTTGAACATTTTTTGGTATTATTTTATATTTATAGCCATTCACAATGGCCCGATTAAGAGACTAAGTGCAGAAAAGGCCCTGTCAAACTAACTAACTATAATAACTACTGGTTATGGGGTGAGGAACATACATTATACAATGAGTAGATAGGAAGAAGGGAACTATCCTAGTCACTCAATGGTTCTATAAGCCTGATCACTAAGCAGTATTAGTGGGCTCAATTACCAGCCAGGACAAACTATTCTGATGTATTTGAACTTTTGTCCTATGTCTGGATATTTCCACAGTATAAAGAAATACTACCAGTAGTTCATCGTCTATGATCTTGGGAGAAACGCCGATAATGTCTAGATACGGGTAGGGTTGTCGCAATTTTAAAAACGTGGCATCAAAATAAAATTAAAACATACGGAAGACGTCAGCCCTGAGCCGCGCTCCTGCAATACTAACTAACATTGTACTGTAGGCAGTGCAGGAGCGCGCTTCCCGCGTCTCACCCCGCACGCACCACACGATTTGCCCCGTCTTGACGGCTTCGTCGAACGACTGTATGATTTAATAGACTGTGATATTTCTATGTGTCATAATGGAAATATTAACCATTATGGAAATATTAACCATTATGGCTACCTGAACAGAATAAATATTAGTACAGAAGCCTCACTTACCGAAAACAATTATATAAATAGCGACTCTTGCTGGGACACACAAAGTTCAATTCAGCTCGCAATACCTGTCGCGATTATCAAATAAACATTTGCGCTCTTTCTAACGCGTAACTCTGTCCCTGTCTAGCGCGGAGGGTTGGCGACATATCTAATAACAATATGCGCGGGAAACGTGTTGCGCGAGCGCTCAGCCGTGCGTCCGACAACCGACTGGCACTTGTTCCCTGGGAGGGACGGTCTAGCTGTAGGCTAAAACAGCGCGACCTTGAGCGAGTGATGATGCACTGACCTGGGTCTACAAGTTTTGCCTAGTTCAGGGCTAGTAGTGCTGTGTGAAAAGTAGTCTTCAAGTTATTAATTTTAAAGTACATAGTTTTTTTTTAAGTGACAAAAAAGCAGATGACCCTTCTGATGGCAAACAGCAACATTCGCCTATGGGTACATGCAACATTGTCGTCAGCGCATTGTCATCATCTTAGAGAGATATTAAAAAAACAATGTAATTTGTCTGGGTTTTTACAATCATACTTCCTGCTAATATTATAAATGTCAATGTTTGGATGTTTGTTTCTCAATCACGTCGTAACGTATGAACGGGTCGGGCTGAAATTTGGAATACAAGTAGATTAGGTATAGTCTGAAAGAACACATAGGCTTTTACACTTTTTGTCCCGAAAAAATAACGGGACCGGGAACTACGCGGGTAACACCGCGGGGCACTGCTAGTATGTATATTAAAGCCTTATCCTAGAGTACCGATGGCAACGGGGCAAAGACTGGTTAGGGACCTAATGAAGAACATTTTGACGATGCGTGCTGTGTCAAGGATAACAACCGCCTTCTACGTGTGACCCTTGATCCAACCGCCAAGCTAAGCATCTTAATATGTTGGTCGAGGATTTTCGCTATAACGCCGTTCACTGACACAACTCTCAGGATTAACATTATCGAAACCAGGCGCCGTCCTAGTCTCAAATTTTGGAGAAGGTCACCAGTACGCAGCCTCAAATTTTGGGAGGGGGGGGGTCACATGTCGAGTTAAATAGACTCTTTTCCCGCGTTAAAATATAGTCGTATGTACTATTATACGTATATTGAAGTTTTTTTTGGTATTTTATTTAACGTATGCGATTTGGGGCATGTCCCCCCTGTGATCCCCTTCGGACCGCGCCTGGTCGAATTAACATACCCCATGGCGGTAACCTCATAATCCAAGTCAAGATCTTAACGAGATTCTAAGGCTATGGTGGTATGGTTTGATGACAGACCGCAAACCGACCGGTTTGTCAGTTCGATGTCAGGTTGTCAGGCTCATTGGCGACAATCCACGATGATAAATCCAAATAGAGCACCGCACGACTATTTAATTCTTTGTTCTTATTTGAATGTATTTATGAATTTTTAACAGACTTCAAAAAACGAAGGACATTGACGACGTATTCGTAGTAGGCTTCGCTGTTTCAGTGGAACATTGTGTTTAGTTTATTCCGCAAAAAAAATATGAAACTTATTTGAGTGTCTGAGCATAGAACAGATTAGTCTCAGTTTATATTTGTTTTTTTTTAATTGAAATTTTTGTTTTATCGGAGAAAGTATTATTAAATTATTAATAATGTATGTATTTCTTACGTTGTCCACAGGACTCTGCGATCGACTGGGCGCGCGACCACCGCATGCACCACAAGTACTCGGAGACGGACGCCGACCCCCACAACGCGACCCGCGGCTTCTTCTTCTCCCACATCGGCTGGCTGCTGGTCAGGAAGCACCCCGACCTCAAGGAGAAAGGCAAGGGGCTCGACCTCAGCGACTTGTACGCTGACCCCATCCTCAGGTTCCAGAAGAAGTGAGTTGGCTCTTTTTAATCTTTTACACATCCTACTAATGTTCTTCTTCTTAGTCGGACACTCTTGACAGAGTGGTCGTGGTTCATAAGTTGGCGGTACACGGAGGGTCTCGTCCGTCCTCGGTCTTCTCGGTCGCTAATTACCTACTAATGTTATAAATACTAAAATGTGGATGTTTTTAATGTTTGTTGCTCAATAAATGATGGTACATCGGAACGCCTGGACCGCCTAGCTAAAACTGTCTTAGCTTTGTTATTGCTCTTTTCTTTTTGTTTGAAATTATAGATAATTTCAAACGAAAATAATTAATTATTGCTATCTCTAGATAGCAATAGCAAAGCCAAAGGCAATTTAGTAAGGCGGTAGAAGGGTGAATCGGGAACGCAGATAATATATAGAATAACTATGGCTACTTTCAATTGCGGGTCAAAAAATTAATGGAAGTCATGCAGTGGTCGTAGGATATAATAAAGTGGCCAAGTGCGAGTTGGACTCGCCCATGAAGGGTTCCGTTGCAGCAAGAAACATAATATACATAGTTCTTGTAGTTCGTTGTAACTTAGATCGAAGTTTCAATAATAGTGTATTTATGACGTACTAAAAAAACTACTCATCAGATCGAGTTCAAACTAATTTTCGTTGATAGTTTACATGGTAATGTACGTCATATATTTTTTTTAGATTTTTCATTCTCTTATTTTAGAAGTTAGAGGGGGGGGGGGGGACACACATTTTACCACTTTGGAAGTCTCTCTCGCGCAAATTATTCAGTGTAGACGAAAATGATTTTAGAAACCTCAACATCATTTTTGAAGACCTATCGATAGACACCCCACACGTGTAGGTTTGATGAAAAAAAACTTTTTGAATTTCAGTTCTCAGTATGGGGGGCAACCCCAATATTTCTTTTTTTTTAATTTTTTTGTTCAAATCTTAATGCGGTTCACAGAATACATATACCTACCAAGTTTCAACAGTGTAGTTTTCATAGTTTCGTTAAAAAGTGGCTGTGACATACGGACGGACAGACAGACAGACAGACAGACAGACAGACAGACATGACGAATCTATAAGGGTTCCGTTTTTACGTTTTACGGAACCCTAAAAAGTATAAGATGGTTTGTGTCTCGCGTCATCTAGGGGTCGATGCCGCTTAAAAGGCGATTAGCTAGGGATCATCTGTGTTAATCTGTCTCTATGGTGAAGGAAAAGTGTTCTGAGGAAATCGAAATGTTTCGAGGACATGCGACAACCCGCTCTTGGCTCTCGCTTGCTCATAGCTGGTCTCCTTGAGAGAGACGACCTCTTAGTCCCAGCAGTGGGAAATTAGATTGTGAGCTAATTATGCTTATATCCAACTTTAGGGTCATAATCCTAGTAATATTATAAATGCGAAAGTTTGTGAGGATGGATGGACGCAAAAACTACTGAAGAGTAGGAAGGGGAAATTCGGTACACAGATAGATAATAATAGTCTGGAATAAGACGACTATGTCTTATTACGGCATCGGGAACAAAGCGGTAGAAACTGCGGGCGCTGCAAGTTTTTCATAACAATGTGTTACGACGTATTGATTTCGCGATTCTTACGAAAATGTCGTCCTTGCCTATTATTCGGGCGGACAACGAAAATTGACATGACCGTGAACTTGCTGTTTCACTGCTTTACGCCGTATCAAACTGCGTAGGTATTACGAGTAGGTACAATTGCTTCTAGAGATATGACTAACTGGCTACGCCCAGCCGTGTATCCCGCGGCTTGACATCTATCGATTGCGTTTGTCCTTTGTTATAAAGATACCTACATACATTTAGCAATAATGGAAAGTCAATTATCGACACAAAAACTAAAAACAAAAAAAATTACAATATATGTATAAAATACATAGCACATCAGCTTTATGTTCTACTTAAATAATAAATGTGAAAATTAGCATTTTTTCATGTTTGTTGCTCAATCACATCTCAACGTCTGAATGGGTGGGGTTGAAATATGGAACACAGATTATAGTCTGGAATATCATAGAGCCTAGCTTTTTATCAGATATAGATTACATTGGCAACATAAATTAGCAGACGGTTGTCAGCGAGCGGTCTGTTAATTGACTTACTAAACTCAACGCTAACGAAGTCGGGGGTATTCTATATAGTTGTTGTATCGAGGAACTTGTTTTTTAACAAAGAGGAAAAAATATATTTAACGAAATGTTGACAGTGAGTCATTCTGCCTTTGTTTTATTTTCTCACTAATTACTTCGCATTAGACTGCGCAAATCGTTTATCTTAGGAAATCGACGTAGTTTCTTAACAATGTGATCGTAGTTGAAATACGTAGTAGGTATTCATGCCGGTTACAAGTTATCCTACTAATGTTATAAATAAATGTAAAAGATTGGAGGTTCAGAGTTCAGATGTTGGATGTTCCATCACGTTGTCAAATCTGAAGGGATCAGTTTGAAATATGGTACCTACTCAAGTAGATTATGGCCTGGAGCAGCAATGTTACTTGTTATGCATTCATCATACTCATCTTTCTAAATTGAACGCGGACGAAGTCTGTGTGCTATTCTAGTCTGCACCTACTTAATTCATAAATGTAATGTGAACCTTTTGTTTGTTGAGTCGTTTCGACGTAAGTAATTGAGCAACAAATATTTAAAATGCCGCATTTATAATGCACTAGCCCGCGTAGTGCCCGTTCCTATTATTTTCTTGCTATACAATCTGTGTTATTCCAGACCATAATCTGTGTTCAAATTACAACGCAATCCGTTCAGACGTTCCGATGTGATAGAACAACAAACATTTAAAGATCCTTGGTATTTTATAATATTGCTAGAATCAATATCAATACCAAAACCAACAAATGTGTTAAAACTAAAAAAAGGCAGGCATAGGAACTGCTGATAGAAGTGAAAACTTATAATTCAGAATTTGATAGCTTACTTTGGAAACTACGCGGTTGAAACCGGATGGCGAGGCCATGAGCGTGGCTATGGTCCCGAGTTTACCCGAAGATTTCTTATCAATCTCGAGCGTGACACTAGAATTCAATTCACAGCCCACGAAAAATCTGTCTGTGGTGCAAAAGAAATGTTCACTTCAAAAAGGATCACACAGTGAAACACGGTCATATAATGAGACTTTTCGATTCCAGCTACTACCTCATCCTGATGCCGCTCGCTTGCTTCGCGATGCCGACCCTGATCCCGGTGTACTGCTGGGGCGAGACGTGGCTCAACGCTTTCTTCGTGGCCGCCATGTTCCGCTACGCGTTCATCCTCAACGTCACCTGGCTCGTCAACTCCGCCGCCCACAAGTGGGGCGACAAGCCCTACGACAAGAGCATCAAGCCCTCCGAAAACATGTCCGTCGCCCTGTTCGCTCTCGGCGAAGGATTCCACAACTACCACCACACCTTCCCCTGGGACTACAAAACTGCCGAACTAGGTAACAACAGGCTTAACTTCACCACTTCTTTCATCAACTTCTTCGGTAAACTCGGCTGGGCTTACGACATGAAGACGGTGTCCGAGGAGATCGTGCACAACCGCGTCAACAGAACCGGCGATGGAACTCACCAGCTCTGGGGCTGGGGCGATAAGAACCTGCCTAAGGAAGACATGGCCGCCGCCATCAGAATCAATCCAAAGGACGATTAAACGCAAATTTTCCAATTTTAACTCTAAAATTAACTTCCAAAGCAGTTGTTTTTTTGCTTACAAAACTAGCTTTCAGACTTTAATTTACGGTATTTTATTGCGAAACAAAGTTCACTGCGTCATTTTAGCAAAAACAGCTATTGTATCAATCTCATAATAGAATTTAGTATCACCGAAGTAATGGACTTGTTAATTACTGGTTCATAACTTTTTCATTTTCGCGTTATTTTCAATAACAGCTAAATAATACCTCGCTTCGCTTCTATTTCTGCTTATGTACTAACGTATGTACGTATAAATATAGTTAGACAGTAGACACGTTTATGTATTTTAACTTTGCGCTGGCGCTCTTAATTAAAGTGAAATATTCGCACAAGCTATCTACCTAGAATTGTGAGTTTTTATTTATATATTTATGTAGTTTTTAACATGAAATGTCATTGACGAAGCCAGATATGACAGCCATGTTACTATAACTTTGGCACAGACTAAAATTCTGTAACTTTATAAAAATGATCCAAACGAAAATCTAGAAACTATTTCTTATTGCGTCCAAACCGGGCATTATTCCATCGCTGTTTCTATAGAAGTGTCGTTAATGTTGTGCCCATAGTCTTTAATAGCACATAACGTCAATAATATTGACACAAATATTGTAAACCTTCGAACAAAAAAAAAGACAAAAAAAAAATGTGAATTCACTCACTTACACTTATGTGCTACAACGTCTCATTTGATGATGACGATTGTTGTGCTGTGTTCTGAACACATTCTGGTCATTTTACACTCTGTGTCTGTTTTCTACAATAGAAAAGATGGAGAGTGATTGTCGAATGCAATGTGTTGAGAAAAAGGTAGCTGTATTTTCTACAGTTTTCCAGTTACCTAATACTACTAGGTCCTTCCTTGTCTTTTATATGACAAATTTAATAAATCCAGTCACCATTATTTAAACAGTCATTTGATACTAAACTTTTAGTCATCTACTTAACAAGCATTTATTTGATGTAGTTAACTAACAAATATTTATTTGATTTGTATACTCGTAATTCTTCCAATGTTTGTGCTGAAATGGTTTTATATTTAGACCAGTGCACTTGCCGTGTGATAACAGATCGCTGACCGACTATGTTATCTAATAGTGTTTAATGACTATTTCACGTAGACGAGATGTTTACGACTGTAGAACGCATTGGCATTGTTTCAAATAGTAATCTATACGAATTATTAAGAATTTGAACTCTCAAGTTTAGATGTTGTTAACAAAGTTAAAGTATATAATATATTGATAGCACAAGTTTGTGATAAATAATAACATATAGTACAGATTCATCAGTATTAATTGTAGACCGCAGAACTAATATTAATTTTAACTTAATTTTTCATTATCTTTGTTGCTTCGAATGTGAACGACGACGCACTAAACCATGGTTCGCTAATATTCAAGAAACCGTGTAAATAGACGAATATTCATGCATCTTATAAAGAAAACTTTGAATATACGGAAAGTATTTCTTTTTACCAATCAATATTCGTGCAATTTTTTGAGCTTAGGAAGAATCAAAGCGCAGTACGTTATTTAAAACGACAGAGAAGCGGAACTTACCAGTAGATCTTATTCACGTTAAAAAACGTTCTACAATTTGATTGAAGGCTACGTTCATACCAATACCAGTGTACGAAACATCATACATAGGTTTACACTCGCGCCTAACTTCTGAGAGCTCATAAAAATTTTACGAGGACTATTAAGAATTACGTAGAAACTGTTTCTACTTAGATACAAAATGTATCATCTTCTTAATTGTTAGATTAAAAGAAAACGTCGAAGCACTATACCACGTGTATATCATTAAAAGATTGTGAATAAATGTACTAGCGTATCTTATTCAGTTATAACCGTAAAAATGTTTCGTAAATATAAATGTTACTATATGTTTTTCATCTCAACCCAGTTTTGTTTCGGAATCTTAATTTGATTAAAATATCATGTCTGACATGGTATATTAATGTGACTGTTTTGTCTTTCTCTTATTATGATTTAGGAAACGACTGATCTGTAAGGGATTTGTGATATTTAGTAAGGATAAAAATCCGTGTAAGAGAGCTGTAAGGGCAGATGAGAAAAGATCTAAAGGCTATGAAAAGTTTCCTATTTGGTCTTGTATCAAAAATTTCCATAGTTATTTTCTTTGTGTATCTAAGATATTGAGAAGTTGAGAATATCTCTAAAGATGTATGTTTTAAGTATAATTGTATAATATCTTGTGTATTTTTGTGTTGAGGAGAGGAGATGTTATCATTTATTTCCTGAGAAATTTTAGATTTGAAATTATTATTAATATTATTTAGTATGATCCAGTTTTATGATTAGAGTTTGTCCTCCATAACAGAATCTTTTAGGAACTATGTTTTGTTATTTGTTTTTCGATTTAATTTTAACATTGCATCAATCTTGTCATATGTATCATTACCTTTACTTTCAAATTGAATTAAAGTATTGTATCATTAAAAAGTTGTTTTACTTGAAGTTACTATTTACTTAATTTTAGTCGAATAGATTAGTTTTAATGTATGAAATGTGGTTTTTACCATTAATGGAAATATAGGGTCTCCCATAATACTATTATCTTATACCTTTAAACGAGCAATTCTTGTACCTATATAAATATGTAAATATATATATAGAATCTGAATCTCGGAAACGGCTCGACGGATTTTCATGAAATTATGTATGCAGGGGATTTCGGGGACGATAAATCGACCTACCTAGTTAGATACTAGGTCTTATTTAAAAAAAACGCATATTATGCGCGTTTTTAGACAATGAAAAACTGTCACATTAGACATTAGAATGTGAAGGTAAATTTCGCCGCGTGACGCGACAGCATAATTACCTCAGACGGGAAGTCGGGCGCTCATAGCGGTCACGAATTAGAAGCTCCGGGTTCGAATCCAGACGGGGTTCTCTTTTTTTTTCGATTTGTTTTTTTTTAAGAAAATCTATTTCTTACCTATATTAAACCTATAATAAGACAAAAATAGCATAATTTACTTCTTATATATACAGGGTTATAGGTTTAGTCGACCTAGATCCTTTAACAGGTTTTAGTTTTCATCATTACTAGCTGATTTGACAAATAAACACCCCACCCAAACCTAAGCATTTTTGAAATATTGGAGTTTGATCCTTTTTCAAATAAAACGTCGATTTTTTGTATAGTGTCAATTTTTTTTTGTGTTTGTGCGTCTTATTAATTTGTTATTGCTATTTTTGTGTAGTAGATAAGTTAGTCTATTACTTTCAACACAAAAAATACAGGTTACGGAACCAAATGGGGAATGGTAGAAAATTGGTTGTTTAATAAATAAATAAATTTGTAAAAACATTTTCTTTATTTTAGGAACATTTCAAAAAAGTCTATGACAGTTGTGCTGCAGATGAATATTATTTAATAAAATAATATCTACGTTTCTTTAGCTATCCAACAAGGTATGACAATCAAGGGTATCATTACAATTCTTAGAAAAAACTTTGATAAAAGGCTTGAAAAAATAATGAATAATAAAGCTGTGGTAAAAAGTGGTCTAAGACACAGAATGAGAATATGTGTGCGAAACAGAGGCGGACATGTAGAACATGAATTATAAACAGATGAATAAATGCAATTCAAAATCTATTGGAATTATTTTTGATAAGTTTGTCCTTAAATATTTCTTTTTATCTATTTTTTTCTACTACCTGGGAGCCTTTTATCAAAGTTTTTTCCAAGAATTGTGATGATACCCTGGTTTGTTATACTTTGTTGGATAGCTAAAGAAACGTAGATATTATTTAATACATCTGCAGCACAACTGCCATAGACTTTTTTGAAATATCCTTAAAATAAAAAAATGTTTTTACAAATTTATTTATTTATTAAACAACCAATTGTCTACCACTTCCCATTTGGTTCCGTAACCTGTACTTTTTGTGTTGAAAGTAACATACTTACTTATATACTACACAGAAATAGCAATAACAAATTAATAAGACGCACAAACACAAAAAAGAATTGACAATATCAAAAAAAAAATGACGTTTTATTTGAAAAAGGATCAAACTCCAATATTTCAAAAATGCTTAGGTTTGGGTGGGGTGTTTATTTGTCAAATCAGCTAGTAATGATGAAAACTAAAACCTGTTAAAGGATCTAGGTCGACTACAACCTACAACCCTGTATAGCCTTGTCATACATTTAATTAACTTGAGATTTGAGATAGTTCTGTTTCAGAACGCAAATAAGATAGTTCAAATTTTTCCAATATGTTACATTTTATTAGATAAAATTTACAAAACAAAATGAAACATTGGCGCTACCTTTGGCGAAATTAAAAACTGTCTTTGATATATATGTATAAATTTGTAGTCTAAAAAGGCTTCATGATCTCATCATAGTTTTATTAGTCTGAGTAAATCCTGATAATCGCTGGGTGGAAAAAGAATGAATCAGAACCACGCGGCCGTCAGTTGTATAATATGTACGTCATTATCAAGGACGTGTTTCACCCAACACCTGGCGGGCTTGGTGGATTATAGCCTTCCCTCTCTTTTATTCTCGATAATTCTCTCACGCGATCAGCTAGTTTTTAGGGTTTCGTACCCAAATGGTAAAAACGGGACCCTATTACTGCGACTTCGCTATCCGTCCGTCTGCCACCAGGCTATATCTCAAGAACAGTGATAGCTAGACAGTTGAAATTTTCACAGATGTATTTCTATTGCCGCTATTACAACAAATTCTAAAAATGAAATAAATACTTATGGGTTACATACAACAAACTTGATTTGTTATCGTTTGTTGCTCGATTAGTACCGCCCCAAGCAAACTAGATGGCGCCACTGGTAGAATCAAATGCGCTATCGACTTCTACGTTAGAATCATTTCGGAATTCGGAATAAAGTCGAAGAGGTTTTACGAAGAGGCCGTTTACTTGCTAATGGCACGGAAACCTTCGTGCGCGAGTCCCATTCGCACTTGGCCAGTTTTATTAACTGCCTTCAAAAAACGAGGAGGTTTTCAATTCAGTTGTATGTTATGTGACGCAATAGCTTAGAAAATTGTGAATCTATTTTGATGTTTTTGTTTTGTTAGGTCAAATATCAAGAAAAAACTGAAATTTGCTTACCTTTACCTGGACGACGGACGTAGACGTCTATTCGTATCACACAAATTATGAAACTTTGTCGAGTGTCCGCGTTGAATTTTAAATTGAAGTCGGTAAATTTTTATTTTTCGGAGCAAATAAAATCTATATTAGGTATAAGTATATAGGTAAAAATCAATGCCACGTTTCGTTGTTATTGAACTCCTCCTAAACGGTTGGACCGATTTGAATGTTTTTTTTATACGTTTGGGTAGGGCCCTGGAAGGTTTAGATTCACAAATCAGCCCGGCAGATGGCGCTGCAGTTGATATCTAGGCTATTATTCGAGCGAAGCCGGAGCGGGCCGCTAGTAATCCATAAATTGGTTACCAGGTTACCGTTCATAAGACGGATTCAGCAGCAGATTAAATAGCCGTGTGGCTTAGTGGAAAAACGTCTTATTTCAGTCATGGGATTATAGGTTCGAATACCGACGACGCCATCGGTCGGTTCGTGCGGCGAGCGTTGGCTGCATCACCGAAGACCATCCGAGAATTCAACCTACAGACTACAGATGGCCATCAGCGACAGAAATGCGGCTGTAGTGGAGGCTCTGGGCCGGGAGGAGGCGGCTTAGGCAAAAGACGACGTGGAGTCGATTACCTAGGTACTATCGGAATCCCAACCGATAGTGATCGGCTCAACAGACGCAATCGCACTGACTAGTACTACTATAATTAGGGTTAAAATGTTCACAACACCCCCCTATTTTTCTCTTCTTCTCCTAATATGTACAAGAAATATGTAAAAAATAATAATTGTACCTAATGACAAAGATCACGGACCTCGGAGTCTGTGGAGTGGCTAAATTAAATAAAAAAAGAAAAAGGTTCGAAGACCGCCTGTACCACAATATTTTTTTAATTCCAGACGTACCTACGAGTTTGCATCTCTACTGGCTTTAACAGTGAAGGATAACATCGTGAGGAAACTGGCGTGTTTGAAGAAAGAAACCTATCGTGCATATGCGTCACCCACCGATCCCCATTGGCCAACGTAGTAAGTAGTGGTAGTAGAACCTGCTCCGGACGGATATGAACTTTGCTCGCCCTTTTGAAGTCTTCGATCGCCTAACAAAATCGGTTACGGCTTCACTATTGCTCTCTATAATTTCAAGGAGCTAAATGTATAAAGATAGACCAATACCATTTAATTAGGCGGTAGAACGTAGAACCCCCGATAAATATAGGTAAACAGGAATTATTTTTGAGAATTTTACGATCGGGGTTTCTACCGCCCAAGGGAAACGGTTTTAGCTTTGATGTTGTTTTCTCTTTTCTTTTCGTTTAAATGATAGAGACAGCAATAGCATAACCAAAGCCGATTTAGTTAGGCGATAGAAGGGCGGATCCTAAAAATGGTTAATAATTAGATAGAACATGACCGTTTTTTTCGTCTTACCACAGCAGTTCTGCGAAAATCTGTAAATAGCCAAGCACTATCCCGATCCAGACATATTAAGTAGGTAGCTAAGTATTTTCATCGTGTTGACGTGAGGCAATTTATCATCTGCGTGAAACAAGTTAGGTAAGCATTAAGCAATAAAACGCACAATTTCAGGTATGTTTTATTAGCGTGTAGTTTCCATTCATAGGTCGTAAAGTGCAAAGATAATTATTTTTCACTTGAGCTCAAAGACAAAGTTGCACTAAATTTATGTTTATTAGAATGTAAGTACCTACCTACCCACGTCAAGCCGCGTGAGGTGATAAAACGTTGTTTCACTCGAAAATGTTTACATTTTTAAGTAGGTAATAGCAGAAGTACATACCAAAGTTGTTGAACATAATACAAAAATTAAAACTGGCGTAGGTAAGCATCACTAGGGTATAAAGTGGAAAGTGTATAAAATATCTGAGTTCTTTATCAAGTTTGACAAGAAACCTCAGCCATGGTAGGTATTCTCGAGTGTTGAACTACCTACTTATACCTTGCAAGTTTTCGTAATTTAGGATCGCCCATTTTGTCATAATAGTAGAATTGTAACGGGTCTGACATAGGTATTATAGGTAGGTAGGTATCCCAATTCGTCACAGACAGAATAGGGAAGGATCTGGCATTAGTAAATTAATAGGTATGTAATGAATGAGTGGGCTAAACAGGGAACAATAAACCATACTCAATTTTAATGGAATTATATTCCATTATGATTACCTTTCGCTTTTATATGTATATATAGATTAGTACAACTTTTACAAAATAAACTGTAGCTAAGCTAACCTCTTGATAATTGCCTCGATTTTCTTCAGCTTCATGTATAACCCTTGGCTTTAATAATGGTTTTATTTTTTAAACAATTTCGCACCAAGCTTGTAAATATATTTTTGTATAGCGTCACCAAATTTGGTGCTAACAGAATTTCAAATTCGAGCAAAGTCACAGGACAGTTCCCTTACTCCTTGTCCGAAGACAAGTAGCTTGTTGCATTACACATCATATGCTTTCTTCGTGGAAAATGTCTTGTTCGTCGCACTTGTCCGGAAGGCAAACGAAAAACTCGATCAAATTCATGATTGGACCTCTCGAGAACGGGTTTTGGTAACGGCCTCTCTTATCGCGAAGGTACGGGTACCTCTTATAGTTGAACATCTCGTTTGTGGTCAAATTCATACACGCGTGGAGAATCTGCAATTATAAACAAAAGAGAGGTGATTATCACAGACATAGAATTGAATTCGTAGAACTCTTTGAAGAGTTCATAAGGGGAAGTACCACTCCTTTACCAGTTAATATACCGCCAAGCAATAATATGGAAACAGTAAGTACTTACCTACTGTGTTTCGGTTTGCAGGGCAATAGCAATACTAAATACCTACATCAGTTTCTATCTCTGGGTGATGAGCACAGTGCAGTGCTAGGTAATAATTTGGACTCTTTTCGTCCCAATAGTTGAGTGGCACTGTGGTATAATAGGAAGACGTGCATCAGGCACATGTCCTGCCCACTCCGCCAGTTCGTCACTATAATATACAAATTTATATTTTTCATAGCATGGAAAAATATTCAGTAGATCACTATGATAAGATACCTACTGAACTTTAATCCACTCTTAACCCCAATTACAGTCGAACATGCAAAATACATTTACTCACACTCATAATATTCAAATTAAACCTCACGATAGTATCTACCCAGCAGAAAATAGAGTAGGCACGTACAACCATACAAACTTTAGATTGTAATGGGTATTATTGTACCTACGTACCTACTGTAATTACGAAATACATTTTCGCCGACCCAAAGGTAAAGTTGCTATTATTATGTTCCGTTAATGACCGAATGCCCACTTTATAGCTCTATATAGGTTATGTTTAACATTGAGTGTGTAAATAACGACTTTAGAACACATAGTACTACTTAGTAGGTACATAATATTTATGTAATGTTATTTTTCTAACCAAGATTACTCAGAATGCCTGTATCAAAGGTCTTAAAGGGCGAAGCAGATGTCTTGCAAGTCCCGTCACTATACAAAAAAATTGTTCAAAAAAAGTTTGTTGATATTGTCAGTAGTATAGACCATTTAACTCGTAGAAGACATTGGATTAATTGGCATAAATCTGGTAGATAACAAGTACCAAAGTAAGGTACCTAGTGTAATCACAGAAGTGTAATGGTATTAACATAAATATGTATACTTATATTATTATATCTTACAGAAGTGCATGTGAGGATCCATCCGAGCGCACAGAACGTGATGGCCTCAAGTAGCCCCAGCACATATAGAAGGCCGAAGCCCTCCAGCAGCAAGCAGTAGCATGCGAAGTAGATTGACAGCGTACAGTTGATGGCTACGCTCATGACGAACAAGAAGAACCACATCCGATTCCGGACTCCCACGCAGTTGTAGATGAAGGGGCAGTGATGGTCGAAGTACGCGACGCATCGTTTACAGATGCGACAGTGTTTAGCTCTGGAATGTTATGTAAATTTTTAAATAAATTATATGATTTGTATTTGTATGTTCAAGATATCCGACGAATTCGTTGCCCAATGAGCGATGATATAACGGAATGGGGTCCGAGGCAAGGTCATGAGGAAACGGAACGTTAGACGCTCACCAGCAAAATGGGTTGACGATACCGTAACTATCGCGAGTTATTCAAGGTATTCACGACCTTCTGCAGGGGTGCAAGGTTGATCCAAGTCCTTGAATTTCGTACCAACCATCCTTGCGCTGGTCGTCGAACGAGATGTAAGTATACTTAGGTAATCGTTGAGTACCTACGGTGCACATACGGAATGGTTTCAGGAATACTTGAAGTATAAATATGTATAGCAGATACGTGTGTAAGTTAAGGGGTGAAAGGCCCTGCGCCTTCTGCGCTAACCCAAAGTTCAATAGGCAGTAGGTACCTAATCAGAAGCCATGTGAGGCCAACTGTCATAAGTGCCTTAAAAACAGATGAGGACCATACGTACCTATTTAGTTGACATATCAGGAGTTAGCTACTCTGTAAAAGTAAAGCTGCCAATGTTCACTACCTACATAGAACTTATCGTTTGCATGCGCATTTATAACTCCAAGGAAATTATGAATGCGATAAAAATCACGCGTCTTCAGACGCGAAAATTATTGCTTTTTGCAATAGCAAGTTTTAGAGCTGTAAATAGTTAAGTATTTGTATTTTATAGGAATAATGTAATTTCGCTATTACCTACGATAAAGTAGCATAGCCGTAAGAACATTTTGTTACAACTACAAATTTCTACTACAGCGTGAAATAGACAAGTGTTGCGTTTCTTCTCGTACCTACCTATTGGGGCGTAAGCACACTAAATGTTTATTGTTTAAAACGTTTTATACTGCGTAAGAATGTATTTATACCTACATCATCAAATACATTATGTTAAACTATCACGGTTATTAATTACACAAATAATGTAATTAATTATGGGGTATTCACCAAGGTAATTTAGTGGAACGAGTTCCCGATATAATTGAAGAATGTTTGTAATTTGCTAGTATTATCAGATTTATTAGTTAGGTAAAAGTACCTACGAATACACTGTATATTTATCGTGGTAATATGGTGAAGTGAGGCCCCGATATTAACTCGTAAGTATAATACGTAGGTACCTACCTACTAACTACATACGTGCTTAAATTATGTCGAGGTACTAGACTAGCAGCATTACAGAATAGGGTACCGGACTGGGTCAAAAATACACCATCCTAATTAGTCCGTCAGCTAGATCATGGAAAAATGTTGGACACGTATTTTTTGTTTTTTCATAATATTAAAAATCGTCAAAGATCATCAAACCTCGAGAGTGGGGGGTCGCGACGTCACTCGTAAGTAAAAATCGTACTCACAAGTGACGTCACACGAAACTTCGAAGCGCTGTATCTTCGTCATTTTTTGTTTGTGAAACAAAAGAAAAAATACGTGTACAATATTTTTTGGCAATCTAACTAACGGGCTACTTAGGTTTTTTGAGGATTGTACCCTATTAATGTACTCGTATGTACAGAACACAGCTAGCCAATTAGAAATTAAAGGTACTTTTGATTTGAATCTAAGTTTTTTTTATCATTGAAAGGAACTTCGAATGTCATCTTCACCTACTCCATAGACGCCCTACGAATACACGATTCAATATTGTACATTTACACGTGTGAAAAAGCCCTTATTTCGATCTAGCCGCCGAGTGATATAGATAGACGAGTAACATGATATTAGTGAAAGTGGCGCCGGAATTTTCAACCCAGACATTACAAATGAGACAGACATTAGCATAATTATTAATTCCCCACGTGTATAACCATAACCATGCCGCGCACGACGCGCCATGTCTAAAAATTCGGAACATATTTATCTATACATATCGCACGCTTAATAATAAAGAGAATTATCTCAAAAATTAAGAATTTTGGGAAATGGCGTTTAAAGTTTAGTCTGTTCGACCAGGAGCACAAAATATTAAAAATAATTGATAAATGTCGTATTTTTCAAAACAAAAGAAGGGTAGATAAAAGTAGAAATCCTAACCTTTAATCTGGTATATCAATGTCCATTCTACATTTATAAAAACCCTGAAAAAAAGTGAAAAGAAGAAAAACCCTCAGACTTATTTCAGTTTATGACAAAACTAAAGTAGTAGTTTAATAATAAACTGAAATATCTCAAAATATTTCACAAAAGAAACAAAATATTTTAAAACAAGACTGAAATAAGTACAAATGTCCATTTGGCAATAAAACAAGCTTAAATACTAAATGAAGTTACATCAAAATATTGCACTTTATGATTGTAAATTAATAAATGAAATACTCACGTTTTAACGTTTAAACAGCAATATTCGACTTTAGACAGACATCATAGCCAATCCGTTTGGAACGAAAGAGACGATCGATCTTCCGTTTCACTCAAAATCGTTCGAATTTAACGGCTGTCGAATCTATCCTATTCTTTTCGTATTGTTATTGCGTTTTATTACAAAAGCTCGATTTCCCCAATTTTTCAGTTATTTCTCTTTATTATTAAGCGTGCGATATATATAAAAATCAATGCCACTTTTCGTTGTTAGTGAACTCCTCCTAAACGGCTGAACCGATTTGAATGATTTTTTCTGTATGCGTTTGGGTAAGGCCCTCGATGGTTTAGATTCACAAATCAGCCCGGCAAATGGCGATGCAGTTGATATCTAGGATCTAGGTTATTATCCGAGCAAAGCCGGAACGGGCCGCTAGTAATGTATAAATTAAACATTTTTAAATGTAGATTTCAATAACTTGATATCTTTTTTTTAAAGTATAGAGACGACGAGACGAGCAGGACATGTGCCTGGTGGTAAGCAACATGCCTGCCACATAGCACAGTGACACGCAGCTATTGGATCACGTAGAGTCCAAATCATTACCTAACACTGCACTGCGCTCTTTACTGCTTGGCGGTAGAATAACTGGCAAAGGTGTGATACTTCCCCAGGCCGACTCTTCTATGATATTCTAATAATATTTTGTTAAAAATATTGTTCATGACTTTTTCACTAATTTAATTTTATAGGATAAAGAATTAACTTTATAGAAACACTGCAAATGACTGCAACTATTTAGTTGATGTCTAATGAGAACAAGCGCGGATCCAGGAGGGGGGGTCGTGGGGGTCATGACCTCCCCTGGGCTGGGTCCAGTACCTAGAGGGACCACTAATTAAAAAAACACGTATCGTACAGTTTTGTGGCTTGACTACGTCTATCTGACACAAAGGAGTAATGGAGCCAAAGCTGGATCCGCCCTTTAGTGAGAAAATACTAGTATTATCGATGAGGTTTCTTTTTAGATCTACCTATATTAACGAGTTACCTACTCACGTGCGTTATGGTAGGTCCTGATATTAAAAATGTGTCCTAAATACGTTAGATACTTTTCATACATAACGCTACAAAGTATTTTTTTTACAAAAAACTAGAACTTCATATCATGTCTTCTACCGCCTAACTAAATCGGCTATGGCCTTGCTTTTACCATCTCTATCATTTCAAACGAAAAGAAAAGAGAGAGGAACATCAAAGCGAAGACAGTTTTCGTTCGGCGGTAGACCCCCAGGTCAGGCGTCTCGACCCTGACCTGCATTAAAAGCATGCATGTACTTATCGCACAGTTTTGTGACTTGACCACGACTATGTGACTGGGGGGTCACATAGTCGTGGGGGAGCTCCAGGGGTGGAGGCATAGCTGGATCTGCCCTTAAGAGATTTTATTTTGTAATTTACAATGATAGGACGGGCAAAACATGCTCCTATTTACTAGCAACACGCCTACCGATAACAAGTGATCAATAATTTAGGATGTTAAAGAATCTAACTCACCTCAGCGGTCGCAGACATCGACAAGTGTGGCAAAGCCGAGATAGTATCGCGTTCCTCTTCTTCCATTTATCGTAGTAAGGTATCTGCCGTATGGCTCTGTAATATGTTTCTGAATTCTGCGGAATATAACCCGGGTCCCGCCGATTGGCTATCACCCAGCTCAGCCACATAATACCGTTCCAATACAAGAAGCAGTAGTGTGAGAGACGTAACGTGTTCCATGTTAAAGGGATGCATCGTATCACATACATAGGATACCCCCATAATAAGACTGAAACTAAAAAGAACAGCAATGGCCCTTTAGAGTCTCCCGCGCCTCCGAACAGTAAGGCCCAGAGTTCGGATAGTGGTGGTATCCAATGAGACTTTCTCTTCATTTCTTTCTGGAGCAGTTTCACTACTTCGGCATGGCGGTGGCTTTGTGCGAGCATTAGGGGAGTCTTTCCATTTTTGTCGCGAGGTTCTAGCTCAGCCTTAACCTGAAATTAAATAACTCATGTTAAAGAAATCTACCTGTCAGTGAACAGTGAACGTCGGTCGTAAATGATTATTATGTCTGAAATCTTCAAAATTGTATATTCGGTATCACACGTAGCAACCATGTTCTTTTCATATTGGTTTCGCCTCGCATTCCTTCCTTCCAAGGTAAAATAGACCATTTGTCAAAAGAATACTTCACTAGCTGTATCTCTCTACATAGTCTTTGCTATGATCGAGGATAGCTGTAGTTCTAAGGACGTTGGATCTGGCCGAATTGAGTTTCAGGTTAGAGATTACTCGGATCTACTAGCATTTGATTACCTTTTCGCACAGTAGCCTCACGCAGGTCAAATTCCCTGACAAGCAGGCTAAGTGCAAGGGCGTGGAGCCGAAGTTATCGGTGCAGTGTAGCGGTACTCCCGAGTAGATTAGCAGTCGGACGAGGTCCGCGTGGCCCTTGTACGCAGCCCAGTGCAACGCCGTATCGCCGTTGATATCGGAGAGTCGGGTGGCCGCGCCCATCCCAAGTAAGTACGCCGCCGTGGCCGTCTTACCATACATACACGCCGTCATTAGAGGCGTCAGTCCTGTCCAAAACATTACAAATTTAATGAACCTGACGTAGTTTTTCACATGAGAAAAAGTCAAGGGAATTGTACCTACTATACTTTACTAGTTTCTGAAATTAGATCAGGGTAGGGATTCTAATTGCAATTCGAATGGTTCAAAATCGGAATGACAATCCCTGTCTCTGTCATGCTAAACAGATAAGACAAAGACCGAGAGATGAAATTCCGTGTCGGATGCAACCGAATGGATTTATATAATCGCTACCCTGTAGCAGGAAAAACGGCTAATAACAATAGGGGCGGTACATGGTACCGTCATAAGGGACATCAGATCAAATCTAATTAGAATCTGAATGATTAGAACAACAGCATGAAACAAAATGCAGTTTCCATGCATGAGTCAGTGTTACATGACGATAACATTGATGATAACGTTTTCGTACTTCGATCAATGAAGATTTTTTCGAGTAAGAATATAAATGTAGGTTTTCTGCTTTTCTGCATTGCAGTGATAAGATATAAATCTTAGTTAGTCAATATTATCAACTTATAAAACATCACTTTCTACTCTTTCATTAGCGATATCAAGATATGGAGTTGCAATTAAGTAATAGTAATAATACCTTTAAAATCGGCTGCATTAACGGCTACTCCGGACTGCAACAGAACTTGCACCACCGAAGCGTGACCTTTGCGGCAGGCCCAGTGGATCGGCCGAGGACCCTGACAGAAAATCAGTCTCATATTCACATTTTAATATCTTTGTCACTAAATGTAGGTACATTGTTGTCTTATTAAATTTAATACTTAGATAAACTATAATAGCCTAGAATCAAAGAAAACTATATTAAACTAGGGGCCGATTCCGGCTGCGCTCGGATATTGTCATTTAAAGACTATTAATCGAAATAAAAACTATCCTATCTCTCAAGTTCGACCAGACTGCTCACGGTGTGCCAATTTAATTTAAAATCGGTTAAGTAGTTTAGGAATCCATCGCGGACAAACATCGTGACAGGAGATTTATATTTATTAAGAAGAAGATTATATAACAAATGGCTACTTTATTGTTAATAATATCTTTGAGATAACCATGGGATGGAAAAATAATCAGGTACAAATTACTTTTACTTAATACCTATTTATTAAAACAACAAATCCACTAGAAGCCGGTTCCGACTTCGTTAGTATTGAGCAAGTCTTAAAATATATACCCTATTCCCTATTACAATCTGAAATAATTACCTAGGTACTTAGGTAATACACATTCGCGATAAGTTTTTTCAAATCGGTCGGTATCGGCAAACATATGTAGGTAGTAGGTACATAACCAGCTTTCTTACTCTCTCTCTCTCTCTTTGTCTTTACTATAATATTATTTTATTTCAGCACAAAAACAATTATAGATATAAAATTTAAAACACTGAGAACCTGCCAATGGGTCGGGTGCTACTGGTTTCCCTATTTTAGCAAAATCGCCGATTGTACAGTAGATGGTATAAAATTGCGTTACAATAGATCGAAATTCTTCAAGATCTACAAAGTTGAAAATTTAATGATATCAACCACTTTGACCTAATATTTTGTTGCAGAACATTTTGACAATATTCTTGTATCATTGTATAAACAGCTGCGAAGGCCATTAATGGAACCAAACGTGAGTATGATTACATTTATAACTTATAACATTAACTACTTAACCCGATGACTCAGGTTCGGTAAAACCTTGCATTTCTTATCTCTTCTGTGATATTTATCTTAAATGTTTACTGATTAATCCCTACATTCTTTTGAACTAAAGTTGACTAAATGGGCGTGGAAGCGATAAAATCTTTCGGATTGTTGGTAAGCAGTACTGAGAATTAATCTATTTCGAGTAAATCAACCGGACCGGACGTTAAATAATTAGATTTGTTTGATAAATTGACAAAGTAGATATTGACGTACGTACCTACCTATACTTGAAAAATAGGCACCTAGGTTACAAGCAGATAAGTAACTACATAAATGTGCAATTGCAGATATAATAGATACCTACAGTCAGCAGTGAAATTGCAAGTTTGCAAGTCTGAAATAAATAAAAATGCAAATTTGAAGGAGACATTATTTATGATTTTTGAAGACGAAGCCATCGCACGCTTATCAAAACCACTAATGAGGTATATTCTGACTAGTGTGAGACGAGACCTAATAAGTAGATGTGTAAATATTGGTAGATTTTAGCGGTACCTACCAGCTCCCACGTGCGAGATTTTTTTGAAATGAAAATCTCTTTTGGCGTACCGCACAAGGATGTTTTAGCAGACTTTACTTCGAGTTACATGTAATAATTTTTATTTTAAAATTTTATCAATTAGGTACTTATTCAATAATTTATAACAGTTGTTTCTTATTTTAGTTCCCGTTAACAACAATCCTAGTCTGTCATTCTAAACGGATAAGACTCGATATATACGTGGATAAGACAATGAATGAGAGGTTTGACTCTGTGTCGAAATCAATCCGATTGCGTTGTGAATCAGGGTATTGGCGTCCAATTCTTTTGCTGGAATTGAACTCTGTAAATGATTCCTGTCTTATACAGACCTGTGTCCCAAGGCAAGAGAGGTCAACAGGCGCGGCTCTCTCCACCAGGTACCGCATGACGGCCACACAGCCGTCCAGGGCAGCCCAGTGCGCCGGCGTGTACCCATGCTGGTCCCGCGCGCTCAGCACCTCCACTCCTAGCTTCTCCACGAGTCGCTCGATTTCACACACTTCTCTGTTGAAAAAAAAGAAGAATGAAAAGCGTCGAAGATTTTAAGATAAGATAGAGACATGATCATTGGAGAAGCCTATGTGCAGCAGTGAACTAATATGGATGAAGGTATAGGGTTGATTTTTCGCATATTTCGTTTCTTCAGTCGAAGATATTATCTATTCTATGGTCGAAGGTTGAACTCGAATTGAAATGATGAAAAAAGCGGTGGGTACCCTGATTCACAAACCAATCGGATTGACCTCGGGAATCTAACCTCTTGATCTCCGTCTTTAGAACGGCAGAGACAAGGATTGTCATTCTGAATTTGAATCATTCTGATTGCGTTGTGAAATTGTGAATCAATACAGAGTATCTCCCTACTTAGTCTATGATTAGTACCTACAGAGCATAGCTTTAGATGTAAACTCTTTGGTACAGAGTATCTTCTACTTAGCCTGTGACCAGTACCCAGATCTGACAGCCTCGAAGATGAGGTGGTGTAGGTCGGAAGGGGTGTAGAGGCTGGCCACGGCGCGCGGCGGGGCGGCGGGCGCGTCCGGAGACAGCGGCGAGCACGGGGGCAGCGGCTCCTCCGCCGCCATGGAGCACGGGGGCGGCTGCGGCAGCGCCCACACGCCGCGCGCCGCCCCCGGGCTTGGGTACACCTGCACCATAACAAACACAAAAAATAATTTGGCAGTCATAGGAAATGAAGAAGTTAAAACTTATAACTGAAAATTTGATAGCTTACTTTGGAAACTACGCGGGGGAAACCGGAGGGAGTGGCCTGGTCATCATGGCATGGCCATCTAGAAATGCGTCAGTATTTCCCATTGGCTCACGCATTTCTAGATAGCCATGCCATGATGGCCGGGCCCCGCCGTTTCAAAGTTAAGATAGTTTTAGTTAGGCGGTAGACCCTCCGTTCTCGAAATTTTTCGTGACGAGAAGCAGCCCATGTGATATTCCAGACTACGGGTTTTCTGTGTTCCAAATTTTTGCTGGATCCTTACATATGTTCCGAACCTTATCCCACTTTATGTGGGATCGGTACAACATTTTTTTTTATAGTACTTATAGAGTGACAAGACGAGTAGGACATGTGCCTGATGGTAAGCAACATGCCTGCTACCTAACAGCACAGTGACTCGCAGCTATGGGAACACGAAGAGTCAAAATCATTACCTAACACTGCACTGCGCTCGTCACCCAGAGATATAAGATGTTTTATCTAAGAGCTAAAACATCTTCATCAGGGCATAGACCCTGTTATTTCACTAGAAACATCGCCCTTCAAACTGGAACACAGCAATGTTTGCGTTTGGTGGTACAAAAGCTGGCAAAGGTGTGGCACTTCTCCGTGTCCTCCATTCGTCTTTGTCATTCGTCAAGTCTGAGTTTATTCCTTTCCTATTGTCATTTGTCAAATCTGAGTGTATCCCCTTTCTAGGTAGGTATTCATGTCCCAAAAATGTTTTTATAAATTACATGTACCGCCCTGCGGTCTTACCCACGTTCCTTTCAACCCGTAGGTACCGTTCAGGTGTTCCGACGTATTTGAGCAACAAACATCCAAACTTTGACATTTACAATATCAGCCCTTCTACCGCCTAACTAAATCGGCTATGTCTTTGCTTTTTCTGTCTCTATCATTTCATGTGAAAAGAAATGATAGAGCAATATCGAAACTAAGACAGTTTTAGTTTAGGAGGTTGACAAACGGGTAGGTAGTTGGACTGGTATCTGAGCATCTACCAGCAACTTTGTCGACGTAGAATTTAGAAAACTAAGGAACCTATTTCCTGAAGGAACTACATTTTCGGGATAAGCCTAAATATGTAGTAGGCTAGTAGGTAAGTATTATTCCAGGCTACAATCTCTCGTGAGTTCCAAATTAATCTTTAAAAAGCCAGGTCACACAGAGGCGATCCGATAGCGATAGCGATCCAATAGCGAGACGATATTTTTTGTAATGTTCGAATTTGTATGCAACCTGACACACAGCAAGCGGGCGCGATCCCATACTCGGTATCGGATCGCTATCGCTATCGGATCGCTATCGCTACCGGATCGCCTCTGTGTAACCCGGCCTTAACAATATTTATCTATCCGTTCGGTTATTACGTTATCGAGTAAAAATTAAAAACAAAAGTATTAATGGCTTTATAGTGGAGAACTTAAACTAGTATCAGTATCATATTGACACTATTTTTACTACGATAGATTTGCACACGACCGCCATCTTTTCTGGACGTCTACCTACTCTGTTTCTACGAAAACGAAATTTCGTCAAAAAAGTCGCGACTTTCCTACTCTCGTTCTACTTCGTTTCGTCCGATACAACATTGTTTGACGCTTAAATGTTCTAAGCATACTCTAATTAGAGTAGGCTTAGAAAAATTAAACGGACAAAACGACGGATCGAAGTAAAATCGGAGTTGGAAAGTCACGAGTTTATTTCGAAATTACGTCTTCGTAGAAAGAGAGTAGACGTCCTGATGTTAAGCGACGATGCGGTCAACGATGGACTGTACTAACCTAGAATAAACCGATTCAATATCTAATTGAATTGACATCAAGATTGTAAAAATCCGGAAAATCCACTCGGGCAACGCATTCCGCAGCCTAGAAGTTCTTATCACAAAAGTGGAGTCAATTGAAACACACGTGATGCTACATTCATAGGTTGCGATACGCGATGCTACTAACTTACCTACATACCTAGTTTTGCAGAAAAAACGCTGATACACATCACCACATCAGTTTTAAAATTAGTAATATTTTTAAGTTTTTTTTTGTTTCAGTAAAGAGTGACGAGACGAGCAGGACATGTGCCTGATGGTAAACAACATGCCTACCACATAACAGCACAGTGACACGCAGCTATTGGAACATGAAAAGTCCAAATCATTAGCCAGCACTGCACTGCGCTCGTCACCCAGAGATCTAAGATATTATATCTCTAAGCCCTGTAATTTCTCTGGTATAAGTATACCTCAATTAATAAGAAAAACTGGCTAAGGGCGAGTCAAGCACGTCCAGTATGGAATACGGAACCCTAAATATTATAGCAACAAAACTCTTTTTAAAGGCAGTAGGTATTAGGCAGGGTTATTTACCATCATCAGTTCGTTTCGGCCACTCCGTTTTACATAAAGTATTTTCCCACGGATGACTTATACTTCCTTCTGTCTATAATTACTAATCAAGTTCGTTGATTTAGATTTAAATATTCCTGATGCCTTTGATATAGCAACGATCTACATACTAAGATGTTGATATTGACCAGTAGATAGGTCAAATAAAATTAAAAACTTGGTTTTACTTTTTTTTTCTGAATAACTAGGTTAGGTCTAACTAGGCCTAGGTTCACCTACTCACTTTAATAGATAAAATTTGCGAAACCAAATATATCTTAGGTACCTAATACTATGATGGGTAAGAAACACAAAATATCATAGGTATAACTTTTTTAAATAACCGCTGGACAGATTTCGATAAAATTTAAATGGATCATGCGGAATCCTTTCTGTTTGGGTGCTAAAAAAATCCAAATCAGTTCAGTCGTCTACCTACCTACCTACCTAGTCGGGGGATTGTTACGGATAGAAAACAGCAAAAATAAGGCGGTTAAAACACTTGTTTCGATGCGTTTGTAGCTAGATAGTCGTGTGTTTACACCTAGGTTTTCTAGAAATAATTACTAGTGGGTATATCTAGGTATATATATAAAAGCGAAAGGTCACTCATCACACGAAATCTCAGAAACTACAAATGCTAGGAGTCTGAAATTTTGCATGGAGGTGTATTTTAGCGCGTAGGCGCTCACTAAGACGGGGTTTTGCGAAATTCAACCCCTAAGAGGCTGAATGAAACAAGGGATGAACGGTTGTATGAAAATTCGTAATTTTCAACGTTATCAAATTTTGTATCTAGACACTTCGCACGAAGCAATTACATGTTTGTTCTATTAATTTTGTAATTTCAAACTGTACGGGGTGAAATTGGAGATGAAATCGGTGGATGAGGGACGAATGTCTCTTACGCTTTCAAACCTAAACAACTGAACCGATTTTGATGAAATTGTATAAAATTGATTTATTATAAGCTGTTTTAGTAACCGTAAATGTGTCTGGGTATACAAATAGGTACTGTCTGAGTTACCTTAGTATTTATTTCGCGCGGACGAAGTCGCGGGTACCTAACAGCTAGTTAGATATAAGCTTGTTACTCATAGACCCGTCACGAAGTGAGTCAGACTGATCATAATGACGCCGAAATATGTAAAGGTACCTACCTACCTATCAACAGACGAGCTAGGAGTCTATCTAATGTGCTAGAAATCTAGAACGGCTATTAGCTAATTATCGATTACTAGCGTGAAACCCAACATTTCTAAAAGGTATTTCGTTTGTCCAAATACCATTTTGGGTATATAGTAGTCAAACTGTTTATATAATTTATTCGGCCGCTAAATCTGTACCAAAACACTGCGTGGGTCCGCATACATTTTACCAGCTCGTGGTGCGGCCCGCTACGTAAAACTTAATGCTAGACAAGGCAATATGGATACTAGCGCGTGACCTACTTCGTAAAACAAACAAATTAATACTGTTAATTAGAATCGCTCGTCGTGTTGTCGAGTTATTTGCAAGTGAAGAGATGTAGAGGATCGTACCTTGCTACTCACGGTGAGGCTGACGCCTCCCGCCGCTGCAGGAGTCTCCACTTCCGCCAGGGCAGCCGAGTGCACTGAGAAACAATACCCCCACAATTTGTTATCCTAGAAACCACTATTAGTTATTTTTCTACGCAGGAGAGCGAACGTTGCGTGCCACGATGGAGTTAACACGATATCGATCCCGCATGCGCATTTCAAATACACCATTCGCGGTTTCAATTATATTTGAATTGGAATAGCTCAGCTGTTTTTATAGAAAGTTACAAAGTTGATAAACTTTGTTGTATCGGCATAACTATGTCCCGAATGCGTGTCAATACGTTGTTAGGTAATACGGCTATCGTATCAGGAATATAACGAAACGAAAATTAGCGCATGGCGCATAGGCCTGGCTAAGTTCGCAATATTTTGATTCAAACCACTGCAGTGCAGTAGTTACTACAGATCGTATAATTTATCGATACCTAGCTCATTAAGATCAAAGAGATTACCGAATGTTAATGAAGGTACGGAATTTTCAGAAATACTAAGTATTGATAAAAAGAGGCATTCAATCAAATCAATTCTTTGAATAGTATTATCTGCAAGATATGGAGTAGGCAAGGGTACTTCGTTCTCAAGTACATTAAACATGTCGTAATTTTTATTTATTACATCATAATCATAACATACAAATGAGAATTATAGTAAACCAAAATTCTTTTTATAATCCAGTTTGACATTATTATAATATTGAATGTAGGTGTAAAAGCCTTTTATTTATTTGCTCTAAGTTAAAAATCCTTATGTATTTTTTATTTAGGTACTAAAATACATTTTTCAGTAAACAAATATGTAGGGGTTTTCTAATTACCTACCAAAGAGCAATAGAAAGCTAATATACACCTTGAAGGCCAAAAGTAAATTCAATTGATCAACCAATATAAGCTGGAAGAAAGCACACTCAACTGACTCAACATGCTGCTAACAAATTCAATACAGAAATAAGGTGAACTTAATAAAAACACATATTAAAATCGTGAAAATGAACTTTAATTCAGCAAATTTTATACTAAATGTATAAATATGATATAATCTAGATTTCGTTTTCACTACCTAAATAGACATCATTGTTATAAAAAGTGTACAACTAAAACTAGTAGCTGATTAAACATCTCAATGTGGCTTATCAATTAGTAAGATCTCATAAAGCACTTTCATTTATTGGTTTTATTATACTTAAATAATAGATAAAGATAATGAAAGCATAAGGCTTACCACCGATGTTGAAATACCAACCAACAAACTTTTCAAATACAAATCTTAAACTTCTAGTAAACTTGAAACATTTAACGAGCAAACTGAATAAATTATTATTCATAAACAAACTTAACAACAATGTCGATAGCTCAAAGTAATATAATCATTTTTAACAAGAGTCAAATAACCACTCACTTAAAGTTAAAGTGTACACGTAGAGTTATAAATACTATTGCTTTTGCAGTGTTACGCCAATCAATAAAATGATATCATTTTTGCCTATGTCTTACTGTATTGATATTGTAAAGTTTAATTTAAGTCTTATTATTCAGCATTATCTTTTTTGAGTTTTGAAACTCACAGACAATGGCTGCGAATGGAGAACATACCCATTCAGTGCTTGTATCGCCATCGCAGCCTGGTCATAATTTCTCATGGTAACAAACCCGAAGCCTTTACTTTTGTTAGTCTGATGATCCTTAATTATCTTAACAGATACAATAGCACCATAAGGACCAAACAGCTGCCAAAGTGTCAGCTCCTCCACTTCTGGAGCAATATTATAAATATAAATGGACCATGTGCTCGGGGAATTGTGATCCCCCATAGCATTAAAATGATTGATCCAATGATAAGGCTTCACAAGTACATTCTTAACAAAAGAGTTATTGTTATTGTTTTTATGTTTATTAGGATTACTTTTATTGGCATACTTAACTGTTAAGGGGTGTAGAAAACCAGGAGGTGTGGTGGCATTAATATTTTGCATGGCTCTTTCTGCTTCATATTGGTGCTCATATAAAACGAATGCTATACCTGCAGCTATGCGAGAATTAACTATTTTCCCAAATTGTGCGAATAGTCCGTGTAAATCCTGCAAGGTCAGTTCGTTGGGCAGGTTACACACGTAGAGGTTCCAGTCCGCTTCTGGCTTCGAGGGGGGCTTTAACTCAGGATTGAGAAGCGCGTGCGACACCTTCAGCGTCTTGTTCTGCATCAGGAGTCCGTTGAAGGCCTTCCGTGCTTTCGTTGCGTCCTCAGCACGAGAGTACTCGACGAACCCATATCCTCGGTTGGCTATCAATTTACAGCTTTCCAATTTGCCCATTGTCGAAAACAATGAAAACATCATATCCTGGGTCATGACTTCAGGAATGTAATTGACGATAAGTTTGGTGGGCGATTCATCGGGTCCAAATTCATTATTTCCATGACAATTACCGTCTTGACACGATTCCGACATTTTTTAATTTGTTGTCGGAAAATGACATTTCACGTACTGAGATGAGTTTCGTTCAAAAACACGATATCTTCACATATTTAAATTTAAAGATAAGTTGATAAAATGTTTGTTAATTTATGATAAATGAAATTATCGATTAAATTAATGATATTTTCACGAAAAAGACTGTATACTCACACAGATATGAGATAAGTAATAATACTAACTGGAGTATTTGTACGCGAAACGATGGATTTGGAGTGTGTTCAAAGACAATGCGATAAAATTAATGGAACCCCTAGACATAACCAAATGTAAGTCATAGATAACAAAAAATATGCATAACAATCGACTGAAATAGTCGATGTAAAAAGTCGAGTCAAGTCGCTTTGGACTCTGGAGATAAAATACTTGGAGAATCTCCAATGGAGATCAAAAGAAGTTGTTATGCTGTGGTGTTTTGTGATTTCAAACTACCGGGACTACATACTTTCAAACTACATCATCTTGAGACTACTATAAGTACTTAGGTAATATCAAAGAAAATTCGTTTCGGAATGAATTGTCATCTAGCTGTGCCCGGTGTTTCACGCGCGTTTTAAGGGTTGTTTGTTTCGCGTAACCTAGTTTATTTTCCTAATGTAAAATTAGCCTAAGTTATGCATTAGAAATTAGAACATCAGCTATCTGGTAGTGAATGCCCCGTCATAATCGGTTTACCCGGAATAGACAGACAAAAATTGTAAAAAAAATATTTCGGTATAAGTATGGACCATCTAAATATTCATAAGCATATATGTAGCATGAAGCGGTTATTTTAATACTTAAGTATTAAAAATAGACTCTTCAATTGTATTTCTTTGTAAGAAGTATATATTTCATTTGATTACACACCTACTAATGAAGTACCTTACTAACATGTATACTCGCACAATGTAGTTGAAACTTTGAGGACTACGAATAATTGGTCTGAGAGATGAAATGGTTCAAACACGATATCACACTTGATTGCACCATGTCTGTCGTCGTCACGCCGTATCTCTTCATGATGGACAAAGGCATTTCCCACAAAAAAAAGGCGGATCCAGCTTTGGCTCCAGGGATTAGGGTCACATGGTCGTGGTCATGTCACAAAACTGTACGATAAGTATATGCATGTTTTTTTAATTAGTGGTCTACCTATGCCCCCCTACGTGACCTCCATCAGCCCCCTGGAACCGCGCTTGTAGGTATATTAGTACCAATACCTATATCTACTTTGGTCTTGTAGTCCAGTAACTTTGTCGCCTGAAAGTATGGAGTAGTATGCGTTAAATCCGGTAGATCTGATTTTTTGCAGACTTGTTTATGATGCCTTATGATTAATCCAAGTTTGATCTCGAGCGCCGAACGCAACTTTGTCAAAAATTGAAAATACCGCGAAAAAATCGTTTATTTTTCAAATTTTGGCGATTATAACCCTAAACGACTAAATTTTGGAAAAACTTTCTCACAGCTTTTATAAAGTAGACTAAATTTGCTACAATGTGATACTAGAATTGTCTCTGTACACCCAATAGTTTCTGAGAATAAGTCTTTCAAAATTTATAATTTTTTTCGAACTTCGCATTTTTTTAACTCCTACTTGACCACTTTATGGCACAGTTACTGCGGTTTTTAACCCCCGACCAACATTTTACATTTTTCGACAAACAGACTTCGACGTCAAACTTGTAACCCCTCTTTTTTTGGTCGGGGGTTAAAAACCGCAGTAACTGTGCCATAAAATTATCAAGTAGGAGTTAAAATATTGCAAAAATTGCGAAAATCGAAAAAAATTATAAACTTTGAAAGACTTTATTGAGTGTACAGAGACAATTCTAGTATCATATTGTAGCAAATTTAGTCTACTTTATAAACGCCACAAGAAAGTTTTTTCAAAAACTAGTCGTTTAGGGTTATAATCGCCAAAATTTGAAAAATAAAATCGTTTATTTTCGCGGTTTTTTCGATTTTCGACAAAGTTGCGTTCGGCGCTCGAGGTCACAAACTTGGATTAATCATTAGGCCAACATCATAAACAAGTCTGCAAAAAATCAGATCTACCGGATTTAACGCATACGTACTGTAATGTATAAAGTTACTGGACTACTTGATTAAATATTGACACAACAGGTTTTATGACAATCCAGATAATAATACAAACTTCATAACGACCGATGTTCAACCAATAATGATATTCATAACTCAGGGAAATAAAAACAGTCCATCTTGCACCCTCATAAATACACATATATTTTCTTAAATGATCAACTAAAGTACACCAAAGGGTAGACAGAAATCACAGAAATTTAAAATGAGTAAATGCAGTTTTTTTTTTGGCAAAAATATACAGGGTTACACAGAAAGCGAGTCACAAGTCATGACGTTTGCGTTGACATTAAGCGTAAAAACACGAAAACAGTAAGTAATTACAAACAAAAATCATAGTTAGGTAAGTATATAAATATTTTACACTTATTTTTGTTGTTTATGTTAGATACCATAGTTAAGGTTATGACGATGAACGCGACGCGTATCATTTGACTTGGACGGTACTTATTTTATTAAGAGTTCCCTTGAAGGACAGATCTCTTAGATTTGGCATCAAATAACCTCTATTGAGCTACTGTGAAGCACATGTTGAGGTCGCGAATATTAAGATTGGGACTCCCTGAAAAAACTCCAAATCAAGTATGCAGACAGATAACATCTGACAAAATGGGCGTAGAACTGGGTATGCGAGCGACCCAAGGCCGTCCTTCGCTATTTTAAGAAACTCGGCTGGTTTGGGTAGGAAGTTCACCATACACTCCTAGCGGGACGTCTGAGCCAATCAATCAATCCCAACCTGAATTAGAATTAGCCTCTACACTATATTTTTGATTTCTATACTATTACCTGCCGAAATTTGAGGTAGCGCAGAAATCGCGCGGCCTTAATGACATGGTAGGTACTTCTTTCTGTGTAGGCCTTTGTATAAAATATAGATACTACATCAGCAATTAGTTGTTTCTTAGAATTGATCAGGTAAGATAGTTTTTACATACTCACGCTTAGTTAGCGTGTGCGATACCAGATAAAGTATTAATATTCTGATGAATTCTGAGAATCATACACAATTAAGTGAGAAGCATAAATGCACATTTTTATTATATAAGTACTTAACATACTTTGTAATGTATATATTATTTTTATTTTTTTATAGATAATAGCGACACTTAATATTTTAAACGTAAATATCTACTAATATTACACAATGTGGGAAGGTATACATAGGTCTAGAACTTTGAGGAAAGGTATACAATGTCCTAAGGGAAGTTTTCAATGTCATGAACAAATATGGTTCTATAATATATTTAATTCTTGACAATATTATTTTTTATTTTTTGGAATAAATGCATAGTTGTGATCTCAAGTGACTCACCAACAGTGAGTCGTAAATAACCATTCACAAGTTCTCACTAATACATTTATAGCGTAAATTTCAAAAGCTTTAATATCTTAAATAGGTCCAATATACAATTATTAAATGTTTTAAAAATATCACATGAATCTTTTCAACGGTAATAAGGATACTAAGGAACAGTTTTTTTTTTGGTTTTTGTACTAATAACAACTTAGGGTAAACATCCCTTTCTTTATTAAATCTTTTTATAAATAAATGTTTTTAATATTAAATAACAAAATGAACGACTAAAACGCAGTGTTTGCGCTAGCAATGAAGCCCTAGGACGAAATTGTTGCATTACATTACATACTTTAGTTCTTTAGTACAATGTCCTTCGGATATCATTAAGGAATACTTCAGTGGCACAGACCGTCAACGGTCATATTTATGTGGTGGCTCAAGAGTCTCTATACCTATTTCGGGGCAGTCACGTGTTAATCATGATTTGAATAATGTTCTTTTTATGAAATACAGTCACAAAAAGATATCACTGTATTTATTTCTAAATTTCATATTATTTTAGCTAGATCTAGAGTGTATGTATTTTTCCTGAATCAATAGGTCATGATTTGAATAAGTCACCATACATTAAAACATGTAAAAATATGGACGCGAATACAGTTGCGGCTAAGTAGCACAATTTAATTATTGCTAACTGGCTGATTCCAATTAGCTGTTTTTTTATTATCTACCCGACGCAATAAGTAAACAACAAATATTTCGACGAATCACAACGCATGATTCAAGTTACGTCAAATAGGTATAATGAATTGTGATTGGTCAATCAGTCATCTTGTTTATTTCTTTCTAAAACATGCATAGTCCATTCACATGATGCATAATTAAAGTTTAGTTTAGCGCATAGTTTGATTCAGATCTAAAGGTGCAAATAATAAATTATATCAAATATAAATTCTAAAAAAAAACGTAACAGAAAAATAATTATACAATTATCTACACAGCTGCAAATAATACAATAGAAAAATACCGACAGGCACATACTTATAAAATAGTAATTTCATAGGAATGTAAAATAATCACTTTTAGATTAGATCTATATAACATTGATTTATCTTATTAATCATCATTACATGGTTTAAAATTAAAATATATTTTCTTAAAATGTAACACTGAATACAAGATTAAATCCGTTTACAAGCTAGTAATAACTTAATTTCTTTGGATTACATATCTATTCAGGATTTCTATGTCTACTATATAGTATTAAATTTATTTAATTCATTGTGTGATGTCGTAGCGTCAGTTTTACTTTCTAAGTTCAAAGTATTTTGTATAAATGCTAAGCTTTCATGCATAGTTGACGAAAAATAAATAACTGTTTGTTAGTGAGAGCAATTTGTTGAATATCCATTTTGTAAGTCTGTACAAACTGGTACAAATAATTATGACCGCTTATGAGGTTACGCATAAAGGGTGTAAAATACGAAAAAGTATTTAGTGCTTCTTATTTACAAATTCTACTAAAATAGTAGAATTTATTATACTATAAATTCTACTATTTTAGTAGAATTTGTTTCGGTTTCCAATTCAAATTTGCATCTGCTAAAAAATTCTGGATCGAAACATGATTTCTTCTAGCTTTTTAAATAATCCCTTTCTGCGTAACCTGGAATTACGTGCTGCTCATAAAGCAGATAAAGGGATAACGACTTCTTTAACAGAAAGGTCGTGCAATATTTGCTATGGTAAACTATTGATAAGTACGTGTTTTCCCCAAAATAGATTTCAATTGTAAAATATTTATATCTATTGATATATATATTTTTAGAACATATTTTTTGGTTATTCACAACTTGATCTCTACATAATAGTACAAGACTAAAATAAGCTTTATACGTCAAAGAAATAACTTTTTAGAACACTAGTTAACCGAATTGAAAGAAAAATAATGCCCTAAATGCCCTACAAATACTGTAAGACCTTTCTAATGCATCTTGTCTACTGAATTATATTGTAGAGATACAGTTAAGAACAAAAAGTGCTTAGAATTGGAGCAACTAAACCTTTTTCACCTTATTAACCTGATACTACGATTAGACATTTGCGGCACGGCAACAAATTACGAGTCAAGATAATGTCAAATTATAACATTTAAAACGTCAGAATGACTAATTGTGATTAGTTATATTTTTTTCAATTTTGTATAAGGTAATAGTGGACAGTACATTACAGCATTACACGTAATCTGGTAAAGCAAGCATGTATACAATTACACTAAGCAATCAATTAACTATCGAACACTAGCTCCGCAGCTACGTACAATTATTGTCATGTAATATAACATCTTTGGTATTCGCAAGTAGTTTACATCTGGTTAAATAATTTAAACACTCCAAAATAATTTTTCTATGCTCGCATAAGTACCGAAAAAGAAGCCAGTGATTCCAAAGAGAATGATAGCGATGTCCTTCCATAGTTTCCAGTCGTGTTTTCCGAGTTGGTCCGGCCACATGGTCATAATTTCGATTATTGGCGGGAAAATGAGCGCCAACGCCGAACTGCTGAAAGCCCCGACCAGCGAGATTATTCCACTCAAGTTCGGGATGAGTGCGGCGGCCGAAACTGAAACACGAGACCGTTTAATTACTCGTAGCTGAGAGATAAAGTTACGATAACAGAACTATTTGCTCTGATGGTACAGTTAGGTCATACGTGCACTAAGGCCGCGTTTTTGTTCTAGGCGTAGTGGTAGCGTGAAAGGCGACGCTGGCTGCTGTTTCATCAAAAATAACATAAACAGGATTTGGAGAAAATACAGAGCCAGTAAGTTCCGTTCGCAACCTCACTTGATAAATCTAATAATAAAAGACTTAGCTGATTTAAAATATATACAAATCGGGTATAGGTATAATTTTTCTTTTTTTATATTACCTATGTAACACGCCTACATCAACATAATAGCCACACACAGATTATGCGTCTCTTCGGCCAAAACGATATACTTAATTAATTATAGTTGTTCTTATGATTAATAAATATGTACTTATGCTAAATGATACCACACGACATATTTACCCGTACCACGGGGTACGGGTACAATATGTATTTTTATTCCTTTCTATTTAATGTTTCTCTACATTGACTGTATTTTTTTTTACTATTACAGGTTCACCATTGACCGCCAGGTCAGGCGAGAGCCTGATGAAGCTTGATGAAGTGAAGATGCGATCTACGATGAAGCGTGCTTACATAGAAGAAACCGATTGACTCTCGACTTGAAGAGAGCAAGATTGTAAACGATCGGAAAAACCTACTCAGTCAACGCATTCCACAGCTTAGAAGTTCTTTTGACAAAGGTGGCGTCAGACCTTCTCGTCCAAACGTCAAACGATGTCGCTTTTGGTATCTAATTAACGTCAGAAAAGTATATAGAGTTATTAACGCTTACGCCTTACGCTCAGCCGGGCTGGCAATGTGGCGTAATTTGTTCACTCTATCGTTTCCACCGCGATAACCTCGAGACAGATCACATTTTTAAAGCAGGTTGTTTTTATCATTATTTGACTCATTTGTAACGGGGATACCATATTTACCTAAATATTTGTTTAGTCACGAAAACAACCTAATTCAATATGAATTTGTTTAGGTACTTTGCTTTTTCAAATGATAGGTAAGGCCAGATATTGACACGCTGGGCAGTCCGAACTCTTGGGTGGTCATAAAATAACGTACTGTGGTATATACTAAGTAGTTACGCCTGGTCTAGTCGGGAGAACGGCGATTGCCGATCCGGAGTCCCTGGTTCGAGTCTCAGGCGTAGCACTGTCTATTCGAAGTCATGAGCGTAATAAAACCGCTAACTTTAAAAGGACGAAGGTAAAACTTCGAGAGAAAAACCGACATATATCTAGAAGCTTTCGAGGTCATGCGTCTCCTACCAACCCGCACTGGCCCAGCGTGGTGGATTATGACCTTGACTCTCTTTTTGCGAGAGAAGTCCCCGAGTCCCAGCAGTGGGGACATTTAGACGCTGACGCTGAGTATTGGTCTTAATAAATAGTTCAACGATCTTGTAGATTTGCTAAGTTTTTTACGGAGTAAATAAATGACGACTTCATTTTTAAGGAGTAACTAACGTAGTATTTTTGCGAGATTTTGTTACTAAGTCTAATATAGAGGTGCATTTATACTTACATGTGATTGTAATCAGCACTACTCGCGTCACCGCCTCGCCGTATTTGAGAGCTTGTTCCGAGTTCAGTCTCGATTTGACGAAGGGCCACACGATATTCATGGGCACGTAGAATTGTAGGCCGTAAGACAAGAAGATGGCTGCTGCCATCACCGCTCTCACGCTTTGAGCTAGTCTGTAATTATAATAAGAACAATCTATAAGCTGTTTTTGTACCTAATATAGTTTCATGCTACTATCTATCTCTCTACTATATCTATTTCAGAAGATAGTTTTTGTACTAGGACGCATTACGGGTTGGATTATGTTTACCTATTCTGCGCACTGGTACAAAGCCAACCAGGTGGATAATCTTTGACTCGCTCTTAGTGAGAGAAGACCGCAAATCTAAGTAACGGGAACATAAAGTGAGCTGCTTTGTGTAAAATACTTGTCTTTTTAACAAACTTAAACCGATAATTTTAATTTAAAAAACCAGACTGCAAAAAAACAACAGATAAAAAACATTATGTAATACAATATGCTATCTAAGGACACTTGGGCTATTGAGACTAATCTAACGATATCTTAATAGTCAAATACCATCATGGGAATAAAAATAAAATAAATTTACAAACATACAAGACAAAAGACGGGTAAAAAGGAGGTTTTTTGTATGTCTCTTACGCGATAGTCATTTTGATGGTTATTGTTTTGCTTGATAGATCATAGTCCAGAGGTGGTCTCATTTAAATTTTATCGAAATTGGTGGGGTGGTTTTTGAAATATGAACACAAAATTAAAATTTGCTTTCATATACCTCGATGATGGCTTCTTATGAAATTTGGTCGACTGTCTGAATTTAATTTTATTTGAGTTGGTTTTAGTTTTTTTTGGAGAAATTAAATTATTTAACGTTCCGTTTGACGCGATCGCGAGTATTGTCCTAGTTTTAATAACATATCACAGAGAAGACTTCATTGTTTTTAAATTTCAATTTTCTAGAGATAAGTGTAGTTCACAACTGCTGAGTTTCCGGGTGAAATGGCAAACGGCCCAGATAGCCGCGATTACAATACAAAGAGAGGTCGAACTGCAAAACACGAATCATATTTCCCAGAATGGTCGTCACATACACGATACACGTTATTAACTGTTTATTTGGTTCACTTTCATCTGCTCCAAAATAATATACAACCCAATTAAGATTATAATTATCTCACCGAAACTATTTATGTATACAAACGGACAGATCAAGCATACTTGATGATCAAGTATAAGTAACTACCTGAATAGTGGACAGGTTTTTAATGTAAATATCTAAACATATATATGATCAAAAATTGCATTGTTTCCGAGAAATTTGTATTGATCAATTTTACAATTGTTTTTCAGCTGGTTGTGTTCAGTAACGGGAGCAGATAATGCTGTTAAAATTTTACCAATCTAAAAAATAACAGTGTATATCGGTGGACATTTCCCACACTACACCATGTAGCTTTAAACTAAGCAAAGCCTATGAGAGCCAGACATACACCTATTTATGTAAACTTGCGCTAGCAGCGTGTCGTGGTTTTACCCGCGCAATTCTTGTTATTATTACAATCTGTCTTACAACTTTCAACCTTATCTGTTAAGCTGTTGTGATGTGATTTAGCAACAAACACAAACTTGCTCATTTATAGTCATCATTCGCCTACCCTTATCCCACTTTAGGTGGGGTAGGTAGAACATGTACGTTTCCTTCATTCTCCATTCATCTCTGTCATTCGTCAGATCTAAGCTCACTCCTTTCCTATTCATATCGTCTTTCACACAATCTATCTACATTTTTTTTGGTCGACCTCTCCCATGGCATCCGTCTACATTCATATTCAAAACTCTTTTGGTTATGTGGTCTTCATCCCTACGCATAACATGCCCAAACCACGATAACCTACTTGTTAACCTTTCTGTCACGGGTGCTACTCTCACACTTCCCCTAATACGAGGGTCAAACTGAAAGTTCTTAGAAAATCAAAAACTGATTACATTAGCCAGTTATTAGTTTTATTATATCTTTTCAAAATATTGTCCATTCACGTCAATACACCGCTGCATGCGATGGAACCACTGGGAAAAGCACTTTGCCCACTCGTCCTTAGGGGTCTCTTCAATGGCATCGCGATACGCAGCCACCGCTTCTTCAGCATTCATAAACCGCTTTCCTTTAAGTTTTTCTTTAATTTTTGAAAATAAATAAAAATCACAAGGCGCGAGGTCGGGGCTATACGGCGGGTGACCCAGTAATTCAACGTTTGATGTCGCCAAATAGTCGATCGTTCGCTTGGCGGTGTGCGATGAGGCGTTGTCGTGGTGAAGGAGGATCCTACTGCGAGGTCGTTTCTCTCGAACTTTTTCCAAGACAAGTGGCAAACAATTGGTAGTGTACCATTCTGCAGAAACTGTTTTTTGATCCTCTAACACAATTGTTGCGAAATGACCTATCCTTCCAAAGAACGAGGCCACCATTTTTTTCCCCGCACTTCGATCTCTCTTCACTTTAGTTGGCAACTCCTCGAAAGGAAACACCCACTGAGCAGATTGTCTTTTGGTTTCAGGATCATAACAGTAAATCCAGCTTTCGTCACCTGTTAGTATGTCGAACACAGCATTTGAGTCACCTCCGTTAAATCTTTCAATCATTTTACGGCACCAATCCACACGATGGAGTTTTTGAGCCTCAGTCAAATTATGAGGTATCCACCGGGCGCAAAGCTTCCTGACCGCTAAATGTTCGTGTAGGATTTTGTGCACTTAACTCATACCGATGCCTAAGCTTGTCCGAATCTGCTGATAGGTCACTCTTTTGTCAGTCTCTATCATACGCCGCACAACACAGATGTTATCTTCAGTCGTCGCCGTAGAAGGCCGTCCCTCACGTAAATCATCAGTGAGATTAGTGCGACCACGTTTAAACTCATTAAACCAGTTGTAAACAGTCGCACGAGATGGGGCTTCATCGTGAAAGGCCAATCGTAGTCTATCATAACTTTCTTGTTGACTTAAATGACATCGAAAGTCATAAAAAATCATTGCACGAAAATTTTCTCGTGTTAAATTCATGTTGACGTGACACAGACAATTTTCAATTTGCCGCCAAATCGTAAAACAAATGACAAATGAATGAAGTATATACTCAGTAATATTGGCAAAGAGTTCTATTTTCAAATTATAGAATTATTTTTTTATTATATTGTTTATAAGTGGCCAGTTCTAAGAACTTTCAGTTTGACCCTCGTATACTAATTTCTAATCCTATCCATTCGCGGCATACCACATATCCATCTCAGCATTCGCATCTCCGCTACATGCAATCGTCTTTCATCCGATCCTTTGGTTGCCCAACATTCAGATCCATACATGACGACAGGTCTTATATAAAAATATTGGTGGTGGACGATTCACACACATCACCATCTGACCCCAAACTAAGCAAAGCTTGTATGATGGCGGCCAGATAGCTGATATAATATTTATACATAGTTTTAAAATTTGTAATTATTATACATAGAAACACCCAGACACAGTGCAGACTGGCCTCGTGGCTTAGTTGGTAGTAGCTCTGCCTGCGAAGCCGAGGGTCGTGGGTTCGATTCCCACCCAGTGCAAATATTTGTGTGATGAATTCAAATGTTTGCACTGTGTCTGGGTGTTTCTATGTATAATAAGTATGTATTTAAAACTATATAAGTATTGTATCAGCTATCTGGCCGCCATCACACAAGCTTTGCTTAGTTTGGGGTCAGATGGTGTTGTGTGTGAATTGTCCACCAATATTTATATTTATATTTTATATTTGAATTTGAAATACATTTGAATTCATCACACAAATATTTGCACTGGGTGGGAATCGAACCCACGACCCTCGGCTTCGCAGGCAGAGCTACTACCAACTAAGCCACGAGGCCAGTCTATAAATATAAATTTGTAATATTAGCACGATATACTTACCATACACGCTTACCGCTCTCAACGAGTACCTACACCGACAGTTACTTACTATCAGACGGGCTGCCGATTTATTTGCCACTTTTACTAAAAAATCAAGGAAAAAATTTGCGTGATCGCACTTACAAGGTTGTCGGCAAGTTCAGCGTAATGCTACCTTCTACGCGGTCGCCGTATTTCAAGTACCCAAAGAATCCGATAGCCGTGTACAGGACGGCTACGATTACCATCCCCGTGTTGAGAACTCCGTTCCATCCGCCGAAGTCTTCCGGGGTTCTCATGTTGTTTTCTAACGGCAACACCTGGAATGTTTAATGAAATCATTTTTCATACGCTGAAAATAATCAACAAGATAAATAAAATTAAAAAAAACCGACATTCTATTGCTGCTGCCATTTTGGATTTTAAAAATGACATTTTAAATATATACACGGGTAACTCACGTTTGATATAGTCAGTCCAGACCGACCATCCGAGTTCAGTGCTAAACGAGCTGCGTACATGCACTCTCCTTGAATAAGATCGCCGGACGCGATCGAAACTTGAGTCGGACTGGACTGACTATATGAAACGTGAGTTACCCGTGTATATATTTATTTAAAATGTGTAATAACCACGTTAGTTTTCATACTGAAATATATATCATATACTATGGCATATTTAGTATGATATAATAGTATTTTACGATTTAAGCCTTTTCATTTGATACCCATATTGAGGAGTTCTGGAAAAAAATGTTTATCACCATTTTGTCGTGGCGGCCATTTTGGATTTAGAAATTATTCAGTATAGTATCCTACTAGTCAAACCCTTTCGTTTGATACCCATTTTTAGTAATGTAAAAATATGTAATGCGACATTTTGTACCGGCGGCCATCTTGAACCGATTTTCATCAAACATAGCACTCAACTAATTCACCTTTCAAACGAAAAAATCAAAATCAGCTCATCCGTTCGAGTGCTACATTTTGTTTTTAAATAAAGACAAGACGAGCAGGACGTGTTCCTGATGGTAAGCAACATGCCTGCCACATGATAGCACAGCGACACGCAGCTATTGGAACACGAAGAGTCTAAATCATTACATAGCACTGCACTGCGCTCATCACCCAGAGATCTAAGACGTTATATCTCTAAGCCCTGTAATTTCTCTGGAAATATTGCCCTTCAAATGTTTGCACATTACTGCTTGGCGGTAGAATAACTGGCAAAGGTGTAGTACTTCCCCGGGCGGACTCTGCTGAGAGTCCTTCCACTACACTACATGCCACTGACTAACATAATATAGCATACCACCATCAGACAACAGACAGATACCTACATCAAATGTATATAACACACCTCTTTTTACGTAAGGGCTGAAAATGTTAACAACTAAGGCCCAATTTTCACGGAGCGGATTCAAATCGCGCCCGCGCGCGGGCGCGGCACCGCGGCGGGCGACGGTTTTGTTTCAATACTCACGAGACCGCAGGTTTTCGCGGTTTCTACTGCGGAAAGCTACTGCGCAAGAGCCGCGCGGCTGCCGCAGCCGCCGCGGCCGTAAACCGCGTCGTGAGTTTTGAATTCAATTTTACATACAAATCTGCCGCGCCGTTTGGCAACCGCTCCGTGATAACCGGCTCTAAAGGCCGATTTACATCAGACGAGCGAATGCTCATTCTATCCCCACTGTATCAAATTCATTTGGTGTAAACAAACGTAGAGCATTCTTTCGTTGTTTTGTTTGCGTTCGCAAAGATTCTATGGAATATATAATATGGAAAACGCTAAGAACGATCTTTCGTTTACACTAAAAGATCGAGAAAGAATGCTCTTGTTCCAGCTCTAGCTCTATGTTCGTTCAGTCTAAATCGGCCATAAGACATCAGACACTTTATGAAAAAAAGAATGAAAGAAAAACATAACAATGCTAGTTCGTTTTTAGGGTTCCGTACCTATAGGGTTAAAAACGGGACCCTATTACTGAGACTTGGCTGTCCGTCCGTCTGACACCAGGCTGAACCTCAAGAACGGTGATAGCAAGACAGTTGAAATTTTCACAAATCATGTATTTCTATCATGTATGCCGCTATAACAAAAACTAAAAATAAAATGAAATAAATATTTAACAGGGGCTCTCATACAACAAATTTGATGTTTTACCGTTTCTTGCTCGATTAGTTCGTTCCAAGCAAACTAGATGGCGCTACTAGTACACTATAACGCGCTATTGACCTCGTCGTTAAAATCGTAAGGTAAAATCAAAATTTTAGTAGATTTTTTTGGATAACAGCCTGTCCGTGGAAACTGACTGTTTCCATCTTTCATTCGATTTTCATTTCGATGGTTTATGTATACGGAATTCAAATAAAGCCAAAGAGGTTTTCGCCGTTTATTTGCTAATGGTACCGAACCCTTCGTAGTGGGACTCCCCCACTCGCGCTTGGCCACTTTTATTTAACATTTTCAGCACTCGACTATGTTGTAGACAAAAGACAATATTGTAATGTCACAACAATATCTCCTGCATAACATTTTATAATAAGTACCTATTATAATATTTATTTACACCAATTATACCTACACATACGTATCTATGCTTATATAATACAGTAGGTGAATGTTTGTATTTACGATAAAATAAGAGCTTTTTTGTTGTTGTTTATGTTAAAGATAAGTTTTTTACATATTGTTAAAGGGATATTATTTGTTTTTATAATTTATTTTTAAATAGAATAAATATTTTTTACAAGAATTGTTACTACAAGCTTACACGAGGAAGATTCTGTTTGAAAAATTTCTTATAGCCTCCGTTTCTTAGTTGGCGATGAAACAAAAAGGCGATAGAGAATTTCGTTGACGAATTTTTTGCCGTAACATCATGCCTACAAACATATAAGACGTTGAATGAATTATGTATGACCATGAACGATATGACCAGCAATCAAAGTTCAATGACTTCCCTATTAAGCTAAACCGTTATCGTGTTTAAGAAGTTATTATTCATTCATTATAAATAATTGCTAGTTTAATATAATTACTATACCGCATATAATTAGTTTATGTTACGTTATTTGTTAAAGCCATTATCTTCATTCCATATCATAGCCATGTGCCACGGATACTAAATAAATAAATTGTTGCCACAAGGTCAGATTATTATGAATATACTAATGTATGCAATGCACCTAGTCTATTCGTTGTCGTCTGTTATATTAGGCAAAGAACCCAAGCAGAATGATGACTAAATTCGGCTCTTGTTAAAATGATCATGACTACTGAGGATGTTTTAAATAAAATAGTTTTTAAAGTTGCAGTTACAATGTTACTGACGCAAAGTTGGAATTGATACAAAATCTCGCTTTGTGCAATGTTTTTTTGTAATTCACTTGACACTTGTTTTTTAAGCTTGAACAAACAAAACAAACATTTCCTAAAGCTGAGTCTACGCTAGGAGAGCGGAGCACGAGCCGAACACAATTCGTCTAGTGTGGACCGACTTACAAGCCTCGAACGAGCGCGCTGCGAGCATTTCGTTCGTGCTCGGCTGCGTTCCGCCTGTTGTCGGTTTTTTGACGAACACAAAGGGATTTGCTTCGCGCTCGCAGTGCTCTCGTGGACGTTCGAGGACAGTGATCGTTGTAGGTTCGTAGTATCACCGTTCTTGAGATACAGCCTGGTGACAGACGGACGGACGGACGGACGGACGGACCGACGGACGGACGGACAGCCAAGTCTCAGTATTAGGGTTCCGTTTTTACCCTTTGGGTATGGAACCCTAAAAATAGAAAAAAAGCGATTAATAAATTTAGAGCGGGGGATAGGAAGTAGGATAATACTTTGCGATCTATTTTCAAAACCTAAAATCGTCGGAGTACGACCACAAACAAATACCAGGACATGAGATTTTAAATTTGCTGCTGCGCGTTGTAACTCGCGGCTTGACAACTACTTAAAAGGATTTAACTTCAACGGGATAAAAGTAGCCTAAGCGTTACTACGAAAACAAACTCCGAATGATCGGATCCGACCGACAGCTGAATCGGATTGTATCCTAGCGCGAAAAACATTCGGATCGATACATCTCGGTCGGAAGTTATAGACTTAGGTCGGATCGAACGAAACGGCCGATCCTATCAACCGACAGATTGTCTTTCGAGTTAGGAAACGTCAATAAGTTCGGCCGAGGGTCGGATCGAACGAAACGGCCGATCCTATCAACCGACAGATTGTCTTTCGAGTTAGGAAACGTCCATAAGTTCGGCCGATATATCGTTTATCGGACTTCGTAGTAGGCCTGCAGGGCCGCGATGCGGCCATAGAGGCGGAGCTGCGGCTATCCCTAGCCGCGGTGGTGAGGGCGGACCTCTCGCTGCCGGCCATCTTCGCCGTGATGCTCGACAGTGAGAGTTAGAGGAGCGAGAGTTGGAAGCCTCTCGCTCCTCCACTGAGGTGGAAGCGGACACGGGGGCGAGCCTGGAGATTTGCGACTCCAGGCTCGTAGACCGTCACACACCGACCACAGGAGGGTCTGGAGCGTCGGGCGATTAGAGCCGTCCGGCACCCCATCTAGGGGTAGGCCTTCGAGGAGGTGACGCGCCGCTGATTTCCGGCGCGTCACTAGAGGTAAATGCGGGGGAAGTGACGCCCCCCGCGAGGTCGGTAGGGGCACCTTGTCTGACGTCGTCATGGTATCGAGCCCGACATACTTCGACATATTTAGTTTCATTCAAATCCGTTCAGCCGTTACAGAGATACATGGGAACAAACATGCATAGGTACTTACACACACAATCTTTCAACTTTATTAGTGGGATTAGATATAACGTAGATAGATGAAATTAAATTTATTAGGCATTTTGTTTGAAATGGACTTTTGAATCGTTTGAGGGCGAAACTGAAAAGAAATGCTAGTAATTCGTTTCATTTCATCGCTCTTACAGCTCGATATATTGCTCGTACTATGCTAAATGGAAAAATACCGTAAATCCATTTAACTTATTGCAACAATGTAAAATTGATATGATTTAAATGAACGTCACAGAATGAATTATTTTTATTTTATATCTTGTAGCAACCACTTTCTTTATACAAAGTGACATAATAGGTACGCCTATTCAAACTGGTTTAAGGTGGCAGATGTTAATTTACAGTAATTTCAAAATTATAATAATGAAAATTTCTGTTGTGACATCAAATGGTACTTACTATAATCCTACTTTCTACTATTATTATAGGTAAATGCGAAAGTTAGTAATTTAGCGTGGATATTTCTTACTCTTTCGCGCAACTACTGAAGGGATTTAGATAATAAATAATAATAAATAATAAATATTGGTGGACAATTCACACACAACACCATCTGACCCCAAACTAAGCAAAGCTTGTACAATGGTGGCCAGATAGCTGATATAATACTTATATAGTTTTAAATACATACTTATTATACATAGAAATTTCATGAAATTGGGTATATAGGTAGATAGAACTAAGGTCATTTTTGTCCTGGGAAAATAATACGACCGGGAACTACACGAGTGAAACCGCGGAGCTTTGCTAGTTTTCTATAAATGTTCAAAAAATTTATAAAAATGTACTAATTTCCTAGATTTTCACAGAATCTCAATTTTATTGTATTTGTCGTAAGATTTTCACGCTATTGCAGAGACTTGAATTACTACACTGTCTTGTATTGTATTTATTGATTTCATTATTTGGTACAAAGAAGTTGTAATGATCGAAAGACTCTAAGCCTACGCCAGTTTTTGCCAATATATTATATGTACGCTGTAGAGGCCATCTGCGCTCAACAGCACAAAAAACTTTAGATTCAATAACCTGAACCGGGGGCCTTAGTACCAAGCCATGACTACATGGGACCTGAAAATTCTTTATGTAGGCGGTAGCTAAGGTAAGAGTTTATAAAATTCATTCTTTAGAAACTCGTCAGCACTTACGGCGTACCGGATGCCCCAATCCAGATGCATCACGAAGGAAAGAAAGTACTCTATTGAGATTTCCATTTATTATGGTAAAAATAAGCCTTTTTAAATGGGAAACTAAGTTCAAACCCCACTTAAATATGTAGCGCAATCGGAAGAGATTAGTTGGCGAATAGGAAAAAATGTGAAGACGTAGACATACGTGGAGATAGATTATTACTATTATGTTGTAATCGTACATAAATTATTTATTGTATACTAATTTCAAACTGCTCAGATTATTACTACGAGTAGTATGTTGTCATCGTAGATACATTATTGTACATTAAGATTTTAAACTGCTCTTTACATTCGAGATTAAATTGAAGTAGATATATAAATAGAAGCGTGAAGTACGAAAGCGTAAAAGATTTAATTGGATTTTCGTTTAGGCTGCAGTTAAGCGGCAAAACGATGTAGGTAACTCTCTTTTATCTATACAAATACTTAGATAAAATTGGCAAAAACAGCTTTTTACTAAGTTCAAATGAAAGTATACACGGTGCCTATTTCTCAAACACTATAAAAAAATTTTTTGTGTCTTTTTTTCCGGTTTAGCTCTGCAACGGCTGGACTGATTATGACGGGACTTTCACTGCTAGATAGCTGATCTTCTAAGGCATAACATATTATTATGCTACTCTCACTTGAATAAAATAATTAGGGCACCGTGAAAAAAAACCCTTAAAACACGGGTGAAACCGCGAGCACAGCTAGTCTTTAATATGGTGGGTTACCCGTATTATCGTATAATTGAAACGTGAATGAAAAGGGAACGAAAAATCGAACGAAATATCGTCATATAATAGAAGGGAGGTGAACAATAAACAACCGTAGAAGCCCAGTGGTGAGAATGCCCAACTTTACATTTGTGAGGTCGAAGGTTCGAACCGCCTGCACCTTTAAGTATTTTACCAAATACAAGTTTGTCTACACCACTGAACTTCCATAAAAAATATCATTCGTATAAGATGCCGGTTTAGCTTTCGTGGAATTGGATGTCATTCGCCAAGCACCACTAAGTCAGTATGGTGTGTCCTTGTAAGTGAAAGCATCAAGACCCAGCAGTGCATTAAATGAGCGATTTATGTTTTTGCTAGTAAACAACTATTATAGCTTGAAAAACTATTAGAGCGATGCAAATTATAAACATAGACATGTGAAAAAATTGGCAGTCATAGGAACTGTCGATAAAAGTGAAAACAAACAACTCAGAATGTGATAGCTCACTTTGGAAACTACGCGGGTGTAACCAGAGGGGATCTAGATGGCCATGATTCGAGTTTACCCAAAGATTCCTTTCACGCTTTTCATTCTTTACACCAACGACATATACGAGGTACCGATCGGTGGCGCCGATATTTTATGTTATGCGGACGACACCGCAATTATATTTCGAGAGAATACTTGGGATGACGTTAGTTCCTCTACTGAGCAGGGAATGGCACTAATTTTGAAATGGTTACACGAGAACCTTCTCACGTTGAACACCAAAAAAACAATGTACATATGTTTCCACAAAACAGCGTCCTCGGCACCAAAAACTGCTACAAGTATTAAAATCCACCAAATCACATGTGTAAGTCATACCAGGTGCAACAGGGTACCGGACTGGGTCAAAAATACACCATCCTTATTAGTCCGTCAGCTAGATCATGGAAAAATATTGGACACGTATTTTTTGTTTTTTCATTATATTAAAAATCGTCAAAGATATAGACCATCAAACTTCGAGAGTGGGGGGTCGCGACGTCACTCGTGAGTGAAAATCGTACTCACAAGTGACGTCACACGAAACTTCGAAGCGCTGTATCTTCGTCATTTTTTGTTTGTGAAACAAAAGAAAAAATACGTATACAATATTTTTTGGCAATCTAACTAACGGGCTACTTAGTTTTTTTGAGGATTGTACCCTACTGTGAATTGCTAAACCGCACTAAAACTTTAAGATACCTTGGCGTGCATATCGATGAAAACCTAAGATTCCAGTCACATATTAGTATATTATCGGGTCGAGTCAGAAAAGTAATAAATATAATGCGAAATCTGCGCAAAATAGCAACTATAGATACATTAACGCAGGTGTACTATGCGTTGTGCCATTCCCTTATCTCATATTGTATAACAACTTGGGGTAGTGCAGTTAAGTCACACATGTTGCAAGTTGAAAGAGCGCAGAGGTCAGTCCTAAAAGTAATGTTGCAAAAACCTTTTCGATACTCAACTTCTATCCTGTATAAAGAAACTGGTGTGCTTAGTGTACGCCAACAATTTATTTTAAACACTACGCTCAGGACACACAAATCATTCTTAGCTTCTCCTGATTATGAATCTCTGGCGGCTCGTAGGGTTTATAGAATGCCTCTGACATCAGTAAATACTAGTTTCGCGCAGAGGTTTGGTGAGTTTGTAAGTGTCTTTGTCTACAACGCGGTTACTAAGTACTGTGACATTACGGATAAAAAAGTTTGTGAATCTAAGCATATCATCCGTAGTTGGCTCAAGACACAGAGTTATGATGAAACAGAGGCCATACTGAAAAATGTTTTTTAACTGTACATTATTGGTTTTGTGTCAGTCTTTTGTACCTATCTAACTGCTTAGTATAATATTGTAGTTATAGATCAATTTTAGTTTTAACTGTCAACTGTTGAATGTCTTAAATTCGAAGCTTAGTTAAAAGTGTTATTGTTTACTCTGGATATTGGTTTTCCCGATACAGGCTTGCCTAGTGGGAAACCAACGGACACCACTGTATTTTAATTTAAGTTGTTAATAAAAATTCAAAACTCAATTGGACAGATTTACTTTTTTAACCGACTTTAAAAAAAGGTAGGTTTCTCAATTCGACCGTATATTTGTTTTTAGGGTTCCGTAAAACGTAAAAACGGAACCCTTATAGATTCGTCATGTCTGTCTGTCTGTCTGTCTGTCCGTCCGTATGTCACAGCCACTTTTTGCCGAAACTATGAGAATTACACTGTTGAAACTTGGTAAGTAGATGTATTCTGTAAACCGCATTAAGATTTGAACAATAAAATTTTCAAAAAAGAAAAATTAGGGTTGCCCCCCATACTGAGAACTGAAACTCAAAATTTTTTTTTTCATCTAACCTACACGTGTGGGGTGTCTATCGACAGGTCTTCAAAAATGATGTTGAGGTTTCTTAAATCATTTTCGTATACACTGCATAGTTTGCGCAAGACACACTTTCAAAGTGGTAAAATGTGTGTCGCCCCCCCTCTAACTTCTAAAGTAAGACAATGAAAAATCTAAAAAAAATATATGATGTACATTACTATGTAAACTACCAACGAAAATTAGTTTGAACTCGATCTGATGAGTAGTTTTTTTTTTGTACGTCATAAATACACTGTTATTGAAACTTCGATCAAAGTTACAACGAACTACAAGAACTATGTATATTATGTTACTTGCTGCAACGGAACCCTTCATGGGCGAGTCCAACTCGCATTTGGCCACTTTATTTTTTTTTATGTTTGTTCGCGGATAACTTCGTTGTTTATGAACCGATTTGGATGATTATTTTTTTTGTTGGATAGGAGACATTCCAAGGGTGGTACCATGATAAGGAAACCAGGATCTGATAATGGGATCCTGCAGAAATTGAAGAGAACTTGTAAAAATTGTAGGGGCGACAAGCGCGATTGTTAATTTTTCCATGAAGTATTTACTTACAAGCACTACAATTTATTTTGGTTTGGCACTACGAAGATTTAGAAGCAATCTGATGATGGAGCAAAAATACTGTCGAGGGAACTCCTCAAAGATTTACAGCAGTTATCTTGTGTTTGGGTTTGATTAATTTGTATTGATGAGCACTTTACGTCTAGATGTCTTGGGACTGTCTTTCATCATCATTATAAATGTCTATGTTTGGATGTTTGTTGCTCAATCGCGTTGTAACTAATTAATTAATCGTTAGACCTTTAAAAACTGCAGGGGTGGACTAGTGCGTTTTAAAATGTTTCAATTAAATATTTTAAAGCACTACAATTGAATGAAGGTCTGGAGTCGATCCGATGAAGGAGCCGAAAGACAGTCGATGCTACTCCTCAACGATCTACAGCAGTTACCTTGTGTATAGGCTTGATAAAGCTGTATCGATGAACACTTTACACATACCTAGGGGGGATGTGACTGTTATTAGGGGTCTGACGATGAAAACAAAGGACAGTTATGTGAACTGTTTAACGGTTTACAGTAGCTATCTAGTGTTTGTGCTTGATTCATGTGCTCTTAAATATTGATGAGAACTTGGCACCCACATGGGTACTGAGGACCATTTAACAGTTCTGAGTACACATCCTGGATTTGAACACTTTATCATAGTGAATATTATTCTACTAGTCAAGTTTTTTCTTTATCTTCTCACCTAATTCAAGTAACCATCAACACCACCATAAATTATTCATCTAACCATCACTTAAAATCGTAAAATAAAATAATTTTAACAAAAAAAAGAACCCGACTTCAAACAGTAAACTAAAAAGTAAAAAATAAATCGCTTTACCACAAAGTAGAACGTATTTTGATTAATTTGAACAGACATTATTAAATAAGTATTTAACAATTCTGAAGTCGGTGCCAAGTAAAACAACTACAGCTAAAGCTATCATTAGTAGAGTGGTAAATCGAACTTACATTTGGAAAATAGACAAGTTGTTGGGGACATATGTATGATAGACAGAAAGGTTGTTGCAACATTTACTTGGAGCTGTAATGCATGCGCAATGATTCAATATTACTAAATAAAATTGATAACAGCATACGGTTGGCGAGTACAATACGATTTTTTATCAAATTAAATAATAATTAACTGAAATCAAACAAATAAAGTAGAGATCCGCCGTCAAATCTGATTGTGGTTGTTTTTTTAACCAAAGATTTCTATCTTTTCGTTTGACCGCTATCTCGTCTGATATAAATCAACGATTTTGTCTAAGGGGGAGCACGCTTACCCAGAAGAAACCGAGACTACTAGTAGGTAACTGTCCAAGGCATCCTCAACGTGTCATAAATGATACGTGAACGTATCATAAATGATACGTGAACGTATCATAAATTATACGTTGACGATGAACTCTCTAAAGAGAGTTCCTTAAGAATGGTCCTTATTACAGCATAAGGATTTTTGCATGTTTTTATTTGAAAAAAAAAAAGTCTAATATGTTTAATCTCACTTCAACATTTGAGCATCATCCTTTCAGTTCAGTAAGATCATATAGCAATGAACATACACACATTTACACTAATAATATTAACGAATTAGAAAGATATGCAGTTTTGGCATCAGTGTTGATTATAGAGTGCCCCCGAAAAAAACTTCAAAATATCGTTCAACGTACAGAATTCAACCCGGTACAGTTTTATTACGAGTATAGATGAGCTCCTACGTAAGGGATACAGATTTTAAACTCTTTTATCTTTACATTAAATATTTTCGAGACTTTCAGTGGTTGTTAATAACTAGTTGTAAGTACAATAAAGAAAACGCGTGGTATTTATTATACGTGATTTTGATATATTATTGATTTTGAAATGTAACCGACAATAAAATAAGCTTGCCACAAAATTATGTGATACCTATTCGTTCTATTTTATAGCTTCTTTCATCGTCATCGTCTAGCCCTTTTTCTACAAAACATGTTCGACACGGCATGTTTTTCTTCATCTTCAATTTATCATCCGTCAACTCCTTTTGTACACGTATCGTCTCTCACACAATTCATCCACTCCTCTTTTGGGCGTCTCTCCCATTGTGACTGTCAGGCCTAAACGATCTTCCGGTAATATGACTTTCTTATCGTTTTGTTACATTATTCCCGCCGTGTTATTAGAGTTTGACAGATTTTAATTCACATGTGACATTTATCTTAAAAATATCGGAACGTGCAAGAAGCAACACAAATTAAAACTTACCACTCCGATCCCTTCAAAAGCATAAATGGCCGTCCCGAAGTACAGAGGCAGTTGATGCCAGCTCGCGAAGGGCGGCACCTTGTTCGTGTTAGGCATGTCTTGCAGTATGTAGTAGAATGTGATGATCAGCCCCCACGCCGTCATGATAGAAGCCAATAGCGACACTGGAGTCAGGTACTTCAGATTCTTCACCATAGCCAGAGCCACGATTAGTGGAAACAGCAAGACTAAATACGCGTGTACGCTCATTTTTACGTGGAAAAATTGCATCGTATCTTGTAAATTAGTCGCCACAAACAGAAAGTAGACACAGCAAAATCCCAGTTGTGTTAATACTAAAAATACATTGACTATATTTCTGAAACAATACAGACACAAATCTTAATTGCAATCTTTAGCAGACGTTTTATACGTCAATTTTATCAATAACAACTGAACATATTTTCACAATGGTAAGTAGGGCTACCGACATGCGCTAGCGAATAAAAAGCATAGTAGAAATGGGGTCTTTTTATGGTTAAAATACAAAACAAAAGAACAAAACAATTAGCCCCATTACGGATATTATGTTGAACGGTGTTGAGAAAGTGAAAACATTTCCACCAAATTTTGGCGCTTATGTACCTATATCATTACCTCTATAATATTTGATTTCCAAAATAAAAATCATGCTTACACGTACATACGTTGCATTAATCCTCGAAAAAAGTAAAGATAACTTTTGTTGTAAAGAAAGTATAGGTTATATTTCTACAAATACATGATAAGAGATAGGTTTTACTTTTTATTGCTTGCGATTATTCTATTCCATCCTTTCCTCAAGTGTTTCGGTCAACAAGATTAGCGTTGCAGTGAATTATGACTCAATCGGATGGAATTTATTATCTCGCTATAGTAGGTATAAGCAGAAAGAAGAGAGAAGACCGAGAGTCCCAGTAGTGGTAACATTTAGTGGGCTGTTTATGCTATCTTGATATGACAATAGTAAATCCTACATGTATTGCAATGGTTGGACTCTTTGTAGAGTCCACCTGGGGAAGTACATTACTTTTTCAAATTACTCTATCACTAAGTAATGCGGAAACATTACTGTGTTTCGGCTTAAGAAGAGTGTTGCAACTATTACTAACTACAAACTACAGGGCAAATAGATAAATCATATTATATCTTCGGGTGACGAGCTTAGTGCAGCGGTAGGCTGTGATTTGAACTATTCTACTCCACAAAGCTAAGTGGCGCTGTGGTATAATGGGAAGAAATGTTGCTAACCATCTATCATGCCTCGTTCGTATATAGTTACTTTTACTTTTAATCCGGTTGAATTTAGGAACACAGATTAGTCTGGAATAGCGTATAGGCTACGTTTTATCGCGAAAATATAAAGAGAAATACGCGGTTAAATCTCTGGGGACGCTGCCAGAAAGTAATATATACCTACGGATTGACGCATACTGCATAGTAATAGCTAGTTCATGAAAGTTCGATCGATTAACAGTACTATGAAGCCTGAAAACAGTGACATCATCTCGACGCGACGACGCGAATTACCCGCACTATCTACCACCGGGATTCTGATCGTCTATACCTACAAACTGCGATGAATAAATTACACAAGATCACACCCTTGTAGACCGTCAATGACATCAGATAGTGGCGAGAAATAGGTCAGTAAGCGTATTTATCTAGCCAGCCAACAATTAGTTTATCGACTAATATTGATTTAGGGTCTAGGAAACTTTACTCAAACTTGCAAACAGGAAATTTTTCTATACGACACGTGTACATAAACAAATAAGTTCGATAAAAAACTTTGTACATTTCCTTTGTTTGCTCGTAATCAATACACGAGCACTAATGAAATAATTTATGGCTTAGATTGTGGACTATAAAATTATAGTCTCTTACGTCATATTTTCATTACTCGGAAAATCTTTGATGGCCTTTGCGACTGTAGATACCAATGATCAATAATAATTTATTTTAATGTCTATACCTCCTATCCGAATCCCAACTTATGCCCAAGTTTAGTCTTTTTAATTAAGGTTAAATTCAAATCTAACAAATCGATTTTCAAATAGGAGGCGCTACAGCATTACATAAAAGTATATTATTTAGTTCCCATAGTACAAAACTTTCCTGAATCTGAGGCTCCGAAATGAGATAGTGTGTGGAAAATATTTCTTTATCTCAATCCCAATATTAGTCTACATCTTCGTCGATTGTAGTGTCGAAGTGATTGTCATTGTAATTTTGTAATTACTGTAATTTTGTCTTCTGATTTCGATATTGTGTATGTTTCTTGCTCTATGGATCTTTGTTTTTACAGTCTACTTTTGTATATTTTCGCAAAATCAATGTAATTTTGTATTTACTTATTACGTTAAGTTACGACTGGTCTAGTCGGTAGAACGGCGACTGCCGATCCGGAGCCTTGGGTTCAAATCCCACGCGTACCACTGTCTTTTCGGAGTCATGTGCGTAATGACGATGACTTGACACGGTGAAGGAAAACATCGTGAGGAAACCGACATGTTCCTAGAATCTTTCGAGGCCATGTGTTATCCACTAACCCACACTGTCCCAGCGTGGAGGACTATGGCTTAGACTATCTCCTAGCGAAAGAAGGCCCCGAGTCCCAGCAGTGCAATCCCACCGGATTTAAACCCACTCAGCGGCAGTCGCCGTTCTCCTGGTTCTTTTTCATTCTGAATTTCTGAAATATACAAATATATGTACCTATATAACCAGAACCGAACGAACTATGTTGCACATTTAAGCTGTTAATAGGTGTCATCTATTTATTTTTTACTCGTCTTATAACGCATCGTTATCCTTATTATGTATTCAGTTAAATAATCTTTATATACCGCTGACTTACGCGATATTGGGGACTAAGCAATAACCGCGTCTCGTGATAAAACCTGCTTCGAACCATTCCCGGTGCAAATGTGCCTAAAACGCTGGCCGCATTGCCTCGCTGAATAGCGGCGATCCTCAGCCTCAAAAACGAACTTTTTTTAAAATTAATTCCCAGTAATTTTAATGTAAATACGGACGTTTGTTACTCTTTCAACTAAAAACTACTGATGGGATCTGGCTGAAATTTGATACATAAGTATAATATTATAATCGTCTGGTAAAAGGGTAAAACATAGGCTAATTTTTATCCCGGGAAAATAACTGAATCGGGAACACGCACGATGCGACTAGTGTTACCATAACCTTTCTTATTTATGATAACTAGTGAAATTACAGCTGGTCTAGTCGGGAGAATGGGTTCAAATCCCACGCGGTGCGCACTGTCGAAATCATGTGCGTTACCTATGTCGCTAACTTAAAACAGTGACGGAAAATATCGTGAGGAAACCAACGTGTACCAAGAATCTTTCGAGCTCATGTATCATCCACCAAACCCCAATGGGTATGATGTATTATGGTCTTGACGCTCTACTTGCGAGAGAAGGCCCCGAGTCCCAGGAGTGGGAACGTTTAGTGGGCTGCTTATGTTTATTTGAAATAACTAACTTAACATAACATAAACGCGGCCGGCGCGGCGGTCTCGCGGGATTTATTAGATATACTAACAATTATTATTTCTTCCACTTTAAATTAAATCAAAATCAGCTCAGCCATTTTACAGTGATGTAGTATTGATTTTCTCATTTACAAAGCAGGATATGAGTGTGAAATTTATTGTGACATACTGCAACTTATTTGACTTTCAGTAGATTAGACATTAGACAATGGAAGTGCAAAGGGGGTGTTTCACATTTATACTGTTCATTACTCTAATAAAGTAAACAGTTTTGGATTGTATTAGCTAATAGGGTACCGGACTGGGTCAAAAGTACACTATTCTAATTAGTCCGTCAGATAGATCATGGAAAAATATGGGACACATATTTTTTGTTTTTTCAAAATATTAAAAATCGACAAAGATATAGAACATCAAACTTCGAGAGTGGGGGGTCTCGACGTCACTCGTGAGTAAAAATCGTAGGCATGAGTGACGTCACGCGAAACTTCTAAGCGGTGTATCTTCACAATTTTTTGTTTGTGAAACAAAAGAAAAAATTGCAATCTAACTGACGGACTAATTAGTTTTTTTGAGGATTGTACCCTATTCATAAAATAGTGATGATATTAAGATATGTATTCAAAAACTTAATAATTATTATGGGAGCACTACACCACTACAAAACAACTCTTTAGAAAAATATTGCAATACTTACTTCATTTTTCTTGCATATGGTCTAAGTGCCACAGGTCCAGAAGTGAAGGCATCTTCCACAACCTCAGAGAAACTTAGAGCCGGCCTCTGGCTTCTTATACACAGCTCATGGGCACATTGTATTAGTATATGCATGCAGTGTGTGCATATTACTCCCATAAATAAAGTACCAAACACACCTGAAATATTTGGCTTAATTTTTACACTCCATAATGCATTAATTTATTCACATAAGTACTATGTTTTATCTATTATTATGTATAATTATTATTCACATATTTATTTAACTTTCTTATTTCTTAACTTTTTTACAATAAATATACAAAATATAAAGATCAGCTGGCCAGAGAATGTGAAGTAAGTACATTTAATTAATAATATTATGTAATTTTATTACACCTCAAAACATTTCTCCATTTTCATAAATCCATTTAATAAGACATATTAAAACCAACACCACTACAAAAATAATGTAAATTGAAATGGTGCTTTCCATATGTGCATTCATATTTACTAGCTACATTTTTTTATATTTTATTTGAATGGACTAAAGACTATGTTGAAGGAAATTTGCACAAAAACAATGGAATAATGTCTGCCTGTATCAAAGGAGCAGTAACTAAATTTCGGAAAGTACTTAAATGGTTCAAAAACAATTTATTAGAAATGAAAAATGTTGTGTATTTTTTTAACTCTAATATTTATATACCTAACTAATTTATATTATGTAGAAAAACTTACCTAAAACTAAACCAGAATTTTTAAAGGCATCTGGCATAGCAAGGATCCCTGTGCCGATGTTTCCTTTCAGGAGATGTATCATGGTATCGAAGTTGGACGTAGGGTGCTCGAGACACCGCTCTGCACCAGGCTGGTAGTCCGCACATTTGGGTTTCTCTTTCTTTGGCACCGGGTCGATCTCTAACTCTACGCTGCCCTGACCTTCGTTATGCTCTAATGGTGTATTAGGTATAAGAAGTGGCTGCTTTTCATCGTTCATTATTTCACGATACCTACCAATTCACGCGGTTTATTTAGATATTTTTATCGATATTACCGAGACATTCAGGTTGTTTACTGCTACTATTATCGAGAATACGACACGGAGAAAATATTGATGTAGAGACGGAACGGAATTTAGAGCAGCAATGCGAAAAATTTCAATAAACACAAAAGTTTTATCACTTGGAAATTCTCCGCTCGTTGAGTTCGATTTTTCTTATCTTTCAGTCTTTCACACCCTTCCTCCACTTCATACCCCGTTATTCAAGAGATTTGGCACTTATGCACACTTGTTGGAAAATGTATTAAGCCATCTCACTCTCATGCTCGAAAACCTTAATTATTTAAAATCTAGCCTGAATTGTTAATGACATACTGTTTGATGTGCTTAAAACTGTGATAGCTGACATTGACAACAACAAAAGACTGACTAAAAACAGCTGATTGGCAGCGCACGCGATAACAAAATCGCAGAGCCATCGATTTGTTATTGAAACTAATAATTTATTTTTAGGGCAGTGATAACATGGGAAATGCTGGTAGCAATCACCCAAAAGAGTGGCAGAGGGACTCGATAACAAAAGCACCAGATGCGGGTCCATCGTCACCCACAAAGGAAGGCGAGGCGTTTACCTTTGACAAGAAGAATGACGATGACCGCATCGGTCGAGATGACGAAAATAACATTGAAGATGGAGCGCCCTACTACACCAAAGCCGTACCTGAGAGCGAAGTGGAGTACACTGGACCGAGACCACGGTCTAATACGCTAACTGAGAGTAGCAAGTTAGTTGACGATTTCAAGGTTCTTCCCACAGTTTTCAAATGGGAAGGTGGAGGCAAGCAGGTTAGAATCATCCTAACACTGACTTTAAAATTGGTCTGTGAAGTAGTTTCTAATTAATTTGTTTGCAGGTTTTCATCAGTGGAACTTTTACAGACTGGAAAACAATTCCAATGGTCAAGTCTCATGGAGACTTTGTGACAATAATCGATCTGCCTGAAGGTGAACATCAGTATAAATATTTTGTGGATGGAGAATGGCGACACGATCCATCTGTGGTAAGGAACATTCTACATAACCATATCTTAACTTGGTAACATTTAATTTGTATACATAGTCATGTTGAGAGTCTCGATTAGTCTTGGGACACCATCTATCTACAAAACTGCAGAACAATTTTAGTTGTTAACAGAACAACTAAAGTTGTCCATGCCATTGTGTATGTCCAACAGAGACTATTCTAGTTTAAATACCATCTATATAATACTAATTTGCATTGAATTTGTTTCATTCCAATTTTAATGCTAAAGAAATGATAAGTAATTTATGAACATTCATTAGATAATATACTACATGCTGTGTATATTCTGATAAACATTACAAAGAAATGTCTATTCCATTCACAATATTATATTCCATTTCTTTAAATTTTAAACTCTACTCCATAGAGTTCTACTTCAATGAATTATAAAATGAATTTAAGTTTGTGCAGATGCGTTTATGTTTATCACCGGTTATAGACAGTGACTGGCACAGAATAACAAATGTGGCATGATAAAAGAGAAGTCTATACCTATACCGAACAGTAGAATACAGAAGGCTAGAGATGATGATGATTTTGCAGGTGAAGCTACTAGCACAAAGAAGTTGAAGTGTATAACAATTTAGATATTTCTGGAAGATGAGTTCAGTGCAGTGCAGGGCAGGGATTTGGATTCTTCATGTCATCCTTATCATCTTGTTCGTCCCCTCACTATTTTATTTATATATATATATATGCTAAGGTGTGGAAGAGATCACTTTCAGCAATAAAGTCACCCAATGTCACACTAGTTGTTAATTTTCTTTGTGTATCTTTTTCATTTATGCGCCAATATAAAGTATCTATCTATATTATAGAAAACAAAAGACCTTGAAGACCATTATAATATGCTGATTCAATGTTTTGTTTGGTGATAATTATTTTTTATGTTTACAGAAGGTGATAGATAATGGAATGGGTTCGAAGAATAATTTGGTATCAGTGAAAATGTCAGATTTTGAAGTTTTCCAAGCCCTAGCAAAAGATAGTGAAGGCATCCATAGTAGTGCACAAACTGAATATTCTCAGGTATGGTGTAAAAATTAAGATAAAATACAGTGTAAACTCTATTTATGGACATTCAAGGGACTGTGCATATTTTGATGTTATAGAGAGTTGTTGTTATATGGAAAGTTGACAAATCAATGTTAGAAAAACAAAAAGACAACAAACAAATAAGAATATAATATTAATAAAATATAAGAATACACAGATCTGACTGAAATTTGGTAATCAAATGGAGTGTAGCATTCAATAATGCATACTGCTACTTTTAATCCCGAAAAAATTTAGAGTTCCATAGCCAATAGGCTCTTTTAAACTCTATGTGGACTTAGTCATATGGACATTTATTTATTTAATGATAGGCAAGCAACAAGCTGATATGCCTGTATCTTTCAGTGTCAGAATAACAAATTATGGGTAATTTGTTAAACTGATATTGTCTCTCACTATTCACTATCCATTTTTCCAGTTTTTCTTGAAAAAGTTAAATGAAACACACTAGTCTTTCAAAGAATCCCATTCAAATTTTATAAATATTCTAACTGTGACAATTACAATATTTACAGGAAATTCCTCAATCCAAACCTTGGGAAAAGGTTTCCGGGCCGCCAATTTTGCCTCCACATCTATTACAAGTTATTCTAAACAAGGACACCCCCTTGTCTGTAAGTACTAATATACTTTAGATATCTAGTTTATTTCAATAATATATGTACAGCAATGCACATATTGGTGGGATGCAAGGTGCTCCTTACTCACAGCGCCCATGACAGAGTACTTGAAATCATACGTGAAGCCATAAGCCATTCAGTAGCTAGAGCCCAAAAAAAAATGGTTGTCTGTAAAGTCGGTTTACTGACGATAGAACGTGACAACGCTTAAGAAATCAGTACGCTGATAGCGCGAGTAGTGATACCGCTCGACTCGTCGGGTGGCGCCCTCAGCGCTCAGCTTCGTCCGCATGGCACGGAAGACGAACTAACGGTAACGGCGGAACGTTACAGTTTTGCGGGCGTGCAGCCGGCTTCATCGAATTATAAGACGTTATCACGTCAAAAGGATTGAAAACAAACAAAAGATACATTTTCTTTGTAAAAGAAGGCTCAACTTCAAACTCCAAGAACAAGCCTTACTCAATCCTGGGTACAGCACCTGATTGGACTATTTTAATGGACACGTATGAAAAGCACTATAAAATCCCAGAGTATGTAGGTGTTTCGTCATCCAGACCGGACATTTTCCTTTTTTCTAGATCTACGAAACGCATAGTCCTTATAGAACTTACTGTACCGTGGGAAACTAATATACCTAAAGACCACAAGATGAAACAAAATATGTATTACGACCTTCTAAACGAATTAACAAAAAACGGCTATCTAGTTAGTTAATTTATACGCTGTAGAAGTAGGAGCGAGAGGTATACCAGCAAAATCTCTCTATAACCTGCTTAAAGACCTTGGCTTGTCCAGAAGTGCAGTAAGTTCTATTCTAAAACGAGTATATAAAGGTGCACTTGTAGGTTCATATCGGATTTGGCTGGGCAGGGAGAGAAACACGAGTAGTGAAGGCGAGTGTTGATGTACGTCGGAAAGGGGCCCTTTAAACCTACACCCGTGTCACAAGTCTCGGGATCTACTCGGGATTTCTCTCTCTGCCACACGATGGACCCGGCACCCGCACGGTGAATCCATGGAATGCTAAGAAGTTCGCCTCAAACATTTTTAAGTACATATGCGTGTTTGTGTCGTAGAGATTAGTAACGTGCAAACATCAGTGTGTTCCGGTTTGAAGGGCAATGTTTCCAAAGAAATAACTGGCTATAGAGATAAATAATAATTATCATATATCCCTGGGTGAAGAGTGCAGTGCAGTGCGAGGTAATGATTTGGACTCTTTCACATGTTCAAATAGCTGCATGACGCGATGTCGTGATTCTACAAAATGTTTTAAAATGATGTATACTAATAGTGCTGAAAAGTTTTTATTTGAACACGCTAATCTCAGGAACTAAGTACTAGATCGATTTCAAAAATTATTTCACAGTTGGGATAATTTGGATCACGATCCCTGAGTGATATAGGCTATATAATTTGTACCACAGGCAGGGCCAGGATGGAACGCTAGTTATTTAATAAAAATAATTGACGGTCATAGGAACTGCCGATGGAAACTTATAACTCAGAATTTGATAGCTTACTTTGGAAACTACGCGGATGACACCGGAGGGCGTGGCCATGAGCATGATGCTGACTTGCTGACGCATTTCTAGTTGGCCAATGGCCATGGTCCCGAGTTTACCCGAAGATTTCTTATCATTCCCGAGCGTGACGCTAGAATTCAAATCACAGCCCACGAAAAATCGGTCTGTATTGCGCCCCAAAAGAAGTTTTCACTTCAATAAATTATCCTGTTTTCCATTCCAGTGTGAGCCGACTCTGCTGCCAGAGCCTAACCACGTAATGTTGAACCATCTCTACGCACTATCAATAAAAGACGGAGTTATGGTGCTATCGGCCACTCACCGTTACAGAAAGAAATATGTTACGACACTTCTATACAAGCCTATATAAGTATTATTTGTTATAACGCTATCATGTTAGTCTATTACCATTGTTACTACTGTAAAGTATTGCGAATCCATTTTTCTGCCTCTGGAGTTTGTCTTTTCTTAACTGGCAGTTTACACAATTGTGACAGATTAATAATTAATTAATTTATGCCAAGTAAGAACGGATAGACTTAATTTAAAGGTTCTCTGCCTTTTTCTATCATCTATTACGGGTGCTATAAGAAGATAACTTTTGCTATTTAATTATTAAATTTATGTTTTTTGTGGATTACTGCTGGTATCAAAAATTCATTTTATTACTCGTATACAAAGATTTGGTGTTTTGATAATAATACTACAGATGACATTTAGTAATGTTTTATATTTATGTGTCTAACAGTGTAGGGCTATGCAGTAAGAGGCGTGGTATATCTACTCAATGTTACATGCATCTTTTACAATGGAAAATATATTGTTCGGAATTGTAAAATAATTTTGTTCTATACAAAAGTACGGAACTGTCGGAACAACTGTCGGAATTGACATTGAGTTATTCGAATAAGTAACATATGTTTGCGCATTATTCCAAGCAATAATGTGCAAACATGAGTTCCGGTTTGAAGAGTAATGTTTCTAAAGAAAAATCAAGTTATATCACTGGGTGACGAGCGCAGAGTAGTACTAAGCAGTAATTTGAATGTTTTTGTTGAATTAAGTGCGCTGCACTTTGTTGTTATGGGCAGGCTTGTTGCTTATTATTATACGCATCTCTTGCTCATCCCATCACTTCATATAATAATAAAAAAAATGTGTGTGACAGCTGATTTTCTTTTCGCTGTTTTAGACTTAGCCCTGGAGTAGATATTGCTCATAATTCGTTTATGAGTATTACACGCTCTCTCGGCTTAAATAGCTCGTCAGTTTACATTCAAGAACGAGTCCTTTTCGTAAAAAAAAAAAATTGCTTGTCGAATAACGGCGCATACGCATTTTTCAACTTGCTTTAAAATTCTACATAAGGAATAGTTGAAATGATCCAATGATTTGATCCTTTTCTTTTTCTGGCGTTTCTAAATTCTAAAGTACCAGGAATGAAATATTTTATAAATACAGTTATATTATTATTTAAGCTACGTTCATTACCGTCGCTAGAGACATTGTCTAAGGAGGGCCTTACATGAGCCATGCAGAATAGGGATGTTACGGAGCCTCGACTCCGACTCCGTTAAGTCGGAACTTCCGATAATTATTACACCTTCGGTTCCGAAACTAATAAATCTGAGGTTTTAATCGGAGGTAAGGTGTATAAATATTTGAGATAATCCCTTATTGTGGTGCAAAGTAAATGGAAATCCAAAATCCCAACCCCTTAAATCAATTGACCGCCAATGTTTATCGTGTCCATATGTTTGACAAAATAATGTTATATTTGTCCTCAATAAAAATGTCTCTCCTGGCACCATTTCTGATCCTGCCTATGCGTCCGACTTCGGTTCCGACTCCGATAAATCAAATTTAAAAAACTCCGACTCTGCCTTCGGTTCCGATAAAGTGACCTCCGTTACATCCCTGATGCAGAATTATACTGAAGTTAAATATCTTCTAGCTAAGGGGAATGAAATTTCTAGAGGTAGCCCTTTGCTCTTCTCCTAACTATACCTCCGTTATTAGAAAAAGATAAACAACTTCTTATACACAGACCTATTGTAAAAGTGCCTTTATAAACAAGTACAAGAATGAAAAGTACTTATCGGACTTGTTAAAACGTATGTGTGTACTTATTTATGTATGCATGAAGTGTAGCAAGAAGAGTATACATTTTGTTTGGTAGAGTTTAATTACCTAATATGGTAGTATAGGTATTTACAAACATGTTTTTAGGGTAGGTACTCAGAATCGTTTATACTACTAAAATAATCGTATAAACGATTCTGATAGGTTGTAATCAATTAAAAAACAATTAATTTGATCGTGTAAGTCTGTAAACGAGGCTACGATTGGAAACTGTTATATGTGTGCATGTATCAAATGATTTTTAGGTGTAGTTACGAATACTTGTGACGTGTGAAATAATCAGTCTTGAACATCTCGCTTCAGTGGTAGTCTCTTTACAGAAGCCTCCTGGAAAAGTACCTCGTCTTTGCCAGTTATTCTAGGCCAAAGCAGCAATGTGCAAATGTGCTTGTTTTGGTTTGAAGGGTAATATTTCCTAAGAAATTGCAGAGTATAAAATGATGAAACATTTTATATCTACGCTAGGCAGTGATTTGGACTCATGTTGTAATGGATGTGTCGCACTTGTCTGGTTATTGGCTGGCGCGTTGTTTACCATCACGTACATTTCTTGTTCGTACGGTCACACTAGCTAACAACAAAAAAAAATTGGCAGTCATAGGAACTGCCGATAGAAGTGAAAAAACTCAGAATTTGATAGCTTACTTTGGAAACTAAGCGGCTGAAACCAGAGGGCGTGGCCATGATCCCGAGTTTACCCGAAGATTTCTTATCATTCCCGAGCGTGACGTTAAAATTCAATTCACAGCCCACGGAAAATCTGTCTGTGGCGCGCCATAAAAGTTTTCACTTCAAAAACATAGCCGCAAACTTGCTAGCTTATCAGTTCTTATCGGATTCATTTCGGACAGTGTGCAACCACTATTGCTATTTTGTCTATCGGACTACTCGTAACGGTGACGTCGTTTCATGGTTGACCTTCGACGAAGTAGAACACTACTTTCGTAATAATTTCGTCTAAACTATGAAATGTGTTGCCCGAGTGGGGATTCCCTGATGGGTATACACGAACCAAGCGAACGTCATACAAAGCATTTTATAGATAATTATAACAAACAATGCTGTACAATTAATTCATATTAAGAGGTTAGAATATAGGCGGAGTTATAATAAACTATACCAGTAATCTAGGTGTCTTAAAATCGATAGTGGAAAAAAACGTAAGTAAATGTATGGAAAATTCGAACAGTGTACATATTCAAGGACCTGTATCTTTCCAAGCATTTTATTAAAACTCCGTTTTAAGGTAATCGTGTAATGGATCATTTGTTTATGATGTAAAAATTAAGTTTCTTATTCATGAAGTCATAAGATCAGTAACCCCATTCATAGTGGTTACGTGTCTACCTATCTTAATACTAAAATACAGAATTTAGCTCATGATTCGACACATACACGAGTCCATTCACTTTCCATGTCCCTTGGTTGACTTTAAAAAACTTTAAATTAGTTCTATAAGTAGTCAATTGTGTTGAAAGTATTTTTGCTGTAGCAACTTCTGTAACTGTGATTTTTTAGAAATATATTTTATGTATTAAACCTTACCAATTATGATTAGATACTTGATAACAATCGGATCGGAATGTAAATAAAATAACTGCTTCCAAGATTTTCGTTTATTTCTTAATTCTTTGTCATGCAATACGCAAGTGGGTAGTTTTGTCTAAAAATGTTTCCCAGTTGGTATATGGTTACCTAAATTATTGCTCCCTTTAATTTCGAGTTAAAATAAAATGAGAGCGATAACAAAGGCATAAACAGCGTAAAAGGGCGGTTTACAAAATAGCCTTGGTATAACTAAACAGGTAGTGCTCGCAAAACTTGAAGAGCCCTAGAAAACTTGAGGCTAAATAACAGGACTACAAACGGCGCATGATAATGATAGGCGATACTTGTGTGTATATGAACTTGGCACTCTATTAACACACACTCACAAAAAAACACGAACGGTGTGGCGTATGATGCACATGCGCGGTGCCCTCGACGAAATCGATGAATGCTGTGCAATCAGTCCATAAGTTCCGAAAGCTCATAAAGTTTTGCGCAGTTTAAATCCACATACAAAAAACTGAAGAACGAAATGCTTGGTAGTGGGTGAATGCTACGCGTACGCAGTACGCACCGTTTAATAAATTTTATAATAAATTATGTACTGTATTCAGCTTAAATGCATTCCATTTTTTTTTATCAAGCAAAACGAACTTATTTGACGAGCTCTAAACTGATTTGATATATATAACACACCTATAGAAAATCAAAAGAAGCTAATTAAAAAAAATTACATGAAATTAAAAATAATAGCAAAATAAAAAGACAAATAGTTTTAATCATGTCAAATAAGTTTAGTTTGTGGTGCAGGAGAATCGTCACTCGAAAGGTGTTTGAATTGGAACTTTGTTTCCTCATAATATTTTTCTTCAGCATAGGTACGTATCTATATTTGGTACTTGATTTCTAAAATAATCCACTGTGCTGACTTCTGCTCTTAGCTCGGAAAGTTCATCAAAAATCGGCGTTACTATGTATCTATATTAACCTAATTTTTGTGATGCTCGAAATTAAGTTTCCCAGAACATTCATGATTAAATGTAACTTTTATTTTACATCTCTTATACATCTCTTCTAATATCTAAATTAATTATTGCCATAAGCTCAAAATGTGAGCTACTCATATTGCTTCGTTCCGAGAAAAATTCTACAATGTATTATTTTTAACTAGTTCTTATATTTATTAGGCTTTCATCGAAATCGTTACAAATTTAGATATTAAGATCTATCATGTTTCATCTACAAACACAAGTGAATATTAACTGAAACGAAAAACAACTTATATCGAAATGATCTTAATACAACACTATTGAGTATAAATTATTTTGTAAAATTTAGGATTCAATGAGATTCAATATTTTTGTTTAAATCAAAAATATTCGCAAAACATTTTACAATTAAACTGGCTAAAAGTAATAATAATTTATGTCCAATACTTGGTGCTAAATACTTATACTTTTATTTAAAGTATAAAAAACTTCGACTGCAAAAATACCGGACATTCCTAATAGGAACTATGTATTTTAATTTGTTTTTTATGGTGTTGTTCTTATCGTAAGCGCGAGTGAAAGAACATAATCCAGATAAGAGACAAGATAGAATTAATAATGTTGTCCTTTAACACTGATGTTAAGGTGTCGGAAATCGCGAAAAAGGCTATTTTCGGGTTCATCTTTATTCATAGTAGGTATTTTTGTAACACCTTCAGGTTAAGTTCACTTACGAAGTTTTTTAAAACGGCTCCTTCCAATTTCCAATAAACTTTCTTTAATTTCTGCTCAGATCAATATATGAGACACCGATACAATTTCTAATTTATATTGAAATTTACCTAGTGAATACAGTAAGTAATGTAAGTAAAGTAAACAATAATTTAAAAGTGATTTCTTTTTGAAGGCTTATTATACAAGGCGCCATTAAATCATAATTAAACTTTTTGTATGAGTTTCCCTTTTGGCATAGTCAGGTGAAAATGCATCTTTGATGATTCATTTTCATAGAAATAATTATTAAAATAGATTATGTGTTTAAAAACAAATCTTATGTTTTACATCAGTTACTTGATTGGTGAAGAAAGAATCGAACCTAGACGAACACAGAAGCTCTTACCTATTTTTGAAGTAGGTTAGTTTAGTAGTATGCATAGCTGGGCACCGTTAATCAAATAGTTAACTTCGTTAATCGTTAATCCGTTACAAAAAAAGTTAACTTCGTTAAACGTTAAAGCGTTACATTTCGTAATAATTAACGGAAGTTAACGTTAATCGTTAATCCGTTAATATGTGTATTGGATTTTTATATCGTTGCGTTAGTGAACTTATAAAACCTGTTGGTTTATGTTCTGGAAGTTAACAGGTTAGGATAAAACCAAATACTTGTAGAGTTTAATTTTATTATTGAAGTGAAAACTTCTTTAGGCGCGCCGAGACAGATTTTTCGTGGGCTGTGAATTGAATTCTAGCGTCACGCTCGGGTATGATAAGAAATCTTCGGGTAAATTCGGGACCATGGCTATTGGTCATCTAGAAATGCGTCAGCCAATGGGAAATGTGGGAAATGCTGAAAGGGCGTAGCCTGGCCATCATGGAATGGCCATCTAGAAATGCATCAGCCAATAGAAAATGCTGCTGCTTTTTTAGATGGCCATGCCATGATGACCAGGCCACGCCCTCCGGTTACACCCGTGTAGTTTCCAAAGTAAGCTATCAAATATAATTATATAATTCTGAGTTATAAGTTTTCACTTCTATCGGCAGTTTCTATGACTGCCAATTTTTTTAATTTAATTTAATGTGTAATTTAATCGTCGGGCATAATGCGCATAGGTATCTATTTCCCCTCATGAACATTAACATGTCGAAGTTCTCGCGAGGCTCGCTTTGGTGTTAAAATGTCTTTGCCCGTGGATAGCAGACGTTCAACTGCAGCGTTTGAGGGCTGTTTTCCAAATTTCAACCCAACCCTTTCCCGTTCCCAGACGTTCTGACGTGATGAAACAACAAACATTATAACATCCTAAAATTGCCATTTATAATATTAGTAAGATGTTAAACACATTGATGGAATTTTCATTGTATACCTCCATTTCTTCATTCTTATACATTGATTTGTTCATTTTATTTAACTTTTCTTTGGTTAGTTGAAATGAACTACCACCGATTTTATTAAAATAAAGTTACAATACAGATAAACGATCGAAAAAGTATGATTGAATTTATCGGGGAGTTCCCCACTAGCTATGGATTACTATAATCTACTTGGTTTACTAGGGATGTGTGAAATATTCAACTAAATTGTAAACGTCAGTCAAATTCGAGTATGTCTATGCTCAAATTTTCAGCGAAAAAGAACTCGAGATTATCGGAAATATGACTTATGATAACAAAATGAGCCGTTTTCCGACGAGACAAAAAGATATGGTTTAATAAAACGATAATAGGGGGCGCTTGTAGGTCTTTTGGTTTGTTGTCAAAAGCGTTAGGCATAATGGGACTCAATTCATTCAATTTGCGAAAGCACGACTTCTAGTAATAAATAATAAACTACTTTATCCATGTACGCATTTTATTCGAATGAAAACTATATCAAAACATCAAAACAAAACAAATCGTAAACCTGATGAAAGACAAAATATATATTTTTTAAATTTATTCTTGGCTATGGATACTAATCCTTCAGCCGAGAGAGTATCTCTCTACTTAGTCTGTGGATAAAATATTGTCGTATCAGTGTTGCTATTTATATCTTTGAATTTTCCTTCTACTTTGGCTTAGTTGGTGTCTATTGCCTCGGGAGTTCTAAAGATTTTTACTGAAAAGGGATTGTGATCAGTAACGGTTTTTTATTACATTATCAACCTAATTAGCTATTTTTATTCCCAATATTTTAAAATTAAATAAGACACTTTTTACACTATACTTTTTCCCTGAAAACGGGTAGGGTCTCTAAAGGGGTTACACTGTTGAGAGTACCTATATGGTAGAGACAGATCTATCTGCATCTCGAACAATCGCCATCTAGTGCGTCCGTTGGAACTATTTTTGTCTCGTCGGAAACTCCCTCATTATATTTGTTTTCATATAACGTCAAGCGATCATGCCACAGGCTAAAATGATGCCTCAATCCTGCCAAAATTGCAGGAACCCGCCACATATGGTCACACTGCGCCCAGCACTTTTCGTTTCATGCTTGTCTGAACCTGTTTTTTGCGCCGCGCTGAGGTGCCGTGCGGTAAATAGTAAGCATTGGATTAACGATTAACGGACTTCTGCATAATTAACGGAAGTTAACATGTACGTTAACATTTTTAAAATTTAACTTAAAAGTTAATCAGTTAATCAAAATGTTAACTTCGTTAATTAACGATTAACGGATTAACGAGTTAATGCCCAGCTATGGTAGTATGTTAAGAGACAACAAAACGGTAAAACAATCGGTAACAGTAATAGGGTAGCGGACTAGGTAAAAAATAAACCATTATAATTAGTCCGTCAGCTAAATCATGGCAAAATAGGATGCACATCTTTTTTGTTTTATAAAATTATTATAAATCGACATAGATATAATGTGTAGAATTCTAGATCATCAAAGTTCCAGATGTCCACAAGTGACGTAACGCGAAATTTCTGAACACTGTACCTATAACCTCTGTTTATTGTTTTGTTTGTGAAACAAAAGGAAAAATATGTGGACAATATTTTTTAGCAATCTAGCTGACGGACTAATACTTTTTATTAGGATTACTTATAGCCTATTGCAATACGTATTTAACAAAATTTAAAAATACTTCTAAATCAAACCTCTTCACCTGTGACTTCTGATAGTAGTCTCTCTTTCGAATCTTTCTCCATTTCACTAGGATTCACATTCGTAACTGGATTTTTAAAGTACATCGCCACAGCGATGCTGACTAGACATATAGACAGTATAGTATACCACGTAATTAATATACCGAATATTAAATAGCACACTTCTGCCGTTATAATTAATTCTAAAGCGCTAGCGTAGGTTTTCAATATAGAATTTAAATTTTTCAAAAAGAAACTTGTGACTATACCCACAACTGCACTATTAACTATAATGAGAATCACAAATATATCACCCAGAGGACTAAAATCATTGAATATAGTCCGTAATTCACCTTTAAATAGTAGTATAACTAAATTACATAATACAGAGTCGAGATACATGAATACGTTTTGTAAAAATATGTCTACGCTAGCACCTTGCGTCTTGAGAAGATATTCGTTGTATGTTCCGGCGAGACAAGAGCAGAAGTTTTGAAAGTTGATTGATAAGAAGTAAATGTTGAATACGTTCGACCAGAGATCTGAGTTCTCGGCTTGCACTGCCGACGCGTCGAAGTTTTTCAGCATACACCCGAATGTGAGTATTCCCAGCGACACCCATTGTATCAACGTCAGCTTTTTCTTGAACAAGAACTGAAAACAAATAATTATTTTGATCAAAATAGAATAGAAAATTTGAACGCCGTGTTGTAACATATTAAGGCCTAAACAAATAAATAAGTTTTTTACATGATAGTAGCACAGTCTATTAAAAAATCATAGTCGTTCGACGAAGCCGTCTAGACGGGGCAATTGTGCGGGCTTGCGGGGTGAGACGTGGGAAGCTCGCTCCTGCATTGCCTACATTAACAATGTTAGTATTGCAGGAGCGCGGCTCAGGGCTGACGTCTTCCGTATGCTTTAATTTTATTATGATGCCACATTTTTAAAATAGCGACAACCCTACCCGTGCCTAGGCACGGGTAGGGATAATGTCTAGACATTATCGGCATTTCTCCCAAGATCAAAGGCGATGAACTACTGGTAGTATTTATTTATACTGTGAAAGTAGTTAGTATTACATATACTTGTTTATAATTTATCTTTGGTTACCTATATAAGAATTGCTTACAGATTCAGTTGCAAGTGTAATGTCTCATGAACGTCAACACTTATCGAGTAGGTAATTAATTAATATTGAAGTTTATGCTGTTTATGCATACATCATAAAAATATACAAGTTTATGCAGTAGGTACACCTATAGCGGTGATAACATTGGGATGGAGTTTGGTATTACGTATCGAAATTGGATTCCACTGGCACAGGACCGAGGCATGTGGCCTAGTAAAAGGGAGCCTTATACTCGAGAGTAGATAGAGAAGGCTGTGGATGATGACGACGAAGCCATTTAAGAGCTAATAGGGACGATACTATATAGTCTGCCGAAAAGGACTCATTGTCTTTAACTTTTATCACAGAACTCGGCCCAGTTAAAACCTTGAACTCACGAAACAAATATCGGTAGTTCCATATTCCTTAAAGTTGTATGAAAGTCTTTACTCCCACTTGAATACCCTATTATACGTTAAAAATTAAATTAGACGTATTTAATGCTAGTAAAATAAAATTACCTACTGACTACTTATCTATAGCTATCTATGTTACTCAAGCGCATAATTTTCTTATTCAAACGTAATGAGACAATTTTTAAAAATACGGATTCAGTATCATCATCAACAGCCCACTAAACGTTCCCTCCCACTGCTGGAACTCGGGGCCTTCTCTCGCAAGGAGAGAGTTAAGGCCATAATCCACCACGCTGGCCCAGTGCGGGTTGGTGGATGACACATGACTTCGAAAGCTTCTAGGTACATGTCGGTTTCCTCACGATGTTTTCCTTCACCGTTTTAAGTTAGCGGCATTGCGGCACATGACTTCGAAATTCAGTATATCGTCCATCAAAACGAGCAAAAAGTAAGTAAAGTAATATTGTTAATACCTGGAACAGTAACGCAGTGAGCACCACTCGAAACTGAAGTAGTATGTAGTACGACGTCGGGTCATAGTGCGATAAGTTGACGAACGCTAGATTGTTGTAGAAACAATACAGCAGCGACGGTATGAAGTACAAATACAACAGCTTCTGGTTCACGACGACTGCCTTGAAGATGTTCGGCTTGTTCCTGTAAATAATATTTATATTTTAATTCATTGTTAACGGAATTATAGTAGGTAATACAATTACCTAAGATTTAAAATTATACGTCTATACTAATATTATAAAGCCGCAGTGGTTTTTTGTTTGATAGCGGAACTACTGGGACTATAAGGACCTACTGGGCTGATTTCAAAAATTATTTTACCGTTTGATATGTAAGTCATCCCTGAGTGCTATATGCTATTTTATATTATGTACCCCGGGCGAAACCGGGGCTGACCGCTAGTCATTTCATAACCCTGACGTCTGCCCAGGGCCGAGCCGACCCCCACCAGCGCCTGTGTGCCAAACCTTTCTGGCGCCCCTTTTTAACCTCCAACGTAAAAAGAGGGATGTTATAGGTTTGACGTCACTGTCTGTATGTCGTGTCGGTGTGTGTGTGTATGTGTGTTTGTTTGTGGCATCGTAGCTCTCAAAGGGATAGGCCCATATCAATCCAGTTTTTTTCATTTCCAAGGCCAGTTTCCTTGGTAGTGCTTAGCTATGTTTGATTAATATCGATTCATGATAGCCACCTCCACAAAATGGCGGATAAAATATTCCTTCACAACTTTCCTCAATATATGGGTATCAAATGAAAGGGCTTGACTAGTAGAATACTATACACCGTAATGAATTTTAATTCCAAGATAGCCGGCACAAAATGGTGAAATAACCATTTTTCTTATAACTCTCTCAATATGGGTATCAAATGAAAGGACTTGAAAATTGACTAGACTAGACTTGAAATAAAATCAAATCCAAGGTCATCATCAACAGCCCACTAAATGCTCCCACTGCTGGGACTCGGGACCTTCTCTCGCAAGGAGAGAGTTAAGGAGAGAGTTAAGGCATAATCCACCACGCTGGCCCAGTGCGGGTTGGTGGATGACACATGACTTCGAAAGATTCTAGGTACATGTCGGTTTCCTCACGATGTTTTCCTTTACCGTTTTTTAAGTTAGCGGCATTACATACGTGACTTCGAAAAAACAATGGTGTGTGTCGGGTTTGCACCCGGGGTCTCCGGATCGGCAGGCGCCGTACTCCCGACTAGACCAGCCATGACTTTAACAATTCCAAAGTAATCGGGGGTAAGGCATTGCCCCACGGGCTCGCCCGCGTAGTCCCCACATTATAACTGTGTTCCAAATTTCAACCCAATCCATTCGGATGTTCTGAGGTGATGGAGCAACAAACATCCCATTCATATTGTAAACTAGCAGGTCCCCGCGATGTTACTCTCGTAGTTCTTGTTCGCGTTGGTTTGGCGGCCATTTAGTCTATATGTTCTTCCAGACTATAGACTAGACAGATTACCTACACCTGTTTTCCAAATTTCAGCCCGATCTGTTCATACATTACGACGTGATTGAGAAACAAACATCAATTCATTGATATTCATGATATTAGTAGGATGTCAATGCTTGGAGGTTTGTTGCTCAAAAGCGTCGGAACGTCTCAACGCATCGATTCGAAATTTGCATTTGAAATTTAATTATAAAAATGCATTGTTCCTTAGGAAACAGTTATAAACCAGCTGTTACCCGCGAATTTGTCTGCATGTGTAGAAATTGATTGTTTTATCCAAATTTCAACTTTTAATAAGGAGCAACAGCTGCTCTAGATGGGAGAACGGCGACCTCCCGGACTTCCCGGGTTGAAATCTCACGCGCACCACTGTATAAGACATGTGCGTGATGCCGCTAAATAAAAAATGGTGAAGAAAAACATTTCGAGGTAACCAACATGTACCTCTGATCATGATTTCGGAATCTTTCGAAATCATGTGTCATCCACCAACCCGCACTGAGCCAAGGTGGTGGACCTTGGTTATGACCTTGACTCTCTCCTTGCGAGAGAAGGCCCCGAGCAAGGAGCACACCTGTGATTTGCTCACGTGCGTGATTTGAAACACCTGTGTCAAATCAATTCGTTCTGTTAATCCGACGTGTTAGTATAGAATAATAATTATGTTATTCTATACTTGTTAGTATTCATATACGTCAGATTAAAATTGCGTAACTACTTTTTATCACAAAAAGTGCAAAGTTTAAGTAACTACTTATAACATCGGAATCGGAACTCTCTCCTTGCGAGGGAAGGCCCGAGTCCCAGCAGTGGGAACATTTAGTGGGCTGTTGATGAACATCGGAATGGGTTATTAACAGATTTGGTTGTAATTTGTACACAGACATACATATTTTAGTCTGGAATTGAACAATAAGTACTTTTTAACCCAAAAAAAAGTGCAAAATTCTTTAGAGAACAAATATTTTCAACTACTAAGCGGGTTTAGTAGGAATTTGAAAAAGAAATATTTTACCATAGATACCTTGCACAAACTTTCGAATAATAATTGTTCCATTATTTTGGCTCACTCGTTCATTAAAATCAGGGAACCACTCTACTTGCATTGCACACATCGTATCGAGTTGCGTTTATAATCTCAATTAAATAAACAAAGCCACGGCGCGGCGGTTCTTTTGATTTTAAAACCGAGACCTTAATGAATGTAAACCAAAACCCAAAACATAAACATGATCTTGGGAGACGCTTACAATAAACTATGTAAAGCAACTTAGCAATTTATGAATTGTTATTGCAAATGTTGCGCCTATCCTACCTACTTCGACTACCTATCGACGATACTCTACTACAAAGAACATGGTATTGCGTAAATGAAGAAAAAATCGGTGGCGGCGCTGGCGCCCCTATTGTCTTGGCGCCTGTGTCCCCGCACACTTCGCACACAGGGGCGGCTCGGCCCCCGTCTGCCTGTCTGTAGTCTGCTCCGCTTCGGTACTGACCCAGGAATCCTGGCCCGGGGCTGAAATTTAGGAGCTCACAATGCTGGCAGCATTACCCCGCTAAATGGCAACAGATATACTCTGCACCAGAAACGATCCAGACCGGGAGTCATCATCCTTATCGTACATTCGGCGACCAATGTCTTTCATCAAGTTCTTCGTCTGTAGATTACATAATTGTTTATTTTTTTCCGCCCTAATGTCTGGATGAGATCGCTGTTAAAGATGTGGCCGTCAATCGTCACACTGTTTAAATGGTTTTAACTTGTAATTATTTTGATTTGGTGTGTTTAATAAAGTGTATCTCTTTATGATTCCTTTTAATCGACACAAAGTTTTCACTAGACCGCCAACTCGCCTGATGTTAATCGACGATGGACGATGCAGTCCATGATGGAGCGTACTAACATGGAAGAAAACTATTTACTCTAGATTTAAATACACCTAGTTTATATCTATCGGAAAATATCCCCTCAAGCAACGCATTCCAAAGTAAGAATAATGATTCAGAATTCGCTATTGCGTTGTGTTGTTCACATACAAGATAAAATATATCTTCTATATCACACGTCATTTCTGTTATTAGTCAAGAGAGAATGGTACTTGAATTGAGTAAATCCGTATTGTTTTCTTCTGAACATGAGTGATTACTACCACTGCCTATCATTCCACAGCACAGATTTAGGTAAGTATGCCTACAGCACTCCAGTCGTGGGTCCGAAGCTCACAATGCTGACAATTTTTTTTGAGATGAATACAGACATTTATTCTGTCACTGTGAGTTTATATTTTTTTTTTTAAATAAAGAGTGACGAGACGAGCAGGGCATGTGCCTGATGGTAAGCAACATGCCTGCCACATAACATCACAGTGACACGCAGCTATTGGAACATGAAGAGTCCAAATCATTACCTAGCACTGCACTGCGCTCGTCAACCAGAGATCTAAGATGTTATATCTCTAAGCCCTGTAATTTCTCTGGAAACAATGCCCTTCAGAGCGGATCACAGTAATGTTTGCACATTACTGCTTGGCGGTAGAATGACTGGGAAGGTGTGGTACTGCACCAAGATTATGCTGGACGATAAGATCCTAGAGATGGCCAAGACCATCGAAGGGAACTCGAACGTCAAAGCGAATTGGGAAAATTGGGAGATACCGAGAATACAGTGGGTCAACGGAGTTCCGGGATGTGGAAAGACAACATGGGTGATTAGACACTTCGACGTGGACAAGGACGCCATCATCACCACAACAACTGAGGCAGCAAAAGATCTCAGAGAAAAGCTATCGCACCGAATCGGAAATCTGGTCAAAACCAGAGTGCGAACCATGGCTTCTGCTCTGGTAAATGGTTTCGGAAGAGAAAGTTTCAGTCGCCTCATGGTGGACGAAGCTCTCACGAACCATTTTGGAGCCATTGTGATGGCTTCAAGGCTGTCTGGTGTTGGTGAAATTGTCCTCATCGGAGACGTCAATCAGTTGCCTTACATCGACAGGGAAAATCTCTTCGAAATGAGGTATCACCGCCCAAACCTGGTAACAAAGATCAGCCAGGAGTTGCTCTGCACACATCGCAACCCGATGGATGTCGCATATGCGCTGAGGGAAATATACTCCGGTATGTACTCCTCAGCGTCCCGTATAAAGTCCCTAGAGCAGAGAAGGTATAAGGGAGCGCAAATACCCAACACCCTACCAAACACCCTCTTTTTAGTTCACACTCAAGAAGAGAAGGAGACCCTGACAAACCAGGGTTATGGGTCAGGCACCGGGTCACGTATCCTTACCATCCATGAAGCTCAGGGACTAACATACGAGTCGGTGATCGCAATCAAAACCAAGGCAAACATGAAGCTGCACGAGAGCGTGCCCCATGCGGTTGTTGCAATCTCGCGGCACACAGGGACCTTCACATACTACGCTGACGACACCGACGACGCCATCGGCCGGTTCGTGCGGCGAGCGTCGGCTGCATCACCGAAGACCATCCGAGACTTCAACCTGCAGATGGCCATCAGGGACAGAAATGCGGCCGTTGTGGAGGCTCTGGGCCGGGAGAAGGCGGCTTGGGCAAATGACAGTTAGGCAAAGAATCGATGTTGAGTCGATTACTAGCGGAATCCCAACCGGTAGTGATCGGCTCAACAGACGAGCACTAGAATTAGGTGTAAAATGTTCCCAACTCCCCCCTATTTTCCTCTTCTTCTCCAAATCCAAGACACATGTAAAAAAAAAAAAAAAGAATTGTAATGACAAAGATCACGGACCCCGGCGTCTGTGGAGTGGTTAATTTAAATAAAAAAAAAAAAAAAAAAAAAAAAAAAAAAAGGTGTGGTACTTCCCCAGGCGGATTCTGCCAAGAGTCCTACCACTACAAAAAATTATATGTGCTGTAAGTAAGTTTGTATTTAATATTTAAAATTATAAACGCATTACATCATTTATCTGATTTCCATTCGAGCTTAGTTTACTTTGGGATTAGATAGTGCTGTGAGAAAAAAAAATTACAAATAGCTCAAATACCTAAGTAGATTTTCTAGAAGCATTACTCTTCAAACCGAAACACAAACAAGTTTACACATTATTAATTTGCAGTAGAATAACTGGCACTTCTCAGACGGGCACTAAAAAAACGGCTCAACACTACACTACTAAAAAAAACGACTTAGTTGTTTCTTTGTTATCGAATAACTAAGACTGCAGAGCCCGACTAATCATTATTACGACTTTTATTGTAAATGCTATGTACAATTATCTATTCTATGGTACAATTTTGCTACCACAATTTGGTGTGAATAGGGTACCGGACTGGGTCAAAAATACACCATCCTAATTAGTCCGTCAGCTAGAGCATGGAAAAATATTGGACATGTATTTTTTGTTTTTTCATAATATTAATAAAGTAGCCAAGTGCGAGTTGGACTCGCCCATGAAGGGTTCCGTTGCAGCAAGTAACATAATATACATAGTACGCATAGTTAATTGTAACTTTGATCGAAGTTTTAATAATAGTGTATTTATGACGTACTAAAAAAAAACTACTCATCAGATCGAGTTCAAACTAATTTTCGTTGGTAGTTTTCATGGTAATGTACATCATACATTTTTTTTAGTTTTTTCAATCTCTTACTTTAGAAGTTAGAGGGGGGGGGGGACACACATTTTACCACTTTGGAAGCGTCTCTCGCGCAAATTATTCAGTGTAGACAAAAATGATATTAGAAACCTCAACATCATTTTTGAAGACCTATCGATAGACACCCTACACGTGTAGGTTTGATGAAAAAAAAAATTTGAGTTTCAGTTCTCAGATTGGGGTCACCCCTAATTTTCCTTTTTTTTTTAAACTTTTGTAAAAATCTTAATGCGGTTCACAGAATACATCTACTTACCACGTTTCAACAGTGTAGTTCTCATAGTTTCGGCAAAAAGTGGCTGTGACATACGGACGGACAGACAGACAGACAGACAGACATGACGAATCTATAAGGGTTCCGTTTTTACGTTTTACGGAACCCTAAAAATCGTCAAAGATATAGATATAGACCATCAAACTTCGAGAGTGGGGGGTCGCGACGTCACTCGTGAGTAAAAATCGTACTCACAAGTGACGTCACACGAAACTTCGAAGCGCTCTATCTTCGTCATTTTTTGTTTGTGAAACAAAAGAAAAAATACGTGTACAATATTTTTTATTGATTGATTGATGAGGATTGTACCCTATTCAAGTCATGGCGTACCCACAGAAGCCTACTGTATCTAAAACAGTTTTATAGTTTCATATATGGTGAATCATCAAGTTTAATCTTATCAGAAACGGGAACTATGGATTTCACCGCATTTTTGTGTAATTTTCCTCAAAGTAATAAATAAATATTTTGATTAAATTGTTAGCGAGACGTGTGCGTATCTCATATTTCATGTTTATTTATTTTATACCTTACCGTACGTAGGTACATTCGCCTTGACATAGAGAATGTTACGAGTCTACGAGTACCTTGGTCGTTAAAGTCTGAAATTTAAAACGCGCTAAGGTTACTAGCTGCACGATGATTTATTCAATACGGTTTTAAAATTTCGTATAACAGGTAAGCGTATTCAATGTTTTTATTAGTGTAGTTGTTGCCGATACCTCATCTATCCGATAGTTTATTATAGAATTGTGAACAGTTATTTTTAACCTTTACCCAAGTTAAATGTTAAGAGTATCGAAATGACACGTAGTTATTTCGATGCTCTTAACATGTTAGACGAAAAGACCGTTATTAATACCGTTCATAAACGGCCAAAAGACCTGAAAAATGGGATAAATTGAGGTAAAAATTTGTAAAATTCTCACGTGAAGGGGTGGGGGGGGGGGCGTTGAACAAAATCTCACCAAGAGGGGAGGGGGTATCGAAAAATCGTCAAAATTACCTCACGTAATTTATGGATGCCCACTAAGGGAGTACACTTTTTATTGCATGACATACCTTGGTATCATACATATAAACACGCCCGCATGCATCCAGATCCATACCTACCACTCAAGCTGAACCCTTTTCTTAAATCTGTAGTTACGTCACGAAATAGTGATGTAATAATAATGACGTGATGTACAGACAATTCTAAAATAAATTAATAGTCACGTCACGTAGTGATTTACAGATAGTTTAACACGCCGTTTTCCGAAGAAAAATAAATAATTCCAAATTACGTACGGTAGGGGTTATGCAGAAATTGAGGAAACTTAATTAATCTGCCTCTTCTTTTTCTTTCCCATGAATTCAAATAGTGAACGATCAAAAATCAAACCTGTGTTTGAGCCAGGGATGTAACGGAGGTCATTTTATCGGAACCGAAGGCGGAGTCGGAGCACAGAATAAATATTAGTACAGAAGCCTCACTTACCGAAAACAATTATATAAATAGCGACTCTTGCTGGGACACAACAAAGTTCAATTCAGCTCGCAATACCTGTCGCGATTTTCAAATAAACATTTGCGCTCTTTCTAACGCGTAACTCTGTCCCTGTCTAGCGCGCGAGGGTTGTCGACAATCTAATAACAATATGCGCAGGAAACGTGTTGCGCGAGCGCTCAGCCGTGCGTCCGACAACCGACTGGCACTTGTTCCCTGGGATGGGACGGTCTAGCTGTAGGCTAAAACCGCGCGACCTTGAGCGTGTGAAGATGCACTGGTCGGAGTTTTTAAATTTGAAATATCGGAGTCGGAACCGAAGTCGGAGGCATAGGCAGGATCAGAAGTGGTGGCAGAAGAAACATTTTAGTGGGGATACATACATTTTTTTTGTCAAACACGTGGACACGATAAATATTGACGGGCACCTGATTTAAGGGGTTGGGATTTTGTATTTCCATTTACATTTCAATACAATAAGGGAATATCTCAAATATTTATACACCTTACCTCCGATTAAAACCTCCGTTTTAAAAGTTTCGGAGCCGAAGTCGGAACCGAAGGTGTAATAAAAATCGGAAGTTCCGACTTATCGGCCCCTTAGATTGGTCTATCTTATTGGAAAAAGCAACAAAATAGTTGTCTGACGAACATATTTACAAATGGAGCATGAGAATTGAAGTGAAGTTAAATTACTATTTTGGAGTTGTTAAGCAAAACGGCTGACGGAAAATGTCTGGGAGTATTGGGACCTTGTTTTTATTTTAAGGATGTTGTCTACAACATACGTGAAAATCACTTATTAGAAAATACGTGAAGTAAGTAATGTTTGTATGTACCTTCATTACCCCAAACCTCAAAATTGGCCGTCTAAGCAAGTTAGCGAGTATGCATGTGTTCTTAGTACTTACTAACTCTACTCAATCGTCCACATTTCATTCATCAGAAAATAGGTGACGTCTGGGAGCTCTGGGATCTCGGACTATGAGTGAAGTGGGCGGATATATGGTTCATTTCGTAGACAATTGTGGCATTGTGTGGCGAAACAATGCGATAAGGGAATTGTGGGAACGTCATTGTGCACATGTTTAAGCCGGTTTTCAGTTGAAAGGAATTTCAACTGAAAACCGGCGATTACGAGAACATAGGTGCCGAATTAATAATATAATATAACCGATATTTTTCCATAACACACCATCTAGCCCCAAATACAACTTGTCTTAACTAATAATACATCTTGTCTTACATGCTATTAGAATCTTAATTTCAAGCAATAGGAATTATAACCAGTGCCTGATTAAGAGTTCTGACCGCCCTAGGCTAATTATGAGGACGCGCCCCCACCAGAGGGTCTACCGCCAAACGGAAAGTGCTTAGCTTAAAAGTCTTAGCTTTGGTATCGCTATCTCTTTTCTTTTCGTTTGATTTTATAGAGATAGCAATGGGCAAAACCGATTTAGTTAAACAGTAGAAAGGCAGGTATGTTATGGTCGGCCTAAAAAGTACTAGGTACTTTTTAGGTACTTTTAGATACTTTTTTATATTAGTATTGACTTTGTTTCCTTGTGTACAAATTTTGACATGATTTTTACCAGGGCTTTTTTAAAAAGGCACGCAAGAGCCTACAGTACCCTCAAAGGATTCGAAAGTATACCCCGGATTTCTCCGGCAGTGATTTGGTGACTGATTCGCGAGCGCGCTCTACTCGACAGCGACCTTATCGCTGACTCTATCGTAGAGCTGTCACTGACCCTGTCGCGGGGGACAGAACCCTTGCACACCAACCATGCAGCGGAAACCAGCAGTACTTTAGCGTCACCTTTTCGGGAGGGCCACCACCTCACCTTCTGAAATAGGGTGCTGGACGGCATTGAACGTCCGACATCTCAGGCTCTGTAAGTGGAGATGGTGTAGGTACGAGCCAGAGTGGCTCGCTCTCGTCACCACTTCCTCCTTCGCGGAGAAGCGAGAGTCTACCTCCTTCTTGCTCCACAGCTGTCTTCATCTCCGACTTCTGCGAGATAATGATTTCTCGAAAGGAAACCACCGCCTCCCATGACCTCTCACTGTTAAACATCTTGGGTAAGGTAGTAGGCAGTAAGAGGTCCGCCACTTCTCCCGGGTACATCTTCAATGCGTGTTGATCGGTGTGATCTGCGCAATTACACCGGTGACACACCAGCCTTTCTACCGCTTAACTAAATTGGCTTTGGTTTTGCTATTGCTGTCTCTATAATTTCAAGCTAAAAGAAATAAGGTACCGTCTAATGCACCCGCGCGCTATAGTATCTATGTCGCTCTCACTGAACCCACTCAGCATTGGTCCTGAGACAGTTCACTCTTCAGGTTGACGCAAATACGCCCCAAACTTCCATCTAATCAGCTGATCTGCTGTCAAATACCGAAATGTTACAGTGTCAGCTTGCCAGCGACAGACACGCCACACAGCCACACCCCACAATATTAGAGGCAGAGCTTGCAGGTGCAGGTGAAGGTTTCTATCAGAAACCACGGAAACAGATGGCCTCCAACTTGTGAAAAACCACCTCTAGGCCGATGCTCCTAATCCTGGCTACCACTGTCGCCAGCACCGCCACCTCGTGAAACCTCCGCCCCTCTCACAATAACCAGCGTGCCGTTGGCATAATAAGCTACACCGATGCAACGCAGTTCGCAAGTCGTAAGTCGGCCCACTACCACCCCTACACTGTGGATATTCCCAAAATCCGTACAAAACGGTTTGAATCCACTTTTCTCGTACGTACAGCTTTAGAGTGGTATAAGTTGCCGGCATCCTTGTTCCGTGAGAGATACAATCTAGAACTTTTCAAGGTCAGAGTGAATAGGTACTTTCTAGGTCAACGTCCGTCATCTTCGACCACACCGTCGCTTACCATCAGGCGAGTTGGTGGTCAAACTCGGATCTATACGCGATAGAAACAAAAAAGTTAGCGCTGCTTATTTGTAACCGAACAACCGAAGTGCCACAGGAGTAGCGTAGGAGCAAACTCCTGTCGAACCCCACTTGACATGAGGATAAGCTCCCTCCCTTTCTATTGTTGGGGACACCACCTCTCTGTGAAAGAGGTAGTCTCTTACGATGCGCCATAGATATTGGGGTACCCCATCACTTCTGTTGTGTTTGTGGTGTGGTTGATTGGGATGTAGAACGCGTTTACTATGTTAGGAGACACCGTAAACAATACGCCGCGCCGCCACTAGAGTACACCTTCCTTCGGACCTTCGGACGAACGGCGTCGGTCGTGGAGAGGTCTTTCTGAAACCCGAACTGTCCCTTCGACAAGTCCAGATGATTTCAGCGCGCCCCTCCAGATCCTCGCGCCCTAGGCTGCAGCCTAATTAGCCTAAGGGTTAATCAGGCCCTGATTATAACACATAATGTTGGATGACCAGGCTATACCTACTTGATTTATTTGCCTCAAAATCGGATAAAACGACGTTTTCTAAAAATGAAACCTAGCTAGATTGATATATCGAACCTCTGAAACCGTTTGCGTACCAAATTTCATGAAAATCGTTGAGAGGCATTTCCGAGATTCAGAATCTCTATATCGATATTTACATATATTGCTTGTTTAAAGGTGTTAGATAGATCTCACATAATTGTAAATCTAATACTAGATTAATAGGGACATAGAGTCTGGGGATTTAAGCACGTAAGCCTAAAAATATAAAAAAAACATTATGGGTTTACATTTGACCGATTCACTTTCGATTTGAAGACACTAATATCGTAACCATCGGGACAAATCCACTCAGACAACGCATTCCACAGCCTAGACGTTCTTCTCACAGAAGTACAGTCAAACCTATTCGTACAAGTCTTTAAAACATCAACTTCGAAACAATATCGCATTTCGAGCTAGGAGTAGTCCGATAGAAAAGAGGGCAAGGTGGTATTAGATCATGCAGATACCTGATCTGCATACTCTGCGAAGTGTATCCGATAGTAAACCAATAGGCTAGAAATTTTGCGGCCATGTTCAAGTCTTAATTAATGAATTAACAACTGTTGGTAAGTATGTGACCTATTCTAGGTTTATACATGTGGCGTGACCACTTCTTATCAGGTAACCCATTGCTGGTTTGTCTACTGTTTTTTATTCATAAAAACCACATATGTAATAATACTTGTTTTGGATTTTTTCAATAGCGAAATAAAATCGATTAAAGCTTTATGTAATAATAAACTGGTCAAGTGCGAATAGGATTCTCCCACCGAGGTTTCCGTACCACAAGCAATATTCAAAAAAGTTCACTTGGCTCGTTTCGAAAATCAAACAAGGCGCTCGATTCTCCTTTGCCAGTTTTTAATTTAACGAGATACCTATACATAACTAAGGTTAAAAAATTCTTACTATACGAGAGATTTAACTAAGGTTTAATTTATTAGATATAAAACAACCATTGTTGCAGGTAGATTACCCTTGATTATTACTTACTAGCTGTTACCCGCGACTTCGTCCGCGCGAAATAAATACTAAGGTAACTTAGGTACCTAGTACCTATTTGTATACCCAGACACATTTACGGTTACTAAAAACAGCTTATAATAAAACAATTTTATACAATTTCATCAAAATCGGTTCAGTTGTTTAGGTCTGAAAGCGTAAGAGACATTCAACCCCATTTCAACTCCAATTTCATTTCCATACAGTTCGAAATCACAAGATTGCTAGAACAAAGATTTTGTTTCGTGTCATGTGTCTATATACAAAGTTTCATGGTTTTATCTTCAACGGTTGGGAACTTTCATATTGAAATTCATCCCCCATTTCAACCCCAATTTTACCCCCGTACAGTTCGAAATCACAAAATTGATAGAACACACATTTAATTGCTTCGTGTCAAGTGTCTAGATACAAAATTTGATAAACTTTTTGCGCTTTGAACAGCTTTTCAAAAAGCTTCAGAATGTTTTACCTAGTTAGAAGTACGCGCCAACACTGAAGTCCTGTGACGAAATGATTAAACTCGTTGTTTTTAAACTGCGGCAAATTAATAAATATGCGTACAAATAAATCTAACTTGATCAATTTCATTGTGATTTCCAATTACATCCTTCTCTATATACATACAAATCTATTAAACAAATGAAATTAAAATTTTCTTTTGAAAAATGCTACCATTCCATCAGTATTTTCTTAAGACGTTGTCACGTTCAACTATCGTCAGTAAACCGACTTTACAGACAACCATTTCTTTTTTCTTTATACTGTGGTAATACAGTCCTGTATATTGTATGGAACTCTAAAAAGTGGTCAAGAAGTTTGTTTTGTAAATGTCATGGTTATGAACCGTGTGGCCTTGAGGTGCTATTACCGTCGGAAACAAGTCTTATTTTACGCCAGTTATACTTCTTTGTGAAATACCTAAACGAAAACGTTCTTGCCATGACATGAATAAGTTAAGTTCAATTTTGGTCTTTGTATGAGCTTCACACAGCCGACGCCGACGTAAACATGTTCAAAAACAACACATTTTTAGAACGTTATGCGAGTGGTTATAAGTACCTAGTTTGTATTGTAACCTGAGACAACAAAAAAACTTGACTTTTTTTTATAGTACAGAGTAACAGAACGAGCAGGATTTACGATTACAGGACGAGTACGAAATGTGCCTGATGGTAAGCAACATGCCTGCCTATAACAGCACAGTGACACGCAGCTATTGGAACAAGAAGTGTCCAAATCATTACCTAGCACCGCACTGCGCTCGTCACCCGGAGATATAAGGTGTTTTATCTCTTAGCCCAGTAATTTCTCTGGAAATAATGCCCTTCAAACTTGGGTCTGGTGGTAAGAATTACGCTTACATACCTATGTACAATGCGAGTAAAATAAGAATAGGACGGGCTCTCGGCTAACTTCACTCATATAAGTACGGTCAGCAGAACAAACTTAAAAATAGATTAATTTTAAATGAATGACTAAAAATCGTTCATTTTATAAAATTTATATATTTATAAGGTTGGCAGCACAGACGCAGTGTTGCAAAAGTTTCCGATTTATTGGGAGATCTACTGATTTTGGTCATTGTCTCCCGATATCCCGATTTAGCAATTCAGATCAAATCAAATCAAATCATTTATTTGCTAGAAACATGGTCGTAGCACATACATTTACTGCCGTGTACAGTTCAGTATCCCGATTTTTGAATTATCATCTAATGTAAAATAATATTCATAAATAAACATGGAAAATAATATTCTTCATACGGCAAAACTAAAAGATCTTGAATAAATGAATATATTATTAACATAAAATACTCTTGTTTTATTCCGAATATAAATCTCCCGATTTTTAGATGGCAAATTTAACGAATTTAATTTTTTAATTTTGCAACACTGGTGAGACGCCATCTTGATTTGATGACACATGTCTTATTTATCCGTCAGTGTACTACGCGACACGTTTCCAAGTGCATGTTTATGTTCTTACGCCCTTTTTGTTGATAATTTGTTTTTGTTGATTGTTTAATTTGTTCTACAATGAGCAAAAGAGGTAGTGTTTTACATCGGCGAGCTCGAGAGATTATCAGCAATGTTGATAAGTACTTCGAGGAAGAGAAAAAACGTGCCATTATGTTGTTGGACCAGTTAAAACAAGCAAGAATTGTACCAGGGCCAGATGGCAATATTCATATATCGCGTGATGTATTTGAAAATTTCATTAAGCATTTGGAAACTGCTTCGAAGGTAACCGAGCGAGTGACTTTAGCCACTGGTATTAATAAAAATACAGTGAGTCGCATTCGCCGTGAACAGGGAATAGCAACAGAAGCAAGCACAAGCAAAATAAAGACACCTAAGAAGAAACCACGCCAAAAGAAAATTGTGTGTGACAATTTTGAAATATGTGCGCTGGGCAACATAATAAATTCTATATATACGGTGAGAAAAGAAATTCCTACACTAAAGAAAATTTATGCAGCTGCAAAACAAGATCTTAATTTTCATGGCAGCTTGTCTACTTTGAGAAAAATTATGATTGAGTCGCTAGGCTACAAATTTAAAAATTGCCAGCGTAAGAGATCGGTATTGATTCAAAGGCCAAACATTAAAGCCTGGCGCGCGAAGTACCTGCGGCGTATTCGAGCAAATGATGCATTAGAATCAAACAAAAAACCAGTAGTGTTTCTCGATGAAACTTGGATCCACGCACATTATACTGTGAAAAAGTGCTGGCAATCTGCAAGCGCGGAAGGTGTAAAGAAAAATGACAGTGTTGGACGTCGTTGGATAATAACACATGCCGGTACCGAAGATGGCTTTATCGACGGGGCATTGCTAATGTTTAAAGCGAAACAGAAAAGTGGCGACTACCACGATGAAATGAATGGTGAAAATTTTATAAAATGGGTGAATCAAAAACTAATCCCGAACCTTCCCGAGACCTCACTTGTGGTAATGGATAACGCTCCTTATCATAGTATGGAGGAAACGAAAGCCCCGAACATGAGTGCTAAAAAAGTGTAAGAAAATATTTGTGTGATGAAAAAGTTTCATCACACAAATATTTGCACTGGGTGGGAATCGAACCCACGACCCTCGGCTTCGCAGGCAGAGCTACTACCAACTAAGCCACGAGGCCAGTCTATAAATATAAATTTGTAATATTAGCACGATATACTTACCATACACGCTTACCGCTCTCAACGAGTACCTACACCGACAGTTACTTACTATCAGACGGGCTGCCGATTTATTTGCCACTTTTACTAAAAAATCAAGGAAAAAATTTGCGTGATCGCACTTACAAGGTTGTCGGCAAGTTCAGCGTAATGCTACCTTCTACGCGGTCGCCGTATTTCAAGTACCCAAAGAATCCGATAGCCGTGTACAGGACGGCTACGATTACCATCCCCGTGTTGAGAACTCCGTTCCATCCGCCGAAGTCTTCCGGGGTTCTCATGTTGTTTTCTAACGGCAACACCTGGAATGTTTAATGAAATCATTTTTCATACGCTGAAAATAATCAACAAGATAAATAAAATTAAAAAAAACCGACATTCTATTGCTGCTGCCATTTTGGATTTTAAAAATGACATTTTAAATATATACACGGGTAACTCACGTTTGATATAGTCAGTCCAGACCGACCATCCGAGTTCAGTGCTAAACGAGCTGCGTACATGCACTCTCCTTGAATAAGATCGCCGGACGCGATCGAAACTTGAGTCGGACTGGACTGACTATATGAAACGTGAGTTACCCGTGTATATATTTATTTAAAATGTGTAATAACCACGTTAGTTTTCATACTGAAATATATATCATATACTATGGCATATTTAGTATGATATAATAGTATTTTACGATTTAAGCCTTTTCATTTGATACCCATATTGAGGAGTTCTGGAAAAAAATGTTTATCACCATTTTGTCGTGGCGGCCATTTTGGATTTAGAAATTATTCAGTATAGTATCCTACTAGTCAAACCCTTTCGTTTGATACCCATTTTTAGTAATGTAAAAATATGTAATGCGACATTTTGTACCGGCGGCCATCTTGAACCGATTTTCATCAAACATAGCACTCAACTAATTCACCTTTCAAACGAAAAAATCAAAATCAGCTCATCCGTTCGAGTGCTACATTTTGTTTTTAAATAAAGACAAGACGAGCAGGACGTGTTCCTGATGGTAAGCAACATGCCTGCCACATGATAGCACAGCGACACGCAGCTATTGGAACACGAAGAGTCTAAATCATTACATAGCACTGCACTGCGCTCATCACCCAGAGATCTAAGACGTTATATCTCTAAGCCCTGTAATTTCTCTGGAAATATTGCCCTTCAAATGTTTGCACATTACTGCTTGGCGGTAGAATAACTGGCAAAGGTGTAGTACTTCCCCGGGCGGACTCTGCTGAGAGTCCTTCCACTACACTACATGCCACTGACTAACATAATATAGCATACCACCATCAGACAACAGACAGATACCTACATCAAATGTATATAACACACCTCTTTTTACGTAAGGGCTGAAAATGTTAACAACTAAGGCCCAATTTTCACGGAGCGGATTCAAATCGCGCCCGCGCGCGGGCGCGGCACCGCGGCGGGCGACGGTTTTGTTTCAATACTCACGAGACCGCAGGTTTTCGCGGTTTCTACTGCGGAAAGCTACTGCGCAAGAGCCGCGCGGCTGCCGCAGCCGCCGCGGCCGTAAACCGCGTCGTGAGTTTTGAATTCAATTTTACATACAAATCTGCCGCGCCGTTTGGCAACCGCTCCGTGATAACCGGCTCTAAAGGCCGATTTACATCAGACGAGCGAATGCTCATTCTATCCCCACTGTATCAAATTCATTTGGTGTAAACAAACGTAGAGCATTCTTTCGTTGTTTTGTTTGCGTTCGCAAAGATTCTATGGAATATATAATATGGAAAACGCTAAGAACGATCTTTCGTTTACACTAAAAGATCGAGAAAGAATGCTCTTGTTCCAGCTCTAGCTCTATGTTCGTTCAGTCTAAATCGGCCATAAGACATCAGACACTTTATGAAAAAAAGAATGAAAGAAAAACATAACAATGCTAGTTCGTTTTTAGGGTTCCGTACCTATAGGGTTAAAAACGGGACCCTATTACTGAGACTTGGCTGTCCGTCCGTCTGACACCAGGCTGAACCTCAAGAACGGTGATAGCAAGACAGTTGAAATTTTCACAAATCATGTATTTCTATCATGTATGCCGCTATAACAAAAACTAAAAATAAAATGAAATAAATATTTAACAGGGGCTCTCATACAACAAATTTGATGTTTTACCGTTTCTTGCTCGATTAGTTCGTTCCAAGCAAACTAGATGGCGCTACTAGTACACTATAACGCGCTATTGACCTCGTCGTTAAAATCGTAAGGTAAAATCAAAATTTTAGTAGATTTTTTTGGATAACAGCCTGTCCGTGGAAACTGACTGTTTCCATCTTTCATTCGATTTTCATTTCGATGGTTTATGTATACGGAATTCAAATAAAGCCAAAGAGGTTTTCGCCGTTTATTTGCTAATGGTACCGAACCCTTCGTAGTGGGACTCCCCCACTCGCGCTTGGCCACTTTTATTTAACATTTTCAGCACTCGACTATGTTGTAGACAAAAGACAATATTGTAATGTCACAACAATATCTCCTGCATAACATTTTATAATAAGTACCTATTATAATATTTATTTACACCAATTATACCTACACATACGTATCTATGCTTATATAATACAGTAGGTGAATGTTTGTATTTACGATAAAATAAGAGCTTTTTTGTTGTTGTTTATGTTAAAGATAAGTTTTTTACATATTGTTAAAGGGATATTATTTGTTTTTATAATTTATTTTTAAATAGAATAAATATTTTTTACAAGAATTGTTACTACAAGCTTACACGAGGAAGATTCTGTTTGAAAAATTTCTTATAGCCTCCGTTTCTTAGTTGGCGATGAAACAAAAAGGCGATAGAGAATTTCGTTGACGAATTTTTTGCCGTAACATCATGCCTACAAACATATAAGACGTTGAATGAATTATGTATGACCATGAACGATATGACCAGCAATCAAAGTTCAATGACTTCCCTATTAAGCTAAACCGTTATCGTGTTTAAGAAGTTATTATTCATTCATTATAAATAATTGCTAGTTTAATATAATTACTATACCGCATATAATTAGTTTATGTTACGTTATTTGTTAAAGCCATTATCTTCATTCCATATCATAGCCATGTGCCACGGATACTAAATAAATAAATTGTTGCCACAAGGTCAGATTATTATGAATATACTAATGTATGCAATGCACCTAGTCTATTCGTTGTCGTCTGTTATATTAGGCAAAGAACCCAAGCAGAATGATGACTAAATTCGGCTCTTGTTAAAATGATCATGACTACTGAGGATGTTTTAAATAAAATAGTTTTTAAAGTTGCAGTTACAATGTTACTGACGCAAAGTTGGAATTGATACAAAATCTCGCTTTGTGCAATGTTTTTTTGTAATTCACTTGACACTTGTTTTTTAAGCTTGAACAAACAAAACAAACATTTCCTAAAGCTGAGTCTACGCTAGGAGAGCGGAGCACGAGCCGAACACAATTCGTCTAGTGTGGACCGACTTACAAGCCTCGAACGAGCGCGCTGCGAGCATTTCGTTCGTGCTCGGCTGCGTTCCGCCTGTTGTCGGTTTTTTGACGAACACAAAGGGATTTGCTTCGCGCTCGCAGTGCTCTCGTGGACGTTCGAGGACAGTGATCGTTGTAGGTTCGTAGTATCACCGTTCTTGAGATACAGCCTGGTGACAGACGGACGGACGGACGGACGGACGGACCGACGGACGGACGGACAGCCAAGTCTCAGTATTAGGGTTCCGTTTTTACCCTTTGGGTATGGAACCCTAAAAATAGAAAAAAAGCGATTAATAAATTTAGAGCGGGGGATAGGAAGTAGGATAATACTTTGCGATCTATTTTCAAAACCTAAAATCGTCGGAGTACGACCACAAACAAATACCAGGACATGAGATTTTAAATTTGCTGCTGCGCGTTGTAACTCGCGGCTTGACAACTACTTAAAAGGATTTAACTTCAACGGGATAAAAGTAGCCTAAGCGTTACTACGAAAACAAACTCCGAATGATCGGATCCGACCGACAGCTGAATCGGATTGTATCCTAGCGCGAAAAACATTCGGATCGATACATCTCGGTCGGAAGTTATAGACTTAGGTCGGATCGAACGAAACGGCCGATCCTATCAACCGACAGATTGTCTTTCGAGTTAGGAAACGTCAATAAGTTCGGCCGAGGGTCGGATCGAACGAAACGGCCGATCCTATCAACCGACAGATTGTCTTTCGAGTTAGGAAACGTCCATAAGTTCGGCCGATATATCGTTTATCGGACTTCGTAGTAGGCCTGCAGGGCCGCGATGCGGCCATAGAGGCGGAGCTGCGGCTATCCCTAGCCGCGGTGGTGAGGGCGGACCTCTCGCTGCCGGCCATCTTCGCCGTGATGCTCGACAGTGAGAGTTAGAGGAGCGAGAGTTGGAAGCCTCTCGCTCCTCCACTGAGGTGGAAGCGGACACGGGGGCGAGCCTGGAGATTTGCGACTCCAGGCTCGTAGACCGTCACACACCGACCACAGGAGGGTCTGGAGCGTCGGGCGATTAGAGCCGTCCGGCACCCCATCTAGGGGTAGGCCTTCGAGGAGGTGACGCGCCGCTGATTTCCGGCGCGTCACTAGAGGTAAATGCGGGGGAAGTGACGCCCCCCGCGAGGTCGGTAGGGGCACCTTGTCTGACGTCGTCATGGTATCGAGCCCGACATACTTCGACATATTTAGTTTCATTCAAATCCGTTCAGCCGTTACAGAGATACATGGGAACAAACATGCATAGGTACTTACACACACAATCTTTCAACTTTATTAGTGGGATTAGATATAACGTAGATAGATGAAATTAAATTTATTAGGCATTTTGTTTGAAATGGACTTTTGAATCGTTTGAGGGCGAAACTGAAAAGAAATGCTAGTAATTCGTTTCATTTCATCGCTCTTACAGCTCGATATATTGCTCGTACTATGCTAAATGGAAAAATACCGTAAATCCATTTAACTTATTGCAACAATGTAAAATTGATATGATTTAAATGAACGTCACAGAATGAATTATTTTTATTTTATATCTTGTAGCAACCACTTTCTTTATACAAAGTGACATAATAGGTACGCCTATTCAAACTGGTTTAAGGTGGCAGATGTTAATTTACAGTAATTTCAAAATTATAATAATGAAAATTTCTGTTGTGACATCAAATGGTACTTACTATAATCCTACTTTCTACTATTATTATAGGTAAATGCGAAAGTTAGTAATTTAGCGTGGATATTTCTTACTCTTTCGCGCAACTACTGAAGGGATTTAGATAATAAATAATAATAAATAATAAATATTGGTGGACAATTCACACACAACACCATCTGACCCCAAACTAAGCAAAGCTTGTACAATGGTGGCCAGATAGCTGATATAATACTTATATAGTTTTAAATACATACTTATTATACATAGAAATTTCATGAAATTGGGTATATAGGTAGATAGAACTAAGGTCATTTTTGTCCTGGGAAAATAATACGACCGGGAACTACACGAGTGAAACCGCGGAGCTTTGCTAGTTTTCTATAAATGTTCAAAAAATTTATAAAAATGTACTAATTTCCTAGATTTTCACAGAATCTCAATTTTATTGTATTTGTCGTAAGATTTTCACGCTATTGCAGAGACTTGAATTACTACACTGTCTTGTATTGTATTTATTGATTTCATTATTTGGTACAAAGAAGTTGTAATGATCGAAAGACTCTAAGCCTACGCCAGTTTTTGCCAATATATTATATGTACGCTGTAGAGGCCATCTGCGCTCAACAGCACAAAAAACTTTAGATTCAATAACCTGAACCGGGGGCCTTAGTACCAAGCCATGACTACATGGGACCTGAAAATTCTTTATGTAGGCGGTAGCTAAGGTAAGAGTTTATAAAATTCATTCTTTAGAAACTCGTCAGCACTTACGGCGTACCGGATGCCCCAATCCAGATGCATCACGAAGGAAAGAAAGTACTCTATTGAGATTTCCATTTATTATGGTAAAAATAAGCCTTTTTAAATGGGAAACTAAGTTCAAACCCCACTTAAATATGTAGCGCAATCGGAAGAGATTAGTTGGCGAATAGGAAAAAATGTGAAGACGTAGACATACGTGGAGATAGATTATTACTATTATGTTGTAATCGTACATAAATTATTTATTGTATACTAATTTCAAACTGCTCAGATTATTACTACGAGTAGTATGTTGTCATCGTAGATACATTATTGTACATTAAGATTTTAAACTGCTCTTTACATTCGAGATTAAATTGAAGTAGATATATAAATAGAAGCGTGAAGTACGAAAGCGTAAAAGATTTAATTGGATTTTCGTTTAGGCTGCAGTTAAGCGGCAAAACGATGTAGGTAACTCTCTTTTATCTATACAAATACTTAGATAAAATTGGCAAAAACAGCTTTTTACTAAGTTCAAATGAAAGTATACACGGTGCCTATTTCTCAAACACTATAAAAAAATTTTTTGTGTCTTTTTTTCCGGTTTAGCTCTGCAACGGCTGGACTGATTATGACGGGACTTTCACTGCTAGATAGCTGATCTTCTAAGGCATAACATATTATTATGCTACTCTCACTTGAATAAAATAATTAGGGCACCGTGAAAAAAAACCCTTAAAACACGGGTGAAACCGCGAGCACAGCTAGTCTTTAATATGGTGGGTTACCCGTATTATCGTATAATTGAAACGTGAATGAAAAGGGAACGAAAAATCGAACGAAATATCGTCATATAATAGAAGGGAGGTGAACAATAAACAACCGTAGAAGCCCAGTGGTGAGAATGCCCAACTTTACATTTGTGAGGTCGAAGGTTCGAACCGCCTGCACCTTTAAGTATTTTACCAAATACAAGTTTGTCTACACCACTGAACTTCCATAAAAAATATCATTCGTATAAGATGCCGGTTTAGCTTTCGTGGAATTGGATGTCATTCGCCAAGCACCACTAAGTCAGTATGGTGTGTCCTTGTAAGTGAAAGCATCAAGACCCAGCAGTGCATTAAATGAGCGATTTATGTTTTTGCTAGTAAACAACTATTATAGCTTGAAAAACTATTAGAGCGATGCAAATTATAAACATAGACATGTGAAAAAATTGGCAGTCATAGGAACTGTCGATAAAAGTGAAAACAAACAACTCAGAATGTGATAGCTCACTTTGGAAACTACGCGGGTGTAACCAGAGGGGATCTAGATGGCCATGATTCGAGTTTACCCAAAGATTCCTTTCACGCTTTTCATTCTTTACACCAACGACATATACGAGGTACCGATCGGTGGCGCCGATATTTTATGTTATGCGGACGACACCGCAATTATATTTCGAGAGAATACTTGGGATGACGTTAGTTCCTCTACTGAGCAGGGAATGGCACTAATTTTGAAATGGTTACACGAGAACCTTCTCACGTTGAACACCAAAAAAACAATGTACATATGTTTCCACAAAACAGCGTCCTCGGCACCAAAAACTGCTACAAGTATTAAAATCCACCAAATCACATGTGTAAGTCATACCAGGTGCAACAGGGTACCGGACTGGGTCAAAAATACACCATCCTTATTAGTCCGTCAGCTAGATCATGGAAAAATATTGGACACGTATTTTTTGTTTTTTCATTATATTAAAAATCGTCAAAGATATAGACCATCAAACTTCGAGAGTGGGGGGTCGCGACGTCACTCGTGAGTGAAAATCGTACTCACAAGTGACGTCACACGAAACTTCGAAGCGCTGTATCTTCGTCATTTTTTGTTTGTGAAACAAAAGAAAAAATACGTATACAATATTTTTTGGCAATCTAACTAACGGGCTACTTAGTTTTTTTGAGGATTGTACCCTACTGTGAATTGCTAAACCGCACTAAAACTTTAAGATACCTTGGCGTGCATATCGATGAAAACCTAAGATTCCAGTCACATATTAGTATATTATCGGGTCGAGTCAGAAAAGTAATAAATATAATGCGAAATCTGCGCAAAATAGCAACTATAGATACATTAACGCAGGTGTACTATGCGTTGTGCCATTCCCTTATCTCATATTGTATAACAACTTGGGGTAGTGCAGTTAAGTCACACATGTTGCAAGTTGAAAGAGCGCAGAGGTCAGTCCTAAAAGTAATGTTGCAAAAACCTTTTCGATACTCAACTTCTATCCTGTATAAAGAAACTGGTGTGCTTAGTGTACGCCAACAATTTATTTTAAACACTACGCTCAGGACACACAAATCATTCTTAGCTTCTCCTGATTATGAATCTCTGGCGGCTCGTAGGGTTTATAGAATGCCTCTGACATCAGTAAATACTAGTTTCGCGCAGAGGTTTGGTGAGTTTGTAAGTGTCTTTGTCTACAACGCGGTTACTAAGTACTGTGACATTACGGATAAAAAAGTTTGTGAATCTAAGCATATCATCCGTAGTTGGCTCAAGACACAGAGTTATGATGAAACAGAGGCCATACTGAAAAATGTTTTTTAACTGTACATTATTGGTTTTGTGTCAGTCTTTTGTACCTATCTAACTGCTTAGTATAATATTGTAGTTATAGATCAATTTTAGTTTTAACTGTCAACTGTTGAATGTCTTAAATTCGAAGCTTAGTTAAAAGTGTTATTGTTTACTCTGGATATTGGTTTTCCCGATACAGGCTTGCCTAGTGGGAAACCAACGGACACCACTGTATTTTAATTTAAGTTGTTAATAAAAATTCAAAACTCAATTGGACAGATTTACTTTTTTAACCGACTTTAAAAAAAGGTAGGTTTCTCAATTCGACCGTATATTTGTTTTTAGGGTTCCGTAAAACGTAAAAACGGAACCCTTATAGATTCGTCATGTCTGTCTGTCTGTCTGTCTGTCCGTCCGTATGTCACAGCCACTTTTTGCCGAAACTATGAGAATTACACTGTTGAAACTTGGTAAGTAGATGTATTCTGTAAACCGCATTAAGATTTGAACAATAAAATTTTCAAAAAAGAAAAATTAGGGTTGCCCCCCATACTGAGAACTGAAACTCAAAATTTTTTTTTTCATCTAACCTACACGTGTGGGGTGTCTATCGACAGGTCTTCAAAAATGATGTTGAGGTTTCTTAAATCATTTTCGTATACACTGCATAGTTTGCGCAAGACACACTTTCAAAGTGGTAAAATGTGTGTCGCCCCCCCTCTAACTTCTAAAGTAAGACAATGAAAAATCTAAAAAAAATATATGATGTACATTACTATGTAAACTACCAACGAAAATTAGTTTGAACTCGATCTGATGAGTAGTTTTTTTTTTGTACGTCATAAATACACTGTTATTGAAACTTCGATCAAAGTTACAACGAACTACAAGAACTATGTATATTATGTTACTTGCTGCAACGGAACCCTTCATGGGCGAGTCCAACTCGCATTTGGCCACTTTATTTTTTTTTATGTTTGTTCGCGGATAACTTCGTTGTTTATGAACCGATTTGGATGATTATTTTTTTTGTTGGATAGGAGACATTCCAAGGGTGGTACCATGATAAGGAAACCAGGATCTGATAATGGGATCCTGCAGAAATTGAAGAGAACTTGTAAAAATTGTAGGGGCGACAAGCGCGATTGTTAATTTTTCCATGAAGTATTTACTTACAAGCACTACAATTTATTTTGGTTTGGCACTACGAAGATTTAGAAGCAATCTGATGATGGAGCAAAAATACTGTCGAGGGAACTCCTCAAAGATTTACAGCAGTTATCTTGTGTTTGGGTTTGATTAATTTGTATTGATGAGCACTTTACGTCTAGATGTCTTGGGACTGTCTTTCATCATCATTATAAATGTCTATGTTTGGATGTTTGTTGCTCAATCGCGTTGTAACTAATTAATTAATCGTTAGACCTTTAAAAACTGCAGGGGTGGACTAGTGCGTTTTAAAATGTTTCAATTAAATATTTTAAAGCACTACAATTGAATGAAGGTCTGGAGTCGATCCGATGAAGGAGCCGAAAGACAGTCGATGCTACTCCTCAACGATCTACAGCAGTTACCTTGTGTATAGGCTTGATAAAGCTGTATCGATGAACACTTTACACATACCTAGGGGGGATGTGACTGTTATTAGGGGTCTGACGATGAAAACAAAGGACAGTTATGTGAACTGTTTAACGGTTTACAGTAGCTATCTAGTGTTTGTGCTTGATTCATGTGCTCTTAAATATTGATGAGAACTTGGCACCCACATGGGTACTGAGGACCATTTAACAGTTCTGAGTACACATCCTGGATTTGAACACTTTATCATAGTGAATATTATTCTACTAGTCAAGTTTTTTCTTTATCTTCTCACCTAATTCAAGTAACCATCAACACCACCATAAATTATTCATCTAACCATCACTTAAAATCGTAAAATAAAATAATTTTAACAAAAAAAAGAACCCGACTTCAAACAGTAAACTAAAAAGTAAAAAATAAATCGCTTTACCACAAAGTAGAACGTATTTTGATTAATTTGAACAGACATTATTAAATAAGTATTTAACAATTCTGAAGTCGGTGCCAAGTAAAACAACTACAGCTAAAGCTATCATTAGTAGAGTGGTAAATCGAACTTACATTTGGAAAATAGACAAGTTGTTGGGGACATATGTATGATAGACAGAAAGGTTGTTGCAACATTTACTTGGAGCTGTAATGCATGCGCAATGATTCAATATTACTAAATAAAATTGATAACAGCATACGGTTGGCGAGTACAATACGATTTTTTATCAAATTAAATAATAATTAACTGAAATCAAACAAATAAAGTAGAGATCCGCCGTCAAATCTGATTGTGGTTGTTTTTTTAACCAAAGATTTCTATCTTTTCGTTTGACCGCTATCTCGTCTGATATAAATCAACGATTTTGTCTAAGGGGGAGCACGCTTACCCAGAAGAAACCGAGACTACTAGTAGGTAACTGTCCAAGGCATCCTCAACGTGTCATAAATGATACGTGAACGTATCATAAATGATACGTGAACGTATCATAAATTATACGTTGACGATGAACTCTCTAAAGAGAGTTCCTTAAGAATGGTCCTTATTACAGCATAAGGATTTTTGCATGTTTTTATTTGAAAAAAAAAAAGTCTAATATGTTTAATCTCACTTCAACATTTGAGCATCATCCTTTCAGTTCAGTAAGATCATATAGCAATGAACATACACACATTTACACTAATAATATTAACGAATTAGAAAGATATGCAGTTTTGGCATCAGTGTTGATTATAGAGTGCCCCCGAAAAAAACTTCAAAATATCGTTCAACGTACAGAATTCAACCCGGTACAGTTTTATTACGAGTATAGATGAGCTCCTACGTAAGGGATACAGATTTTAAACTCTTTTATCTTTACATTAAATATTTTCGAGACTTTCAGTGGTTGTTAATAACTAGTTGTAAGTACAATAAAGAAAACGCGTGGTATTTATTATACGTGATTTTGATATATTATTGATTTTGAAATGTAACCGACAATAAAATAAGCTTGCCACAAAATTATGTGATACCTATTCGTTCTATTTTATAGCTTCTTTCATCGTCATCGTCTAGCCCTTTTTCTACAAAACATGTTCGACACGGCATGTTTTTCTTCATCTTCAATTTATCATCCGTCAACTCCTTTTGTACACGTATCGTCTCTCACACAATTCATCCACTCCTCTTTTGGGCGTCTCTCCCATTGTGACTGTCAGGCCTAAACGATCTTCCGGTAATATGACTTTCTTATCGTTTTGTTACATTATTCCCGCCGTGTTATTAGAGTTTGACAGATTTTAATTCACATGTGACATTTATCTTAAAAATATCGGAACGTGCAAGAAGCAACACAAATTAAAACTTACCACTCCGATCCCTTCAAAAGCATAAATGGCCGTCCCGAAGTACAGAGGCAGTTGATGCCAGCTCGCGAAGGGCGGCACCTTGTTCGTGTTAGGCATGTCTTGCAGTATGTAGTAGAATGTGATGATCAGCCCCCACGCCGTCATGATAGAAGCCAATAGCGACACTGGAGTCAGGTACTTCAGATTCTTCACCATAGCCAGAGCCACGATTAGTGGAAACAGCAAGACTAAATACGCGTGTACGCTCATTTTTACGTGGAAAAATTGCATCGTATCTTGTAAATTAGTCGCCACAAACAGAAAGTAGACACAGCAAAATCCCAGTTGTGTTAATACTAAAAATACATTGACTATATTTCTGAAACAATACAGACACAAATCTTAATTGCAATCTTTAGCAGACGTTTTATACGTCAATTTTATCAATAACAACTGAACATATTTTCACAATGGTAAGTAGGGCTACCGACATGCGCTAGCGAATAAAAAGCATAGTAGAAATGGGGTCTTTTTATGGTTAAAATACAAAACAAAAGAACAAAACAATTAGCCCCATTACGGATATTATGTTGAACGGTGTTGAGAAAGTGAAAACATTTCCACCAAATTTTGGCGCTTATGTACCTATATCATTACCTCTATAATATTTGATTTCCAAAATAAAAATCATGCTTACACGTACATACGTTGCATTAATCCTCGAAAAAAGTAAAGATAACTTTTGTTGTAAAGAAAGTATAGGTTATATTTCTACAAATACATGATAAGAGATAGGTTTTACTTTTTATTGCTTGCGATTATTCTATTCCATCCTTTCCTCAAGTGTTTCGGTCAACAAGATTAGCGTTGCAGTGAATTATGACTCAATCGGATGGAATTTATTATCTCGCTATAGTAGGTATAAGCAGAAAGAAGAGAGAAGACCGAGAGTCCCAGTAGTGGTAACATTTAGTGGGCTGTTTATGCTATCTTGATATGACAATAGTAAATCCTACATGTATTGCAATGGTTGGACTCTTTGTAGAGTCCACCTGGGGAAGTACATTACTTTTTCAAATTACTCTATCACTAAGTAATGCGGAAACATTACTGTGTTTCGGCTTAAGAAGAGTGTTGCAACTATTACTAACTACAAACTACAGGGCAAATAGATAAATCATATTATATCTTCGGGTGACGAGCTTAGTGCAGCGGTAGGCTGTGATTTGAACTATTCTACTCCACAAAGCTAAGTGGCGCTGTGGTATAATGGGAAGAAATGTTGCTAACCATCTATCATGCCTCGTTCGTATATAGTTACTTTTACTTTTAATCCGGTTGAATTTAGGAACACAGATTAGTCTGGAATAGCGTATAGGCTACGTTTTATCGCGAAAATATAAAGAGAAATACGCGGTTAAATCTCTGGGGACGCTGCCAGAAAGTAATATATACCTACGGATTGACGCATACTGCATAGTAATAGCTAGTTCATGAAAGTTCGATCGATTAACAGTACTATGAAGCCTGAAAACAGTGACATCATCTCGACGCGACGACGCGAATTACCCGCACTATCTACCACCGGGATTCTGATCGTCTATACCTACAAACTGCGATGAATAAATTACACAAGATCACACCCTTGTAGACCGTCAATGACATCAGATAGTGGCGAGAAATAGGTCAGTAAGCGTATTTATCTAGCCAGCCAACAATTAGTTTATCGACTAATATTGATTTAGGGTCTAGGAAACTTTACTCAAACTTGCAAACAGGAAATTTTTCTATACGACACGTGTACATAAACAAATAAGTTCGATAAAAAACTTTGTACATTTCCTTTGTTTGCTCGTAATCAATACACGAGCACTAATGAAATAATTTATGGCTTAGATTGTGGACTATAAAATTATAGTCTCTTACGTCATATTTTCATTACTCGGAAAATCTTTGATGGCCTTTGCGACTGTAGATACCAATGATCAATAATAATTTATTTTAATGTCTATACCTCCTATCCGAATCCCAACTTATGCCCAAGTTTAGTCTTTTTAATTAAGGTTAAATTCAAATCTAACAAATCGATTTTCAAATAGGAGGCGCTACAGCATTACATAAAAGTATATTATTTAGTTCCCATAGTACAAAACTTTCCTGAATCTGAGGCTCCGAAATGAGATAGTGTGTGGAAAATATTTCTTTATCTCAATCCCAATATTAGTCTACATCTTCGTCGATTGTAGTGTCGAAGTGATTGTCATTGTAATTTTGTAATTACTGTAATTTTGTCTTCTGATTTCGATATTGTGTATGTTTCTTGCTCTATGGATCTTTGTTTTTACAGTCTACTTTTGTATATTTTCGCAAAATCAATGTAATTTTGTATTTACTTATTACGTTAAGTTACGACTGGTCTAGTCGGTAGAACGGCGACTGCCGATCCGGAGCCTTGGGTTCAAATCCCACGCGTACCACTGTCTTTTCGGAGTCATGTGCGTAATGACGATGACTTGACACGGTGAAGGAAAACATCGTGAGGAAACCGACATGTTCCTAGAATCTTTCGAGGCCATGTGTTATCCACTAACCCACACTGTCCCAGCGTGGAGGACTATGGCTTAGACTATCTCCTAGCGAAAGAAGGCCCCGAGTCCCAGCAGTGCAATCCCACCGGATTTAAACCCACTCAGCGGCAGTCGCCGTTCTCCTGGTTCTTTTTCATTCTGAATTTCTGAAATATACAAATATATGTACCTATATAACCAGAACCGAACGAACTATGTTGCACATTTAAGCTGTTAATAGGTGTCATCTATTTATTTTTTACTCGTCTTATAACGCATCGTTATCCTTATTATGTATTCAGTTAAATAATCTTTATATACCGCTGACTTACGCGATATTGGGGACTAAGCAATAACCGCGTCTCGTGATAAAACCTGCTTCGAACCATTCCCGGTGCAAATGTGCCTAAAACGCTGGCCGCATTGCCTCGCTGAATAGCGGCGATCCTCAGCCTCAAAAACGAACTTTTTTTAAAATTAATTCCCAGTAATTTTAATGTAAATACGGACGTTTGTTACTCTTTCAACTAAAAACTACTGATGGGATCTGGCTGAAATTTGATACATAAGTATAATATTATAATCGTCTGGTAAAAGGGTAAAACATAGGCTAATTTTTATCCCGGGAAAATAACTGAATCGGGAACACGCACGATGCGACTAGTGTTACCATAACCTTTCTTATTTATGATAACTAGTGAAATTACAGCTGGTCTAGTCGGGAGAATGGGTTCAAATCCCACGCGGTGCGCACTGTCGAAATCATGTGCGTTACCTATGTCGCTAACTTAAAACAGTGACGGAAAATATCGTGAGGAAACCAACGTGTACCAAGAATCTTTCGAGCTCATGTATCATCCACCAAACCCCAATGGGTATGATGTATTATGGTCTTGACGCTCTACTTGCGAGAGAAGGCCCCGAGTCCCAGGAGTGGGAACGTTTAGTGGGCTGCTTATGTTTATTTGAAATAACTAACTTAACATAACATAAACGCGGCCGGCGCGGCGGTCTCGCGGGATTTATTAGATATACTAACAATTATTATTTCTTCCACTTTAAATTAAATCAAAATCAGCTCAGCCATTTTACAGTGATGTAGTATTGATTTTCTCATTTACAAAGCAGGATATGAGTGTGAAATTTATTGTGACATACTGCAACTTATTTGACTTTCAGTAGATTAGACATTAGACAATGGAAGTGCAAAGGGGGTGTTTCACATTTATACTGTTCATTACTCTAATAAAGTAAACAGTTTTGGATTGTATTAGCTAATAGGGTACCGGACTGGGTCAAAAGTACACTATTCTAATTAGTCCGTCAGATAGATCATGGAAAAATATGGGACACATATTTTTTGTTTTTTCAAAATATTAAAAATCGACAAAGATATAGAACATCAAACTTCGAGAGTGGGGGGTCTCGACGTCACTCGTGAGTAAAAATCGTAGGCATGAGTGACGTCACGCGAAACTTCTAAGCGGTGTATCTTCACAATTTTTTGTTTGTGAAACAAAAGAAAAAATTGCAATCTAACTGACGGACTAATTAGTTTTTTTGAGGATTGTACCCTATTCATAAAATAGTGATGATATTAAGATATGTATTCAAAAACTTAATAATTATTATGGGAGCACTACACCACTACAAAACAACTCTTTAGAAAAATATTGCAATACTTACTTCATTTTTCTTGCATATGGTCTAAGTGCCACAGGTCCAGAAGTGAAGGCATCTTCCACAACCTCAGAGAAACTTAGAGCCGGCCTCTGGCTTCTTATACACAGCTCATGGGCACATTGTATTAGTATATGCATGCAGTGTGTGCATATTACTCCCATAAATAAAGTACCAAACACACCTGAAATATTTGGCTTAATTTTTACACTCCATAATGCATTAATTTATTCACATAAGTACTATGTTTTATCTATTATTATGTATAATTATTATTCACATATTTATTTAACTTTCTTATTTCTTAACTTTTTTACAATAAATATACAAAATATAAAGATCAGCTGGCCAGAGAATGTGAAGTAAGTACATTTAATTAATAATATTATGTAATTTTATTACACCTCAAAACATTTCTCCATTTTCATAAATCCATTTAATAAGACATATTAAAACCAACACCACTACAAAAATAATGTAAATTGAAATGGTGCTTTCCATATGTGCATTCATATTTACTAGCTACATTTTTTTATATTTTATTTGAATGGACTAAAGACTATGTTGAAGGAAATTTGCACAAAAACAATGGAATAATGTCTGCCTGTATCAAAGGAGCAGTAACTAAATTTCGGAAAGTACTTAAATGGTTCAAAAACAATTTATTAGAAATGAAAAATGTTGTGTATTTTTTTAACTCTAATATTTATATACCTAACTAATTTATATTATGTAGAAAAACTTACCTAAAACTAAACCAGAATTTTTAAAGGCATCTGGCATAGCAAGGATCCCTGTGCCGATGTTTCCTTTCAGGAGATGTATCATGGTATCGAAGTTGGACGTAGGGTGCTCGAGACACCGCTCTGCACCAGGCTGGTAGTCCGCACATTTGGGTTTCTCTTTCTTTGGCACCGGGTCGATCTCTAACTCTACGCTGCCCTGACCTTCGTTATGCTCTAATGGTGTATTAGGTATAAGAAGTGGCTGCTTTTCATCGTTCATTATTTCACGATACCTACCAATTCACGCGGTTTATTTAGATATTTTTATCGATATTACCGAGACATTCAGGTTGTTTACTGCTACTATTATCGAGAATACGACACGGAGAAAATATTGATGTAGAGACGGAACGGAATTTAGAGCAGCAATGCGAAAAATTTCAATAAACACAAAAGTTTTATCACTTGGAAATTCTCCGCTCGTTGAGTTCGATTTTTCTTATCTTTCAGTCTTTCACACCCTTCCTCCACTTCATACCCCGTTATTCAAGAGATTTGGCACTTATGCACACTTGTTGGAAAATGTATTAAGCCATCTCACTCTCATGCTCGAAAACCTTAATTATTTAAAATCTAGCCTGAATTGTTAATGACATACTGTTTGATGTGCTTAAAACTGTGATAGCTGACATTGACAACAACAAAAGACTGACTAAAAACAGCTGATTGGCAGCGCACGCGATAACAAAATCGCAGAGCCATCGATTTGTTATTGAAACTAATAATTTATTTTTAGGGCAGTGATAACATGGGAAATGCTGGTAGCAATCACCCAAAAGAGTGGCAGAGGGACTCGATAACAAAAGCACCAGATGCGGGTCCATCGTCACCCACAAAGGAAGGCGAGGCGTTTACCTTTGACAAGAAGAATGACGATGACCGCATCGGTCGAGATGACGAAAATAACATTGAAGATGGAGCGCCCTACTACACCAAAGCCGTACCTGAGAGCGAAGTGGAGTACACTGGACCGAGACCACGGTCTAATACGCTAACTGAGAGTAGCAAGTTAGTTGACGATTTCAAGGTTCTTCCCACAGTTTTCAAATGGGAAGGTGGAGGCAAGCAGGTTAGAATCATCCTAACACTGACTTTAAAATTGGTCTGTGAAGTAGTTTCTAATTAATTTGTTTGCAGGTTTTCATCAGTGGAACTTTTACAGACTGGAAAACAATTCCAATGGTCAAGTCTCATGGAGACTTTGTGACAATAATCGATCTGCCTGAAGGTGAACATCAGTATAAATATTTTGTGGATGGAGAATGGCGACACGATCCATCTGTGGTAAGGAACATTCTACATAACCATATCTTAACTTGGTAACATTTAATTTGTATACATAGTCATGTTGAGAGTCTCGATTAGTCTTGGGACACCATCTATCTACAAAACTGCAGAACAATTTTAGTTGTTAACAGAACAACTAAAGTTGTCCATGCCATTGTGTATGTCCAACAGAGACTATTCTAGTTTAAATACCATCTATATAATACTAATTTGCATTGAATTTGTTTCATTCCAATTTTAATGCTAAAGAAATGATAAGTAATTTATGAACATTCATTAGATAATATACTACATGCTGTGTATATTCTGATAAACATTACAAAGAAATGTCTATTCCATTCACAATATTATATTCCATTTCTTTAAATTTTAAACTCTACTCCATAGAGTTCTACTTCAATGAATTATAAAATGAATTTAAGTTTGTGCAGATGCGTTTATGTTTATCACCGGTTATAGACAGTGACTGGCACAGAATAACAAATGTGGCATGATAAAAGAGAAGTCTATACCTATACCGAACAGTAGAATACAGAAGGCTAGAGATGATGATGATTTTGCAGGTGAAGCTACTAGCACAAAGAAGTTGAAGTGTATAACAATTTAGATATTTCTGGAAGATGAGTTCAGTGCAGTGCAGGGCAGGGATTTGGATTCTTCATGTCATCCTTATCATCTTGTTCGTCCCCTCACTATTTTATTTATATATATATATATGCTAAGGTGTGGAAGAGATCACTTTCAGCAATAAAGTCACCCAATGTCACACTAGTTGTTAATTTTCTTTGTGTATCTTTTTCATTTATGCGCCAATATAAAGTATCTATCTATATTATAGAAAACAAAAGACCTTGAAGACCATTATAATATGCTGATTCAATGTTTTGTTTGGTGATAATTATTTTTTATGTTTACAGAAGGTGATAGATAATGGAATGGGTTCGAAGAATAATTTGGTATCAGTGAAAATGTCAGATTTTGAAGTTTTCCAAGCCCTAGCAAAAGATAGTGAAGGCATCCATAGTAGTGCACAAACTGAATATTCTCAGGTATGGTGTAAAAATTAAGATAAAATACAGTGTAAACTCTATTTATGGACATTCAAGGGACTGTGCATATTTTGATGTTATAGAGAGTTGTTGTTATATGGAAAGTTGACAAATCAATGTTAGAAAAACAAAAAGACAACAAACAAATAAGAATATAATATTAATAAAATATAAGAATACACAGATCTGACTGAAATTTGGTAATCAAATGGAGTGTAGCATTCAATAATGCATACTGCTACTTTTAATCCCGAAAAAATTTAGAGTTCCATAGCCAATAGGCTCTTTTAAACTCTATGTGGACTTAGTCATATGGACATTTATTTATTTAATGATAGGCAAGCAACAAGCTGATATGCCTGTATCTTTCAGTGTCAGAATAACAAATTATGGGTAATTTGTTAAACTGATATTGTCTCTCACTATTCACTATCCATTTTTCCAGTTTTTCTTGAAAAAGTTAAATGAAACACACTAGTCTTTCAAAGAATCCCATTCAAATTTTATAAATATTCTAACTGTGACAATTACAATATTTACAGGAAATTCCTCAATCCAAACCTTGGGAAAAGGTTTCCGGGCCGCCAATTTTGCCTCCACATCTATTACAAGTTATTCTAAACAAGGACACCCCCTTGTCTGTAAGTACTAATATACTTTAGATATCTAGTTTATTTCAATAATATATGTACAGCAATGCACATATTGGTGGGATGCAAGGTGCTCCTTACTCACAGCGCCCATGACAGAGTACTTGAAATCATACGTGAAGCCATAAGCCATTCAGTAGCTAGAGCCCAAAAAAAAATGGTTGTCTGTAAAGTCGGTTTACTGACGATAGAACGTGACAACGCTTAAGAAATCAGTACGCTGATAGCGCGAGTAGTGATACCGCTCGACTCGTCGGGTGGCGCCCTCAGCGCTCAGCTTCGTCCGCATGGCACGGAAGACGAACTAACGGTAACGGCGGAACGTTACAGTTTTGCGGGCGTGCAGCCGGCTTCATCGAATTATAAGACGTTATCACGTCAAAAGGATTGAAAACAAACAAAAGATACATTTTCTTTGTAAAAGAAGGCTCAACTTCAAACTCCAAGAACAAGCCTTACTCAATCCTGGGTACAGCACCTGATTGGACTATTTTAATGGACACGTATGAAAAGCACTATAAAATCCCAGAGTATGTAGGTGTTTCGTCATCCAGACCGGACATTTTCCTTTTTTCTAGATCTACGAAACGCATAGTCCTTATAGAACTTACTGTACCGTGGGAAACTAATATACCTAAAGACCACAAGATGAAACAAAATATGTATTACGACCTTCTAAACGAATTAACAAAAAACGGCTATCTAGTTAGTTAATTTATACGCTGTAGAAGTAGGAGCGAGAGGTATACCAGCAAAATCTCTCTATAACCTGCTTAAAGACCTTGGCTTGTCCAGAAGTGCAGTAAGTTCTATTCTAAAACGAGTATATAAAGGTGCACTTGTAGGTTCATATCGGATTTGGCTGGGCAGGGAGAGAAACACGAGTAGTGAAGGCGAGTGTTGATGTACGTCGGAAAGGGGCCCTTTAAACCTACACCCGTGTCACAAGTCTCGGGATCTACTCGGGATTTCTCTCTCTGCCACACGATGGACCCGGCACCCGCACGGTGAATCCATGGAATGCTAAGAAGTTCGCCTCAAACATTTTTAAGTACATATGCGTGTTTGTGTCGTAGAGATTAGTAACGTGCAAACATCAGTGTGTTCCGGTTTGAAGGGCAATGTTTCCAAAGAAATAACTGGCTATAGAGATAAATAATAATTATCATATATCCCTGGGTGAAGAGTGCAGTGCAGTGCGAGGTAATGATTTGGACTCTTTCACATGTTCAAATAGCTGCATGACGCGATGTCGTGATTCTACAAAATGTTTTAAAATGATGTATACTAATAGTGCTGAAAAGTTTTTATTTGAACACGCTAATCTCAGGAACTAAGTACTAGATCGATTTCAAAAATTATTTCACAGTTGGGATAATTTGGATCACGATCCCTGAGTGATATAGGCTATATAATTTGTACCACAGGCAGGGCCAGGATGGAACGCTAGTTATTTAATAAAAATAATTGACGGTCATAGGAACTGCCGATGGAAACTTATAACTCAGAATTTGATAGCTTACTTTGGAAACTACGCGGATGACACCGGAGGGCGTGGCCATGAGCATGATGCTGACTTGCTGACGCATTTCTAGTTGGCCAATGGCCATGGTCCCGAGTTTACCCGAAGATTTCTTATCATTCCCGAGCGTGACGCTAGAATTCAAATCACAGCCCACGAAAAATCGGTCTGTATTGCGCCCCAAAAGAAGTTTTCACTTCAATAAATTATCCTGTTTTCCATTCCAGTGTGAGCCGACTCTGCTGCCAGAGCCTAACCACGTAATGTTGAACCATCTCTACGCACTATCAATAAAAGACGGAGTTATGGTGCTATCGGCCACTCACCGTTACAGAAAGAAATATGTTACGACACTTCTATACAAGCCTATATAAGTATTATTTGTTATAACGCTATCATGTTAGTCTATTACCATTGTTACTACTGTAAAGTATTGCGAATCCATTTTTCTGCCTCTGGAGTTTGTCTTTTCTTAACTGGCAGTTTACACAATTGTGACAGATTAATAATTAATTAATTTATGCCAAGTAAGAACGGATAGACTTAATTTAAAGGTTCTCTGCCTTTTTCTATCATCTATTACGGGTGCTATAAGAAGATAACTTTTGCTATTTAATTATTAAATTTATGTTTTTTGTGGATTACTGCTGGTATCAAAAATTCATTTTATTACTCGTATACAAAGATTTGGTGTTTTGATAATAATACTACAGATGACATTTAGTAATGTTTTATATTTATGTGTCTAACAGTGTAGGGCTATGCAGTAAGAGGCGTGGTATATCTACTCAATGTTACATGCATCTTTTACAATGGAAAATATATTGTTCGGAATTGTAAAATAATTTTGTTCTATACAAAAGTACGGAACTGTCGGAACAACTGTCGGAATTGACATTGAGTTATTCGAATAAGTAACATATGTTTGCGCATTATTCCAAGCAATAATGTGCAAACATGAGTTCCGGTTTGAAGAGTAATGTTTCTAAAGAAAAATCAAGTTATATCACTGGGTGACGAGCGCAGAGTAGTACTAAGCAGTAATTTGAATGTTTTTGTTGAATTAAGTGCGCTGCACTTTGTTGTTATGGGCAGGCTTGTTGCTTATTATTATACGCATCTCTTGCTCATCCCATCACTTCATATAATAATAAAAAAAATGTGTGTGACAGCTGATTTTCTTTTCGCTGTTTTAGACTTAGCCCTGGAGTAGATATTGCTCATAATTCGTTTATGAGTATTACACGCTCTCTCGGCTTAAATAGCTCGTCAGTTTACATTCAAGAACGAGTCCTTTTCGTAAAAAAAAAAAATTGCTTGTCGAATAACGGCGCATACGCATTTTTCAACTTGCTTTAAAATTCTACATAAGGAATAGTTGAAATGATCCAATGATTTGATCCTTTTCTTTTTCTGGCGTTTCTAAATTCTAAAGTACCAGGAATGAAATATTTTATAAATACAGTTATATTATTATTTAAGCTACGTTCATTACCGTCGCTAGAGACATTGTCTAAGGAGGGCCTTACATGAGCCATGCAGAATAGGGATGTTACGGAGCCTCGACTCCGACTCCGTTAAGTCGGAACTTCCGATAATTATTACACCTTCGGTTCCGAAACTAATAAATCTGAGGTTTTAATCGGAGGTAAGGTGTATAAATATTTGAGATAATCCCTTATTGTGGTGCAAAGTAAATGGAAATCCAAAATCCCAACCCCTTAAATCAATTGACCGCCAATGTTTATCGTGTCCATATGTTTGACAAAATAATGTTATATTTGTCCTCAATAAAAATGTCTCTCCTGGCACCATTTCTGATCCTGCCTATGCGTCCGACTTCGGTTCCGACTCCGATAAATCAAATTTAAAAAACTCCGACTCTGCCTTCGGTTCCGATAAAGTGACCTCCGTTACATCCCTGATGCAGAATTATACTGAAGTTAAATATCTTCTAGCTAAGGGGAATGAAATTTCTAGAGGTAGCCCTTTGCTCTTCTCCTAACTATACCTCCGTTATTAGAAAAAGATAAACAACTTCTTATACACAGACCTATTGTAAAAGTGCCTTTATAAACAAGTACAAGAATGAAAAGTACTTATCGGACTTGTTAAAACGTATGTGTGTACTTATTTATGTATGCATGAAGTGTAGCAAGAAGAGTATACATTTTGTTTGGTAGAGTTTAATTACCTAATATGGTAGTATAGGTATTTACAAACATGTTTTTAGGGTAGGTACTCAGAATCGTTTATACTACTAAAATAATCGTATAAACGATTCTGATAGGTTGTAATCAATTAAAAAACAATTAATTTGATCGTGTAAGTCTGTAAACGAGGCTACGATTGGAAACTGTTATATGTGTGCATGTATCAAATGATTTTTAGGTGTAGTTACGAATACTTGTGACGTGTGAAATAATCAGTCTTGAACATCTCGCTTCAGTGGTAGTCTCTTTACAGAAGCCTCCTGGAAAAGTACCTCGTCTTTGCCAGTTATTCTAGGCCAAAGCAGCAATGTGCAAATGTGCTTGTTTTGGTTTGAAGGGTAATATTTCCTAAGAAATTGCAGAGTATAAAATGATGAAACATTTTATATCTACGCTAGGCAGTGATTTGGACTCATGTTGTAATGGATGTGTCGCACTTGTCTGGTTATTGGCTGGCGCGTTGTTTACCATCACGTACATTTCTTGTTCGTACGGTCACACTAGCTAACAACAAAAAAAAATTGGCAGTCATAGGAACTGCCGATAGAAGTGAAAAAACTCAGAATTTGATAGCTTACTTTGGAAACTAAGCGGCTGAAACCAGAGGGCGTGGCCATGATCCCGAGTTTACCCGAAGATTTCTTATCATTCCCGAGCGTGACGTTAAAATTCAATTCACAGCCCACGGAAAATCTGTCTGTGGCGCGCCATAAAAGTTTTCACTTCAAAAACATAGCCGCAAACTTGCTAGCTTATCAGTTCTTATCGGATTCATTTCGGACAGTGTGCAACCACTATTGCTATTTTGTCTATCGGACTACTCGTAACGGTGACGTCGTTTCATGGTTGACCTTCGACGAAGTAGAACACTACTTTCGTAATAATTTCGTCTAAACTATGAAATGTGTTGCCCGAGTGGGGATTCCCTGATGGGTATACACGAACCAAGCGAACGTCATACAAAGCATTTTATAGATAATTATAACAAACAATGCTGTACAATTAATTCATATTAAGAGGTTAGAATATAGGCGGAGTTATAATAAACTATACCAGTAATCTAGGTGTCTTAAAATCGATAGTGGAAAAAAACGTAAGTAAATGTATGGAAAATTCGAACAGTGTACATATTCAAGGACCTGTATCTTTCCAAGCATTTTATTAAAACTCCGTTTTAAGGTAATCGTGTAATGGATCATTTGTTTATGATGTAAAAATTAAGTTTCTTATTCATGAAGTCATAAGATCAGTAACCCCATTCATAGTGGTTACGTGTCTACCTATCTTAATACTAAAATACAGAATTTAGCTCATGATTCGACACATACACGAGTCCATTCACTTTCCATGTCCCTTGGTTGACTTTAAAAAACTTTAAATTAGTTCTATAAGTAGTCAATTGTGTTGAAAGTATTTTTGCTGTAGCAACTTCTGTAACTGTGATTTTTTAGAAATATATTTTATGTATTAAACCTTACCAATTATGATTAGATACTTGATAACAATCGGATCGGAATGTAAATAAAATAACTGCTTCCAAGATTTTCGTTTATTTCTTAATTCTTTGTCATGCAATACGCAAGTGGGTAGTTTTGTCTAAAAATGTTTCCCAGTTGGTATATGGTTACCTAAATTATTGCTCCCTTTAATTTCGAGTTAAAATAAAATGAGAGCGATAACAAAGGCATAAACAGCGTAAAAGGGCGGTTTACAAAATAGCCTTGGTATAACTAAACAGGTAGTGCTCGCAAAACTTGAAGAGCCCTAGAAAACTTGAGGCTAAATAACAGGACTACAAACGGCGCATGATAATGATAGGCGATACTTGTGTGTATATGAACTTGGCACTCTATTAACACACACTCACAAAAAAACACGAACGGTGTGGCGTATGATGCACATGCGCGGTGCCCTCGACGAAATCGATGAATGCTGTGCAATCAGTCCATAAGTTCCGAAAGCTCATAAAGTTTTGCGCAGTTTAAATCCACATACAAAAAACTGAAGAACGAAATGCTTGGTAGTGGGTGAATGCTACGCGTACGCAGTACGCACCGTTTAATAAATTTTATAATAAATTATGTACTGTATTCAGCTTAAATGCATTCCATTTTTTTTTATCAAGCAAAACGAACTTATTTGACGAGCTCTAAACTGATTTGATATATATAACACACCTATAGAAAATCAAAAGAAGCTAATTAAAAAAAATTACATGAAATTAAAAATAATAGCAAAATAAAAAGACAAATAGTTTTAATCATGTCAAATAAGTTTAGTTTGTGGTGCAGGAGAATCGTCACTCGAAAGGTGTTTGAATTGGAACTTTGTTTCCTCATAATATTTTTCTTCAGCATAGGTACGTATCTATATTTGGTACTTGATTTCTAAAATAATCCACTGTGCTGACTTCTGCTCTTAGCTCGGAAAGTTCATCAAAAATCGGCGTTACTATGTATCTATATTAACCTAATTTTTGTGATGCTCGAAATTAAGTTTCCCAGAACATTCATGATTAAATGTAACTTTTATTTTACATCTCTTATACATCTCTTCTAATATCTAAATTAATTATTGCCATAAGCTCAAAATGTGAGCTACTCATATTGCTTCGTTCCGAGAAAAATTCTACAATGTATTATTTTTAACTAGTTCTTATATTTATTAGGCTTTCATCGAAATCGTTACAAATTTAGATATTAAGATCTATCATGTTTCATCTACAAACACAAGTGAATATTAACTGAAACGAAAAACAACTTATATCGAAATGATCTTAATACAACACTATTGAGTATAAATTATTTTGTAAAATTTAGGATTCAATGAGATTCAATATTTTTGTTTAAATCAAAAATATTCGCAAAACATTTTACAATTAAACTGGCTAAAAGTAATAATAATTTATGTCCAATACTTGGTGCTAAATACTTATACTTTTATTTAAAGTATAAAAAACTTCGACTGCAAAAATACCGGACATTCCTAATAGGAACTATGTATTTTAATTTGTTTTTTATGGTGTTGTTCTTATCGTAAGCGCGAGTGAAAGAACATAATCCAGATAAGAGACAAGATAGAATTAATAATGTTGTCCTTTAACACTGATGTTAAGGTGTCGGAAATCGCGAAAAAGGCTATTTTCGGGTTCATCTTTATTCATAGTAGGTATTTTTGTAACACCTTCAGGTTAAGTTCACTTACGAAGTTTTTTAAAACGGCTCCTTCCAATTTCCAATAAACTTTCTTTAATTTCTGCTCAGATCAATATATGAGACACCGATACAATTTCTAATTTATATTGAAATTTACCTAGTGAATACAGTAAGTAATGTAAGTAAAGTAAACAATAATTTAAAAGTGATTTCTTTTTGAAGGCTTATTATACAAGGCGCCATTAAATCATAATTAAACTTTTTGTATGAGTTTCCCTTTTGGCATAGTCAGGTGAAAATGCATCTTTGATGATTCATTTTCATAGAAATAATTATTAAAATAGATTATGTGTTTAAAAACAAATCTTATGTTTTACATCAGTTACTTGATTGGTGAAGAAAGAATCGAACCTAGACGAACACAGAAGCTCTTACCTATTTTTGAAGTAGGTTAGTTTAGTAGTATGCATAGCTGGGCACCGTTAATCAAATAGTTAACTTCGTTAATCGTTAATCCGTTACAAAAAAAGTTAACTTCGTTAAACGTTAAAGCGTTACATTTCGTAATAATTAACGGAAGTTAACGTTAATCGTTAATCCGTTAATATGTGTATTGGATTTTTATATCGTTGCGTTAGTGAACTTATAAAACCTGTTGGTTTATGTTCTGGAAGTTAACAGGTTAGGATAAAACCAAATACTTGTAGAGTTTAATTTTATTATTGAAGTGAAAACTTCTTTAGGCGCGCCGAGACAGATTTTTCGTGGGCTGTGAATTGAATTCTAGCGTCACGCTCGGGTATGATAAGAAATCTTCGGGTAAATTCGGGACCATGGCTATTGGTCATCTAGAAATGCGTCAGCCAATGGGAAATGTGGGAAATGCTGAAAGGGCGTAGCCTGGCCATCATGGAATGGCCATCTAGAAATGCATCAGCCAATAGAAAATGCTGCTGCTTTTTTAGATGGCCATGCCATGATGACCAGGCCACGCCCTCCGGTTACACCCGTGTAGTTTCCAAAGTAAGCTATCAAATATAATTATATAATTCTGAGTTATAAGTTTTCACTTCTATCGGCAGTTTCTATGACTGCCAATTTTTTTAATTTAATTTAATGTGTAATTTAATCGTCGGGCATAATGCGCATAGGTATCTATTTCCCCTCATGAACATTAACATGTCGAAGTTCTCGCGAGGCTCGCTTTGGTGTTAAAATGTCTTTGCCCGTGGATAGCAGACGTTCAACTGCAGCGTTTGAGGGCTGTTTTCCAAATTTCAACCCAACCCTTTCCCGTTCCCAGACGTTCTGACGTGATGAAACAACAAACATTATAACATCCTAAAATTGCCATTTATAATATTAGTAAGATGTTAAACACATTGATGGAATTTTCATTGTATACCTCCATTTCTTCATTCTTATACATTGATTTGTTCATTTTATTTAACTTTTCTTTGGTTAGTTGAAATGAACTACCACCGATTTTATTAAAATAAAGTTACAATACAGATAAACGATCGAAAAAGTATGATTGAATTTATCGGGGAGTTCCCCACTAGCTATGGATTACTATAATCTACTTGGTTTACTAGGGATGTGTGAAATATTCAACTAAATTGTAAACGTCAGTCAAATTCGAGTATGTCTATGCTCAAATTTTCAGCGAAAAAGAACTCGAGATTATCGGAAATATGACTTATGATAACAAAATGAGCCGTTTTCCGACGAGACAAAAAGATATGGTTTAATAAAACGATAATAGGGGGCGCTTGTAGGTCTTTTGGTTTGTTGTCAAAAGCGTTAGGCATAATGGGACTCAATTCATTCAATTTGCGAAAGCACGACTTCTAGTAATAAATAATAAACTACTTTATCCATGTACGCATTTTATTCGAATGAAAACTATATCAAAACATCAAAACAAAACAAATCGTAAACCTGATGAAAGACAAAATATATATTTTTTAAATTTATTCTTGGCTATGGATACTAATCCTTCAGCCGAGAGAGTATCTCTCTACTTAGTCTGTGGATAAAATATTGTCGTATCAGTGTTGCTATTTATATCTTTGAATTTTCCTTCTACTTTGGCTTAGTTGGTGTCTATTGCCTCGGGAGTTCTAAAGATTTTTACTGAAAAGGGATTGTGATCAGTAACGGTTTTTTATTACATTATCAACCTAATTAGCTATTTTTATTCCCAATATTTTAAAATTAAATAAGACACTTTTTACACTATACTTTTTCCCTGAAAACGGGTAGGGTCTCTAAAGGGGTTACACTGTTGAGAGTACCTATATGGTAGAGACAGATCTATCTGCATCTCGAACAATCGCCATCTAGTGCGTCCGTTGGAACTATTTTTGTCTCGTCGGAAACTCCCTCATTATATTTGTTTTCATATAACGTCAAGCGATCATGCCACAGGCTAAAATGATGCCTCAATCCTGCCAAAATTGCAGGAACCCGCCACATATGGTCACACTGCGCCCAGCACTTTTCGTTTCATGCTTGTCTGAACCTGTTTTTTGCGCCGCGCTGAGGTGCCGTGCGGTAAATAGTAAGCATTGGATTAACGATTAACGGACTTCTGCATAATTAACGGAAGTTAACATGTACGTTAACATTTTTAAAATTTAACTTAAAAGTTAATCAGTTAATCAAAATGTTAACTTCGTTAATTAACGATTAACGGATTAACGAGTTAATGCCCAGCTATGGTAGTATGTTAAGAGACAACAAAACGGTAAAACAATCGGTAACAGTAATAGGGTAGCGGACTAGGTAAAAAATAAACCATTATAATTAGTCCGTCAGCTAAATCATGGCAAAATAGGATGCACATCTTTTTTGTTTTATAAAATTATTATAAATCGACATAGATATAATGTGTAGAATTCTAGATCATCAAAGTTCCAGATGTCCACAAGTGACGTAACGCGAAATTTCTGAACACTGTACCTATAACCTCTGTTTATTGTTTTGTTTGTGAAACAAAAGGAAAAATATGTGGACAATATTTTTTAGCAATCTAGCTGACGGACTAATACTTTTTATTAGGATTACTTATAGCCTATTGCAATACGTATTTAACAAAATTTAAAAATACTTCTAAATCAAACCTCTTCACCTGTGACTTCTGATAGTAGTCTCTCTTTCGAATCTTTCTCCATTTCACTAGGATTCACATTCGTAACTGGATTTTTAAAGTACATCGCCACAGCGATGCTGACTAGACATATAGACAGTATAGTATACCACGTAATTAATATACCGAATATTAAATAGCACACTTCTGCCGTTATAATTAATTCTAAAGCGCTAGCGTAGGTTTTCAATATAGAATTTAAATTTTTCAAAAAGAAACTTGTGACTATACCCACAACTGCACTATTAACTATAATGAGAATCACAAATATATCACCCAGAGGACTAAAATCATTGAATATAGTCCGTAATTCACCTTTAAATAGTAGTATAACTAAATTACATAATACAGAGTCGAGATACATGAATACGTTTTGTAAAAATATGTCTACGCTAGCACCTTGCGTCTTGAGAAGATATTCGTTGTATGTTCCGGCGAGACAAGAGCAGAAGTTTTGAAAGTTGATTGATAAGAAGTAAATGTTGAATACGTTCGACCAGAGATCTGAGTTCTCGGCTTGCACTGCCGACGCGTCGAAGTTTTTCAGCATACACCCGAATGTGAGTATTCCCAGCGACACCCATTGTATCAACGTCAGCTTTTTCTTGAACAAGAACTGAAAACAAATAATTATTTTGATCAAAATAGAATAGAAAATTTGAACGCCGTGTTGTAACATATTAAGGCCTAAACAAATAAATAAGTTTTTTACATGATAGTAGCACAGTCTATTAAAAAATCATAGTCGTTCGACGAAGCCGTCTAGACGGGGCAATTGTGCGGGCTTGCGGGGTGAGACGTGGGAAGCTCGCTCCTGCATTGCCTACATTAACAATGTTAGTATTGCAGGAGCGCGGCTCAGGGCTGACGTCTTCCGTATGCTTTAATTTTATTATGATGCCACATTTTTAAAATAGCGACAACCCTACCCGTGCCTAGGCACGGGTAGGGATAATGTCTAGACATTATCGGCATTTCTCCCAAGATCAAAGGCGATGAACTACTGGTAGTATTTATTTATACTGTGAAAGTAGTTAGTATTACATATACTTGTTTATAATTTATCTTTGGTTACCTATATAAGAATTGCTTACAGATTCAGTTGCAAGTGTAATGTCTCATGAACGTCAACACTTATCGAGTAGGTAATTAATTAATATTGAAGTTTATGCTGTTTATGCATACATCATAAAAATATACAAGTTTATGCAGTAGGTACACCTATAGCGGTGATAACATTGGGATGGAGTTTGGTATTACGTATCGAAATTGGATTCCACTGGCACAGGACCGAGGCATGTGGCCTAGTAAAAGGGAGCCTTATACTCGAGAGTAGATAGAGAAGGCTGTGGATGATGACGACGAAGCCATTTAAGAGCTAATAGGGACGATACTATATAGTCTGCCGAAAAGGACTCATTGTCTTTAACTTTTATCACAGAACTCGGCCCAGTTAAAACCTTGAACTCACGAAACAAATATCGGTAGTTCCATATTCCTTAAAGTTGTATGAAAGTCTTTACTCCCACTTGAATACCCTATTATACGTTAAAAATTAAATTAGACGTATTTAATGCTAGTAAAATAAAATTACCTACTGACTACTTATCTATAGCTATCTATGTTACTCAAGCGCATAATTTTCTTATTCAAACGTAATGAGACAATTTTTAAAAATACGGATTCAGTATCATCATCAACAGCCCACTAAACGTTCCCTCCCACTGCTGGAACTCGGGGCCTTCTCTCGCAAGGAGAGAGTTAAGGCCATAATCCACCACGCTGGCCCAGTGCGGGTTGGTGGATGACACATGACTTCGAAAGCTTCTAGGTACATGTCGGTTTCCTCACGATGTTTTCCTTCACCGTTTTAAGTTAGCGGCATTGCGGCACATGACTTCGAAATTCAGTATATCGTCCATCAAAACGAGCAAAAAGTAAGTAAAGTAATATTGTTAATACCTGGAACAGTAACGCAGTGAGCACCACTCGAAACTGAAGTAGTATGTAGTACGACGTCGGGTCATAGTGCGATAAGTTGACGAACGCTAGATTGTTGTAGAAACAATACAGCAGCGACGGTATGAAGTACAAATACAACAGCTTCTGGTTCACGACGACTGCCTTGAAGATGTTCGGCTTGTTCCTGTAAATAATATTTATATTTTAATTCATTGTTAACGGAATTATAGTAGGTAATACAATTACCTAAGATTTAAAATTATACGTCTATACTAATATTATAAAGCCGCAGTGGTTTTTTGTTTGATAGCGGAACTACTGGGACTATAAGGACCTACTGGGCTGATTTCAAAAATTATTTTACCGTTTGATATGTAAGTCATCCCTGAGTGCTATATGCTATTTTATATTATGTACCCCGGGCGAAACCGGGGCTGACCGCTAGTCATTTCATAACCCTGACGTCTGCCCAGGGCCGAGCCGACCCCCACCAGCGCCTGTGTGCCAAACCTTTCTGGCGCCCCTTTTTAACCTCCAACGTAAAAAGAGGGATGTTATAGGTTTGACGTCACTGTCTGTATGTCGTGTCGGTGTGTGTGTGTATGTGTGTTTGTTTGTGGCATCGTAGCTCTCAAAGGGATAGGCCCATATCAATCCAGTTTTTTTCATTTCCAAGGCCAGTTTCCTTGGTAGTGCTTAGCTATGTTTGATTAATATCGATTCATGATAGCCACCTCCACAAAATGGCGGATAAAATATTCCTTCACAACTTTCCTCAATATATGGGTATCAAATGAAAGGGCTTGACTAGTAGAATACTATACACCGTAATGAATTTTAATTCCAAGATAGCCGGCACAAAATGGTGAAATAACCATTTTTCTTATAACTCTCTCAATATGGGTATCAAATGAAAGGACTTGAAAATTGACTAGACTAGACTTGAAATAAAATCAAATCCAAGGTCATCATCAACAGCCCACTAAATGCTCCCACTGCTGGGACTCGGGACCTTCTCTCGCAAGGAGAGAGTTAAGGAGAGAGTTAAGGCATAATCCACCACGCTGGCCCAGTGCGGGTTGGTGGATGACACATGACTTCGAAAGATTCTAGGTACATGTCGGTTTCCTCACGATGTTTTCCTTTACCGTTTTTTAAGTTAGCGGCATTACATACGTGACTTCGAAAAAACAATGGTGTGTGTCGGGTTTGCACCCGGGGTCTCCGGATCGGCAGGCGCCGTACTCCCGACTAGACCAGCCATGACTTTAACAATTCCAAAGTAATCGGGGGTAAGGCATTGCCCCACGGGCTCGCCCGCGTAGTCCCCACATTATAACTGTGTTCCAAATTTCAACCCAATCCATTCGGATGTTCTGAGGTGATGGAGCAACAAACATCCCATTCATATTGTAAACTAGCAGGTCCCCGCGATGTTACTCTCGTAGTTCTTGTTCGCGTTGGTTTGGCGGCCATTTAGTCTATATGTTCTTCCAGACTATAGACTAGACAGATTACCTACACCTGTTTTCCAAATTTCAGCCCGATCTGTTCATACATTACGACGTGATTGAGAAACAAACATCAATTCATTGATATTCATGATATTAGTAGGATGTCAATGCTTGGAGGTTTGTTGCTCAAAAGCGTCGGAACGTCTCAACGCATCGATTCGAAATTTGCATTTGAAATTTAATTATAAAAATGCATTGTTCCTTAGGAAACAGTTATAAACCAGCTGTTACCCGCGAATTTGTCTGCATGTGTAGAAATTGATTGTTTTATCCAAATTTCAACTTTTAATAAGGAGCAACAGCTGCTCTAGATGGGAGAACGGCGACCTCCCGGACTTCCCGGGTTGAAATCTCACGCGCACCACTGTATAAGACATGTGCGTGATGCCGCTAAATAAAAAATGGTGAAGAAAAACATTTCGAGGTAACCAACATGTACCTCTGATCATGATTTCGGAATCTTTCGAAATCATGTGTCATCCACCAACCCGCACTGAGCCAAGGTGGTGGACCTTGGTTATGACCTTGACTCTCTCCTTGCGAGAGAAGGCCCCGAGCAAGGAGCACACCTGTGATTTGCTCACGTGCGTGATTTGAAACACCTGTGTCAAATCAATTCGTTCTGTTAATCCGACGTGTTAGTATAGAATAATAATTATGTTATTCTATACTTGTTAGTATTCATATACGTCAGATTAAAATTGCGTAACTACTTTTTATCACAAAAAGTGCAAAGTTTAAGTAACTACTTATAACATCGGAATCGGAACTCTCTCCTTGCGAGGGAAGGCCCGAGTCCCAGCAGTGGGAACATTTAGTGGGCTGTTGATGAACATCGGAATGGGTTATTAACAGATTTGGTTGTAATTTGTACACAGACATACATATTTTAGTCTGGAATTGAACAATAAGTACTTTTTAACCCAAAAAAAAGTGCAAAATTCTTTAGAGAACAAATATTTTCAACTACTAAGCGGGTTTAGTAGGAATTTGAAAAAGAAATATTTTACCATAGATACCTTGCACAAACTTTCGAATAATAATTGTTCCATTATTTTGGCTCACTCGTTCATTAAAATCAGGGAACCACTCTACTTGCATTGCACACATCGTATCGAGTTGCGTTTATAATCTCAATTAAATAAACAAAGCCACGGCGCGGCGGTTCTTTTGATTTTAAAACCGAGACCTTAATGAATGTAAACCAAAACCCAAAACATAAACATGATCTTGGGAGACGCTTACAATAAACTATGTAAAGCAACTTAGCAATTTATGAATTGTTATTGCAAATGTTGCGCCTATCCTACCTACTTCGACTACCTATCGACGATACTCTACTACAAAGAACATGGTATTGCGTAAATGAAGAAAAAATCGGTGGCGGCGCTGGCGCCCCTATTGTCTTGGCGCCTGTGTCCCCGCACACTTCGCACACAGGGGCGGCTCGGCCCCCGTCTGCCTGTCTGTAGTCTGCTCCGCTTCGGTACTGACCCAGGAATCCTGGCCCGGGGCTGAAATTTAGGAGCTCACAATGCTGGCAGCATTACCCCGCTAAATGGCAACAGATATACTCTGCACCAGAAACGATCCAGACCGGGAGTCATCATCCTTATCGTACATTCGGCGACCAATGTCTTTCATCAAGTTCTTCGTCTGTAGATTACATAATTGTTTATTTTTTTCCGCCCTAATGTCTGGATGAGATCGCTGTTAAAGATGTGGCCGTCAATCGTCACACTGTTTAAATGGTTTTAACTTGTAATTATTTTGATTTGGTGTGTTTAATAAAGTGTATCTCTTTATGATTCCTTTTAATCGACACAAAGTTTTCACTAGACCGCCAACTCGCCTGATGTTAATCGACGATGGACGATGCAGTCCATGATGGAGCGTACTAACATGGAAGAAAACTATTTACTCTAGATTTAAATACACCTAGTTTATATCTATCGGAAAATATCCCCTCAAGCAACGCATTCCAAAGTAAGAATAATGATTCAGAATTCGCTATTGCGTTGTGTTGTTCACATACAAGATAAAATATATCTTCTATATCACACGTCATTTCTGTTATTAGTCAAGAGAGAATGGTACTTGAATTGAGTAAATCCGTATTGTTTTCTTCTGAACATGAGTGATTACTACCACTGCCTATCATTCCACAGCACAGATTTAGGTAAGTATGCCTACAGCACTCCAGTCGTGGGTCCGAAGCTCACAATGCTGACAATTTTTTTTGAGATGAATACAGACATTTATTCTGTCACTGTGAGTTTATATTTTTTTTTTTAAATAAAGAGTGACGAGACGAGCAGGGCATGTGCCTGATGGTAAGCAACATGCCTGCCACATAACATCACAGTGACACGCAGCTATTGGAACATGAAGAGTCCAAATCATTACCTAGCACTGCACTGCGCTCGTCAACCAGAGATCTAAGATGTTATATCTCTAAGCCCTGTAATTTCTCTGGAAACAATGCCCTTCAGAGCGGATCACAGTAATGTTTGCACATTACTGCTTGGCGGTAGAATGACTGGGAAGGTGTGGTACTGCACCAAGATTATGCTGGACGATAAGATCCTAGAGATGGCCAAGACCATCGAAGGGAACTCGAACGTCAAAGCGAATTGGGAAAATTGGGAGATACCGAGAATACAGTGGGTCAACGGAGTTCCGGGATGTGGAAAGACAACATGGGTGATTAGACACTTCGACGTGGACAAGGACGCCATCATCACCACAACAACTGAGGCAGCAAAAGATCTCAGAGAAAAGCTATCGCACCGAATCGGAAATCTGGTCAAAACCAGAGTGCGAACCATGGCTTCTGCTCTGGTAAATGGTTTCGGAAGAGAAAGTTTCAGTCGCCTCATGGTGGACGAAGCTCTCACGAACCATTTTGGAGCCATTGTGATGGCTTCAAGGCTGTCTGGTGTTGGTGAAATTGTCCTCATCGGAGACGTCAATCAGTTGCCTTACATCGACAGGGAAAATCTCTTCGAAATGAGGTATCACCGCCCAAACCTGGTAACAAAGATCAGCCAGGAGTTGCTCTGCACACATCGCAACCCGATGGATGTCGCATATGCGCTGAGGGAAATATACTCCGGTATGTACTCCTCAGCGTCCCGTATAAAGTCCCTAGAGCAGAGAAGGTATAAGGGAGCGCAAATACCCAACACCCTACCAAACACCCTCTTTTTAGTTCACACTCAAGAAGAGAAGGAGACCCTGACAAACCAGGGTTATGGGTCAGGCACCGGGTCACGTATCCTTACCATCCATGAAGCTCAGGGACTAACATACGAGTCGGTGATCGCAATCAAAACCAAGGCAAACATGAAGCTGCACGAGAGCGTGCCCCATGCGGTTGTTGCAATCTCGCGGCACACAGGGACCTTCACATACTACGCTGACGACACCGACGACGCCATCGGCCGGTTCGTGCGGCGAGCGTCGGCTGCATCACCGAAGACCATCCGAGACTTCAACCTGCAGATGGCCATCAGGGACAGAAATGCGGCCGTTGTGGAGGCTCTGGGCCGGGAGAAGGCGGCTTGGGCAAATGACAGTTAGGCAAAGAATCGATGTTGAGTCGATTACTAGCGGAATCCCAACCGGTAGTGATCGGCTCAACAGACGAGCACTAGAATTAGGTGTAAAATGTTCCCAACTCCCCCCTATTTTCCTCTTCTTCTCCAAATCCAAGACACATGTAAAAAAAAAAAAAAAGAATTGTAATGACAAAGATCACGGACCCCGGCGTCTGTGGAGTGGTTAATTTAAATAAAAAAAAAAAAAAAAAAAAAAAAAAAAAAAGGTGTGGTACTTCCCCAGGCGGATTCTGCCAAGAGTCCTACCACTACAAAAAATTATATGTGCTGTAAGTAAGTTTGTATTTAATATTTAAAATTATAAACGCATTACATCATTTATCTGATTTCCATTCGAGCTTAGTTTACTTTGGGATTAGATAGTGCTGTGAGAAAAAAAAATTACAAATAGCTCAAATACCTAAGTAGATTTTCTAGAAGCATTACTCTTCAAACCGAAACACAAACAAGTTTACACATTATTAATTTGCAGTAGAATAACTGGCACTTCTCAGACGGGCACTAAAAAAACGGCTCAACACTACACTACTAAAAAAAACGACTTAGTTGTTTCTTTGTTATCGAATAACTAAGACTGCAGAGCCCGACTAATCATTATTACGACTTTTATTGTAAATGCTATGTACAATTATCTATTCTATGGTACAATTTTGCTACCACAATTTGGTGTGAATAGGGTACCGGACTGGGTCAAAAATACACCATCCTAATTAGTCCGTCAGCTAGAGCATGGAAAAATATTGGACATGTATTTTTTGTTTTTTCATAATATTAATAAAGTAGCCAAGTGCGAGTTGGACTCGCCCATGAAGGGTTCCGTTGCAGCAAGTAACATAATATACATAGTACGCATAGTTAATTGTAACTTTGATCGAAGTTTTAATAATAGTGTATTTATGACGTACTAAAAAAAAACTACTCATCAGATCGAGTTCAAACTAATTTTCGTTGGTAGTTTTCATGGTAATGTACATCATACATTTTTTTTAGTTTTTTCAATCTCTTACTTTAGAAGTTAGAGGGGGGGGGGGACACACATTTTACCACTTTGGAAGCGTCTCTCGCGCAAATTATTCAGTGTAGACAAAAATGATATTAGAAACCTCAACATCATTTTTGAAGACCTATCGATAGACACCCTACACGTGTAGGTTTGATGAAAAAAAAAATTTGAGTTTCAGTTCTCAGATTGGGGTCACCCCTAATTTTCCTTTTTTTTTTAAACTTTTGTAAAAATCTTAATGCGGTTCACAGAATACATCTACTTACCACGTTTCAACAGTGTAGTTCTCATAGTTTCGGCAAAAAGTGGCTGTGACATACGGACGGACAGACAGACAGACAGACAGACATGACGAATCTATAAGGGTTCCGTTTTTACGTTTTACGGAACCCTAAAAATCGTCAAAGATATAGATATAGACCATCAAACTTCGAGAGTGGGGGGTCGCGACGTCACTCGTGAGTAAAAATCGTACTCACAAGTGACGTCACACGAAACTTCGAAGCGCTCTATCTTCGTCATTTTTTGTTTGTGAAACAAAAGAAAAAATACGTGTACAATATTTTTTATTGATTGATTGATGAGGATTGTACCCTATTCAAGTCATGGCGTACCCACAGAAGCCTACTGTATCTAAAACAGTTTTATAGTTTCATATATGGTGAATCATCAAGTTTAATCTTATCAGAAACGGGAACTATGGATTTCACCGCATTTTTGTGTAATTTTCCTCAAAGTAATAAATAAATATTTTGATTAAATTGTTAGCGAGACGTGTGCGTATCTCATATTTCATGTTTATTTATTTTATACCTTACCGTACGTAGGTACATTCGCCTTGACATAGAGAATGTTACGAGTCTACGAGTACCTTGGTCGTTAAAGTCTGAAATTTAAAACGCGCTAAGGTTACTAGCTGCACGATGATTTATTCAATACGGTTTTAAAATTTCGTATAACAGGTAAGCGTATTCAATGTTTTTATTAGTGTAGTTGTTGCCGATACCTCATCTATCCGATAGTTTATTATAGAATTGTGAACAGTTATTTTTAACCTTTACCCAAGTTAAATGTTAAGAGTATCGAAATGACACGTAGTTATTTCGATGCTCTTAACATGTTAGACGAAAAGACCGTTATTAATACCGTTCATAAACGGCCAAAAGACCTGAAAAATGGGATAAATTGAGGTAAAAATTTGTAAAATTCTCACGTGAAGGGGTGGGGGGGGGGGCGTTGAACAAAATCTCACCAAGAGGGGAGGGGGTATCGAAAAATCGTCAAAATTACCTCACGTAATTTATGGATGCCCACTAAGGGAGTACACTTTTTATTGCATGACATACCTTGGTATCATACATATAAACACGCCCGCATGCATCCAGATCCATACCTACCACTCAAGCTGAACCCTTTTCTTAAATCTGTAGTTACGTCACGAAATAGTGATGTAATAATAATGACGTGATGTACAGACAATTCTAAAATAAATTAATAGTCACGTCACGTAGTGATTTACAGATAGTTTAACACGCCGTTTTCCGAAGAAAAATAAATAATTCCAAATTACGTACGGTAGGGGTTATGCAGAAATTGAGGAAACTTAATTAATCTGCCTCTTCTTTTTCTTTCCCATGAATTCAAATAGTGAACGATCAAAAATCAAACCTGTGTTTGAGCCAGGGATGTAACGGAGGTCATTTTATCGGAACCGAAGGCGGAGTCGGAGCACAGAATAAATATTAGTACAGAAGCCTCACTTACCGAAAACAATTATATAAATAGCGACTCTTGCTGGGACACAACAAAGTTCAATTCAGCTCGCAATACCTGTCGCGATTTTCAAATAAACATTTGCGCTCTTTCTAACGCGTAACTCTGTCCCTGTCTAGCGCGCGAGGGTTGTCGACAATCTAATAACAATATGCGCAGGAAACGTGTTGCGCGAGCGCTCAGCCGTGCGTCCGACAACCGACTGGCACTTGTTCCCTGGGATGGGACGGTCTAGCTGTAGGCTAAAACCGCGCGACCTTGAGCGTGTGAAGATGCACTGGTCGGAGTTTTTAAATTTGAAATATCGGAGTCGGAACCGAAGTCGGAGGCATAGGCAGGATCAGAAGTGGTGGCAGAAGAAACATTTTAGTGGGGATACATACATTTTTTTTGTCAAACACGTGGACACGATAAATATTGACGGGCACCTGATTTAAGGGGTTGGGATTTTGTATTTCCATTTACATTTCAATACAATAAGGGAATATCTCAAATATTTATACACCTTACCTCCGATTAAAACCTCCGTTTTAAAAGTTTCGGAGCCGAAGTCGGAACCGAAGGTGTAATAAAAATCGGAAGTTCCGACTTATCGGCCCCTTAGATTGGTCTATCTTATTGGAAAAAGCAACAAAATAGTTGTCTGACGAACATATTTACAAATGGAGCATGAGAATTGAAGTGAAGTTAAATTACTATTTTGGAGTTGTTAAGCAAAACGGCTGACGGAAAATGTCTGGGAGTATTGGGACCTTGTTTTTATTTTAAGGATGTTGTCTACAACATACGTGAAAATCACTTATTAGAAAATACGTGAAGTAAGTAATGTTTGTATGTACCTTCATTACCCCAAACCTCAAAATTGGCCGTCTAAGCAAGTTAGCGAGTATGCATGTGTTCTTAGTACTTACTAACTCTACTCAATCGTCCACATTTCATTCATCAGAAAATAGGTGACGTCTGGGAGCTCTGGGATCTCGGACTATGAGTGAAGTGGGCGGATATATGGTTCATTTCGTAGACAATTGTGGCATTGTGTGGCGAAACAATGCGATAAGGGAATTGTGGGAACGTCATTGTGCACATGTTTAAGCCGGTTTTCAGTTGAAAGGAATTTCAACTGAAAACCGGCGATTACGAGAACATAGGTGCCGAATTAATAATATAATATAACCGATATTTTTCCATAACACACCATCTAGCCCCAAATACAACTTGTCTTAACTAATAATACATCTTGTCTTACATGCTATTAGAATCTTAATTTCAAGCAATAGGAATTATAACCAGTGCCTGATTAAGAGTTCTGACCGCCCTAGGCTAATTATGAGGACGCGCCCCCACCAGAGGGTCTACCGCCAAACGGAAAGTGCTTAGCTTAAAAGTCTTAGCTTTGGTATCGCTATCTCTTTTCTTTTCGTTTGATTTTATAGAGATAGCAATGGGCAAAACCGATTTAGTTAAACAGTAGAAAGGCAGGTATGTTATGGTCGGCCTAAAAAGTACTAGGTACTTTTTAGGTACTTTTAGATACTTTTTTATATTAGTATTGACTTTGTTTCCTTGTGTACAAATTTTGACATGATTTTTACCAGGGCTTTTTTAAAAAGGCACGCAAGAGCCTACAGTACCCTCAAAGGATTCGAAAGTATACCCCGGATTTCTCCGGCAGTGATTTGGTGACTGATTCGCGAGCGCGCTCTACTCGACAGCGACCTTATCGCTGACTCTATCGTAGAGCTGTCACTGACCCTGTCGCGGGGGACAGAACCCTTGCACACCAACCATGCAGCGGAAACCAGCAGTACTTTAGCGTCACCTTTTCGGGAGGGCCACCACCTCACCTTCTGAAATAGGGTGCTGGACGGCATTGAACGTCCGACATCTCAGGCTCTGTAAGTGGAGATGGTGTAGGTACGAGCCAGAGTGGCTCGCTCTCGTCACCACTTCCTCCTTCGCGGAGAAGCGAGAGTCTACCTCCTTCTTGCTCCACAGCTGTCTTCATCTCCGACTTCTGCGAGATAATGATTTCTCGAAAGGAAACCACCGCCTCCCATGACCTCTCACTGTTAAACATCTTGGGTAAGGTAGTAGGCAGTAAGAGGTCCGCCACTTCTCCCGGGTACATCTTCAATGCGTGTTGATCGGTGTGATCTGCGCAATTACACCGGTGACACACCAGCCTTTCTACCGCTTAACTAAATTGGCTTTGGTTTTGCTATTGCTGTCTCTATAATTTCAAGCTAAAAGAAATAAGGTACCGTCTAATGCACCCGCGCGCTATAGTATCTATGTCGCTCTCACTGAACCCACTCAGCATTGGTCCTGAGACAGTTCACTCTTCAGGTTGACGCAAATACGCCCCAAACTTCCATCTAATCAGCTGATCTGCTGTCAAATACCGAAATGTTACAGTGTCAGCTTGCCAGCGACAGACACGCCACACAGCCACACCCCACAATATTAGAGGCAGAGCTTGCAGGTGCAGGTGAAGGTTTCTATCAGAAACCACGGAAACAGATGGCCTCCAACTTGTGAAAAACCACCTCTAGGCCGATGCTCCTAATCCTGGCTACCACTGTCGCCAGCACCGCCACCTCGTGAAACCTCCGCCCCTCTCACAATAACCAGCGTGCCGTTGGCATAATAAGCTACACCGATGCAACGCAGTTCGCAAGTCGTAAGTCGGCCCACTACCACCCCTACACTGTGGATATTCCCAAAATCCGTACAAAACGGTTTGAATCCACTTTTCTCGTACGTACAGCTTTAGAGTGGTATAAGTTGCCGGCATCCTTGTTCCGTGAGAGATACAATCTAGAACTTTTCAAGGTCAGAGTGAATAGGTACTTTCTAGGTCAACGTCCGTCATCTTCGACCACACCGTCGCTTACCATCAGGCGAGTTGGTGGTCAAACTCGGATCTATACGCGATAGAAACAAAAAAGTTAGCGCTGCTTATTTGTAACCGAACAACCGAAGTGCCACAGGAGTAGCGTAGGAGCAAACTCCTGTCGAACCCCACTTGACATGAGGATAAGCTCCCTCCCTTTCTATTGTTGGGGACACCACCTCTCTGTGAAAGAGGTAGTCTCTTACGATGCGCCATAGATATTGGGGTACCCCATCACTTCTGTTGTGTTTGTGGTGTGGTTGATTGGGATGTAGAACGCGTTTACTATGTTAGGAGACACCGTAAACAATACGCCGCGCCGCCACTAGAGTACACCTTCCTTCGGACCTTCGGACGAACGGCGTCGGTCGTGGAGAGGTCTTTCTGAAACCCGAACTGTCCCTTCGACAAGTCCAGATGATTTCAGCGCGCCCCTCCAGATCCTCGCGCCCTAGGCTGCAGCCTAATTAGCCTAAGGGTTAATCAGGCCCTGATTATAACACATAATGTTGGATGACCAGGCTATACCTACTTGATTTATTTGCCTCAAAATCGGATAAAACGACGTTTTCTAAAAATGAAACCTAGCTAGATTGATATATCGAACCTCTGAAACCGTTTGCGTACCAAATTTCATGAAAATCGTTGAGAGGCATTTCCGAGATTCAGAATCTCTATATCGATATTTACATATATTGCTTGTTTAAAGGTGTTAGATAGATCTCACATAATTGTAAATCTAATACTAGATTAATAGGGACATAGAGTCTGGGGATTTAAGCACGTAAGCCTAAAAATATAAAAAAAACATTATGGGTTTACATTTGACCGATTCACTTTCGATTTGAAGACACTAATATCGTAACCATCGGGACAAATCCACTCAGACAACGCATTCCACAGCCTAGACGTTCTTCTCACAGAAGTACAGTCAAACCTATTCGTACAAGTCTTTAAAACATCAACTTCGAAACAATATCGCATTTCGAGCTAGGAGTAGTCCGATAGAAAAGAGGGCAAGGTGGTATTAGATCATGCAGATACCTGATCTGCATACTCTGCGAAGTGTATCCGATAGTAAACCAATAGGCTAGAAATTTTGCGGCCATGTTCAAGTCTTAATTAATGAATTAACAACTGTTGGTAAGTATGTGACCTATTCTAGGTTTATACATGTGGCGTGACCACTTCTTATCAGGTAACCCATTGCTGGTTTGTCTACTGTTTTTTATTCATAAAAACCACATATGTAATAATACTTGTTTTGGATTTTTTCAATAGCGAAATAAAATCGATTAAAGCTTTATGTAATAATAAACTGGTCAAGTGCGAATAGGATTCTCCCACCGAGGTTTCCGTACCACAAGCAATATTCAAAAAAGTTCACTTGGCTCGTTTCGAAAATCAAACAAGGCGCTCGATTCTCCTTTGCCAGTTTTTAATTTAACGAGATACCTATACATAACTAAGGTTAAAAAATTCTTACTATACGAGAGATTTAACTAAGGTTTAATTTATTAGATATAAAACAACCATTGTTGCAGGTAGATTACCCTTGATTATTACTTACTAGCTGTTACCCGCGACTTCGTCCGCGCGAAATAAATACTAAGGTAACTTAGGTACCTAGTACCTATTTGTATACCCAGACACATTTACGGTTACTAAAAACAGCTTATAATAAAACAATTTTATACAATTTCATCAAAATCGGTTCAGTTGTTTAGGTCTGAAAGCGTAAGAGACATTCAACCCCATTTCAACTCCAATTTCATTTCCATACAGTTCGAAATCACAAGATTGCTAGAACAAAGATTTTGTTTCGTGTCATGTGTCTATATACAAAGTTTCATGGTTTTATCTTCAACGGTTGGGAACTTTCATATTGAAATTCATCCCCCATTTCAACCCCAATTTTACCCCCGTACAGTTCGAAATCACAAAATTGATAGAACACACATTTAATTGCTTCGTGTCAAGTGTCTAGATACAAAATTTGATAAACTTTTTGCGCTTTGAACAGCTTTTCAAAAAGCTTCAGAATGTTTTACCTAGTTAGAAGTACGCGCCAACACTGAAGTCCTGTGACGAAATGATTAAACTCGTTGTTTTTAAACTGCGGCAAATTAATAAATATGCGTACAAATAAATCTAACTTGATCAATTTCATTGTGATTTCCAATTACATCCTTCTCTATATACATACAAATCTATTAAACAAATGAAATTAAAATTTTCTTTTGAAAAATGCTACCATTCCATCAGTATTTTCTTAAGACGTTGTCACGTTCAACTATCGTCAGTAAACCGACTTTACAGACAACCATTTCTTTTTTCTTTATACTGTGGTAATACAGTCCTGTATATTGTATGGAACTCTAAAAAGTGGTCAAGAAGTTTGTTTTGTAAATGTCATGGTTATGAACCGTGTGGCCTTGAGGTGCTATTACCGTCGGAAACAAGTCTTATTTTACGCCAGTTATACTTCTTTGTGAAATACCTAAACGAAAACGTTCTTGCCATGACATGAATAAGTTAAGTTCAATTTTGGTCTTTGTATGAGCTTCACACAGCCGACGCCGACGTAAACATGTTCAAAAACAACACATTTTTAGAACGTTATGCGAGTGGTTATAAGTACCTAGTTTGTATTGTAACCTGAGACAACAAAAAAACTTGACTTTTTTTTATAGTACAGAGTAACAGAACGAGCAGGATTTACGATTACAGGACGAGTACGAAATGTGCCTGATGGTAAGCAACATGCCTGCCTATAACAGCACAGTGACACGCAGCTATTGGAACAAGAAGTGTCCAAATCATTACCTAGCACCGCACTGCGCTCGTCACCCGGAGATATAAGGTGTTTTATCTCTTAGCCCAGTAATTTCTCTGGAAATAATGCCCTTCAAACTTGGGTCTGGTGGTAAGAATTACGCTTACATACCTATGTACAATGCGAGTAAAATAAGAATAGGACGGGCTCTCGGCTAACTTCACTCATATAAGTACGGTCAGCAGAACAAACTTAAAAATAGATTAATTTTAAATGAATGACTAAAAATCGTTCATTTTATAAAATTTATATATTTATAAGGTTGGCAGCACAGACGCAGTGTTGCAAAAGTTTCCGATTTATTGGGAGATCTACTGATTTTGGTCATTGTCTCCCGATATCCCGATTTAGCAATTCAGATCAAATCAAATCAAATCATTTATTTGCTAGAAACATGGTCGTAGCACATACATTTACTGCCGTGTACAGTTCAGTATCCCGATTTTTGAATTATCATCTAATGTAAAATAATATTCATAAATAAACATGGAAAATAATATTCTTCATACGGCAAAACTAAAAGATCTTGAATAAATGAATATATTATTAACATAAAATACTCTTGTTTTATTCCGAATATAAATCTCCCGATTTTTAGATGGCAAATTTAACGAATTTAATTTTTTAATTTTGCAACACTGGTGAGACGCCATCTTGATTTGATGACACATGTCTTATTTATCCGTCAGTGTACTACGCGACACGTTTCCAAGTGCATGTTTATGTTCTTACGCCCTTTTTGTTGATAATTTGTTTTTGTTGATTGTTTAATTTGTTCTACAATGAGCAAAAGAGGTAGTGTTTTACATCGGCGAGCTCGAGAGATTATCAGCAATGTTGATAAGTACTTCGAGGAAGAGAAAAAACGTGCCATTATGTTGTTGGACCAGTTAAAACAAGCAAGAATTGTACCAGGGCCAGATGGCAATATTCATATATCGCGTGATGTATTTGAAAATTTCATTAAGCATTTGGAAACTGCTTCGAAGGTAACCGAGCGAGTGACTTTAGCCACTGGTATTAATAAAAATACAGTGAGTCGCATTCGCCGTGAACAGGGAATAGCAACAGAAGCAAGCACAAGCAAAATAAAGACACCTAAGAAGAAACCACGCCAAAAGAAAATTGTGTGTGACAATTTTGAAATATGTGCGCTGGGCAACATAATAAATTCTATATATACGGTGAGAAAAGAAATTCCTACACTAAAGAAAATTTATGCAGCTGCAAAACAAGATCTTAATTTTCATGGCAGCTTGTCTACTTTGAGAAAAATTATGATTGAGTCGCTAGGCTACAAATTTAAAAATTGCCAGCGTAAGAGATCGGTATTGATTCAAAGGCCAAACATTAAAGCCTGGCGCGCGAAGTACCTGCGGCGTATTCGAGCAAATGATGCATTAGAATCAAACAAAAAACCAGTAGTGTTTCTCGATGAAACTTGGATCCACGCACATTATACTGTGAAAAAGTGCTGGCAATCTGCAAGCGCGGAAGGTGTAAAGAAAAATGACAGTGTTGGACGTCGTTGGATAATAACACATGCCGGTACCGAAGATGGCTTTATCGACGGGGCATTGCTAATGTTTAAAGCGAAACAGAAAAGTGGCGACTACCACGATGAAATGAATGGTGAAAATTTTATAAAATGGGTGAATCAAAAACTAATCCCGAACCTTCCCGAGACCTCACTTGTGGTAATGGATAACGCTCCTTATCATAGTATGGAGGAAACGAAAGCCCCGAACATGAGTGCTAGAAAAGTGCAGATGCAGGAATGGCTTACACAAAACGATATTCAATATGAGCAAACATTCATAAAGGCTGAACTTTATGAATTAATAAAAAAAAACAGGCCACCGAAAAATTACACAATAGATAACATATTTAGATCGCATGGCCATGAAGTGTTAAGACTGCCACCCTATAATTGCGATTTAAATCCGATAGAATACATCTGGCATTTGGTAAAACGTAGAGTGGCAGACAAAAATGTTGAGCAATTAGAAAGCGCAATCGAACGTCTGACACTTGAGTCGATCGCATCAATCACGAAAGATGACTGGAAGAAAGAAGTAAATCATGTAAAAAGGATTGAGAAAGACTACTTCGAAAGGGAATTACTTGAAGACGATGACAATGGCCCATTCAGTTTCATTATAAACATAGGTGACAGTAGTAGCAGCAGCAGTGATGATGACGACGATTACGAGGAGTTTGATTCAGTTGGGCATCAGGACATGAGTGGAATTGAAGAGCTGAGCGATTAAAATTAAAATACGTACATTCACTAAATAAAGACAGTTCAATGTGTTTCTGTGTTTACTTTAGTTTACCTACCTATGATTCGTTTTTAGACTAATTTTTTCTCTATCTATCAGATAAAAAAAGTACGTGCTATTACAATATAAAACAAGTCAATATTTTTTAACATTGCTTTTTTTGCACAGTATACCAAGTTCCCGTTGTGACGTCACAAAATGGCGCTAGGCCGGTCCTATTCTTATTTTAATCGCATTGTATAATAGCATAATTTCACGCAGCTATTGGAAAATGAAGAGTCCAAATCGTTACTTAGCACTAAACTGCGTTCGTCACCCATAGATATAAAGTGATTAATCTTTATGCCTTGCAACTTTTCTAGAAACATTGCCTTTCAAACTAGGACACAGTAAAGTTTACCTAAACTAATTTATTGATATTAATGCGGTTTTTTATAATACTTAACGTCTTCAACACGGTTTTAGCTATTATACTTTTTAATGTATTGTACTAATATTATAAAGCTGAAGTTTTTTCTAGTAGGCAATAATTGTAGTCAATAACAATTGATTAAGTTTAAGTAGGTACTCGTTATTTCAGTTCAATAACACACTACACCCTAAAGAGGAGGAAAGAGGATAATCCATTAGTCACGTGCCTAGGGGCGCGTGGTTATAAAGAAATAGTAAAACAAACAGAAAAAAAATTTAACATAAAATAATCTATTTTCATCAACAAAACAAAAACGATTTCAATTTAAAATCAAATTCGAACATGTGACCAAATTTCATAAGAATCTATCACTATATCGTCTAAATACATGAAAGCAAATTTTAGTTTTTTGTTCATATTTCAAAAACTGCAACACCGATTTCGATAAAATTTACATGGGACCACCTCTGAACTATGATCTACCAAACAAAACAAGAACTATCGAAATCGATTCAGAATTGGTGGCGCTATCGAGTAACACATATACAAAAAAAAATTGAAAAAAAGAACATACAGAAGAATTGATAACCTTCTCCTTTTTTGAAGTCGGTTAATTAATTATGTAACTAAGTAACCTCTATCACATATGTAGTAACACCAACTAGTCATACAAATTTTACTACTATAGTTAGGTAGGTACTTACTTTTAGTATAGGGGCGCCAATGAGATGCTTGCCTACAGCGCAGGCGGGAGCTATCAATGTTTATCCGCCTCTGGCAGAATGTATAAAAATTACTAGTTTTAAAGTACATTTAGGATAACTATAACTTTCCTTATTGTACATACAATACCTACATATATGACAGGCGGCTAACCAAAGTTAAATACATCATAAATGAATTGAGTTTTAAACTCGCTGACCCGACGATCTTCGTAGGTAGCGCAAATAAATTTTCTGAACCTACTAGGTACTTATTTAATAGATACGAACAGTTCGTACAAGTAAATAATAGGTTTATAGTAGCGTATGGCGATTTTAAAGGAGATAAATATTATAATTAATTATCTACGTTTAAAGTGAAAATTTAACTAAATGTTCTGTGAATATTTCTATCGTCTTCCTACCTTTCGTTTTATCAATAGATATCGAGAAAAACAAGCAAAAAATCACGTTTGTTGTATGGGGGCCCGCTAAAATTTATTACTGTTTTTTAGTAGGTACATATTTATTCATCAGAATTAAGAGGGCGCCTAGTGCCAGAAAACGAAAAAAGGACATTTTCGACGCCGCTCACGGAAGTTAAGAAACTAAAAGCTATGTCAAAAAAAATATTGACGTGTGGGTACAATCAAGAACAAGCACAATAACTGAATAGAATTTTAAAAATAGATCAGAGTTTTTTACAATAAAAAAATAAAAATGACACCGAAAAAACCCGTTTTAATTTGAGTGCTCCAAATTATCAGCGATGACCCCACATAATTTTTTGGTAATAAAATTCCTAAATGTACGTTCTAGTAAAGTAACCGAACACTTTTTTTAATTTATGTTGAATTATTGAGTAATTTAATAAAACTTGGTCAAAAATGGACTCCTGATTTAATATTGATTTTTCCTCCAAACTGTGTCATGCTATTCTCGACTTTATGTATATCGCATTAAGAAACGCGTCGCGCGGGTGAAAACTGATTTTTCCCTGGCATTAGGCGCACTCTTAAATCAACTGTCTAACTACCACGGTTCACGAGATACACCTTGGTGACAGACGGACAGCGGAGTCTTAGTAATAGGGTTGCATTTTACCCCTTGGGTACGGAACCCTAAAAAATTGTAACTCAATGCAGCCAAGAGCATATTGATCTTCGTCGTGTATGTGCTACATAGTGTACACCCCCCACTAAAATCTATATACCTCTCATATAAGTAAAAATAAATGTTTGTCTGTATGTCCTTTATAGAATCGTAAACTATGCATTTGATCATGTGATAATCTTTAGCAAAGTTGTTGTGCACGAGCCAAAGAAGGTTTCTGAATTGCTACAACCTTCCAATTTTCGACAGGTGGCGTGGCAAAGCGCGCAGGGTACAGCTAGTGTATTATAATTGTGAATGTTTCCATAGATTAAAGGTAGGCTACTGACTGGTCGAAATCGTGAATAATACATTGCTACTTTAAAATGCGGGAAAATTACGAGAATGGAAACTACGCGGCTAAAACCGCTTCGGAATACTAGAAGGTACATAAATAAATATTAGAAAATATTTTTTCCCCAACTAAGCAACTACAGGTTTTGCTTAGATATTGCTAAAATTTTATCATACAATGAGTCATAGTGATACCAGATGAGGTGATTGTTTATTGAAGTGATATAGCTAATATTAATCGTTTCATGGTTGATGTTCCAAAAACACGAACGAAGAGATTTGACTGCACGTTTGTGATTAGAACGTCTAGGTTGTGGAATGCGTTGCCTGAGTGGGTTTTCCCCGATAGTTACAATCTAGGTGTCTTCAAATCGAGAGTGAATCGGTTTCTTCTAGGTAACCACGCTCCATCGTAGATCGCATCATCGCTTAACATCAGGCGAGATGGTGGTCAAGTGCGAACCTATAATATATATATATATATATGTATAGTTATAATATTTTTATTTTTTTTAACTATATAACTATACATATATATATATATATATATATATATATATATATATATATATATATATATATATATATATATATATATATATATAGTTATATCAATCCGTCAATTGTTGATCATGCGTGCTATATCGCGAGCACTTTGTTGATCCGAAAACCTATGTTGATCCGGGTGGTTTTTGTTGATCCAATGTAATATTTTTCATACAAATGTGGTTCCGGCCGGATCAACGATTTACTCCGTTGAAGTTTAGGAAACGCAGCTGAAATGTTGATCCAATATACAAATCCACTCCGATAGTTGTTGATCCGATTCAAATGGGCCAATCAGAAGGCAGCAAGTCCTACTGCACATACTTAAGGTATATGGATGGTTTAATTCCTATAATTTATTGCAAGACCACCTAATCTTTAACTTTTCTTTATTTATTAAGTTTTTATGTTTATAGGTATGATATATATATATATGGTAAGGAAATTTGTTGACGACACGAGCTTGTCGCTTACCCGATGTTAAGCTTCGTGCCCAGTTGCATGCATGCCAGCAGCTCAATGTCATACAGAGTATGTGACATTGTATCGCACTCTGAGATTTAAGATCTAGAGTCTCGAAGCCCCGTTATTACTCCGCAAACAATGCCCTTTAACCCGGAACAACATAGCGTTGATTAGCTACTGCTTGGCCGTTGATTTACTGACAAAGGTCTGGCCATTCCTCAGACTGGCCCTCGCAAGAGTCCTACCAATACTAGATAAAGGTAGTCATATGACTACCTTTGCTTTGACTTTACCTTACTACCTTTGATTGCTAGCTCGAGCCGAAGGCGAAAGCTATAATTTAGCAGAGGCTGTAATTATCAAATCGCACGTATGTCATACGACGTTTTATAACATATTTGCGAGGAAATAAACAAAACTCTGACGACATTTTCAAATAAAACAATAGGTACAGCGAAAAATAACGCGCGGAATAATATTAACTTGATCACAGATCACACAGCACAGAGTAAGTAATCTTAGTAATCACTATGGATCACAGATTAGCAATGCGCGCGCATCGGCGCCTTTTTTTTTTTAAGCAACGGCACAGAACCAGCCGGTATGCCATTAATAATAAAGTAAATTCATATTTTTGTGTTATATTGTGTTTATAATTATAGCTCTCGCCTTCGGCTCGAGCTAGCAATAAAGCCTCGGCTGTAATTATCAACTTAACGCACTTATATCATAATGTACTATTATGGTCAAAATTAATTAAATTAACGAATTAAATAATTCTTTATTATATTTTACGTCTCAAAGTTAATTGTATTCATAAAATATTGACCACACGTTTCTGACATAAAAACTCTTCTACTAAGATTTAAAAAGGTACCGTTCGTTTTAGACGGAGCATATCTCTCTACCTAGTCTGTGGACGGAGCATTTTGAAACCGTGCGTTTCACATTACACATTACAGCACAAGTACGTAATAAGAAACATTACGATACAGAAATTGGTCCAATAAGAGACCCTTTACGAGCAAATATGTTATAAAAATAGTTTATGTACTACTAGACATTTTGATTTTTAATCTAATGTACATGGGACACTCTGAAAGTTTTGAGAAAATAAAAAACTAACTTGTATGAAAAAAAAAATTGCAGTCATAAGAACTGCCGATAGAAGTGAAAACTTATAACTCAGAATTTGATAGCTTACTTTGGAAACTACACGGGTGTACCGGAAGGTGTGGCCTGACCATCATGGCATGGCCTTCTAGAAATGCGTTAGCATTTCCCATTGGCTCACGCATTTCTAGATGGTCATGCCGTGATGGTTAGGCCACGCCCTTTCAGCATTTCCCATTGGCTGACGCATTTCTAGATGGCCAATGGCCGTGGCCCCGAGTTTACCCGAAGATTTCCTATCATACCCGAGCGTGACGCTAGAATTCAATTCACACCCCACGAAAAATCTGTCTAAAAGCGCGCCTGCGCGCCAAAAGAAGTTTTCACTCCAAAATACTTGGGAGGTGTCAAGGGACATTCTGATGGAACGAAGTTGTACAAAATATTGCAACTCTTTACTGTTTCTGTTGCCCTGGTACTGGTACCTATGGGCAAACGCAACTCTTTTATATTTCTGTTGTCCTGGTATCTGGAGATAAACGCTGGGCTGTTGGAGGTAGGTAATCGAAACTTTTTACAGTTTATGTTACCCTGGTACCTACCTGGCCGTTTTTACCGAGTTTACCCGAAGATATCTTATCATATCCGAGCGTGACGATTGATGAATCCATTTCACAGCCACGAAAATTCTGTCTATAGTGCGCCTAAAGAAGTTTTCACTTCAAAAAGTTTTTACTACATCTTTTCAAAGAACTCTCCACCAGCCTCTATACAAAGTTTCATGCGTCTGAACCAATTTTCAAAACATTTTTTCCAGTCCTCCGCAGACACCTCTTCCACGGCCTTCTCAAACGCTGTTGGCGCGTCTAACGGCGATGAAAACGGTATCCCTTTGAGCTGATTTTTAATTTTAGGGAATAAAAAAAATCACAAAGAGCCAAATCAGGACTGTAAGGAGGGTGCCCCAAGACTCTGACCGGTGTGGAGTCCAGGAATCCCTCGTTTTGATCGCTGAGTGCGCGGGCGCGTTGTCGTGGTGAAGAAGGGCCCCGCGGAGCCCGGTGTTCGGTCGCTTGTTTCTCATTGCAGAAAAAACTTCTGGCAAGCATTTTATGCTGGACCATTCGGCGTTGATACTGCTTTGGTCTCGAAGTGGAATTGAAATTAGGTACCTCGTCAAAGTGAAGAAACTAGCGATCAAAATGTTCCTTGCGCTCGTCGATCGCTTCACTTTCGTAGGTGTTGGTTCATTTTGAAACAGCCAAACTGTCGACTGTTCTGTTTCTGGATCGTATTGATAAATCCAGGATTCGTCACCTGTCACAATGTCGTAAACGCGCCGTGACGAGCCTGCATCCAATTTTTGTATCATATTACGGCACCAATCCACACGGCCTGCTTCTGAGCTTAGGTGAGGTTGTGCTTGTGCGGCACCCAGCGGGAAACTATCCTCCTTACGCGAAGGTGCTCGTGCAAAATCTTATGAACACTTCCTGAACCAATCTGCAGAGTATGCTGAATCTCTTCGTACGTAATGCGTCTGTTTTCTTGAATTAAATTTTTTACTGCCAGCACACTTTCTTTGGTGACAGCCGTCGTAGGACGACCACTCTTTTGTTCATCCCCCAAAGTAAAACAACCGCGTTTGAAGTCGCTATATCAGCGGTAGATGGTTGCTTTTGAAGGTCCTTCGTCCATAAAACCAATTCGAAGTCGATCAAATGACTCGTCAGGTTTTAAGCCACATTTGAAATCGTAAAAAATCATAGCACGAAAATGTTCTCGACGCTGATCCATTTTTTAATAAAATAATAAAAAATATTGGCTCCCAAAAAAATACGGAGGGAAATTTGAAAATCGAACAGTTGTATTTATACTTTAAAATAATCGAAGTTTTGAAAATAATTACAAGCGTCTTATACATAGAAACTTTTTTTTGCAAAACTTTCTAAGTGACCTGGTATATGATTTTGGGGGGGGGGTCATGTCCCCCGTGACCCCGCCCCCCTGGAGCCGCGCATGGTTTAGACCACATTATGATAAAAACTCCAATGTCATGGAAAACAGCGAATAACTGACCATAATCCTGTACTGATTTACATAAATAATGTAAAAATTCCGTTGAACAAAGCAGAAAGCAGCACAACTTCTTTAAATTATGAAGCAATTGAGGAAAAACTGGCTGAAAAAACTTGGAAAGAGCTGTTTGAAATTAAAGATAATGTCAATAAAGCGGCTGAACTATTGACAAACAAGTTATTGAAAATAATCAAAGAAAATACAATGAAAAAAAAATGGTTAAGAAAAATATGCCTCTAAAGCCATGGATCCATCATTTGTTTAATAGATTCAAGGTCAATGCCCTCGGATCAACGTTAGTTAGTAAGATTGAGCATGAGCATGAATATAAAACGGATGCACATTTATTTTGACTCGTCGGTATAATTTTTGCGACCGTTACGGATCAACAAAAACATTTTGTTAATGTATTTTTTTATGGCAAGTATGTTGCAAAGCGACCGATGCAGATCCCCAAACAACCCTTCCATTTCAAATTCGGATCAAAGTATATCAGTTATATTTGTAAAGAGCCAATTATACACTGTAAAAAGGTGGATCAACATTTATTTTAATATCTTACTGGATCAACCTTTACATAGAACGGTTGATTATATATATATATATATATATATATATATATATATATATATGTATAGTTATATATTTTTATTTTTTTTAACTATTATAGGTTCGCACTTGACCACCATCTCGCCTGATGTTAAGCGATGATGCGATCTACATCTTAATATATATAAATCTCCTGTCACGATGTTTGTCCGCGATGGGTTCCTAAACTACTTAACCGATTTTAAATTAAATTGGCACACCGTGAGCAGTTTGGTCCAACTTGAGAGATAGGATAGTTTTTATTTATATTTAGATTAATAGTCTTTAAATGACAACATCCGAGCGCAGCCGGAATGGGCCGCTAGTGTATATATATATTAATACCAGCGCTCCGCTCCGGCATGTAGCGTGATAATACCTTATAATATGGCCTATGGCACTCAGGACTCAGGTATTACGTAGGTAGGTATTACATATCCAACGGTGAAAGAATTATTGAAATCGGTTCTGGAGTTCCTGAAATTAGCGCGTTCAAACAAAAAAACCTCTTCAGATTTATTACATTAGTATAGATGTCAAGCAAACCCCTTTTTACGAAAATGGGGCAAACAGAGGAGTATAAAATTTGTGACACTTTTAGTTTAACATACACCTAAATAGAGGACTAAAATTTTTTCAGAGTATGCATAAAAATACATTAAATCGATACAAAAAATAAAGAATTTGGACCTAGGCTAGTAATGATAAACACAATATCAGGTACATAGAGGGTACAAGAAATTGTAAAAAATTGTTATTGTTCATTAAAATTGTAATAAATACATATATTTTTGTTTGACACTTAGTTGTATGATTCTTATTTTCGTACAATAGAATGTTCAATTCAAACTTTAAAAATGTATACTCGTTGTAAGCTCTTCTTTTGTTTGTTTATTAAAATTGATGTGTAAATTGTACACGAAAAACTTTGACTTTGACATAGAAATTTCATATATCATAATATATGCACATACTACATTTATTCATTATGCACATTATGTTTACGCTTGGTGGGAATCATATCTTCAATATATGTACATACCTACTTGTATAGTGCAGTGTGTAGACTCAATATCAATGGTACCAACTGACTCATGATGCCAGCCATAACACAGAGTAATCACTACTTCCTGTAATACTGGCCAGAATATCTTGAACCCCTCTTATTGTTACTCTGACATCTATCTATATATATAAAAGCGAAAGGTCACTCATCACAAAATCTCAGAAACTACAAGTGCTAGGAGTCTGAAATTTTGCATGAAGGTTCCATTTAGCACATAGGCGCTCGCTAAGACGAGGTTTTGCGAAATTCAACCCCTAAGTATAGTCCAGTCAAAATAGACTTAATTATGATTCCAGTTTGCATTAATTCCCAACAAGCTGGATTTTTGTGCAGGCCTTGGATTCGTCATTACAAATGACATATCAAAAGTCCCCATCGATCCCGCTTGTGCTTTGTTTTTTATTCGAGGTCAAAGGCGCAAACTTGCGTTTTTTGCGTTTATCTCTGAAACAATGAAAGCTACCGAAAATGCTTCAAACAAAGTTTGTAGATCATAAAATTGTCTACAAAAAAGATCCCAACACTTTTTCTTCTACGATGTACTGTCCTCGAATTATGGCTATTTTAAACATAGAAAATACGAATATGCACTCATACGTGCATGCGCGGCTCCAGGGGGGGGGGTCACGGGGGACATGACCCCCCCCCCCCCCCAAAATCATATACCAGGCCACTCAGAAAGTTTTGCAAAAAAAGTTTTTATGTATATGACACTCTTGTAATTATTTTGAAAACTTCGATTATTTAAAAGTATAAATACAACTGTTCGATTTTCAAATTTCCCTCCGCATTTTTTTGAGAGCCAATTTTTTTTTGTTGTATTAAAAAATGGATCTGCGTCGAGAACATTTTCGTGCTATGATTTTTTACGATTTCAAATGTGGCTTAAAACCTGACGATTCATTTGATCGACTTGGGTTTTATGGATGAAGGACCTTCAAAAGCAACCATCTACCGCTGGTATAGCGAGTTCTAACGCGGTCGTTTTACTTTGGGGGATGAACAAAGGAGTGGTCGTCCTACGACGGCTGTCACCGAAGAAAGTGTGCTGGCAGTAAAAAAAATAATTCAAGAAAACAGACGCATTACGTACGAAGAGATTCAGCATACTCTGCAGATTGGTTCAGGAAGTGTTCACAAGATTTTGCACGAGCACCTTCGCGTAAGGAGGATAGTTTCCCGCTGGGTGCCGCACAACCTCACCTAAGCTCAGAAGCAGGCCCGTGTGGATTGGTGCCGTAATATGATACAAAAATTTGGTGCAGGCTCGTCACGGCGCGTTTACGACATTGTGACAGGTGACGAATCCTGGATTTATCAATACGATCCAGAAACAAAGCAGTCGACAGTTTGGCTGTTTCAAAATGAACCAACACCTACGAAACTGAAGCGATCGAGGAGCGCAAGGAAAATTTTGATCGCTAGTTTCTTCACTTTGACGGGGTACCTTATTTCAATTCCACTTCGAGACCAAAGCAGTATCAACGCCGAATCGTCCAGCATAAATGCTTGACAGAAGTTTTTTCTGCAATGGGAAACAAGCGACCGAACACCGGGCTCCACGGGATCCTGCTTCACCACGACAACGCGCCCGCGCACTCTGCGATCAAAACGAGGGACTTCCTGGACTCCACACCGGTCAGAGTCTTGGGGCACCCTCCTTACAGTCCTGATTTGGCTCCGTGTGATTTTTTTTTATTCCCTAAAATAAAAATCAGCTCAAAGGGATACAGTTTTCATCGCCGGTAGACGCGCTAACAGTGTTTGAGAAGGCCGTGGAAGAGGTGTCTGTGGAGGACTGGAAAAAATGTTTTGAAAATTGGTTCAGACGCATGAAACTTTGTATAGAGGCTGGTGGAGAGTTCTTTGAAAAGATTTAGTAAATTTTTTTTTTTGATACAAGTTAGTTTTTTAGTTTCTCAAAACTTTCTGAGTGTCCCATGTACATTAGATTAAAAATCTAAAAAAAAAAAACAAAATGTCTAGTAGTAGGTAAGTACATAAACTATTTTTAAACGCGGGAAAACAACTGGAGCGTCAACTACGCGGCTAAAATCGTGGGGCGCTACTAGTAAAGTCTTTTTTATTTTATTTATTGTATTTCTACTCGTGGACCCCCCCCCCCCCAAATCTAAGGCTGCGTACTGGTGACCCCCCCCAAAATTCGAGGCTGGGACCGCGCCTGCATACGTGGCACTCATACAAAATTAAAGGAATATGAACAACGTGGACCAACTGCAAAATTGTGGACGCAATATTTTATATAATTTTATTTTATAATCATCATCATCGTGCAATTATCGTGAATTCCAGAATCTGAATTTCTATACAAAGATTATGTAAATAAGTTCGAGATTTGGTATAATCTTTTAGAGAGTCATCCTTGAAAAAGGAGTTAAGTATTAGGTACAAAACTACATTGTAGAATAATATAGAACGAGCTTGAATAATATTATCATGCTTGACTGCAAGACATGACCAACAACAATTCTACGGTTCACACAGATTTGAAGTCCATTCTTAGAGTGGAAATGTGGATCTATGTATGATTAGTACCTATTGGCTGGAGGTCGTGGAGTTTCATCACCATCATCATCAGCCTATCTTAGTTTACTGCTGGACATAGTGGCCTGGCCTCTTCCATGATCCGCCAGTCAGCCCTAACCTCAGCTTTACGTCTCCATCTACTGCCTGCTGTCTTCCATATATCGTCACTCCATCTAGTCTCAGGATTTCTACACTACGTTTCCCGATTCGCAGTCTCCACTGAAGAACATGTCTACTCCGGTTCTGCAGCAGATATGGCCGGCCCATTGCCACTTTAATTTGCAAATGCGATGAGCTATTTCGGTTCTCTAGTTCCGAATTCAATCTTCCAGAGAAACTCAAAGCATAGCTCGTTCCATGTTCCACGCTCTGCAACTTTAAATTTGTGGACTACCTTAGCTGTCAGTGTCCACGTTTTGGCACCGTGGGTCATGACACACCTACCCACTGATCGAAGATTTATCTTTAGACAATGTGAGAGAGACGACGAGAAGACACGACATGAAACAGAGCTTGGAACTCTTTTATCAGTGGTGTTCCACCGTCTTCTAAGAGGTCGGTTGTACCATCCTCTTCCGCGGCTATTCCATTTTGGAGTTGTCATGGAGTTTACCTATTAGTATATTAAAAAGTTCATAAAGCGATAAAGTTTGGTCACAACGTTACTATAATATTTGACGGTTACACTGGTTATACAAAAAATATCAAAGCTGCAGAACAACGTCGTCGAGCTAAACAAACAGTTTCATCGTCTGATATTGTTTTTGATCGATCAATGACTGTTCCGACAAACCAATAGCAGTTTCTTGCTAATACTCACAATAAATTTCGTTTGATTTCGATGTTATGTGAAGAATTTGCAGCTGCCAATATTGTTGTGAAACAAGCTCAAAATGACGCTGATGTCATCATTATTGAAACCGCAATTGAATAATTCAGTAGCACCAATCCAACTATCGTTGTTAGAGAAGATTTAGATTTGTTAATAATATTATTTACTTTATTATACTATTATTTACTTTATTATACTATTTATTATACTGCACGAACACCTAGGGATAAGATCATTTACTTTGTAAAACCAAGGAGAGCTCAAGAACTAACGAAAATATATTCTTCACAAAATTTAACTGCATATCAAAAATATCAGCCCCATATATAATATTTCTTCATGCGATAACTGGCTGCGATACGACATCGGCAATTTTTAAAAGAGGCAAACATACAATATTCAAAATCAGAGGTGGTGCGGAAATGTGTGCATGTAGTAGAAAATACGACTTTCCTGCGGTCTAAAGTGACGATATCTCGAAAGCGATGCTTTGTAGAAGAAAAGTGATGCAATCTTTTTTGTAGACAATTTTACGATCTTCAATTTGGCCTGAAACATTTTTCGATAGCTCTCGTTGTTTCAGAAATATACTCAAAAACGCAAATTTTGTAACCTTTGACCTCGAATAAAAAACAACGCACAAGCGGGATCGATGGGGACTTTTGACATAAAATATCATTGGTAATGACGTATTCAAGGCCTAAACAAAAATCCAGCTTGTTGGGAATTAATGCAAACTTGAATATCTATTTTGACTGGGCTAGTAGGTAAAACAAGGGATGAACGGTTGTATGACAATTAGATCTTTAGATCAACATCTGAGCGAAGCCGGAACGGGCCGCTAGTTATTTATAAATAAAATGTGTCTACTTTTTTAACCAACTTTAAAAAAAAAGTGGGTTTCTCAATTCAACCGCTTTTTTTTTTTTTTATGTGTGTTCGCGGTTAACTTCGTTGTTTATGAACTGATTTGGATGATTCTTTTTTTGTTGGAAGGTTGTTGCAACATTTACTTGGCACCGACTTCAGAATTGTTAAATACTTATTTAATCAAGTCTGTTCAAATTAATCAAAGTACGTTCTACTTTGTGGTAAAGAGATTTATTTTTTACTTTTTAGTTTACTGTTTGAAGTCGGTTCTTTTTTTTGTTAAAATTATTTTATCACACAATACTAACTAAACCCAAAAGTAAGCCAAGCTTAAATTAAAGGGTTGTCAAATCCATAGTCTGTGTGTAGTGACAAGCTAATATTAAATTATCAAAATGCTCACATTCCGCATTCTACCACCCTAGTTGAAGCATGGTGTATACTGTATATTAAATTTCAAAACAGAAAAATGAGGTGACAGGAAACGACATCTTGCCCACACACACAATTTTTTTTATCTGAGTGTGATCGCATTCAGAACTCAGATACACAGTTCAATCAATTCATACAGGTGAAAAATCATGTGTCACAAGCAAGCAAATAGTTCTTTTACTTCAACATTTTAGTAGTGGTAGGACTCTTAGCAGAGTTCGCCTGGGGAAGTACCACACCTTTGCCAGTTATTCTACCGCCAAGCAGTAATGTGCAAACATTACTGTGTTCCTGTTTGAAGGGGAATGTTTCCAGAGAAATTACAGGGCTTAGAGATATAACAACTTAAGTCTCTGGGTGACGAGCACAGTGCAGTGCTAGGAAATAATTTGGACTCTTCATGTTCCAATTGCTGAGTGTCACTGTGCTGTTATGTGGCAGGCATGTTGCTTACCATCAGGCACATGTCCTGCTCGTCTCATCACTCTTTATTTAAAAAAAAACCATGATTTTATTTACCAAGTTGTTCTTGTTCACAATTAATGTTATGTAAACAAAGCCGCTAACTTAAAACGGTGAAGGAAAACATCTTGAGGAAACCGACATGAACCTAGAATCTGGAGTCATGTGTCATCCATCAACCAGCACTAGGCCAGTGTGGTGGATTATGGCCTTAACTCTCTCCTTGCGAGTTTATTATAATATATATGTATAAAATTTTAAAAATGATCTTACTCTCGCCGGACTGTGTATAAAGTAGCCGAAACAACCAATTTTAGCAATTCCGATAAAAATACAACCAGAGTTGTGTTGTATGAGTAACCACCGCTAGCATTTTTTGTAGCAGTCACAAAAACACCTGAAATTAAATAAGACTAATTGAAATTAAAATGTAAACACTGCATGGATAAGAAAACAGCAAGTGAACTGGTAGCTTAACATTAGAGGTATTCCGAAATTATTCATTTTCTTTCGTTGCTTCTCTCTAGAAACACCTTTTTATATTTCAGTAAGATCAGAAGAAAAACAGGTCTTACCTTGAAATACGAACAGAATTATGTATAAGGCAAATACAATAAAAGCTTCTTTATTAGGAAACAGTTTGCCTATTTTCATTTTTATTGAATGATTTTCCCGCATATTCGATTTATTCTTGTTTCTAAAACACACTCATTGACTCTTTGTTATTGTCTCTACAAAAACTTAGACTAGGATTTAGCTTAGTATTCGTTTTCATTTATCGAAACGATCGTAGTTTATAATAACTACAATTTTATTTTATTTTAGATCCATCCCACAATCACTCAACCAAACCAAAACCACACCAAAACAGAATGACGAATGACTCGAATCTCGAATGAGCGAATGACACAGAGTCACAGACTAAGTACAGAGTACAAATGACCACAGACTACAGGACCACCAGCACCCCTAGTCACAGATCACAATATACAACTAGCACAGATAAGTAATTTTACGTTCACTCATTCATTCTATGCTGCCATATAAAAAATTAAACAAAACTGGCCAAATGGGCTTTGATATTTTTAACCCTTAATAAGGCAAAGGTTATATATATTACCACTTTCTGGTTTTCTACTAAATTTGAGATATTTAAAAAACGATAACATTAAATATTAAACCATGTTCACATTATATTTTTTAATACATTTACTGTCATAATTTTAACACTTCATAAGTTGTCAAAGCCATTTGGCAATCTACGCTACTGTCAAAGTTGACCAAACGAATTTTGGTGGCAAAAATTCAACGTTTTCGTGGTCGAGTGCGGATTTTGTGCAAATTTGTTCAACAATAATTCTGGTAAGTGATTTTACGATTCAAATTTATAAAATAGTATATGTTTTCTTTCGTTTTACGTATTAGCAGTTTTCAGGAACAATTTTTTAGTACATTTTCGATTTCATATTTAAGTGGTAAAATATTTACCATTGCCCGATTATACTTACTGAAAATCGTCGGTATCACTTTATAAAAAATCAGTTTGTTTGTTACATTTTTTTAAAGTTTTATATTGTGACATTTTTTCGTTTCTGTTACAGAAATTCAGTACAATTTGTCGAGGAAACACGGGAAGCGTATTTCTTTACTTGCTAAAAAACTTCAAGACATACCGAGTGGATAATTTAGAAGATTTGTCTGCTTTAAAATAAAAATATTTGGAACTACAATAATATTGCATGAGAATAATAATGCTAAAAACAAAAACAATTCTTAAATTTTTTTTTGCTGTAGTTATGTTCTCCATGAATTTTGAAATGAAATGGGGCATTGGCAATCCGTTGTATTTTGGCGGCGGCGTTAGTTCCCATTTCGGCCATGAGCCAAAACACCCCGGTAGCACTCTAGGTATATACCAAAATATAAATCTTACTTGTTTTAAATATTAGTATAGCCAATATTAACAAATGAAATAATAAGGTAGTAAGTACATAGATTTAATTAACAAAAAAATTATGGCAAATACAGATGAAACCACTAGTCTTTAAATAAAAATACATCAGAAGGGGCAATGGTAACAATTTTACCACCACCCCGCAATTTTTTGAAATTGTCAACGGGTAATGGTAAATTATTTACCACCAAAAAAACTACCCCTAAAATTCACCCCCTATAAACCATATACAGAAAAATGTAATCTGTGGCCTATTTTTAACCAGGAATCAGTGTTTCTTTGAAAAAAAAGCACTCACGGGCTCGGGTCCTATTAAGGGTTAAAGTTTGCAGTTTGTGTTCAAAAAAATAGCTTGAAATGGATTATTGCCTTAACCCTTCACGCGTGTGACGAAAACTCACAGAACGGTCCGTACGTCCGGCTAGATCATTATCACATATTATTCTTATTTATACATTCAGTATAATATACCTACATTTATATATCACCAGAAAGCCCTTTAATCCTGTCACGAAATGCAAAGTTTACATTTTACGCCCGTTGTAAAAAAGTTTAATATTGTTTATATTCAATTGATAAGATTATACCACAATCTATATATATAAAAGCGAAAGGTCACTCATCAAGGAATCTCAGAAACTACAAATGCTAGGAATCTGAAATATTGCATGGAGGTTCCTTTTAGCACGTAGGCGCTCGCTAAGACGGGGTTTTGCGAAATTCAACCTCTAAGGGGGTGAAACAAGGGATGAACGGTTGTATGAAAATGCGTGATTTTCAAAGTTATCAAATTTTGTATCTAGACACTTGACACGAAGCGATTAAATGTTTGTTCTATCAATTTTGTAATTTCGAACTGTACGGGGGTGAAACTGGGGTTGAAATGAGGGATGAATATCTATATGGAAGTTCCCAACCGTTGAAGATAAAACCATGAAACTCTGTATATATGTAGACACTTGACACGAAGCAAATCAATGTTTGTTCTATCAGTTTTGTAATTTTGAACTGTACGGGGGTGAAATTGGGGTTAAAATGGGGGATGAATGCAATATGGAAGTTCCCAACTGTTGAAGATAAAACCATGAAACTCTGTACCTATATAGACACTTGACACAAAGCAAACTAATGTTTCTAATAGCAATTTTGTAATTTCGAACTGTATAGGGATGAAATTGGGATTGAAATGGGGTATGAAAGTATTTATGGAAACTCCCAATCGTTGAAGATAAAACCATGAAACTCTGTATATAGGCACTTGACACGAAGCAAATAAATGTTTGTTCTAGCAATTTTGTAATTTTGAACTGTATGAGGATGAAATTAGAGTTGAAATGGTGGACGAATGTTTCTTACGCTTACTGTAAATGTGTCTGGATATACAAATAGGTACCTACTGCCCGAGTTACCTTAGTATTTATTTCGCGCGGACGAAGTCGCGGGTACCAGCTAGTTAAACTATAAATATATCGACTGTGTTAACATTAAAACGCTATTTATTTATAAAGGAACTACGTAGAGATATTCCGGTATGCATTCATAAAGCAACCTACATTTAAGAAGTTCAGTTCGATTAACTCTTTTGTTGTTCGACCATCTTGTTTTACTTTTTACACTATAAAAAATGGCAGTCATAGGAACTGCCGATAGAAGTGAAAAGTTTTAACTCAGAATTTGATAGCTTACCTTGGAAACTACACGGATGTAACTAGAGGGCGTTGCCTCGCCATCTTGGCATGGCGTCCAGAAATGCGTCAGCATTTCCCATTGGCTGACGCATTTCTAGATGCCAATCGCCAAGGTCCCGAGTTTACCTGAAGATTTCTTATCGTACCCGAGCGTAACGCTAGAAATCAATTTACCCCCCACGAAAAACTTTTCGAGGCGCGCGCCTCGAAAAGTTGTTTTCAGAAGAAAGAAGTTTCACTAAAGAAGTTTTCACTTCAAAAAATAATTTATATAGTTAATTTCGTAAGGTTCCATTCAAAAGATCGTATATTTTGCGTACGATTTCGACTTTGCAATCGTACATCGTACATGAGCCAAAAATATCTTAAAAAACGATTTAATTTCGCCATAGGTGACGCTATTGTTTCATTTTGTAAGATAAATTTCACAAAATGACCCATTGTCGCCACACTCGGCGAAATTGGGAAACATCACTTTTTGTTGTACTCGTGTGCGAAGTTATATAACTTTCTAACATTCCAAAATAAAATAATTTGCATTTGTTTAAATTAAACCTACCATTTACCAACAAAGCTGACTTGTAAAATATTGCAATAACGAAACGGTACCTGCGTTTCGTTTTAGTGATCCGCGTTAGATTTAAATTGAAAATGGATATTATGTATATCAATTTCTTTCACAATGTCGTTTATTTACTACTTTTACATATTTAAATAACGATATATATAAATACGGCGACAAAGAAACTCTGAAAGCTTTTTTTGGTAATGTAAACGAGGAAAAAGGTGGCATGCAATTTTCACCAAATCCAAATTGGTCAAAGATCAATGTCAAATTGACAAATCAAAAAAAAGTAAACAAGCAAAATGCATGGTTTTCCTCCTAACTTTGGTTTTCTTCTTGTTTAAATTGGTTTTTACAAAACTGGGAATTATGTGATTCAGTGCTCCTTATTACTTACATAATTGTGGTAATAATTACATAAAACCATATATATCCTTGTGTTGTCTGATGGAAACGCTCGATTGTTATGGACCTCCTAAGGCCACTGTCTTGAATACCAAAATAATGAAATATTTATATCACAATGAAGATATTCCCTTCTGTGACAATATTTCTATGCAAATGAAGTATTCATACTCTACAGGAAATTCGGGGAGAGCGCTAACTTGCTACAAAACATTTGCAATTACCAATTTTAAAACCCTGAGTTGCTTATAGAAGACAGACACAAGCTGACTACTGCTGAAGCAAATAGAATATATATAATATGTATATTTTAATTGAAAATGATAAGGACAGCCAGCAGAGGCCATCTTTCAGTATGGCTGTACTTGCATTGCAGAGTTCTTCGTGAGATTTCTAGGATGGCCAGACAGCAGGACCACATAAATCCACGAGCAGGGTATTTTGGCTATGTAGTAGTTTTGGGCTATTAAATATTGTTTAACATTATTATCAAATGAGAAATATATGTAATATAATCGCAAACAATATATTTTATTTATCATCTCTCCTTTATTGCATTGGTTTGAACATAGATTCAGTAGAAATATATCGGTGAACAGTATTATCTACACTGATTTAAGTATTTTTTTTTAAGTAAACAATGATAGGATGAGTGAGACATGTGCCTAACATATAACAAGACAGTGTCATAAATTATTAGAACATGCACTGCGCTTAGTTAGTAGCCTTATGTATCCTATGATAATTCCATCCGAGATCTATTTTATGGTAATCAGTTGGTAGTTAGAAGTACTATTATTCCTATTTATTCTCATAAGAAATATGTTTTGAAAGACAATACCATAGTTCTTTCTTTTCTTTTCTGTTCTAATCCAAAAGAAAACATAATTCTAAAATATTTTGACAGTAAACATAACCTTACTTTTCGTTTAACTGTAACTCATTTTTGGTATTTAGGAAATGAAAAACACCAACAGTAGACGTTTATAGAAGCATTAACAATCCTAATTAGATACTATTCATCTCTATACACTTTCAGAATCAAAAAAAGTTGGCCACATTTTTCAATGTATGGGACGTGGGCATTGTCCTTTGACAGGTTTGACAAACTTTCGCATTTATAATATTAGTCGAATAAAATTGACCTAGAACGCAACTAGAAAGTGGATATTATGATTCCTAATACCTACGTACAAGTTCACGAGGCATCAAGGTTCTCAGCAAAACTTTGGATATGACAAAACTCACTCCGGAAAAAGGTACTTTTTTACTTCACAGCTCTATCTACTTCTATAAGCTAATTTCATCTGCTAACTGTTTATTGTTATTCTTAATTACATGGGGGTGCATTCCACCCTACCAGCTTTTAATATCTGGGCCAGCCTAGCTCTTTGGGATACTAATATAAGGCTCTGGCATGATGCTCCATGCAAGATGGTGACTATTACATTTGTCTCATAGTAAAATATTCATCATCAACAGCCCACTAAACGTTCCCACTGCTGGGACTCGGGGCCTTCTCTCGCAAGGAGAGAGTTAAGGCCATAATCCACCACGCTGGCCCAGTGCGGGATGGCGGATGACACATGACTTCGAAAGATTCTAGGTACATGTCGGTTTCCTCACGCTGTTTTCCTTCACCATTTTAAGTTAGCGGCAGTAAAATATTAGACAGGACTTAATCTAAACTCCTATTTTAGTTACCTCAATGTTTTGGCAGCATTAGCCATTAGCATCACATGACATTGAGTGAGTTGAGAGGCCATTGTGACTCTGCCGAAACATCCAGTTAATTAAATAATACTCGTAATCTAGATTGTGTTCAAGTTGTGAAAATTCAAAAACCATAAATATCAATGACATTGTTAGTGTGTAATTGTGCATTTTGGTTGTTAACCAAACAGAAGTTGAAGTGGACAGTTTGAAGATGGATGTAGCTTGTTGAGAAGATGGTGATTTACTCCATTAACATTTCTGTGCTCAACCTCTGCAGTAATTGCAAATATTTTAATGGGTAAAAAAATCTTACTGCTGGCCACCTGATGCGAACACTGCTTAATATTTGCTAATTAACTAGCAAAGGGCTTAAAAATCTTCTTGCTGCCGTGTTCGTGCGTTCTAATTGTGGCGTAATTACCTACCAACGTTCTATTCACGTTACGACGTGGTCACGTGAAGACTGAAGAAAATACGATGAAATTGCGAAAGTTTTAGACAGGCATGTCACTTACAAATAACTTTATCTTGATAGTCTCCTCACTCTTATAGTAGTGTTCCTCATATTAACTATCAGCAAAAGTATTTAACTTGAATTTGTAACTTTCAGAAATGGCTGTAACTTACTTTTACCGTAAAACTTTCTAAAAAGATATAAAATTTGTGATTTTTCTATTATATGGTTTGATAGATTTTACTCATTCGTTATTTCTTACATTTCAGTGGAGATGGCTACTCTAACACGCAAAGACAACAAGACGATCATTCGGGTGCTAACAAGTGGCGAAGTTGAGAAACTGATCGCCGCCTTCGAAAAGAGCGAGGCAGAAGCCGAAGCTGCCAAGAAGGCCCAGCCTAAATCTTAATTATCTATTCTCATAAGTATTCAGCACTATTTGGTATAAATAAATGTTTTACTTTCTATTTTTGCTTTTTTATATTTCTGCGGATCTAAAAAGGTTATCTTAATTTTATTCCATAAGATACTAGCTGACTCCGCAAACGTTGTTATTGCAATATAAATCAGGAAAAATTTCACAAAATTAAACTTCGGCGCTATGCTTGGCAAAATTAACAACCATCTTTGACAGGTCTATTTGCATTTTTATTATTATTTTGAGATGCTTGTCAAAATTTGGCAGGTTTCTGCGCAAGCCTTGAGTAAATTATTGTTAAAAATGTGGCGCTCATGTTTCATTTTGTAAAATTTGTCTAACAAGATGAAACATTGGCATCACCGGAATTGAAACGAAATAAAAAACACAATTTTATAAAAAACATAATATTTAATTCCAACTTATAAATATAAAATGAATAATGTAAGTACTTACACCATACTCAAACACAGTTTCATAATATATTCCTACTTTATATTATTATAATTTAATATCAACATATTAAGTAGCTTTAATAACTTAATTTTTGAATAAAAAATTAAAAGTAATTTGCAAATGCAAAATTAGAAATAAATAGCTAATGGTCTAATATAAGGCAATCTCTCTGCTGTATTACAAAAGTCCAAGTGTCTCTGAGCGCGTTTGATGTCAGAAACGTCAAACGTTTGAGACATTTTCAAGGTGCAAATACTAAATACACCTGTCAACAATAGTTCGTATTAACTTGTATCGTTTGGCAACACAGTTCGTAACGGTAATGTTTCTCACTGATTCACTGACACTGACATTGAATAATATCTCGAAAATGACGGCAGCTTCAAGATTTACTTATCTGTGCTAGTAGTATATTGTGAAATTGTGATCTGTGACTATTGCCGCCGCAATATAACTAATAACACTGTACTACACACTGTACACTGTACGCAATATAACACAATATATGACTGTGGCCGCGGCGCGTCGCATCGCATCGCGTCGCCCAGTGCGGTCTCACCTTTAAAGCTGGCAACAGTGCTGCCAACATGTAGCATTTACCCACAGACTAGGTAGAGAGATACTCTCATTTACCTCACATTCTAATGGGGCGTTTTCCAGAAGATGAAGATGGACTTGTCAAAAATAGTTCTAAATTTTGCCAAGTGTGGCACCACTGTTTGTTTTTGTGAAATTTATCTAACAAAATGAAACATTGGCGCCACTTATGGTGAAATTGGGAACTGTCTTTGACAAGTCTATCTTCATCTGGAATTCTGGAAAACGCCCTATTAGAGTGCGCGCAATTTAACTCTGCGCGTAGCAAAACATGTAACTAATTGAAGAAGAACGAGACAATAAAGGGCCAAAAGTGCAGTTTTCCAAAAGCAGAGCTATTTTACAGCTAATATGTAGGAATACCATAGCAATCAAATCTCCACCTATTATCGGCATATTTTTAAGCTGAAGCTTTATTATTGAGATTTGATTGTTTTATCGCCAATATTAATATTAGTGGGAAAAAAATTGCCAGTCATAGGAACTGCCGATAGAAGTGAAAATGTATAACTCAGAATTTGATAACTTACTTTGGAAACTACACGTGTGTATCCGGAGGACGTGGCCTGGACATCATGGCATGGCCATCTAGAAATGCGTCAGCATTTCTTATTGGCTGATGCATTTCTAGATGGCCATAGTGTGATGCCGAGGTCACGTCCTTTCAGAATTTCCCATTGGCTGACGCATTTCTAAATGGCCAATAACCATGGTCCCAAGTTTACCTGAAGATTTCTTATCATACCCGAGCGTGACGCTAGAATCAAATTCACAGGCCACGAAATATCTGTCTAAGCGCGCCAAATAAGTTTTCTCTTCAAAAATGTGAGTGCTTAAGACCGAATGTGAGAAACTATTTATAAATGTTTTTTTTCATAACATAGGTACAAATCAAAATAGGACAGTGACAGTGACACAGCAGTGAAGATCGGCTGATTCTATCTTTCTCGCTCGGGACGCTCGGGTACACTGCGGTCCCACGTTCACCCGATCGGTCGATCGGCCTTTCACTTAAAGGTGGGCCCGCACTGGGCGACGCGACGCGACGCGACGCGCCGCGGCCAAATCGTCACAGATCACAATATAGACTCCGCGCCACCACTCGTGACCGTTGGCGAAAGGAGCCACTGTCGTATTCCACAATGACAGATGAAACCTATGATATTATAGTGGTTTAGTTCAATAATATCACTTACGTACTTCAGTGATGACACGGAGTCTACTACTAGCACAGATAAGTAAATCTTGAAGCTGCCGTCATTTTCGAGATATTATTAAATGTCAGTGTCAATGAATCGGTGACAAACATTACTGTTACGAACTGTGTTGCCAAACGATACGAGTTAATACGATTTAAATCGTATTTACAAGATCTTTTTGGCTCATGTACGATGTACGATTGCAAAGTCGAAATCGTACGCAAAATATACGATCTTTTGAATGGAATCTTACGAAATTAACAATCACCATAAATTATTTTTTAAAGTGAAAACTTCTTCAGGCGTGCCTCGACAAGTTTTTCGTGGGGGGGGGGGGGTAAATTGATTTCTAACGTTACGCTCGGGTATGATAAGAAATCTTCGGGTAAACTCGGGACCTTGGCGATTGGGCATCTAGAAATGCGTCAGCCAATGGGAAATTATGACGCATTTCTAGACGCAATGCCAAGATGGCGAGGCAACGCCCTCCAGTTACATCCGTGTAGTTTCCAAGGTAAGCTATCAAATTCTGAGTTATAAGTTTTCACTTCTATCGGCAGTTCCTATGACTGCCATTTTTTTTAGTGTGAAAAGTAAAACAAGATGGTCGAACAACAAAAGAGTTAATCGAACTGAACTTCTTAAATGTAGATTGCTTTATGAATGCATACCGGAATATCTCTACGTAGTTCCTTTATAAATATAGATAGATAGATAGATAGATACACTTTATTGACACACCAAAACAATAGGATACACAAAAAAAAAAAATTAATATACATTTTAAACTAGTGCGACAAGTCGGCGGCCTTATCGCTAAAAGCGATCTCTTCCAGGCAACCTTGGGATGGAAAATAACATGAGGATAAGTGAGAAAACGGGGTGCGCAAATAAGATGTAGAAAATCGTAAAGAAAATAAAATTAATTAATAAAAAATAAAAATATATAATATATATCACGGTTATTCAAATACCTATCATGAAATATTAGTACTTATATATATTAAAACATAATAAACGAATACATATGGTTATACATAATACACAAAATAAATATGTAAAATACTGTATATAGCGTTTTAATGTTAACACAGTCGATATATAGTTAAATTGTGGTATTATCTTGTCAATTTGGCTATGCAACCAGTTGAAGTTGTTTTTGATCAAGTTTCGGAATAAACCTAACAGTTTTCTAATCTGAAAAAGTTTGATATAACTATATCTTAACGCCATAATGTTTCATAATGTATAAAGTGAGGCATATGTATAATGCGACAGGATGAGCAGAACATGGATGGTAAGCTATAACAACCTAGCGTCACGCAGCGTTTGAACATGATTTGGACTCTTTAAGTCTAAATCATTACCTAACACTGCAAAGCGCTCAACACCCATAGATAGTTTAGTAGTGGTAGGACTCTTTGCAGAGTCCCCCTGGGGAACTACCATCTTTGCTAGTTATTCTACGGCCAAGCAGTAATTTGCAACAATCACTGTGTTCCGTTTCGAAGGTCACAAAATGTCAAATCCCACTTGGCCAGTTTTGTAATTTTTTTTATATGGCAGCATAGAATGAATGAGTGAACGTAAAATTACTTATCTGTGACTATTTGCCGCGGCGCGTCGCGTCGCGTCGCGTCGCCCAGTGCGGGCGCACCTTAAAGGCGCCCGCACTGGGCGACGCGACGCGACGCGACGCGCCGCGGCAAATAGTCACAGATTACAATATACTACTAGCACAGATAAGTAATTTTACGTTCACTCATTCATTCTATGCTGCCATATAAAAAAAATTACAAAACTGCGCAAGTGGGCTTTGACATTTTGTGACCTTCGAAACGGAACACAGTGATTGTTGCAAATTACTGCTTGGCCGTAGAATAACTAGCAAAGATGGAAGTTCCCCAGGGGGACTCTGCAAAGAGTCCTACCACTACTAAACTATCTATGGGTGTTAAGCGCTTTGCAGTGTTAGGTAATGATTTAGACTTAAAGAGTCCAAATCATGTTCAAACGCTGCGTGACGCTAGGTTGTTATGGCTTACCATCCATGTTCTGCTCATCCTGTCGCATTATACATATGCCTCTCTTTATATAGGATGAAACATTATGGCATTAAGATATAGTTATATCAAACTTTTTCAGATTAGAAAACTGTTAGGTTTATTCCGAAACTTGATCAAAAACAACTTCAACTGGTTGCATAGCCAAATTGACAAGATAATACCACAATTTAACTATATATCAACTGTGTTAACATTAAAACGCTTTATATATATTTATAAAGGAACTACGTAGAGATTTTTCGGTATGCATTCATAAAGCAACCTACATTAAAGAAGTTCAGTTTGATTAACTCTTTTGTTGTTCGACCATCTTGGTTTAATTTTCACACTAAAAAAAATGGCAGTCATAGAAACTGCCGATAGAAGTGAACACTTATAACTCAGAATTTGATAGCTTACCTTGGAAACTACACGGATGGAGGGCGTTGCCTCGCCATCTTGGCATTGCGTCTAGAAATGCGTCAGTATTTCCCATTGGCTGACGCATTTCTAGATGCCCAATCACCAAGGTCCCGAGTTTACCCGAAGATTTCTTATCATACCCGAGCGTAATGTTAGAAATCAATTTACCCCCCCCCACGAAAAACTTGTCGAGGCGCGCCTGAAGAAGTTTTCACTTCAAAAAATAATTTATGGTGATTGTTAATTTCGTAAGATTCCATTCAAAAGATCGTATATTTTGCGTACGATTTCGACTTTGCAATCGTACATCGTACATGAGCCAAAAAGATCTTATAAATACGATTTAAATCGTATTAACTCGTATCGTTTGGCAACACAGTTCGTAACAGTAATGTTTGTCACTGATTCACTGACACTGACATTTAATAATATCTCGAAAATGACGGCAGCTTCAAGGTTTACTTATCTGTGCTAGTAGTAGACTCCGTGCCATCACTGAAGTACTTTGGCGAAATTATTGAACTAAGCCACTATAATATCATAGGTTTCATCTGTCATTGTGGAATACGACAGTGGCTCCTTTCGCCAACGGTCACGAGTGGTGGCGCGGAGTCTATATTGTGATCTGTGACGATTTGGCCGCGGCGCGTCGCGTCGCGTCGCGTCGCCCAGTGCGGGCGCACCTTTGCGCAGTGTCAGCTTCAATTATCACCAAAGGGAAAGTCTGTGGGCGGTGCGCCAAAACAAATTTTACTTAATTTTTTTAACGTTAGCTTGGATGCTCTTTGATAATTTACTCTATACTTATTAGGTACTGTATTTTTATTATAGGCGTTTCAGAACGTACTGTCACGTGGTAATGGACACCAGGGTAGCGATTCTGAAACCATTCGGTTGTATCCGACACGGAATCTCATCTCTCGGTCTTTGTCATGCTAAACAGATAAGACAAAGACCGAGAGATGAGATTCCGTGTCGGATGCAACCGAATGGTTTCAGAATCGCTACCCAGGACACCGCATTATACCACTGCACTCAAATAAATAAAGCGGCTACAATGGGCAATGTAAAAGCAGAACGCTAAATTAAGAAAAATGAAATAGATTTCGACGATTGTTGGACAAAACCGCAGTAACTAATTAAAAAGTGCTGGCCGGTACAAAACATTTAAAGTATAGTGCGCGCAATATAACTGCGCTTAACTGGTGGCGTACTTAATGTTGCCTGGCAGTGGCGGCTTTACCCATTGCGAGGCCCAGGGCGGCAGATATTTGCGAGACCCTTTGACTTTCGTGAAAAATATGTGTTGCGAGAATAGGTCTGGACGTCTACTCTCATTCTACGAAAAACATAGTTTCGAAATAAACTCGCGACTTTCCTACTCCAGTTCTAATGCGATCCGTCGTTTCGAATGTTCGATTGGACGAAACGAAGTAGAACCGGAGTAGGAAAGTCGCAAGTTTATTTCGAAATTATGTTTTTTGTAGAAAAAGAGTACTTAGGTATATACATCCTGCAGGTCTGCTACGAAAATAAACTCCGAATGATCGGATCCGACCGACAGCTGAATCGGATTGTCTACCTGCAGGTCTACTACAAACACAAACTCCGAATGATCGCATCCGACCGACAGCTGAATCGGATTGTAGCCTACCACGAAAAACATTCGGATCGATTAAAAAATCTAAAATGTATATTTTTTTAGTTTCCAGACCTCTTCTAATCTATTATTCCGCAACGCCGTACAAAAATCATGCGATAAGGAGAAATGATCTAGGATTGGAACCCCCCCTCTTCAACTGTTGGACAGCTTACAAGTGACGGCATAGTGCTGAATCTTATTACTTCATACCCTTCTATCATCTTACATAGTTAGGTCTCCTGGTGGTTCATTTGATCCGTAAATTTTATTCACGGGCCTGTAGTCTAATACAACATTGTTTGACGTTTAAATGTTCTAAGCATACTTACTATAATTAGAGTATGCTAAAATGGATAAAACGAAGGAACGAATTAGAATCGGAGTTGGAAAGTCGAGAGTTAGTTTAGTAGTTTAGTAGTGGTAGGACTCTTAGCAGAGTCCGCCTGGGGAAGTACCACACCTTTGCCAAATATTCTACCGCCAAGCAGTAATGTGCAAACATTACTGTGTTCCGGTTTGAAGGGCAATGATTCCAGAGAAATTACGGGGCTTAGATATATAAGATCTTAGATCTCTGGGTGACGAGCGCAGTGCAATGCTAGGTAATGATTTTGACTCTGCATGTTTCAATAGCTACGTGTCACTGTGCTGTTATGTGGCAGGCATGTTGCTTACCATCAGGCACATGACCTGCTCGTGTCGTCATTCTATGCTATAAAAAAAAAGAGTTTATTTCGAAATTACGTTTTCGTAGAAAGAGAGTAGATCTCCAGTTGTATGCTAATTAGCGTAACAAGTATGTTAAGTTTAGGTAAATTCAGATAGGCATCGGAGTATCGGAGGCACCCCAGCTGGCTACTATTATAGGTCAGGTATAAAAAAAGAAAGAAAAACTGTTTGAAACAGAAATAAAAGTGACAAGTGAAATGAAACACAATAGGTAAGTAGTATACGGAGATTTTTATTAATAAAAATTCTTAATTATTTACATTTGGGTTCGTCTGCTGCGCTCTTAAATTAATATATTTTAATATCATTATATACAATTTCTTACTTAGTGATATGCGTTAATCTTTAGAAGAGTAAGATCTAACTAGAGTAGGTTAAATATCTATCGAGTGAAATAGATTTATTTTGTCCAAATTGAAACTATAAAATAAATGATTAGCGCCATTTAGCTCAGCCATATTGTTATGGTTTCGGGTTGAAAATGGAATAAATTAGAGGTCAACGCACTACATCATACACCACATTATTGTATCCGATCACTATCCGATGAATGAAATGGTATGTAATAGCGAAACAATGTATTTAGTGAATCTAGCTAGTTACTAGGTATATAGCGAGTACTATTTCTTTGTAATACTTGTATTATTTTAAGTGATAAATATATTTTTTTACATTTCCACCAGGTATATGTTGTACGTCATTATAATTTATATTGATTTCTTAAATGGAAGTTAATAATGTAATCGAGCCGTTTGTTAGTCATTTTATTGTGACTACTTGTTTTATTAAATTTTACATTACATTTTATTGTGTGTTACTAATTTATAAATGTTCATATTTGTAATTTATTAATTCGTTCTTTTTTTTCAATATTTTGTGATTAACTTTCAACCCTTGTGTTCACACCCTTGCCTTAGGGATATTATCCTGATTAGCTCAACCGTGATTATTTCGAACTTTTGATATTGTAAAGCAAATGTTTTGTAAATAAATAAAAGACACTGGTTCATTGGGCAAAGTGCCATTTCAAGCGATTTCGTTAACGTCGTGTACACCTTACATACCTACTGACCATACTGTAGGTATAAATGTATACCTAGTGTACAAACGCATGGAAAAAATAAACATAGACAGAAAACCCTTTACTGTGGCACAAACAGATAAATATTTTGCACTTTGCGGTTTCAATCAGAAGTCTTCACAAATTTACAAAATCGAATGACGAAAAGCGAAACTAATAATATTAATTTGTAATGTATGTAATATACGCAGAATGCGACAGTAGTAACACCTTTTACAGAGTTAGATTAAGATTGTACATTGGCAAAAAATATATACCATGCGGTTCCGTATTTCGCAATATATAACAGTTTTATTTTTCTTTCGAAGAAAATATTTCAGAAATTACGCGTTGTATTTATTCATTTGATGACAGTTGTGTAGAAGTACAAACTGATCCTCTAAGCAGTGTCGCCAGTAAAATAAAATTATTTCTAATAGGTACGAATAATATAGTTAGCAGGTATGGTAACTGGGTAGCGATTCTAAATGCAATCCGAATGGTTCAAAATCAGAATGACAATCCCTGTCTCTGTCATGCTAAACAGATAAGACAAAGACAGAGAGATGAGATTCCGTGTCGGATGCAACCGAATGGATTTAGAATCGCCACCCTGAGTCACATTACTTTGTGTTCTGTAACTGCTAAAGCCACCATGAGTCAATCTTCACATTAGGCAGTCGTTCCGGCCTGCCTAACTATGGTTGGAAGCGTTCGCTAAAAAGTTTTCAGCTTTTATATTGTAATGGCGAAGGTCCAGCACTAACAGGCTCGACATATATTTCATGACATAATATCTTAGATCTCTGGGTGACGAGCGCTGTGCAGTGCTAGGTAATGATTTGGACTATCATATTCCAATAGCTGCGTGTTACTGTGATGTTATGTGGCAGGCATGTTGCTTACTATCAGGCACATGACCTGCTCGTCTCGTCACTCTATGCTATAAAAAAAAAAAAAAATGTATCAGAAATAATACAAAGGTTCTTAATAATAATTAAGGTCCTGATAAATAATTTTTCTCATGCGATTTCTATTTGAGTAGGTAATTCTTTCGCTAAGGCTTATTTAGATAATTCTAATACCTAATTTTGATCCCTATTAATCGATTTATTTTAGCGGTAAGGTATTTTATCCACTTAGTCTCAACTTTCCAAAATATATTATTGATACTCGTAGGTGATTCACAACAATAATTCATTCATAGCAAGGAATTTGTTCCAAGTTAATATATTTATTCCATTACCTTTGACAAGTATAATTATTATTTTTAGAGTAAGTATACGCCACTGCTCAAGCCATTTGGACAAAAAGTAGACACTACGGAATTTTTGGTTCTAAAACGTTCGAAAAGTAATGGGTAGGCACCTACATGTGATTGTAGCGCGGGCTCATCGATGGTCATGAGTGGTGACGTCAACTTAAACATATTTATCCTATGTGAGCGAATTCTAGTCGATAAACATTACCCGAATGAGAATGAGAGAAACATTACCTATATGTATGTATTGAAATCGAGAGTGGATCGGTTTTTTCTAGGTAAACACGCTCCATCGTTGGCTGCATCGTCGCCTAACATCAGACGAGACGGCGGTCATGTGTAAACCTGTAATGATAATAGCTAAAAAAACGAGAATTCTCAGAAAGTGTCTTTAAATGTTTTTAATTTTGAGATCAATTATTATGAATATGTTCTAATAATACATTGGCGTTTCGCGTACCAACGGCAACTTGATTTTCTTATTAGTGGCAACCCAAGCCGTAGATACCTAGTACCTGACCTTGTCGAAGGAAAAGCAAATGGAATGCTGTCACATATTATGTATGCTTCATGTTTCATGTATGCTTTGAATTTTCTACGTTTATGTATGGTTTATGTTTACGGTGTGGAATACTGATGATTCTGGGTTAACTTTGAGTTCGAAGAGCAATAGAGGCCGTCTAAGGCCTACAATAGATCTTATATAAACCAAAAAGGTTAATTACGCTGAAAGTATGCTATTAGCTTATTATAAACCGTTATTATTTAATGAAATCGTTACATACAAAAGATTTCCTTTTTATATTTTGTATATATTTTGCCAGGTTCTAAGACCTCTAGATACGCTCTATTAAGCAATAATTGAAGTGAACACTTCTTTTGGCGCGCCTAGACAGATTTTTCGTGGGTTGTGAATTGAATTCTAGCGTCACGCTCGGTTATGATAAGAAATCTTCGGGTAATCTCGGGACCATAGCCATTGGCCATCTAGAAATGCGTCAGCCAATGGCAAATGCCAAAAGAGCGTGTCCTGCTCATCATGGCATGGCCATCTAGAAATGCGTCAGCCAATGGGAAATGCTGACGCATGATGCCCAGGGCACACCCTCCGGTTACACCCGTGTAGTTTCCAAAGTACCTAAAAGCTATAAAATTGATAAGTTTTCACTTCTTTCGGCAGTTCCTATGACTGCCAATTTATTTAAAATATCTATGTTTAAAATGTATTTCATCTCATTTTATTATTTACTCTCCCAGAAAACTAGTTTCCTTTCATGCCCATAAAACGAAAACCGACTACGAATAAAAATAAATTGCCTTTTTAATGGGGCGTTTTCCAGATGAAGATAGACTTGTCAAAGACAGTTCTCAATTTCACCAAAAGTGGCGCCTATGTTTCATTTTGTTAGAGAAATTTCACAAAAACAAACAGTGGTGCCACACTTGGCAAAATTTAGAACTATTTTTGACAAGTCTATCTTCATCTGGAAAACGCCCCTTTGTAAAGTCTGTGCCACCGCCGGGGATTTTTGTGGGGAAACTCTTCAACTACACTTTTGTAAGCAAGAGTTAGATAGGCCAATAATCGTGTACACCCGCAATAGAAAACAAGCAAAATTCATTGATTAACCGTAGTTAGGGACAGGCAGGTCTTTCTACTTCTTATGAAATGGTTATGGCATTGGAATTTCCATCTTTTAATTTGTACTTGAAATTAAATAGGCAACAACAGCAAAACTACAAACCGTTTAGTTTTTCATTTGGAGCCCTTTGGATAGACGCGCTATTAAAAAAAATACATAATAAATTACAAGTTATGAAGTGTAACCAGATAACGAGAACTCAACCTAATTTTGATCAAAATAATAGAATGCGCAATTGCGCATACCTATTTTTATTGTCGCTCATATAGAATCGGCTCACACAGGTTGGAACACAGAAATCGAAATATTGAGGTATTTAGATTTCTGGTGGTTGGAATAATGTTGTGAGTATATATTTATTTATTTTAGAAGTGAGACATATGGATAGTGGAAACAATGTTGCTACTCCATGAAAGCACGAATCTTTGTACATCGAATGAAGATAATAATGGCCTCTATAATTTTAAAATACAAATTCATACTGAGTTGCCTACTTGGTAAGTTCAGTAAAGCACTTCTGTTCAATAGTTTGATAATTTTGTAGGTAGATATCTAAATTAAATCTATGCTTAGCATTACGATCTTATTCTAGTTAGCTCCCAAGGAGTTTATTGATATGTATTCAGTGTTTGGCTCATACATCTCTAGGCACAATAATGGCAATTTATTTCAGTTTCATGAACATTGGTGTAATAATTGATCAAAGCTGTAATTAAATAAATTAAGATACTTTTCCAAACAAATAAAATGGTGGGTAAAAATAACTACAGAAAAGGATTTAAGTACTGTTAGTTCTGAATAAGCCTGATATTACCTTAGATATAGATACATAGTATAATGTAAACTCTTTGGTTTAGACCCTGGGATCGAAACATGTACTTAGTTATTATATAAACTGATATCTATTCGTTTGGAAAAGTGTCAAATTTTCAATGAAGAACCTTCACAAAATGCGCAAGATATCCAGAAATGCAGTATGCAATACTATAACAAATATCACACGCGAAATAGTGTACCTATTTTAAATGAACATATGTTTTTATCACAGCCCGTTTTATATAATCGAAATGGTCTAACTATGAAGCGAAATGGAGTAAGCAAATGAGGGGTAGAATTGAAGGGAGAACGGCGCCACCTCGGGATATGTTTGGTTCGGGGAGCGTCAAGTTGGCTGATGGCTGGAAGATTGTTGATGGCCTGATGATGTCCACTGAAAAATATAAAAAAATGTATTAGATAAGTAGGAAAGTAGGCAAGAAAATATTTCAAGGACACTTAACTTGATTGAACTTTGGAACGATTTGCAAAATAATTTCGTAGTCTATAGTAATACTAACATGCCGTAACATATTTAGTAATCGTTTTTAGGGTTCCGTAAAACGTAAAAACGGAACCCTTATAGATTCGTCATGTCTGTCTGTCTGTTTGTCTGTCTGTCTGTCCGTCCGTATGTCACAGCCACTTTTTGCCGAAACTATGAGAACTACACTGTTGAAACTTGGTAAGTAGATGTATTCTATGAACCGCATTAAGATTTGAACAAAAATTTAAAAAAAAAAGATATATTAGGGTTGCCCCCCCATACTGAGAACTGAAACTCAAAAATAAATTTTTCATCAAACCTACACGTGTGGGGTGTCTATCGATAGGTCTTCAAAAATGATAATGACGTTTCTAAAATCATTTTCGTCTACACTGAATAATTTGCGCGAGAGACACTTCCAAAGTGGTAAAATGTGTCCCCTCTAACTTCTAAAGTAAGAGAATGAAAAATCTAAAAAAAATATATGATGTACATTACCATGTAAACTACTAACAAAAATTAGTTTGAACTCGATCTGATGAGTAGTTTTTTTTAGTACGTTATAAATACACTATTATTGAAACTTCGATCAAAGTTACAACGAACTACAAGAACTATGTGTACTATGTATATTATGTTACTTCCTGCAACGGAACCCTTCATGGGCGAGTCCAACTCGCACTTGGCCACTTTATTGTACTTCAAGCTGACAGTTTTTTGAAAAATATATATTATAGGTCGTATTAAAGAGATACGTTAGGTAACTGTGGTTTAGAATTAGAAATTGAGGTCGTAAATCAGGATCAACAGGACTAATGAAGTGAAAGTTCCGGAGCAGTTACTATATAACCCCTACATATTGTGTGGAAGGAAAGGAGGAATATTCATATCAATTATAACAGTGCAAAGGGCAAACATTAAATCTTCTAGACAACCAACGTACTTGTTTCGATACAGCTTGTCACTACAATAATAATAAATGATTAAATTAATTGGTTATAAAAGAGTTGTGCACAATTATCATTTTAAATGATTACATTTAGGATAAAAAATTATAGGATTAAAAAAATGTTAGTTTTCAGCAAGAAAAAACTTAAATTTATCTATTTAACAATTATACTTAATTAATAATTAATTATATTACATTCATAAAATATGATAGAAATTTAATTTATTCATTGATTGTTATTGCATTGGTTCTGAAAATAACTCATATAAACATAAACAGAGTTGGCGAACTCTGCGTTCTCTCTTTATAACTACCTGGCTCATAATTTAACTACCTCACCCTGCACACGTTGCTTTACCATGGGAATTTTCAAACAAATCAAATCGGAAAATTTGTCCATTGATATGTTACATGGATCTTGCGTTTGTCTGAGGACGCGACGATACTTTAAGGATTCCAGAGAAATTACAGGGCTTAGAGATATAACAACTTAGATCTCTGGGTGACGAGCGCAGTGCAGTGCTAGGTAATGATTTGGGCTCTCCATGTTCCAATAGCTGCGTGTCACTGTGCTGTTATGTGGCAGGCATGTTGCTTACCATCAGGCACATGTCCTGCTCGTCTCGTAACTCTTTATTTAAAAAAAAAAAAAAAAAAGTATGTGTGTGGACTAGAATCCACTAGCATCCACATCCAGCGATGACCACGAACCTCAATCATGAGTTCATGAGGGAGCGACCACAGAGAGCACTCTCTCTAGCTCTCTAGTTCACTAGCTAGAAGCTTAATCCCAAGTTTGAGGGGTCGCAACCCTTGTCCCGCTATCTTGAAAAACGTCTTTTTCGATATATCTTTCAAATCAATTCTACAAAAAACAATAAGTAAGACATAATTTGTATGATATAAATTAAATTACCTATGACAGTGTCATTTCTGATGTCAGCGAATTTGTCGTGGATGCTCCGGAATTCGGGGATGGTGCTGACGCAGGAAATTTCCAGGCGACCTGTGGCTACCAGCTGGAGCTCCGAGATGGTTACATACAGGTCCCGTTTGTTTGGCTTGCGACTTTTGTGCCGGCTTGTTGTCGTGCGGATGAAGTTAAACCCCTCGTGCTCGAAGCGATGTATTTCAGCTATCTGGAATCAAATTTGTATTTATCTTAGGGCAATATTTACTGAGAAAATTACATGGTATACCATGTAATTTTCTCATTGTACACAAAGTAAACACAGATCATCTTATGTCTCGGGGTAATGGTAGCAGTGCAGTGCTAGGTAATGATTTGGACTCGTCATGTTCCAATAGGTGCGTGATATTGTGATATTAGGATAACGCGTATTGCTTAACATCAGGTATATGTCCTACTCGTCTCGTCACTCTATACTAAATTTAAACTAAATTTATTTTTGACTAAATTTATTTTTTCCGAAAAAACAGAAACCGACTTCAATTTAAAATGAAATTCCGATACTCGACCATTATATCATGTATAAGAAGTTTTCACTACGGCGGCGGCGTCCAGATAAATACGTTTACGTTTATTTAAACAAATTAATATTGAGTTTACAAAATTCGTGGGTTCGATTCCCACCCAGTGCAAATATTTGTGTGATGAATTCAAACATTTGTACTGTGTCTGGGTGTTTCTATGTATGATAAGTACGCATTTAAAACTATATAAGTACTAGCTGACCCCGCAAACGTTGTTTTGCCTTAGTGAACAACCCTTGTCACTTAGGGGTATGAAAAATAGCTAGTAGCCGATTCTCATACCTACAGAATATGCATATAAAATTTGGTTAAAATCAGTAAAGCCGTTTCGGAGGAGTAAGGAAACAAACACTGTGACACGAGAATTTTATATATAAGATTATTATCAGCTATCTGGCCGCCATAGCACAAGCTTTGCTTAGTTTGGGGTTTGGGGTCAGATGGTGTTGTGAGTAAATTGTCCACCAATATTTATTTATTTATTTATTATTGTAGGATCCAGAGATTGGCACTTACCAAGTAGGTACCGATTCCCATCCTAAAGTGGTTCTAGCCATTGCCGGGTCCAGGCTCCCCACCCAAGCACTGTCTTAGTAGGTAAGGTAGGTACCGAGTACAGAGACACGACAACGGCCAGTGGGCAATGAACCCACACTAGGGCTACCTACTTGTGTTGTGGGATCCAGGTTCCCCGCTAATTGTACAGATTTAAATAACAGTTAAACATTATAAACTTTAACTCGAATAATCTTATGTTATCTTATATATAAAATTCTCGTGTCACAGTGTTTGTTTCCTTACTCCTCCGAAACGGCTTTACTGATTTTAACCAAATTTTATATGCATATTCTGTAGGTATGAGAATCGGCTACTAGCTATTTTTCATACCCCTAAGTGACAAGGGTTGTTCACTAAGGCAAAACAGCGTTTGTGGGGTCAGCTAGTCTTATATATAAAATTCTCGTGTCACAGTGTTTGTTTCCTTACTCCTCCGAAACGGCTTTACTGATTTTTACCAAATTTTATATGCATATTCAGTAGGTCTGAGAATCGGCTACTAGCTACTTTTCATACACCTAAGTGACAAGGGTTGTTCACCCCAAAATTTTATTTTTTAATATTCAAACAATTTTTTTTGTTTTTATTTTTTAATAATGTGGCGTTAAAAAATACATACAACCCTAAATTTTAACCCTTTTATCACCAACCCCTATTTTTTAATAGCCATTTTAGTATTTTAATCATTTTTCATCCCGCTCGATAACTGATCAATTATAGTCTTTTTTGTCATCATGTAATAGTTTGCCATATAATATGCCATATAAATTATAACATCATGTAATAATTTATATGGCAAAACAACGTTTGCGGGGTCAGCTAGTACCTATATAAAATTCTCGTGTCACAAAGTTAGTTACCTTACTCCTCCGAAACGGCTTTACTGATTTTTACCACATTTTATATACATATTCAGTATATAAAATGTGCATATAATTCGGGAATATAACAGTGACAATTCAAGATGACTCAAAATAATACATTACCGTAAAATGGGGTGATTAGGGAACAAGAGGTGAATAGGGAAAAAACCAGGATTAATTTTTAATGTTTGATAAAATTGGCATCACGCAATAATATCCTATCTTTTTTTTTGTAAATTGTAGTAGATTATTTGAAGTTCTTATGGTAACACTAAAGAAGCATAAAGGTAGCTGCAAACTGTCAAAAACATTACTTGAAAATAACCATTCATGGTGATAGCTACTAACAGGTACAAAAACTTTGTTGAATAAAGTTGTTTCTGCGTATATGAAGATGTGACTTTCAAGTATAAAAATTATTTAATGCTTAAACTTTTGTATACAATCAAGATAAATCTCAATTGTTGCTTAATTTTTATGTTTTTGATAAATCTTGAAACTTCTTGAAAAATCTGTTTTTTGGGGTGAATAGGGACGACTTCTACTTGAATAGGAGGAACCATGAGAAGTTTAAAAGGGACGCTAAGTAGTTGAATAGGGACGACTTAAGTATAAATAGGGATAGCTTTGTAGGGTTGTCTCTAATGCAAATATGGCTATAATTATAATAATTTACCTTCTGTTTTTGTTTGGATTTACTTGCACAAATAAATAAGTAATAAAATGAATTTTCATTGGCTAGGGTCTGCAATATTTTGAGTGGTAAAGATTTAAGCAACATTTGTAAGTGTTTTTTTAGTTATACATTTTATTGATAGTTTAAAGTGTCTGTGTGTGTGTGTCTTTCTGTCTGTGGCACCGTAGAGCTAAAATGGATAGACCGATTTCGATGTGGTTTTATTAGTTTCCCTGTGGTGGTTAACTATGTTTGGGCAATATTTATTCAAGATGGCCGTCTCCACAAAATGGCGGACAAAATATTTTTGCACCTCCCTCAATATGGGTATCAAATGAAAGGGCTTGACTAGTAAAATACTATACAGTAGAATTAGTAGTGGTAGGACTCTTAGCAGAGTCCGCCTGGGGAAGTACCACACCTTTGCCAAATATTCTACCGCCAAGCAGTAATGTGCAAACATTACTGTGTTCCGGTTTGAAGGGCAATGATTCCAGAGAAATTACAGGGCTTAGAGACATAATATCTTAGATCTCTGGGTGACGAGCGCAGTGCAGTGCTAGGTAATGATTTGGACTATCATGTTCCAATAGCTGCGTGTTACTGTGCTGTTATGTGGCAGGCATGTTGCTTACCATCAGGCACATGACCTGCTCGTCTCGTCACTCTACGCTATAAAAAATAAAAAAAAAAAAAATTAATTTCAAACGCAAGATGGCCGCCACCACAAAATGGCGAAGTATATTTTTTTATTTACTACTACCTCAACATGGGTATCAAAGGAAAGGGCTTGACTAGTAGAGTAATACATACCTACACTATAGTAGTAGTAGTAGTAGTATTGAGTATAGTACCCACCTAACTCGCAGTAAATGAAATTTCATTTCAATGTCCTTTTTTATGAGCGCATTTGGTGTGTAATTTTTATATATTTATGAAATTAAACTGAAAATATACTGACTCAAGAAGTAACAAGACAAACTTATATGAACACAAGTAAGAGTAACATTTAATTAAAATATTAATATTTCTATCGTACCAGCCCTAGCGAATTTCCCTAATAACCCCATTCTCATCCCTATTCACCTCAGATTGAAGGTGAATGGGGATATCATATACTTTTGCATTTTTTTCTTAAATCTTTGAGATTATTACGTATTTGTATATTTCATAACGAAGATGCTACGAAGACTCATTCATAGATGTCCTGAAATAAATTCGTATCTTAGAAACAGTACCTTAAAATACTCAATGAAGTTAGCAATTGTCCCTAATCACCCCATTTTATGGTATTTGTTTACTTCTGTTCCTATATTCGTAATGGCTTAAATGTAGGAGTAGGTGTCATCGTTAAATTGTAACGAAAGAGCATTTTAGTTTTTTGTTGATATTTCAAAAACCACAACACCGATTTCGTTAAAATGTATGCCTATGGGGCCATTTTGAAACTGCTCTACCAAACAAAAAAAAAACATCAAAATCAAAAAACAAACTATAACATACTTGCACACAAAAAAATTGGCAGTCATAGGAACTGCCGATAGAAGTGAAAACTTATAACTCAGAATTTGATAGCTTACTTTGGAAACTACACGGGTGTAACAAGAGGGTGTGGGCTGATCATCATGGCATGACCATCTAGAAATGCACCGGCATTTCCCATTGGCTGACGCATTTCTAGATGGCCATGCCATGATGGGCAGGCCACGCCCTTTTACCATTTCCCATGAGTCCCAAAGATTTCTTATCAAATCCGAGCGTGACGGTAGAAGTCATTTCACAGCCTAGGAAAAATCTGTCTAGGCGCGCCAAAAGAAGTTTTCACTTAAAAAAAAAACAATCGAATAGAGAACTTCTTCCTTTTTTAAAGTCAGTTAAAAAATCTATGTTATTACAAGTACATTACGTGATTGTGTTCTGAATCAAAGTTGATCTTTTTACCCGACTGCGCGACGCAAAGGAGTGGTAATGTGTTTAACAGTCTATGTATGTATGTATGTATGTATGTATGTATGTATGTTTGTATGTTCCTTTGAGGCACTATACAGACCAAACGCCTGGGCCGATTTTTATGATTCACACGTCAATCGATTCCTCTTAATCTGGCGAGTGACACTAAAGACATGACATTAGTGTAAGTCCAATATGGCGGCTTCAGGACGCCATATTGTCCAAATAAAAAAAATGAAAATCACCAAAATATGTCAAGAGGGGTATCGTTGAATAGGTATTTCAAAATAATGTTTAGCTTTCTCTCAATGTTTTTCGATTCGACTGATTGTTTAGGATGTATATCGATTTAAAGTTGAGTAACAACCATTCTCACATTTATAGGTTTTTAGGTAGCAGAAAACTTCGTATAGCTAACTGTACGTGTGAATGTGGATGGACATTATATACTAATGTATCTAATAGGCATCGATATAAATCAATAGATGTGCCCTGAGCACCTTGAAATTGGTAATAAACTGCGTCTCTGTATGTATCGTAAGTGGTTTACAAACAACCAATCTACTTGACCCCTATAATCGCTAGCGGCGAGATTTGCTGTGGTTCTACTTATTTTGGTTGTTGACACCGAATAATGATAGGTAAAAACGTCCGGCGTCCACCGCGTCCTGCAACCGACTAGAACGGAAAGAGTGAGCTCACTCTTCCCAACGTTGACATGATTGCGTGCGCCGTGAAGTTTGGGATGGGGCCCATCTTGCGTTCTACGATCTATGCTAGTAGGTATATTGGACTACCTTTTTTTCGTACGTGCAGGAAATGTATTTACGCATACCCTACTGCACCGCCCGGGAGACACAGCCAGGTTATGTTGCACTCTATATTATGTATGGATATTGTGCCCCTATCTACTAATAAACCTCTATGGGGTTTCAACTCTGCCGCTGATAGTGGGACCACGGAATCGCTCTCGGATTGCTCCGCCTCGGTCGCCCATCTCCAATTTCAAACGATTTAGTAGGTACTCAACGTCAATCGAAAACCTATACTAACACAAAACTATCAATATGAATTACATGCAGTAGAAAATCCTACATATTATATCAGTAGAAACGAAGACATTTGGTCAAAAACCAAAAGATGCATATTATTATGTTGAGCATATTAACATTCACAACATTGTTCATAACTAAAAAGTATAAAAAAAATATATAATTTAAAAACTCAAAAACCCGACTGCGTAAAAAGTGAACCAAACTACGTTCTCGCATACTAAAAAAAACTGAAAAGAATAAAACAAGCATTTAGATTTCTGGTGGTCTAGAATTCTATAATATGTTATTGTATTATTACTATTGAAATATACAATATTTTCTATTAAAAGAACATTACAACTGAACAGTCGGGATCCATTGAACAATTAGGTACATTGTATGTCGAATAATAATGGATCCCGACTCTTCAGTTGTAATGTTCTTTTATTAGCAAATATGGTATATATCAATAGTATTAATACAATAACATATTATAGAATTCTAGACCACCAGAAATCTAAATGCTTGTTTTATTCTTTTCAGTTTTTTTTAGTATGCGAGAACGTAGTTTGGTTCACTTTTTACGCAGTCGGGTTTTTGAGTTTTTAAATTATATGTTTTTTAAATTTTTCAACCTCGTTAAGTGAAAACTCGTAAACCATGCCCTCGGGAAGGACGTGACACCTTTATTTGCAACGAAACAAAAGGTGCTATCAAAATTTGTAATCCGTGAACCGACTTCACAGGACAATGTACAGCCACACAATCACCACACAGTAAGCTTTTGCACGTGCGAACATAATAGTTAATTTGCATAAAAGTAATTTCCTTGAACCGAGATAGACGTACCTACCAACCAACAGCTCCACAGTAAATAAAACAGGGTACATTAAATTATATCTCTGTCGTGATCTTTGCAGCGTTAATAACCGAGAATTCATTATACTTCAGCGAGATGGTATCGCATAGCTAATTAAAAAGTTAAATGTTAAGCAGAAGTTTACTGATCAATGGCTGCGTACTGCTCACAAGCAGTATACGAATCCCCTAAGTGGAGATAAATTGCCGTAGGTACATATTACTAAACCTGATATACTTAAGCTAAATCTTATTTTTAAGATTTCTGGATGAAACGATGTGACTTTAGTCTAAAATTCGATAGTTTTTTTTTGTATTTCACAAGCCTCATAAGACTTTTCGTCTTATTTCAAACATTGAACAAATACAAAATATAATATCTGGTTTGATACTCGATATAACGCTGACGAAAAAGTTATGTTCCGTTTTCCGGATATCTTTTTTTTTTAAATAAGAATTACTTATATTATTATTATAAAATAAACTTTACATGTTTGTTGCTGAATTGCGTCGTAAGAGCCGAACGGATTATGCTGAAATTTACAAATCAGTTTATAGTAGAATAATAATTGGCACACTCAAATTTGATCTCGATTGAAGTATCTAGTTTTTTAGGGTATTTATTATAACCTGATTTATAATGAGCTGATTTTATTAACAAATAAAATCAGCCAAGTGCGAGTCGGACTCCCGCACGAAGGTTTCCGTACCATTCCATAAATCTACAAGAACGGCAAAAATAACGTTTCTTGTATGGGCGCGCCCCTGAAATATTAATTTTATTTCGGTTTAAGTCAAAGAGTTTACATATAGTTTGTCTTTATTTTTAAAGGGAATAATATAACTCAATACTCCGAATATTTGAGGCGTCTACCTTTTACCGTAATCAATATCGAGCAAAAAAACGCACTTGTTGTATGGGATAAATTAAGAGTGCGCCTAAAGCCAGGAAAAAATCAGATTTCACCCGCGCGACTCGTTTCATAATGTGATGTACATAAAGTCGAGAATAGCATGACACAGTTTGGAGGAAAAATCTATATTTAATCAGGAGTCCATTTTTGACCAAGTTTTATTTAATTACTCAATAACTAAACATAAATTTAAAAAAGTGTTCGGTTACTTTACTAGAACGTACAAATAGGAATTTTATTACCAAAAAATTATGTGGGGTCATCGCTGATAATTTCGAGTACTCGAATTAAAACGGGTTTTTTCGGTATCATTTTTATTTTTTAATTGTAAAAAACTCTGATCTATTTTTAAAATTATATTCGGTTATTGTGCTTCTTCTTGATTGTACCCACACGTCAATATTTTTTTTGTCATAGTTTTTAGTTTCTTAACTTCAGTGAGCGGCGTCGAAAATGTCCTTTTTTCGTTTTCTGGCTTTAGGCGCCCCCTTAATACATATTTATTCTGTTTTTTAGTGTGTATTGCAAAAGCAGCAACATAAATACATCATCTGTAAAAATGTATAGCTAAGAACCACCGCAAGGAAACTTGCTTTCAAATAAAACAAATGCGTTGAAATCGATCTATACGTTTGAGAGCTACGGTGCCACACACAGTCAGATAGACAGACATACAGACATCGACGTCAAACTTAAAACACTCCTCTTTTTGGTCGGTGTTAAAATAGCGCAGAACACTGTTCGCCATATTTTATTTCAATGTATCTTAAAATCGCAATGCATTCGTGCATTCCTAGAAGATATTTACCACGCTGCCCCTCAAAAACCTCTGCATAATGTACTGATAGATAGATAGACAGATACTCTTTATTGTACATACCAAAAACACTTATACAGGAGAAGAACAAAACAATAAAAAGTAGTGCTACAACTAGTGCCTTTATTCCTAAAAGCGATCGCTTCCAGACAATCACATAGAAGTAGTTTGAATTTAACATTTGTACCTGATGGTCCTTAAGGCTACATCCAGGCGGGCGAGTGGCAACATGGGATGCGTGGGTCAGCGCTACCAATGGTGGCGGCGTGCTCATACTCTCATGCTCAAATGCTCTCTGGGACCCTCGCCTCCCGTTCCTCTCACTCATCGGCACTCGCAGCTTGTGAGAATGAGCGGCGAGCTCGTCCATCTGAAACGACATTTTATTTTACGAGCACTCTTGAAACGCTTGACTGTAAATTGTAAATGGAATGGCAGGCTTGAGTGTTTCGAGTGTCGACCGGCGAGTGCAGAGAGGCGACTCGGCTCCTCTGTTTCATGTTTTACCTACTATCCACTAAGGGTCTCAGACACCGATACCAATAACACTTCAAGTATTATTAGATTTTTGTTTCGCTGGGAGTGTTGTATTAGAAATTAATCAGGGCGTTGAAAACTTCTGTTGAGAGAGAAATCGTAGATAGTTAAAATGCTTCCTTGCAAATATGGTTTAAATATTTATTCCTTGTTTTATTTTTGGAACGGATATACAACGTAACAAAAAAAAAAAGTTACATTAAACCTTTCTTAATTGACTTGTAATTCATAATTGCATAGGGATTCTCACAAAAAACACGAGAGTAAAATTGGAAATGGAATGGAAATTGAGTTATTGGCATCTCATCACTAAATTTAAATTACAATGAAAATAATACCTACCACACTACATTCTTAATTACCTACTCGTAAACAACAAACATATCTAAATTATCCAAAGACACAAGGTCTACATTATAATTATTATACTAATCAAAGCCACTACTACCTGAAAATAATCCTAGAAAAGAGTAGGTTATAAAACGTATATATTTTTTTATTTTTTTTTAAATATAGAGTGACGAGACGAGCAGGTCATGTGCCTGATGGTAAGCAACATGCCTGCCACAAAATATATACATATAGCATACTGGCAGTGTTACCACACAGAATGCAATACTTATAAGGCGTGACGAGTACATACTCGTATTTAAATAGTTGCATAGTACCATGGTGTATTGGACAGACATGTAGCTTACCGGCCGGTGCACGACTTATTCATCCCGTCACTCCATGTGAATGGATCAGGATGATATTTGATACAAACATAGATTTTAGTCTGTAGTAAAGTGTAAGCCTCTTAGGAAGAGAAAGAAAAGTAGGACTCTTAGCAGAGTCCGTCTGGGGAAGTACCACACCTTTGCCAATTATTCTACCGCCAAGCAGTAATGTGCAAACATTACTGTGTTCCGGTTTGAAGGGCAATGTTTCCAGAGAAATTACAGGGCTTAGAGATATAACAACTTAGATCTCTGGGTGACGAGCGCAGTGCAGTGCTAGGTAATGATTTGGACTCTTCATGTTCCAATAGCTGCGTGTCACTGTGCTGTTATGTGGCAGGCATGTTGCTTACCATCAGGCACATGTCCTGCTCGTCTCGTCACTGTTTATTTAAATATATATGTAAGGTATATATACCTTTCTACCATTGATGAACCACGTGATATGGGGTGCGGGGAGGGCAGGCGCAGTGGTGCAGTTGGCTCGGAGAGTCTCGCCGAAGCTCAGGAATCGAGTTGGAAAGTCGATGCGGGGGTGATGCTTCTGAGGATCTGTAGACACACAGACAGCTAAGATTTCACATTTATTAAGTAGTTTTTTAACAATTATAGGGGTGCGTTTGATCGCCATCTCGTCTGGTGTTAGGCGAAGAAACCGATTCACTCTCGACTTGAAGACACCAATATTGTTACCATCGGGAAAAACCCGCTCAGGCAACGTATTCCTCAGCTCAGACGTTCTTATCATGAGTCAAACCTCCTCGTTCGAGTCTTTGTAACGTTAACTATGAATCGATGTCGCTTTTTCGAGCGACGTGCGGTCCGATTTAAAAAAGGAATAGGTGGTATTAGAATATGCTGAACAGCTGCATACTCTCCAAAATGCATTCGTGCACCTATTTAGTGGAACTAGTTAGGTACATTCTGTTATATCTCAGAAATCGAACCTATGTAATAAATACTTAATACTCTTTTAATTTTATCATCACTGCCCATTCCCATTGGCTGATGCATTTATAGATGGCCAATCGCCAAGGTCCCGAGTTTACCCGAAGATTTCGTAACATACCCGAGCGTGACGCTAGAAATCAATTTACACCCCACGAAAAATCTGTCTAGGCGCGCCTAAATAAGTGTTTACTTCAAAAATGTATGCATCCGTTTTGCCCCGCCTCTCACCAGCCAGGTCTGCACCTCTGTGTTGAGGTATTTTGGAGAGCTATATGACAAGTTTTCAGCTTGCCTCAAATACATACCCAAAATCTCAGCTGGAATATATTGTGTACTTTAAAAGTATACCTAATTCAATTAAAATTCTTAAAACCTACAGATAAAAGTTATTACTAACATTGTAGTTTCCGTTTAAGAGATTTGTAATGCTTTATATATTTATTATAATTAAAACATCTTCCCAAAAGACGCAAGAAAATCTAGTAAGTAAGAAAGTAAGTAAATTCTCGCAAATTGTGCGAAAAGATTGAGATCGCAATCTATAACTTCTTGAAGCCATTATTTTTCCAGGCACGTTTATTTTTTACACCAAACATTATTTATCTCGAAAAAAGTCTAGATGAAAATTTGGTAGGCAATCTGGTCAAGTAAAAACATTTTTTTGATCTGAAATTCTCGAAACTGCTGTAGAATACAGATTATACATAGTAAATTTATACATAGGTACCTGTTATAAGGCTATTATTATATTAGATCTAGGTAGTGTGACATCTCAAAACGTTAATTTCAAAGAGAACTCAAGGTAATACTATGTTGTATGTATATAATAATATAGATGAATTAATAGGTAAGGTAATTCAGATAGAAACATAGTATAGGTAATTTGGAGGGTTGGCTAAAACTATCAACCTTATATTAACCTACTATCAATATTAGGGCCTTCTAGGACCACTGGAATTAGTGAGCTCGGTTTGAGCGGAACGGGAGTGCGAACCATTTTGCAAAATTAACTACATACGAGTATTACAAAATGTACATAGGTATCCTGTACAGTAGACGATATTTCAGTTTTCATTTCCAGTTTTCCGTTAATTAACGTAATGTTATTGATAACAAATGTATGGAAAATATAGCTTCTTTTATTTATGATCTTTATGGGCATTGCTCAAATCTTAGTACCTATTATAAAGTTCAAGAGGTTTTTTGTTTGAATGTGTCAAGCTCTGGAACTACTGGACCGATTTGTACAATTCTTTCACCGTTGTATACTTACGTGATCCCTTAGTGCTATAGCCTGCCACGAGCGAAGCCGGGACGGACTGCTAGTGTATCATATATTGATATTGTCTAGCGTTTACGCCATGGTAACGGAGGCACTAGTTTTCGTACTTAGCTAACGGAATTCATAACATGTATGGAGTCCAACCGAACAGAATTGATTTTCGATCTTGCTCCGGTCGCCTGTGCAGGCTTCCCACACACACTCCGGTCTACCTGCGCAGGCATAACTGCACAAGTAGACTTCTCCGGCAGACCGTAGCGTGTATGGCGGGCCTTATGAATGCCTATTACTGGGATATAAATGATATTTAACAACAGACGTGTTGGTAGCGTTTCAATGGTCGTGGTGAGGAGAACATAAAAAAAATAATTGCGAAATTCGTAAATGAAACTATAGTAGGCTGCTATTATTTTTTTTTTTCTTTGCCATGGTTAGATAAAAGTTACAAGCAATCCAAAGATAGAAGGATAAAATGTTTCAAAGTAGGATTTTTTGTATTGCTAATACGTGCACCCGGGAATAGTTAGGAATACGGCTTGAAAAGATTATTCTTACATAAGTTTGAAAAGGGGCGAGTCGCGGAGATTAGCGAAAAAGATAGGTTAGCGTTTGTGAGTTGAATTTATAATGTGGCTCGGGTACGAAGTTAGCTTTCAGCTTATGACATTCTGGCAGTGGTTCACCGATCACAAGAGGTAGAAAATTGTAAAATCGATGCATTAGAAAATGTATGTTACGAGCACAATCTCTGATAACTCTCTCCGCTGCTTTATTAGGAGCTTTCTTTACTAAAATATGTCATAGTAGGTACGGTATTCGTACACGCATTTATGTATTTTAGTAGAAAAAGGGATCAACCTCGGAATCTACGGAATAAGCAGATTTTTTGTGTAGGGACACGTTTATTTTAACACTATAAATACTACAGCGTATAAATTAACTACATAATTTATACGCTGTAGAAGTAGGAGCGAGAGGTATACCAGCCCAATCTCTCTATAGCCTGCTGAAAGACCTTGGCTTGTCCAGAAGTGCAGTAAGTTATATACTGGAACGAGTATTTAAAGCTGCGTTAGTAGGTTTATATCGGATTTGGCTGGGCATGGAGAGAGACACGAGTAGTGAAGGGGAGTGTTGATGTACGTCAGAAAGGGGCCCCTTAAACCTACGCCCGTGTCACAAGTCTCGGGATCTACGGGTCGGGGATATCTCTCTCTGCCACACGATGGACCCGGCACCCGCACGGTGAATCCATGAAATGCTAAGAAGTTCGTCTCTGTTGTATCAAAAGTCAGATATCCCAAAGAGTGCGCGTTCTTATAAATATAAGTTCCAAAAGTCAGTTTTTTAAATGGAAGTAAAATCATGTTTTTTCTGACTCTTAATTAAAAATCGCACTACTTTAAAATGTAATGTTTTTTTCTGTGTTTCATTTTATACGGTGTGTGTAAATAATATATATCTATCTCTTTGGTCTTCCGTACTATCTGCTGCAATGTGTGGATGTGATCTAAAGTAGGTACTGTACCGGCTTCGAAAAACGGCCTACTCCCAGTGTTAGAACTGGTGAGTCTTTGCATCATAGGATTCGTGAAGGTACACTAGGTAATAATAATAATAGTCATTTATTGCAGAAAACATAGTTCCATATTACAAATAAAAAATGAAAATATAAATAAATAAAAACGAAATAAAATTCGTCATCATAATAAATTGCTGTAAAACATTTGTCACACTAAACAAAAAACAAGTTAGGTGGCGATAGCCACCCAACGTTTATATGTTGCAGAAATGCAGTCGGTCTGCGAGACTTTTGACAATCGTATTTTTACACGCGTCAACTCTGGACATAATGACGCTATTCTTTTCCGTTGAATGGCGTTAAAAGAATCCCACCAAAAACATTCTGTAAAAAAACTAGCCAAGTCTCGATGAAGCTGCATATTTATCTCTAAAAAGTAATGAAATCTAGACAAAGCCGTGCCAAGTCTAAGGTTCCTTACTGCGATTTCTTTATTATTATAGTTAATGTTGTGTGAATTGGCCGTTGAAGGGTACACAAGGGTACAAAACCAGGTGCTCCATGACACCATTGCACCAATCTGTCGCCAGAATCGCTACCATTGACGCTGGAAAATGGCCACTTGGAAAACGTTGATTCAATAACCAGTCAATTGTTTTTGTTTTACTATTTACCTAAACTGGGTGTATCCTATATGGTGTGAACAATAAAGAATTTCAATAATACTTATGTGTAGGCGAGTCGGAAATAAACAGTTTAAAAAATATTTCCAGTCTAGACGGACTTCTATTCATTGATAGTCCGTCTGTACAGCAGACGACCGTCTGTACCATCTGCAGCAGTCAGCATTCGATGCTGAATGCAGGTGCTTGCTGTTGATTAACAACAGCCTATTAAGAGACACTAGCGTCCAATTACCAATACCAGTATAGGGTATTATCTCGCTTAACAAACATAATTAGTTACAACAGATACAACATAACGTGTAAACAAAATTGACTTGTATCCACTAACGGGCTAACGTATTATAAAGAATGTTCAACGGCCAAGTCACACAACATTAACTATAATAATAAAGAAATCGCAGTAAGGAACCTTCGACTTGGCACGGCTTTGTCTAGATTTCATTACATTTTAGAGATAAATATGCAGCTTCATCGAGACTTGGCTAGTTTTTTTACAGAATGTTTTTGGTGGGATTTCACTTCTTTTTGTAGAAACGTGGACTTATTGATTTATTATATTAGGTGTATTATTTGACACATATTCTTTTTTTCCGGTTCTGATTCTTGTACAGTAGTAATTACAGTAGCAACAGTTTTTCGTATTGCCCATTCGTTCATTATTTATGTAAGTGGACTCTCCATAATAGGCAAAGAACTTTAGAAGATTGGAAGAAGACTGTAAATAAATAAAAGCCAGTCTAGCTTAATCCAGAGTTTTCCTTTAATTTAATTTATATGATACATATATGCGTATTAAAATTTTGACTCTGACCATACATTATATTGTTATCCTAACTTTACAAATCTTCTTTTAATTTTTTCCGGTTCTGATTCTTGTACGGTAGCAACAGTTTTTCGTATTGCCCATTCGCGTTCATTATTTAAGTAGACTCTCCATAATAGGCAAAGAACTTTAGAAGATTGGAAGAAGCTTGCAAATAAATAAAGGGCAGTCTAGCCTTATCCAGAGTTTTACTTTAATTTTATTTATATGCGTATTAAAAGAAGAAAGGGAGGCATTCGCCTAGTAGTGGGAAGCAATAGGCTAGATTAAATTAGAAGATGTGTCCCACTACGCTGAATTTTTCCAATGACAGTCGATTTTTTATGTACCAATAGTAGAATGGGGCATTACTATATCTCTTATACAGCTGAGACAAGCTGAGGGTTCTTCTTCAGATACTTCAGACCTTCGATTTTTGACATCAAATGAAGAGACAAACAAAGTTGAATAGTTTTTGTAAAGGCGTGTTTTCAAATAACCAGGTATACCACCAGGTACTCCAGATTTTCGATATTCCTAGCTTTTATAGTTTTCCCTTTATGTGGCCATTAAACCCTAAGTCTGTACCAAATTTCAGCTCTCTGAGTTTATGGGAAGTACTAGTTCTATTTTGATGATCATGAGTGAGTGAATGAGTGTCGTAAATGCGAAACTTTGCGTTCGCTTAACTTCGGAACTAAATGACGTACAGACTTGAAATGTTGTATTTTAAGTACGTGATTATAGCTTACTAGATGACGAAAATTTCAGCGTTCTGGTCTTATCCAGAGATTCTCAAATAGGGGCCTGAAAATGCGACGAAATGGTTCCAGTAAAGGATGGTACGGCAGTGTTTGCTTCGCGCTCGACTTGGCGGGGGCACTGCCGTGCCCCCAGATCTACACGCCATTCCGTGAACATCGTGGACTTGTCTGAACTTCAAACTTGTGTGTCAAATAATTTATTCCAGAAATAGGTAATGTAACATTTTCAGAAAAAATTTAAATGATGTCGCAGTGACGCAGATGATAATAGTAATTAATATAATATGTAAGTTCTATCCTCAAGTAGGAAGGAGTCGTATTCGATATCGATTACGGATTTGAAAGGATTACTGCAATATCGCAAAGACTAATGACATAGGCTTATCAAAACTGCCTTTTCTATTTCAACAGTTTCAAGTTGAAAGTAGATAACTTTGGTCTAAACAGACATATAACGGTTCTCGAGCAAAGATAAATTACGATCATGTAGATACTATTCATAATAACAATAAGGTTTGGAATGGGTTGGCTAAGTATCAGCTGGAGGCTCTGGAATAGATTAAGAATCGTGCCAAAATGCACACAGGTAACGGACGACACCCTTGTTCGAAAAGGATTTCAAAGTCACGCCGCAGTGTCCGTCAATACTAGGTTATCGGTTTTTATCGCATGCAATTCTGGGAGTGTACAGCTGACCTGCATGATCTAACACCACTATGGTCTTTTTTCTATAGGGCTGCTACGTGCAGCTCGAGAAAGTGACACCAATTTTGATGTGATTGAGCCATAAACATCCAAAGATAAAAACACAAATTTGTAATGTTAACATGATTTTATGATTATTATTTGTTAGGTTAACTCGCAGTTAGGTGCAACCTGTCATAGTAGATACCATTGTGTGTTAATGAAGAAGAATTTAACCAGTCATTTATGAAAGGATATCAAGTAACAATTTAACGTCGTATAAAGGTTAAGTAAACGTTATCTGAATACCATACATCGCTATAATAAAGTCACACTAACGTTATAATAACGTTTACTAAACGCGAAAATGGCCCCAGTTATACGACCTAAATGGTCGTACAATGGTCATACAGAAAACTCGAGCCAACTTCGTTAGCGTCATTCAACAGTCGTACAAATGTTATGTGATAACCACTTTCGTCGCGCAGTAGTATCTTCGAACGAAAAGTTAGGATGCGAATCCTAACTTTTCGTTCGAAGATTTAATTTAGTGTAAAATAAAAACATACTACAACTTACTGCAACTGGGAAATAATAAGGTGAGTGTTATTTCATTTTCATATCTTGCTTACTTTATCTGTCTCTCATGCTATTTAGTTTGACTGGGAACTGAAGTTTTATGATATTATACCTATGTGAATACTATTCAGATTTTCATGCCCCCTCGTAATTTTGTATTATAATCATATTTTCATTACCAAAAGTAGTTTTATTTTTTTCTAAAAATGTCTGACTGTTGCTTTTGTCGCACACTTAGGTACCTCTGTACGATCTGATAATGACGATGATGGTCGCCATGACAGCTAGCTATTAAAGTTCCTCAAAAACATTAAAACCCTTTTCGTATTGTCAATATTCACCAAAATTTATTATTTGTAAATCTATTTCAGGAAAGAACACTTCATAGTGCAGTGCGGTTTTTCGTAGGAAAAATTCATCAAACTTCCGTAAATATGGCCGTCTAATCATTATAAAGTCAAAACATGACTTAAATGCGACTGCAAGTTTGATTAAAGTCAGGACAGGACTTTAAACGGACATCATGTAATATAAAGGTTATATTTGAGTCGTCAATAAACAACCCAGTCATTTAAGAGTATTTAATTGACCGCTGTAAAACAAGGTACTGATTGTTATATAAACGGCACTATGAAAACGTCTATATAACATCCACGTTGTATAAATGTTGTATAAAGGTTTTCCAAAAACATAATTTGGTGTGTTCAAAACGTTTATTGGACTATAACGTTAGTATGACTATTGCGTTGTCGTACAAACGTTTTAGCTAAGACTGTAACATAACGTCGTATCGTTTAGTCTCCCCAACGTTGCTAATACCAGTTTACTATGACATATTCGTCGTACGACTAATTAGTTGCATTAAAGACATCTATAGGACCTGGTAGTCATCTCATTACCATTGTAAGACTGCTATCCAACTTTAGGTCGTACAAGTCAAGACTTATACGACGTATTTGTTTGTTGGGATGGGATGTACTCGTAGATACTCTAAAAATTTGATTAATAACTTGAAAATTCAAAACGTAGGAACATAGAAATGTGCGTAGATTATATTTTTTTTGTGTGACAAATACGAAAAAATATGAATGTTTACCATTCTCGAATACACTTGAACACAAGTACAAAAAATATTCATTAAAATCGGTCCAGCCATTTAGGATAAGTTTAATTACAAACACGCGCACTAAGGGTTTACAATCATATAAACAATCTTATAAAATCATCGTAAAAGTTCTTTCAACGTTAAAAGTCTTTCAGAGTTCTTTCAAAGTCAACCGTTTAAACTTTAGAAAAGAGCCAAATCTTAAAAATTATGATTTTTCTTGAACAAAAATTTACTACCTTGTATACCACGGTCAAATGGATTTGTGTTCCAAATCAGATCCGTTTACTTTATTCGAAGTGATAGAGCAATAAATAAAAAAATATATATGTATAAAAGATCTAAACGTTCGAACTTTCAAAGCACACTAATATTGTACCTAAATGTCACTGTTAAATTGTAAACACTATCAAGTTTATTATAATCAAACACGGCTGATTATAGTTCTAGGTTAGGTTAGTTTATAATATGTTTTACCGAGACTACGTCCGACTTTTTTTATTCGTTCATGGTGTCGTTAGATTACATTTTAACAGTATTTGCAATTTTACGGTGACATATTATTTTAAGACGTGAAACAGAAACTACTAGTATATACCCTTTTTTACGAACATATTATTTTAAGACGTGAAACAGAAACTACGAGTATATACCCTTTTTTACGAACATATTATTTTAAGACGTGAAACAGAAACTACGATTATATACCCTTTTTTACGAACATATTATTTTAAAACGTGAAACAGAAACTACGAGTATATACCCTTTTTTACGAACATATTATTTTAAGACGTGAAACAGAAACTACGAGTATATACCCTTTTTTACGAACATATTATTTTAAGACGTGAAACAGAAACTACGAGTAAATACCCTTTTTTACGAAAATCTGAGAGAGAGAAGATAATTGCGAAATTTCACACAGTTGAGAACATTTAGTGGGCTGCTTGTTTATGTTTAGTAAATTTACAAGGGTTGTCTAGGGCCGCTAGATCGACCCTACTGAAAAAACACATGGTTCGATTGGAAAAAAGTTTACATTGTCCGATTGTTCGAACTATCAGGAGTCTCGAAAATATCACGGCAGTCATAGAAACCGATAGAAGTTATCTATACTAATATTATAAAGAGGAAAGATTTGTTTGTTTGTTTGTTTGTAATGAATAGGCTCCGAAACTACTGGACCGATTTCAAAAATTCTTTCACCTTTGGAAAGCTACATTATTCCCGAGTAACATAGGCTACGGCAGATGGCGCTGCAGTTGATATCTAGGTTATTATTCGAGCGAAGCCGGAGCGGGCCGCTAGTAATTAATAACTCAGAATTTGATAGCTAACTTTGGAAACTACGCGGGTGAAACCGGAGGCCGTGGTCAATGGGAAATGCTGACGCATTTCTAGTTTCGAGTAGTCTCGAGTTCACCCGAACATTTCTTATCGTTCCCGAGCGTGATGCTAGAATTCAATTCATAGCCCACGAAAAATCTGTCTGTGATGCGCCAAATCCACCTGGATTCTAACCCAGATTTATTAGATTCATGACCGCCCAACTTCCCGTCTGAGCCTGTTGCAAAACCCCCGAAACTCAATGCATACAAATCGTTCGAGGTGTTTACGAGATTAAGATTCTATATATTAATATATAGTTACATATGTATGTACAAAAATTGTTTGTTTAAAAGGTACTTATAAGATAAAAACAAAAAAAGACCATTCAAATTGCAAATAATTGAAAATTTGACTTTGAAAAATATACATTTTCAAAGTTTGAAATTAACACTTTACTATAATATTATAATAAGTTAGTTTAAAAACTATAGGTAAGTGTGAATCGTGATTTACGCTATCGCTCACGGTTGATAATTTAAATCTACTACAGCATTAGTTACGATAAGCGTAACATTAAATCAGGGCGGGTCCTACCAATATTTAGCTATAAATAATTTATGCGTTCTTTGTCATCCATTAGCAGAATTTCCTGGAGCAAGCTTCGTCCTAATTTAACAATGACTTCCTGCCATCGTTTGTGCAAATCATGACTTGAATTTCATCGCGATGTGGTTCTTTGTTTACGACAGTGCGTACATGTAATATTTTAGCAATGATAGCTTAGCAGAAAGAGTGGGAAGTTGGGTTCAAGTGGAATGTAATGAATGAATGAGTACATGAGAATGGGTTAATTCTTTGCCTTAGTAACCCTAGAAAGAATGGGAAGTTGGTTTAGTGTAGGTTTGTTAAACACCTAACTCTTAAATGATATAACATTTAGTAAGACAAGTCAAATGTCTGATAGTATTACAAGTATGAGTCGCCAAAAAGACAATATAAATGTGCCGTTTTTAAATTTAACCTAGTTAATTTAGTTCTTTTTTCTTTCACAAACAAAAATTGGTTATTCTGCAAATGTTCCGAAACAAACATAGTGGTTAAACATAGTGGTCGGTACTTAGAAGAAATTTTTGTAGAGGTAGGATTAATTTCAAAGTCCCAAAGTGCAGAACTTTTATCCTTTCTAGTTTATTTTACCACCAAACAGTATATTACAAATTTTACCGTATTCTAGTTTGAAGGGCAATGTTTTAGATAAATATTTCTCTGAGTGACGGCTGAGTGATTTCGAAGATCAAATATCAATATGGCCCTGTGATGTTATGGGCACGCGTTGCTTACCATCAGACTTATGTCTTGTTCGTCCAATGAACCAAAATTGTAAAAAATATAAGAGAAGGCGCTCGTTAAGTACTATACGAAAACGATTAAGTATAGTTTTCTTATCCACTATATATTTTTATTTAAAACAATAAAAAAAATATGATTTTGCACGTTAACATCACAAAACTAGTTTAATAAGAATATATTTTCAAAAACCACAGATGATTAAGTATGTAAAATACGAATACTAGCAGTAGCTACACTTTACAAATGCCTATGGATCCAGTCGATGAATTGTGGAACACTGGCATACGCTGAAGGATGTCCCAACTCGCATCCGTCATAAGCAACAAATGAACTCACGCCGAGAAGAATTTCTTGACCTCCGTTTGCGAATATGGTCAATGGTCCACCAGAATCTCCTTGGCAGATGCCCACACCACCATGGCCGTTTGTACAGACGTTAGAATCCAAAATAACTTCGCTTCCATAAACACGTCGACATTGATCCAAAGAAAGAATTTGCAAAACGACGTTCCTCACCATAGCGTTGGTAGTAGGAGTGGTCAAGTCAGAATATCTTCCGTATCCACTGGCAAGCGCCCATGACCCGGTGTAATCGAAGGTCAAGAACGGCCCATGCGGGAGTGAGATGGGACGAACCTGGTTACTGAACGGTATGTGGACTGGTAAATATAGCATAGCGATGTCATTGGCGAATGTGCGATGGTCATAGTTCTGGTGTACTGCGATGGAAGCGGCAAAGATTCTTATTCCTCCGTGGAACAAAAAGTTACTGCCTAGAACGACTTCAAATCGCCATGCTTGGAACCTTCCATCGTTCCAGCAGTGAGCTGCAGTAAGGACCCTTGTTGATGTTAGAATAGAGCCGCCGCAAGCTGATGGGGAGCTGAGACCAAACACGTCGATGAGTAGTCCGGCCAGGTATGGATGAGCGTTGACAGATGCAACATTGCCTCCGACGATTCTTTCATTGTTGAAGTGTATTGATTCATACTGCTTGATGTTCTGAGCTAGTTTGACGCCCACTTTCTCGTGCCACCCGGTAAACACATCGCTGGTCTCCTGCAAGCTCCATGTGGCGTGCACGCACAGAAGACTCAATACAATAAGTGTACGCATTTTGGTACTATACCTGACAGCGGCCGCGTCGTTGTTTATAAACAGGACCGTGCCCTTATCTAAGAGTTTTTTTTCGTTAAAATAGATAAAGTGTTAATTCTTAATCAATTAATTCTTTTTATTGCCCATACTAAAGAGATTAATATTCTCGACTAATGAGTGATAAATTAATGAAAATATAAGTAGAAGACTTAACAGTTCCAGGGGTTTTACGTAAGCACGGATTAGGAAGTAACATGCGTTTTTATTTGACAGGTGTGATTATCTGTGATAATTTATGAGTTTTATTAAAATACATGTATAGAACTCCTCAACAAAGGTCGCTGGAAACCGCTGGTTGCAGGTTGCACAGGACCGTTCGTTGTGGAAATCTAGGGGGAGGCCTATGTTCAGCAGTGGACGTCTTGCGGCTGATGATGATGATGAGACATATAGAGTAAAATAAAATAATATTACAACAAAAACAAACAACACTATAATTTGCCCGTAATTTGTTATAGATTTATTTATACATGGAACTTTATCCGATAAGAATGCTTTGTTTTTAATTCTACCGTATTTGTATCATAATAAAACGAAATCAAAATTTACTGTTAATCTTAGATAAGGAGACGTACCAGTAAACTTTATTATATACAGCTTCTTTTGTGCTCGAATCTCGGATAATAACGGAACGCAAGATAACAACAAGCACAATGCTATTTATTAATTAAAATTATAAATCTCATTTGCATTCGAGACGCTACGTCAGCGAGTGGCGCTGATAGAAGGCATTATCTTTCTGTTTACTTTTCGGTCTACTTGCACTCGTTAACGAAACGGTTTGAGTAAGTACAGCTTAAATAAATCTAGTTACGTCAAAATCTCACTATCTTGTGATCATATTGCTAAATAGAACTGGCTGTACCTGGCCGTAATACAATGGCTTAGAAATATATTATACGAATTTATTGGAATACTACATTTGAAATAACTCTATAGTGAATTCTGGAAACAAAATGTGGCATGATGTATAAGTTTATAAGTAGCCTGCAGAAACACCATAACAGTAGTTGAAATTATACCTGAATTTATTAAGCCGTAGGAATTGATTTTATTGTACCTATCTTCCCTATGCATATGCAATGAAACTGAAGAGGCAATACAACATAATATTTATTCAAGTCATATCCCAAACTTGCTCCATTCCAAACCAAATTCAAAACCTAATCAACGTAGCACTTCTGATTCAGCGCTGAATAGAAATTCAGCTGTCCGGAACTTTCAGCAAGGTTGTTGTAACGGTAGCCAAAATATCCTTATTTCGATGGTCGTATGGCTGAGAATTCAATAAAACATGTTTGTTGTGGTATTAACACTACTGTGTCAGCTGTGTTACCAGGTTATCATAGCTATCTGAGAGATATTTCGGAATATTCCTTGAAGGAAAGTACTCCGTCTCGCTATCTGAGTTAATGCAGTCTTAGAAATGATTTTGCACATCAAATGTTTGGCCAAATAAGATCTACTTAGGTATGGCGCGGGCGCGATTCGTCGTGGAATGGTACGATACGGGTCTAGAACGGTAGGTAATTGCAAGTTGCTTGACATGTCACGTCACATGGAAAAAGTTATCAGACGGTGATTCATCTTAAATTTTAGAGACAGTTTTATTGGAGCTCACGATACAGCTTTGATAACGCTACGGATTCATGATGTTGGTGTTTTTCAGCGACATAAACACTTTGTGAGCTATTTTTTATTTGAATTGAAAATTGATGAATAAGTGAGTTCATTCTTTAGAGTTCTGAGCTATGATTACAAATACACTCTTGGCTTTCTTCCATGAAATAAGTCCGTATATTTTCAACCTTAACCGTCCCATAATGTTAGTAAAATATGATTTTCCGGGGATTTGTCTCCATTTGTAGGGATTCCGGGATAAAGATCTGGCAACACCGGGGTAACATTATTTGCGATTCGTGTCACGCAGCGGCCGGTCTTCTCCGTGCATCCAAATAGATCGTTAATGATGATGTTTTGGGCGGTAAATGGATACTTTTATGAGCAAAGTAATGGATTTTATCAATTTATATGTTTTTCTATTACAGTAGGGTTAGAAGTTTTCACGTTAGCTGTTTTGTCTTATAAATGTTTGATTATGGTGGATTGTTTGGTTACTCAGCCGTGTAACAAAGTTTAATTTAAATTAAATAATGACTATAAAAAAGTATTGACCTGATTTCACTGTGCTGATTTTCAAAAACGCTTTCAAACAAAAAAACCTCTCCATCTTTAAAATATTGAAGTGTAGATAAAATGTTTAAAAGGCTTATATTGCACTTGACTAAATTTGGTGACTGAATTGTAAAGCAAAGCAAGGTTAGTCGACTGAATTCAGCAGCAAGTTTAAAAGGCAAGTTAGAAGCAACCAATCCTGGCTACTGAATTTAGTATCCTAGGTTACTGAATGCTATTACACTTCACTAAATTCAGTAGCGACTTAATTTAGCCAAGTGTACTACTCTAGACTGCACAAAATGTATGGGTCAAATGAACCACCACGAGACCTATGTAGGATGATAGAAGGGTATAAATATAAAGTAATGATTGATCGAACTACGCTGTCGAACCGCGTGGCCTAGAGGTAAGATTTATAATGTACACTTCACAAATTTGCATGCCGTAAGGTTGATTATGGAGTTCTCAATGTAAACATAATTATAAGATCTTATAAAGAAATTTATTTATTTATTTATATTTATTTACTAAATTCAGTAGCGACAAAATTTTGCCAAGTGGAAGTTTACCTAGTCTGTACTACTCTAGACTACAGGCCCGTGAACAAAATGTATGGGTCAAATGAATAATGGATAAAATATATGATACATAATAATGGATTAAAAGCGGTATTGAAACTGTATGGAATCAATGCCGTACATAATCAAATGAACAAATGTACTCTGTAAATTGTCGGAAAATCATGAATTTTTCCGACAAACTAATAATTAAAAAAAAAAAAATGTATTTTTTTTGTTTCAAAACTCTTCTAATCTATTATTCCGCAACGCCGTACAAAAATCATGCGTCAAGGAGAAACGATCGAGGATTGCAACACCCCTTCTTCAACTGCACTCAGTTGGACAGCTTACAAGTGACGGCATAGTGCTGAATCTTATTACTTTATACCCTCCTATCATCCTACATAGGTGTCCTGGTGGTTCATTTGACCCATACATTTTGTTCACGGGCCTGTAGTCTAGAGTAGTACAGGCTTAAAGGCTTGCCACTCTTGGCAAAATTTAGTCGCTACTGAATTTAGTGAAATGTACATTCAGTAAGCTAGGATACTAAATTCAGAAGCGAAGATTGCTTGCTTCTATCTTGTCTTATAAACTTGCTGCTGAATTAAGTCGACTAACCTTGCTTTGCTTTACAATTCAGTCACCAAATTTAGTCAAGTGCAATATAAGCCTTTTAAACATTTTATCTACACTCCAATATTTTAAAGTTGGAGAGGTTTTTTGTTATATGTTTTTACATTTTGTTCACGTGCCTTTAGTCTACTCGTAGTATACGATTGCTTACTTGCGTTATCTACTCCAGGACACATAAATATCTACATCCTACCTGCGCAACTACTTACTATAATCTGTGAAGGCTTTCTAAATGTTGGGAAGAAACTAATGGAGTTGTGCGTAGCCAATTCCATGTCAAATCCGGGGCCAATATATATTGTGATTTATTACGGGTGCCGAAATTTCGATAACAGAAATGGTTCCTTTCGTATAAATCGCAGGACCTTACGGCAATTCATAAAACGGGTGTATAAATGATTTCTTATCGATTACCTACTTACAACCGTGAATGGGCGCGTAATTGTAATTAAGTCGTTAGAATTAGGAATGGTACGTAAACATATTAATGGATAACAGATTTGTTTCAATGGAATTTAATCAGGTTAATTTATGGAAATATCTTTTATTAACTTTTACAAACTGTATATGTTACTAAAAACCGGCCAAGTTCGAGTAGGACTCGCGCACGAAGGGGTTCGTACCACAATATTAGTATCGGGCAAGAATCTGTAAAAAATCAAGTTTGTTGTATGGCTCCCATACTCCCAATATTCTGCTCCCTTAAATATTTATTTTATTTTTAGTATTTGTTGTTATAGCGGCAATAGAAATACATCATCTGTGAAATTTTCAACTGTATAGCTATAACCATTCTTGAGATACAGCCTGGTGACAGACGGACTGACGGACAGCAAAGTCTCAGTAATAGGGTCCCGTTTTTACCCTTTGGGTACGGAACCCTAAAAATTGATTTTTTACGCATACGTATTTTATTACGCATACGTACCCACCCTAATCATTATATAATTGTGGTGGAACGGCCTTGCAGTCTGGGGAAGTACTACATATACCTTTGAAAGTTATCGCCAAGCAGCGATGTGCAAACATCACTATGTTTCGACTTGAATCAAATCAAATCAAATCATTTATTTGCTAGAAACATGGTCGTAGCACATACGTTTACTGCCGTGTACAGGTGTAATTCAAGTCTTGTATCACATGTTCTTGCCTATTTCGGCGTACAAATGTTATTATACAGGAAGTATTCAATTAAGTATTCACACATTATTTAAGAAAAGTATGTATACAACGTGGTGGATTTACCCCCAACAATATTTTAACAGTCCATTCTAACACTGATGTAGACTTCATCACCCAAGGTCTCTTTCCCCTCAGCACGGTAGATCACGAGATGATTCGAGTCAAAGTTTGACGTAAAATTCCCACCAAATCACCAGCTTCAACCCTAAAGCTTGTACAGCAGACAAACGACCTTGCCACCGACGCCGTGACATCGTACAAAAATCCGTGCAGAGATCTGGCCATTAGGGGTATGTCAAATGAAATAACAACCGAAATAAATATTTTTTAATGGAAAAAAATGTTTGAGCTCTCATGCCTAATTTTCAGATACATGATTCAAAACTTAATGTAGATGAACTATCATAAATATTGTTGCACCTTTCTGCAGCACATTGTAAAAAAAAAAAAAACAATGTCAAATTAAGATATAAAAATGCTACCATCAATTAATAGATTTGTAAGACAATTAAAATTGTCAAATGTCATTTGATAAGTCATAAAAACGTCGAATAGTTGTTGTTTGAGATACCTACATGTTGTCATTATGATTTTCTGTAAAATTATGAATATTATCGCTAAGAAAGTCAGCTATGTCATAGTAACATTTATTTTTTAACCACTTTTTAAGTTTATATTTAAACTGGTTAACATTTAAGTCTCTGACTTCCTTAGGTATTTTGCTAAATATGATGGGAGCCATGCAAAATATACTTCTACGCATCAGTGCTGATTTCACTATGCGAGGGCGAAATCTCATCTCTTCTTGTCTCCGAGTTCGAACACCGTCATTAGTCCAGTCACCAAAAAGTTGTGGGCTATTCTTAACGAATATTGCTACTTCCAAAATATAGAGAGACGGTAAAGTAAGAATTCCCTTATCCAAAAAATAAGGTTTGCAACTGTCAGTTTTATGTAGATGAAACATTGCCCGGATGCAGCGCTTTTGGGCTTTGAAAGCAATCCTTTTGTGGGAAGAGTTACCCCAGAACATAATGCCATACCGTATAATTGACTCTACCATGCCATAATATGCAGTCATAAGTGCCTCCGTGTTAATTACTGACGAAAGTTTAAACAATGCATAGGACGCAGAATTTATTATTTTTGTTAGTGCGTCAATATGTGCTTTCCACGTGAGTCTATGGTCAATATTTAAACCCAAAAACTTTGTGACAGGAACTTCCTGCACAACTGCGCCATTAAATTGTAATACCGGATTTTTTATATTTGTAAATTGTTTAAAAAAATGCATGATAAATGTTTTTTCTAGATTTATTTTTAGGTTATTGTCACTCATCCAAGAAATCATCGATTGTAGACATTTATTAATTTCGAATTCGTATGTGCTAATATTTTCACAGCTTATTATTGCGGTGCTATCGTCCGCAAATAAAGTTATAGGGTGATTAAGTGCTCTAGGCAAATCGTTTATGTATGCGACAAAAAATAGAGGGCCCACTACACTACCTTGTGGTACACCATAGTTTGGTGAGCGGGCTTTAGATTGATATATTATTTCACTTTTCTTTGGTATATTTCTTTCTACTAATTGCGTATAATTTTGTCTATCCGATAGGTACGATTCTATGAGTTTTAATGCGTTTCCTCTTACTCCATAAGCCTCTAACTTTCTCAATAATGTGTCATGCCGGACATAGTCAAAAGCTTGGGTCATATCACAGAATATGGCACAAACCGGTGTCCGTGCATCAACCTTGGTCATCACTTTGTTTAAAAAGTCATATATTGCTATATTTATAGTTTTATTTTCTCTGAAACCCTTCTGTTCCTCACACAATATCTTTTTATTTTCCATATAGTTGTAGAGTTGCGAGTGTATATACTTTTCTAGGACTTTGGAAAATATAGGTATCAGAGAAATTGGTCTGTAGTTATCTAAACACTCTTTACTATTTCTTTTTAATATAGGCTTTATTACAGAGACCTTTAATGCCGTTGGATAGGTACCGGTATTAATGCATAAATTCATTATGTGGCTTAAATGACCACAGATATATATCGCTACCTGTTTTATTACATTAGTAGAGATTCCATCATATCCCACACTATGCGTATTTTTTAGCGAGCTAATTATCTTAAACATGTCAAACGGAGTACAAGGTTGTAGAAACATTGAATTTAATTGGGTCACAATCAAGGAATTTAGTTTACAGTTATTAGTAGAGTTAATAGGTTTAATTTTATCAATGAAGTAGTCATTGAACATATTGCATATTTTCTCCGGGTCAGTGATACTATTATTATTTATTTTCAATTTCCATGAGTATTCATTAGGTATTCTAAATTTTGAGTTTTTAATAATGTTCCACGTACATTTCGATTTATTTGTTGCCGTTTTTATAGCATAATCGTTTTGCGCCTTTTGCGTAAGTTTAATGATTTTTTTGAACACCTTAGAATATTTTATTAGCATATTTTTATTAGCAGTAGTAGGATACCTTCTGTAGTACCATAAATATTTTCGTTTCTTTTTACTACAAAGCTTAATACCACGTGATATCCACTTAGGCTTTCTACTCAGTTTTATCATTTTATTTACAAAAGGAAAGCATAGATCAAAAATTAATTTAAAAATGTCAATAAAATAATTGTATGCTTCGTCAGGGTTGTCAGTTTTATAAATGTCAGAAAAAGATAGATCCTTAATATACATTACAAACTTAGATATATTTTCATGGTTAAAATCACGTCGTCTGGTTGACCAGCTGTCAATAATGATTTTTTTATCCACTGGACATATCAGCAGTTGCGATGTGTGGTCCGATAAAGCAAATTCAATAACTTCGGTTTTGACATTATTCTTAAAATCATGAGCAATATTGTCAATGCACGTTTTGCTACTTAACCTGGTCGCTTGCTTAATGCCCAGCTTTAAATTATAACATATTAGTAACCGCTCTAATTTTTGTGAATTATTATCAGGTTTTAAGATATTAATGTTATAGTCACCGGCAACTACAAGGTGATCATATCGTTTTTTACGTAATTTTGAAAGTATTTTATCCAATTGTATGAGGAACACTTCCATGTGATATGCTCTTTTCTTTTGCAAAGGGACTCTATAAATGCATACTACAATTATTTTAAAATGGGTGAGCTCTATAGCACAACACTCAAAAACGCCAGTAATGGACAAGGCTTTTATCTCCAGAAGTTCTGTATATTTTAATCCAACTCTAACTAGGATACACACCCCACCCTTGGACGTTGTTCTGCAGAAATAAGAGGCCAGTTGGTAGTTAGGTAGAAAAAGATTGCTTTCAGAGCCCAATTTCATATTGTGTTCTGTTATGCACAACACATCAACATTAAGTTTTTTTACAGCATATAATTCATCAAGACGGATTGCAAGTTCATCAGCTTTTCTTCGTAGCCCTGAAATATTTTGGTGCATAATACATGCACTTTTACTCAAGAAAAAAAATCATACTAGGCTGTTTTTTGTCTGTGTCACAACAATATTCAGAATCGTCACCTACTTCAGATTTTACCTTTGAGTTTGATTTTAAAAAGTTTATTTCACATGTCACGCTGCTTATTATGGTACGCAGACCAGTATTATTTATAGTTCCAGATCGCATATTATAATGTCTACTGTCATACATTAAGATCGAATTAGAATCAAAGATGTGTGCATATTTATATGTCAAATTATCTAAATAAAGTAATTTATTAAAATTGTCAGCTCTACTATTACAGCAGCTTAGAGCAGTCATTAATTTATTTTCTGAAGAATATCTAAATGTTGGAAGACAGATCAGGAAGTTTGTATGTGTAATACTAGACAAAACTGTCCTAATTAGACAGGTGAGCTCAATGTAGTCATCGCTTGCATTAAAGTCTTCCTCTCCAATAAGTATAACACAATAATCGTCGAGTGTCAAATTCATTACTTTTTTGTTTAGTCCCTGTAACATTGCCCTTATTCCCCCGTTAGATGAGAGGTAATGTCGATGAAAACTGTTTCCGTTTGACCCGTCTAGGATGTTTTCTGTTATTTGTAAAACGTTGTTTCTGTTATTCGAGCTAACTATGACAATATTACTGGGATTTTGTGCCGTTTTTGTTCTGTGTGTAATGTGTACTGGTATTTTATTCATATAAGTATGATTTTCAATTTCGTCAGTGTGTGTAGGCTTCCTTTTAATTACTTTTGTCTTCTTATTTTGGCAATTGTATCCGAGCTCTAAAATTGTATCAGTCTGGATTCCTTTACTTTCGCTTACTCTATTTTGGGACTGTGTTGTTTTCAAGTCATTTTTTCTACATGAGTTCTTTTTTGGTGTCAAATTTTTTTGTCTTGCAGGACTATGTGTAATTTTTTTATTTAATTCATTTTTCTTGGTCAAATTGGCAATTGTCCGCTTAAAACTGCTATTTTCTAGTAATAGTGTTTCAATTTCCAAATGAGCACTACTTAGTTGGACCGTCAATGTTTCTATTTTTTCCTTTAATTCCTTAGTCAAGTCGGTGTCTTCGTCATCAGATATGTCAGGCAAGCTATTAGTAGTTGCATTAAGAGTTTGTGACAGTATCTCTGTTTCATGATTTATGTTGTACGTCTAAAAGTAATATTGTCTAGGAAGTTCATTTTAAAAATTAAAAATAAAAACCTTTTTCCAAATGTGCGGTAATAACAAACTATAATTTGATAAGTCACACGAGTCAAAGTTATTTTACTTGTTGTCAAAAATCAGAGTTCAGTGTGTAATTCTTATTCTAGTGTATTAGAATGTATAATTCTTATTATAGTGTATTAAATGGCCATTATGTCACTTCAGTTTTCTAATAATTCAAAACTCAATTTGACTACTAACTAACTAATTCAAATTGAAGGGCAATACTTTGAAAAAAATGTATAAGTTTGCAGTGCTAGGCAGTGGTTTGATTTATTTTAGTAGAGTCCAATAAAGATCCTAAAGTCTTGAGCTGAACTGCTCACGGCATGTACCTATGTAATCCTATTAATACTATAAAGTTCTACCTAAAGGTAATACGTCAGAGCACCTCAATAGATCGGGTTGAAATTATAAATACAGATAGATAGTTGAAATAGCACATGCACTAACTACCGCAGAAAAATAAAAAATACAGCAAAAAGAGCTATGCGGGTATAACTGCTGAGTGTTGCTAGCATAACATTAAATGGGATACAATAAAAATTAGAATCTTCCATCTGAGAATCATGTATTGACGTGGCCATATTTCTGGTACTTTATTTTGTTTTTTGTTTGTATTCATTTTAAAAAGCAAAGAACGAGGTGTTCGTGTAACATCCAAAATAAAAACATTTTGTTCGTAGCAATTTTGATTTTTACTTTGGTGTAGAGTTAATTCTTTGGATAGGTAGAAAACTCTTTATTGTGACACAAACAAATAGAAGTATTGCAATAAATCACTTATAAACTATCGTCACAGGTTAGTTAAATTTCTTCATAACAGAATCCTTATACGTTAGAAAGTATACAGTAGGTGTTCTGCCCAACTCCGTGAAATTTGGAAAATATCAAAATTTTGGGGTAAGCAATTGAAATGTAATAAACATCTATTACTCGTATCATGTGTCATTTAAAAATTGCGTGACGCGCGTGTTTAGTAAACGCACGTACACACCTCGTAATATTCCTAACCTTATTATATTATTCAGTTTATTAAGAAAAAAAGATAAATCCTGATGGTAAATAATTTTGTAAAAGTATTTTATGTGGGAGATATATATTATTCTCGTTGTGGGTACCATACCTATAAGTAACGATTTTTTTCTTCATACTCGTATTGACACTGTGTTCCATTTGTTGCCATAAATCTAGAAGACTAATCTGAGCAGTTGCTCACATTATATCAAGCTCAAATTCGTTCTTGTATGGAGTACTGTTCGCATCTTTGGGATGGTTCGGCTAAGTATCAGATAGAGGCCTTGGAATCGATCGAGAGACATGCCAAAAGGCTCATAGGCAACGACACTCTTGTGCGAAAAAGACTACAAAGTCTTGAACATCGCCGAAAAGTTGCTAGCCTTTCGGTTTTTTATCGAATACACTTCTGAGAGTGTGCGACTGATTTACATGATCTAATACCACCTTGCCCTTTTTTCTAACGGAATTCTCGTAGCTCGAAAAAACGACATCGTTTCATGGTTGATGTTCCAAAGACGCGAACGAAGAGATTTGACTCTACTTTTGTGATAAGAACGTCAAGGCTGTGGAATGCGTTGCCTGAGTGGGTTTTCCCTGTTGGTTACAATCTTTGTGTATTCAAATCGAGAGTGAATCGGTTTCTTCTAGGTAAAGACGCCCCATCGTAGACCGCATCGTCGCTTGACATCAGGAGAAATGTAAGCCAATAAAAGTTAAAAAAAAGACTGTCAGCTGTAAGGTCCTCTTTGTGGTACTAGGTTTTTTTTTCTCTATACCAAATTTTATCCAGATCCCTTCAGTAGATTTCTGTTTGATTGGAAGTTTGAAACATCTGGTTACGCCCGTTTGACGCAATATGCAATGTCATAATGAAGTTGTCGTGGCGTGGTAGAAAATAATGGGAGAACCGATGTGAGTGTTATAATTGACAAAGGCGTAAGTAACAGTCACTGTTTAGATTTCCCAGTCTCATTTGTAGCTCTATTATCATCCACAAGACGCTGCACGGATACAAAAACGCGAACCTTTCTTAATTGCGTAAGGCCTACTTCGCTGGCTAACTTTTTTAATCTGACAAAAAGTTACACAGAAAACTGTAAGTTACTTACGGAACACAGTGAGTTGCTTTTCGGTCGATGCTTTGGTGTAGATAGGGGTGTCCATTGAGACTTCGCATGAGTAGCTTCCGCTCGCTGCGAAATCTAGGTTTTGCAAGATTATGGAGCTTTCTGTGGCTAGCGCGATCTGGAAGAAAAATATGCATACAATTTAAATGAAGCTACATAATTTAGTAAGATCGATTTAGATCAGACTAGGTAGAGACCTAGTCTGTGATTTAGATCACGTCAGCTATAAAACAAAATAATAACGCATTAAAATCTGTTTAGCTACTAACTGTGCTACACATACTTATATATTCACATACATCCAGACATAGATTTACACTATAAGCCGCGCAATGTTTTATTACTGGAACTCGGGGCCTGCTCTCGCAAGGAGAGACTCGAGACCATAATCCACCATGTGACGGGCGACGCAATGTTTCGTATGGTTTTTTTAGTTTCCTCACAATATTTTCCTAGACCTTTAAAGCCAGCGGTGATGACTAACTAGTAAATCACTTTGAAAAATACTCAAGAGTTACGGATGGCATTCGAACCTATCAGCAACCATCGCACTATCGCGAATGGTATGTTCTAACCAGAGGGCTACCACAGCTCCTACATGCAGAAAAATACTAATTTATTAGGTACCTCTATTCATGTGTAAATACCCCTACTTTTGAATAAGGGTCACACACTCAGTGGGGGAAATAGATTTTATTGTGTAACATGTTCAACGTAAAACTTATCGTGATTAATATAAATATTGTAACCCGGGTACTGATTCTGAAAGCAACTCGAATGGCACAAATTCGAATTGCCAATCCTTGTCTCTGTTATTTTAAACGGTTATGACAAATACTGAGAGGTTTGATTCTGTAATGAGATCAATCCGACTGGGTTCAGAATCGCCACGCTGATTCAGAAAGGATTCTAGTGAATTGATAGTTGCCTTGAAAATGTACATTTTCAAGGATTCCTCTGTTGACTTACTTATAGATTTTCTGCGCACTTGTTTCTACAAGCCATTAGACCAAATGACCAGAGCTTTTCTTCCTTCTTCGCACTTCCCAAGAGAGGGCAAGAGAGAAACAGTAGAATTTGTTACGGTTTTACATTATAATTTTAGAATCACCTTTAAAAAAAATCTGATTCTTCTAATTCTTTTGAAAAAAATATTCCTACGATAATGTTCGTAATTATATTAATATGGGCTATGCGTTGGTGTAAAGTACCTACAAAATCCAAATGGTAGCTGCTGTTCTAGTAGATACCATGCATCTATCATATTCAATGATTAATTATTATTTCTTATTTCTGTAGTTTCGTTGTGAGGAAATTAATCAAACATTACATCGTAATAAATAAAATGAACTACCATTTTGGAGCCAAGATTTTGTAGTAATGTAACATAATTATATTTTATGAGTTGATATTTCTTTTGGATAAGGAGTAAATAGGTCCAAAAAGTGCACAAAAATAGCTAACATTGCGTTTAGCTCGGGGACTTGTCCTTTAGAAACCGTTAAGTGTAGCACCAAGAGCTTGTACCAGTAAAAGTTTAATCGGAATGGGAATTGAAGACGGAAGCGAAGAAGTTAAGAAGCGGAATCAGAGTCGTACCTAGTAGAAAATAGACGTAAAACAATAATGTAATGTGAAATAGATGGTTAGATTAACTTTATATTGCACTATAATTTGAAATAAACAACAAAATACATAAAATATAAACAAAATAAAGCAGTAATTGGTGGGCTTATAACTAAGAACAATGTCTTCCAAGCAACCATAGGATGGAATAAGAGATTTTAGAATAGGAAGACGGGGAAGTATAAATTAGGAGTTGTTGATATTAAGTTTGTTTCACTAATATTAAATAAAATCCACAAAATCAAATAACATTTATACTAACCTAAGTACATAATACCAATGAAAAAAAAATTGGCAGTCATAGGAACTGCCGATAGAAGTGAAAACTTACTGTTGCCCTGGTACTGGTACCTAGGGGCAAACGCAACTCTTTTATATTTCTGTTGTCCTGGTATCTGGAGATAAACGCTGGGCTGTTGGAGGTAGGTAATCGAAACTCTTTACTGTTTCTGTTGTCCTGGTACCTATCTGGCCGTTTTTACCGAGTTTACCCGAAGATTTCATATCCGATCCGATCCATTATCATATCCAAGCGTGACGATTGATGAATCCATTTCACAGCTCAGAAATTCTGCCTATAGCGCGCCTAAAGAAGTTTTCACTTCAATAATATTTTAACGGATGCATAGAATAATTTAAAAAAGAGTAACGACCTCAATTAGATGATGACTGCGACTATTAGATTTCTTTTAGTAAGCTATGGAATTTGCCTAACTGAAACAGACGAAGTGTTTCAAAGCTGAATAGCTTGAAATGTGCTTGAAATGCAAACGACTTGCTGTAGAAAGTTTTACTGCGTGTCTCTGGTATTTGCAGCGAGAAGTTGTTCTTAGATCTGAGAGGCAGAGAGTGCGTATAATTCCAAAAACACGAAGAAGAAGATCCAAAAAAATATATTTTGAATACCGTGGAGACAAGGGGTTTAAATATGTTTTATAGACAACAGCAAATAAAAAAAAACAGGTTAAATTAACTAAAAAGTTAGAAATTTGACCTAAGTCGATTTGAGGCGAGTTTGGATAAATACAATGGGCTAAACCATTTCTAATATTTATATTATTGAAGTACAACATACTACTAAAAATTATGAGGTAACCTAAGCATTCTAGGCGAATATAATACTACTAAAACTACTGTCCGTAGTTATGTTGGCGTGGAAGACTGTAATGACCTAAGTCCCTAATTATTGGGAAGCCCAAATAGGACATTATACGAAGGCTATTTGGAGTTACTCTTTGGCACTAATCAGATTTATGTCTTGTCTCTAAACGATAAGGTCGTCTTTTATGGCACTAGGTGTAACTATTTATTTCTATTAATTGTTTTTATTACCCGACTGAAAAAAGGGTTATGTTTTTCGCGCGTATCTTGTATGTTTGTAAATTTCTTTATTCCCACGTATCTTCCAAACAGCTGGATGGATTTAGACAATTAAGATATCGTTATATTCGTCTCAATCACCCTAGTGTCCTTAGGTAGTATATTACTGTTTTTTACAGTCGGGTTTTTAATTAAAGTTACTTTCATGTTGTGCTTCTGGCAAAGTATATTTGTGATAATTTGTCTGAATTTGCGTGGATGGACTAAAAGTTCATTATAAGTAATGGCTCTCGAAGTGACCCAGTAGTGAGGTCGACCTGTTACGCCCTTCCTGCAGAAACGAGCCGCGCGCATGCAACGGAACGACGACGCCGAATTAATTTTAGTGCGCTTTTGCATTACCAACTGTTTTTAGTGCGAAATGATGATATTTTGATTGTCCTATTACCGTGGGTTCGGGTTTATAGTCATAACTGTTATAACTTGGGCTAGGATTAGGTTCGGATGCATATAATATAATAAGAGACTTATTTACGGTTAGACGGTTACTAGTACTACTTCCATGCACTATTAACCATGGTGACTAATAGTAGAGTTTGTTTCGTTTAATTAAATACCTAAATATGAAAGACTGTTTAGAGCTATCATGGCTAATTACTTCACTAGAATATTTTTTCTCTGGTCTTGTATTCGAAGTGTCAACATAAATATATCGAAGCTGGTGAGAGAAGGAATCGAAATGTTGGATTTTTACAAAGAAGCAATATGAGTATTTCCAGCGATATATAAGATATATTTATTGGGGACTAGCAGTCCGTCCCGGCTTCGCCCGTGGTACACAAAATAAGACCTATACCGGTAATTGCACTCCGAGAGCAAGTACCTACATATCCAACAGTGAAATAATTTACCAAATATGTTCATTGTATGTGGGTAGGTACCTACTTTTAATTTATTAATGTATTTTGAATTATTATCATTTGAATATGATTAGATGGGACGTAGAATCGTAAAAATAAACTGTTTCATTTATTGTATAATCTAAACATAAGTATTATCAACACATTCATTAATATTTCAAAATTACGTTTTCGTACAAGACTGAGAACGTAATCCGATCCGTACACACTAATCAGCATTAGGATTATCTAATAAGCGCAATTTATGGCCGTAGTTAAAATTATTTAAATTTCTACGTACTTTTTTTGTTTGCGTAGACGTTAAGATTACATTAATCCCGAACTGTGAAAAGTTCTGTACTATTTTGGTGTTTTATCACAGACATAATTATCGATAATTAATTTATTACACATACGATTAATTTATTGCACATCTAGAACAACAAACGTAGGGATTTTAATTACTTAGTGTCTTTGTAGTCTTTGTCTACAATTTTATCCTTATTTTTGCCGATGTAAAAATGAACGAAAATTATTTTTTTGCGTATATTAAAACTTACATTTTTTTAGATAGGTAATTAAAATTGTCACACAGGCAATACTACATTATTCGCACAGGTGAAAATTTGAATGATGTATGAAATTTTATCGCTTTTTCAAACTATGAGCAGTACGATAGAAAAAAGTCAAGGTGGTATTAGATCATGCAAATCAGTTTCACACTCTCCGAAGTGTATCAGTAATGTATCATTAATAAAAACTGATAAGCTGGTAACATAGGAAAAACCTCTATGGCTAGCAACGTTGCGGCTATTTTCAACCTTTGAAGTCATTTTCGCAAAAGGAAGTTGCCTATGAGCATTTGGACACGTCACTCGATCGACTCCCAAGCCTCCAGCTGATCTTCTGATGTGGTTATAACATATCATGCTGACTCAGTCTGGATTTAAAAGGATTTACGATATCTCAAAACAACTTTTTCTTGGAACACTTCGCTATTTTTACGAATTTTTCTTCATCGATGAAGCCCGAGGTAATAAATAAAAAAGCGCAACAATTACAAAGTAGGTAACACATCTGCGCTTGAAAAAATACTTCAGGTGGGCATTCTTTGCTTCGATAGTTCTTCAACATATCTTCTTAATATATATTAAATCTCCTGTCACGATGTTTGTCCGCGTTGGATTCCTAAACTACTTAACCGATTTTAAATTAAATTGGCACAATGTGAGCAGTCTGGTCCAACTTGAGAGATAGAATAGTTTTTATTTCGATTAATTGTCTTTAAATGATAATATCCCAGCGCAGCCGGAATGGGCCGCTAGTTTATTATAAATATATTTATTACGTATTCTCATAGGTAGGTAAATGGTTTTATTTTCTTTTTGTGTTTTGTATTTTTCAGCAGATTTAGCTCCTACGACTTCATGTTTGTGAAATTGGACATTCTTCATTGCTTTCGTTGGACATTCTTAATTGAACTCATATTTCTTGTCAATTAGTACCTATGTTTAAGTACATAGTTCATTAGTTTTATTTATTAGTGTTTTGTCTAGTTAAAGTATAATAAAATTAGAATGTACGTTTATCTCGTAATCTTATAACATCAACAGTCTTTGTTGCGCACCACGCTTTTAGTTTTCCAAGATTTTTGCCCATTCCAAGGTTTCCTGAAAAGAATCCTAATCGCTTTCAGCGATTAGGATTAGGCTGTCAGTAGCTTCACTAGTTTTACTGTTTTTTTTAATTGTATGCATCTATTTAATGGTGTAAACTATAAAGAATTTGCATTCATTCTCGTCAGGGCTACCACAGATCAAATTCTATAGGAGACACGAAAATTCTCCCTGTCCATGTTGTAAGTGCTGATGACCTAATTTTCCCTTCCTGCCTATTTATTCAGTTGCCTAAGCATGCAACACTAATGCCCGACGATAAACGAGGTCCTCCTCGGGGTCGTTGCCTCGAACCGTTTAATTCATTAAGAACATACAATTAGTTGGCCAACCGGCGAAACGCGCCTTCCAACTTTCCCCCTAAGGTGCCCAACATTCTAACTTTTCTTCGGAAAAGTTTCATATTCAAATTATCGTGCCGAGGTTAATATATTCAAAAAAGGAGTGGTAATTTCCTGACCGAAGCCAAAGAAAATTGTTGAATATAAAGTTCTTAAAAACTTGATCGTCTCGTGTTTTTGTTATTACCGATGAAAAATCTCTTCAATCAAGTTATCTTGCGGGGTACTTAGCGACTATTTACCTACTGCAGTTAGCAAGTTTTGTCTTTTTTAGAATGTTAGTCAAATGTTGTTTTAAACTAGTTTTTCACTAAACTAGTATTATTAACCAGACGCGCCCCGCATTGTAGCCCGTGGCTCACTCTAACCATTAGTAGGGATTGATTTTTTTTTGCAACCTTTAAAATCCCATTTATTTGTAGGTTATCAAAAGCAAAAAACAATAATTATTGACGTTCTAGCTTCAAAAATTACAGAGTTTTCATACTTTCCATTATTTTCAATCTCTAACAGCTCTTTTGTTGCGTTAAAATGTAGCCTATGTCCTCTCTTATGCCATACATGATGTGTACCAAATTCTATTTCAATCTGGTCAGTAGCTTAGGGGTGAAAAGGCAACATACAGAATAGACGTATATTTTCGAATTAATGATATTATTAGTAAAGTATTATATATAGTATAGGGATTACGGGGCATTTACAGCAGTACCTAATCACTGTAAATGTAATGAATACTAGTAACGAATTAACGTCTAAAACCCTAATCTTACCAATATCGTGATCTAAACTAGTATCCATGGAAGTATAAAAAAAGTCGGACGTAGTCTCGCTAATACAAAAACTGTGTCCATAGAGTCGGCCCCACAATATGCACGTGTGCGCTGTCACATACAGGCTAGACACGCACACATACACACATCAGTGGGACATTACACGCGCCAATTTGTGTATATTTTATGTGTGCATGTCAGCCTATCAGTGACAACCTGACAACCAACACGTGCAAATACGGCCACATTTGCACGTGTGGGGGTTGTCAGGTTGTCACTCTTGACACAGGTGGTTGACTGTGTTACTCTAGTGACACAGTTTTTGTTTTAGCGAGACTACGTCCGACTTTTTTATACGTCTATGCTAGTATCATAGATAATATAATAGATAATAAATTTAACTGGTATGTAGTGGTTATACCGTAAAACCAACTATTTCAAAAGTCTATCATCTGAAACAATTAAAGCATGTTTATTGTTTATTTTACAAATTGTTTATTTGTCATAAGAACATGAACACATAATTATTGAACCCATCAGGGTAGCGATTCTGAAACCATTCGGTTGCATCCGACACGGAATCTCATCTCTCGGTCTTTGTCTTATCTGTTTAGCATGACAAAGACCGAGAGATGAGATTCCGTGTCGGATGCAACCGAATGGTTTCAGAATCGCTACCCTGGTCCGAACTAGTACATAGTACTGTATCTCGGTACTTCAGCTTTTCCCAAAACCAAAATTTAAACACCTTACGCAAAATAAATTAAATAACAAAAGCAATAAGAACAATGAAAAACAAACATGCTATGGCAGTATTGGCAGCTGGGTAAAAGCTTTTGAAATCAAATGAGTAGTCATTCTGTGCCTCGGGAAAAATTGTCCACTCACCAAACTCTACAGACAATGAACGATACACCGGCAACAAATAATTATTTACCAACAAATCTGCGCATACTATCCACAAAACCGGTTAGTATAATGTATCTGCGAATATATAGTTTCTTAACATAGGCTAAGTTAATCGTGGTGTCATTATTTTCAAATCCTTTTGCCAAGCCGTGTGCGTCTATACATATAGGAGGGTGTGTGTGTACGCGTGAGGGTGTGTGTGTGAAGGTGTGTCAATGTGAGTGCGTGAATGTGTGCAAGCGTATGTGTATTTTTGTGCTAATATCTATGTGTAGGTATGTTAACTTGGTGTTAAATAATTTTCTTATCTAAACTAATATTGGGTATAAAGAGATAGTACTGATTTTGGACATGCAAAAACATGTAGATATATTTTTGATAAAAGAAAAAAAAACGAATTCTACAATTTTCCCACCATTGAACTTAATAAACAAATATTTTCCGATTGTTATTGACTATATTTTATGAAAAAGTTTTCGACCACGAAGGTAAAAAAAGTGCCGCTAACCAAATGAAGTCGAAGAAGGACGATGTTCACTAGTAATAAATAAGGAAAACAGTGCATATAATTTAATTGTTCGGCGTATGTTTTTAGGATGTAGGTACCTACATAATATATATTGTATTACGCGATAGCTCAGCCAACTGAGAATCGATTTAACGATCCATTTTTTGTCTAATACTAATACCTACATATCTGTTAGAAGTATACAGTTTAATCGAAATCGGTGTAGATGGTTTTGGAATACCAACAAAAATAACACGGGTAATATTGCGATCCCGAAACCTTGCGGTCTCAGAGAACGAATGTCTTTGGTTTATTTTCCAAATTTCATGAAATTCTATCGTCACTGGGCTTAATTTTAAACGGAAGTCGGTGTTTGTTTTTTGGATAAAATTAAATTATTTTGTAACATATCTTATAGTTGAAAATTAGACATCCCAAAAGCCTTTGTTTGCTCACTTTACTTACACATAAATTGAAAGAGTACCCTTTTATGGTCCTCAAGAGAACAGAGTAAGCGTCGAGCGTTTTACAAATTAAGCAATTCCCCTGGACAGTGACACAGACGTAGAACGGTCAGTTTACGGTGTTTCATGTTCCATACCCGTATAAAATACGGCTCGCACCAGTGTTGCCACTTAAAACTTTGCCGGCTGGTAAAGTTGTAAACAGCGATACGACCGCGTTCCAACCCTAGATAAGTGGCGTGGCCTAGTCGTGGCGCTAACTTCAATTGTGTGGTAACCCTAACGTGACGTCTGGACGGCGAATTAACAGCACCCGCCCTACCTAGCTACAAAAGTAAATGTATCTAAATAGCGCTTTTAAACTATTTATACGATTTAAAAACCTAATATCTTTATTGATAAAGCAGTAATGCTGCCAGTCTGCTGTCATGTTTTTAATTGGCAGTGATGCCGAGCATCCGGATATTTAATCGGTCTTTGGATGATCAGAAAATTTAAACTTTCTGATGTACCTTCAAATAGTACTAAATTAGGATAGGTACATTTGAAATGTACGTAATGGTACCATATAACAAATCAGAAACCCACGTACCTATGTAGTGTAATCTCAGAATTATGATTTAGTACGTATTGTTACAGCCTATTAAATCATCCAGTCATTCGACGAAGCCGTCGAGACGGGGCAATCGTGCGTGGAGTACGGGGTGAGACGCGGGAAGCGCGCTCCTGCATTGCCTACATTACAATGTTAGTATTGCAGGAGCGCGGCTCAGGGCTGACGTCTTCCGTATGTTTTAATTAACCCTACCTGTGCTTAGACGTTATCGGCGTTTCTCCCAAGATCAAAGGCGATGAACTACTGGGAGTATTTCTTTATACTTATACTGTGCTATTTTTCTATCTTTAGTAGTGGACTCTTAGCAGAGTCCGCCTGGGGAAGTACCACACCTTTGCCAAATAATCTACCGCCAAGCAGTAATGTGCAAACATTACTGTGTTCCGGTTTGAAGGGCAATGATTCCAGAGAAATTACAGGGCTTAGAGACATAATATCTTAGATCTCTGGGTGACGAGCGCAGTGCAGTGCTAGGTAATGATTTGGACTATCATGTTCCAATAGCTGCGTGTTACTGTGCTGTTATGTGGCAGGCATGTTGCTTACCATCAGGCACATGACCTGCTCGTCTCGTCACTCTATGCTATAAAAAAAAATACATGTTATAATATAGAAGCTCTTGAAAACTTTTGCGTAATAAGAATGTACTTATTCGATAGTGTTGTGTTGTAATAATTAAAATAAATAATTTTATACCGAGAGGTATACCCGGGAAAACGAATGAATAATAATGAATTTTCATTGGTAACTCCAAGTAATAGCTCCAGTTTTAGTTTCGATATCTTAGCACGGTCGGGGCAGACATTGAAATAGAAAAAAATCCGGGGAGCGATTTTTTTTTATGAAACGTCGGGGAGGGTTGTTGGAAGTATAAATCTCGATTTTCTAACTAATCTCGGTAGAGGGTTCACCGCCATCTTGTTTTAAAGTTTTTGTGAAATAACTCGTTCATTTTCAACTTTAGAGCAAAAATGATGGTCACCAAAATTGTTGGAAATTTAATTTCTCACAAGTTTGCTGCAGATAGGTTTTACGCTAGGATCAATATTTGCAGAGTTATACTATCAAGTTTATCAAAAAAATCGTAATGGGTCGAATTTTATTTTCTTCAACTTCGGTTCTCGCACTTTTTAGGGTTCCGTACCCAAAGGGTAAAAACGGAACCCTATTACTGAGACTTGGCTGTCCATCCGTCCGTCCGTCCGTCCGTCTGTCACCAGACTGTATCTCAAGAACGGTGATAGCTAGACAGTTGAAATTTTCACAGATGATGTATTTCTATTACATTTCTGTAACAACAAATACTAAAAATAAAATAAGTAAAAAATGTGCGAGAACCAAAGTTGAAGAAAATAAAATTGCACCCATTACGATTTTTTTGATAAACTTGATAGTATAACTCTGCAAATATTGATCCTTGCGTAAAAACTATATGAAGCAAACTTGTGAGAAATTAAATTTCCAACAACTTTGGTGACCATAATTTTTGCTCTAAAGTTGAAAATGAACGAGTTATTTCACAAAAACTTTAAAACAAGATGGTGGCGAACCCTCTACCGGGATAAGTTAGAAAATCGAGATTTATACTTCCAACAACCCTCACCGACGTTTCATAAAAAAAAATCGCTCCCCGGATTTTTTTCTATTTCAGGCTAGTTTTATGTCTAGCTCGACTGTACTATCTTGCTTTCAAAAACCTTTCAATAAACCTCCGCTAGCAGTCAAAACTATAACTGAAATTCATTTCCGTTACTTAAGTAAGTCTCCTTTCAAGGAAACAGTTGATATTTGTTGTGGAAATTTGTTTGGTAAATCAATTAAATAAATCGAACAAATAGTTGCCGCTAACTTAAAACGGTGAAGGAAAACATCGTGAGGAAACCGACATGTACCTAGAATCTTTCGAAGTCATGTGTCATCCGCCAACCCGCACTGGGCCAGCGTGGTGGATTATGGCCTTAACTCTCTCCTTGCGAGAAAAGGCCCCGAGTCCCAGCAGTGGGAACGTTTAGTGGGCTGTCGATGATGATGATGATTGATGAACAAATAGTTTAGTATCAATTTTGATTATTACTTCCCTATATAATTATCTTTTTTGTGCTACTATGAGGCCAGGTAACAGATAAATAATAGGTCTAATTAAAATAAATTATGTTATATTATTTACATTGACATAAACTTTTAAAAAATCTACAACGAAATGAAATTTTGTCACCGCCTTTGACGAAATTAAGTACCGCCTGAGACAAGAGACAGGTGCGTTTGCATTTCAAAAACGCCTCATTCATCTAGAAATGCGTCAGCATTTCCCATTGGCTGATGCGTTTCTAGATGGCTATGCCATGATGGCCTGTCCACGCCGTTTTAGCATTTCCCATTGGCTGCCGTATTTTTAGATGGCCAATAGCCGAGTTTACCCGAAGCTTTCTTATCATCTTCGAGCGTGACGAATGAATCCTATTCACAGCCCAAGAAAAATCTGTCTAGACGCGCCTAAATAAGTTTTCACTTCAAAAAGTAAATTTTATTGGTAGTGTGATTCAACCTCATATTTTCGAAAGAATATGGAATAACCACAAATATTTAAAGCGTTAAGGTGCTGAAAATTTCACGATAAAAGTTGTGTAGGTACGTAATTCCTTCGAGTTCGAATTTGTACTTAGTGAACGAAGTTATGGCGAGCGTGTTGCCATAAATAATTACCAAACAGTAATTATTTCAGACGAATAAAATATGTTTCATGGTCTTTACGACCTCTCGTCATGCGTTATTATTTTTTTGTTATTTGATGGGGTAGTGAACACTGTTCATTCACATAGATGTGAATTAGCAGGTACATAGACCATAACTATTCAGTTAATAAAGGCAGCTTGATGACAGTTCAATCAGTCAATCGACACAGATAGATCTAATGCAACATAATCCGTAAATAATAAGCCAGCCGACTTCAGATAATAAATAAGCAAAAAGCAGCTTTATATTTCCGCTACAGGTCTGGAGGTGCCAGATCCTCCCCGCTTAGGACATGGATGCGTAGCTCATCAGGGCTTTGAGCTCCAAGCCGACGGAAATGCGGCTAACAGAGAGTTGTACGGTATAGGCGAAGACAGCGCAACCGATTTGTGGCCGCGATGTTCGCTAATAACATACGGCAATAACAACGCAGAGGAGACGAGTGTCAGTATAACAGTGCACCGTTCTTGATGTCCGCCACGGTCTTGCATGGTCGCTTACGTTGAATGAAGTGGCACTGCAGGGAAAAAGAAGGACTGTTATTATAGTGCGTGATTCTCCTTAACGGCTGCAGTCAGATAGCAGAAAGCGACGGGGCTGACCATCTGGCCCACCGCGTGTTACCAAGGATCTCCAGACGTGGGTGCCACACTGATTTACAGGTGCCTGGAGTGGTGGTGGTACGATAAATCTATTTTTACTGAGACGCTGAGACAAAGAAGTTTTAAGGATAGTGATAATCAAACGACCAGGTTGATTGATTAGAAGTGACCTAAGCGATACCTTCGAACAGGAGTGTGATCTAGATGTATGTGAAAATTTATCAGGTAGTACGTAGTATAGGCTTGTAACTATAACGCCTTTACCAGTGGGGCAAGCTTATAAAAATGCGTTAAAAATAAAATGGCTTTTCCTAGACTTTCAACAATCAAGTTACAACAAGTAAGTTATGTAAGATAAGCATCATAATTACAGCACAAAGCGCTCGTCACGAAGACTGTAGTTAAATGTCTAGGAAATTCAGGAAAAAATAGACTGATTTTATCAAAGGAGACAACTTATTTGTTTGTCCCAGTCAAGGTCAAGGTTAGCAAAAATTTCGACGTTAGTTTAAGGGGTCCCACACAAAACTGCGATGCGATGCGATGCGACGCCTCATCGGAGCAATTCACCATCGCAAGTTCCTCCGATGCGGCGTCGCATTGCATCGCAGTTTTGTGTGGGAGCCCTAAGTCAAAATAAGTAAAAATAATATGTAGCTACAAGTGTCATAGTTTTGAATACTGACGTATATTTTTTTTGAAGTTATTTACTTGCTTTTGGAGCCCTCGAAAAACATGAGAGTGTTTTTAACGTTGCGCACTTGCGCATCATGATAGCCAAAAAACGAAATTATCTAGTTGGTCGATAACTGCCTAGGAAGTTTTACAACGCGCAAACACCGATACCTAAATTCAATTAAAAGAAGTCGTTTTTTTTAAAGGAACCTGTGGTAGTTGACCTCAAGTGGCTTTTACTGTCTATCCAACGTTGAGCCAGCGCATAAGGACCGTAAGTTGCTCGTTATCGTTAGTAATAACTTTTAAAAAATTAAAGAAGTTTGTAATTTCTTGCGTGCGTAGATACTCACTTTTTAGGCTAGGGGAGAAAGCGAGAGGTCTACTAATTTATACTTACCAAGGCACATAGGCAAAGCGTATCTAAAAGCGTATGTCAAAGCCAACTACTATTTTAGGCACAAAAAAAAAAAAATGGTATTATAAAAAACCTAATGGTATTATGTTTATAAATTAATCACGTCGTACAAAGAAATCACGACGCAATTTGAAACTCAAAGTCACTATAGTCTGGAATAAAACATAGGCTACTTTTATCCCGAAAAATGCAGAGTGTTTCAGAGATAGCCATTTTCTGAATTCTACGGGAACAAAGTCACCAGCACTAATTTTTGATTCATTTCTAAGTTATTAGAGTAGTTGTTTTGTGGACATCTACTATTTGTTTTGTTTGAACAAAGCAGTAAGTACATAAGCTGGTATGTATAGATTGCCCTGTGGTCACGTCAAGATCAACGCAATCGGGGCCATAAACAAAGCAATCAGATTTTGATAGTAATGTATATAAAATACATTACTGCCAAATTACATTAAAAAAGTCTAAAGATAAAATCGTCACCTCCACATATTTTTTTTAAAAAAGAGTGACGAGACGAGCAGTACATGTGCCTGATGGTAAGCAACATGCCTGCCACATAACAGCACAGTGACACGTAGCTATTGGAACATGAAGAGTCCAAATCATTACCTAGCACTGCACTGCGCTTGTCACCCAGAGATCTAAGATGTTATATCTCTAAAATCAATCACCGTAAGCGGACATTGTACCGATATTGCCCACCTAAATGTGTTGGGAAGCTAGTCCAATAAATAATGGAGTAGGTATGGAGAAGTTAGTATACCTTGACAGAAGGAAATACTTGTTCCAGAAAATTCGATCAACCGATACGTACTGCAACCAAAGTAGAATTGAATTAATAAATGACATTCCTCACATGGGACACATCCTTTGTACGATGTTCAAACAAGGGGCTATTGTGATTCATGGAACAGAATGACAGAAATATTCATAGGACTTGAATGAGGGAACCATTATCGAATTGGAAAAATCTTTGTCTCCATATTTGGGGTTCTTTCCTGATTGAGCGATTGACATTGCTTTTGCTTGATAAGTAAACTCTTTCCGCGAAAATTGAAAAAATATGGATGAACAAAACTCTATTATGCTAGACGAAAATAATTCTAAAGTTCGTACGAAACACTTTGAGTCCACTTTCCTCAAACGTAGGTACATCAGCTTTAGAGTTAATAAGTTGTCCTCATGGTTTCCTGACAGATACAATCTAGAACTTTCAAGTTCCGAGCGAATAGGTACTTTCTAGATCAGCGTTGTCATCGAGCACACCGTCGCTGACTATCAAGCGAGTTGGTGGTCAAACGCAGACTATGCGCGAAAAAAAAGTTTTTTCTAATACTTACATTTTTTTTTTCATCATCATCATCATCATCAGCCGCAAGACGTCCACTGCTGAACATAGGCCTCCCCCCTAGATTTCCAGAACGAACGGTCCTGCGCAATCTGCAACCAGCGGTTTCCAGTGACCTTTGTGAGGTCATCTGTCCATCTAGTGGGAGGCCGTCCAACACTGCGTCTTCCGGTTCGTGGTCGCCACTCGAGAACCTTTCTTCCCCATCGGTTGTCAGTTCTGCGAGCGTTTTTTTTTTAACAAGGACAAAACCAACAATCTTAAGGTCCAGACTATCCTGGATTTGAAAGTTGTAGTGTAATGCGACAGTAAATATATAAAAAACGGTAACGGGAAAAAGAGAAAAGAAAATCGATGTCGTATTTCGATGGTAAGTACGAAAATAACAGGGTATCAAAATTATAAGCGCGGCACGTGATAAACATGAGTCAAAAAATATCACTACCACACACTATTCAGCAATGCAGAGCAAGTCACAAATTAATGTGAAAATAAAAGCGGCCAAGTGCGAGTCGGCCCCTAAATAAATATACTTATTTCTTGACCTCGAGCGGTGAACGCAACTTTGTAAAAAATCGAACAAACCGCGAAAAAATCGTTTATTTTTCAAATTTTGGCGATTATAACCCTAAACGACTAGTTTTTGAAAAAACTTTCTTATGGGTTTATAAAGTAGACTAAATTTGCTAAAATATGATACTAGAATTGTCTCTGTATACTCTGTGTACACTGTACATATATGGATGTTTGGATATTTGGATGTTTGGATGATTGTTGCTCAATCACGTCCTAACGTATGAACAGATCAGGCTGAAATTTGGAACACATATAGATTATAGTCTGAAAGAACACATACTACTACCTTTTATCCCGAAAAAATATCGGGAGCAACGGGAACGGGAACTACGCGGGTAACACCGCGGGGCGCTGCTAGTATAATATAGATACGTCTTTAAAGATGAGTTCTTTTTTATTCATTTTTGTATTTTGAACAATAAGGAGTTACTAAAACTATCTGTCTTTTTTGTTTCACTACTTCTCTCTCATGTCGTCTCCTTTCACCAATCGTGTTCCGGTCTAATCCACGATTTTATTGACTATACCTACGTAATAGATATTGCTGATGAAAAATAATTAGAACTGAAGATTTCACGCATAATATGGCGAAGGTTTGGGCATTGGTAGTTTCACCAGAAAAACTGTGATGACGACCACTCAACATTATTGAACCCTGGTCTGACCTGACCCTGTCAGTAAGACACAAACAAAACAGAAGTTATTATTTTTGATTAACCAAGAAACGTGCCAAAAAGCTCATAGGCAATGACACTCTTGTGCGTTAAAGACTTCAAAGTCTTGAACATCGCCGCAAAATTGCTAGCTTATCGGGTTTTTATCGGATACACTTCGGAGAGTGTGCAACTGATCTGCATGATCTAATACCACCTTCCCCTTTCTTATATCGGACTTCTCGTATCTCAAAAAGCGACATCGTTTCCTGGTTGATGTTCCAAAAACACGAACGAAGAGATTTGACTACACGTTTGTGATAAGAACGTCTAGGATGTGGAATGCGTTGCCCGAGTGGGTTGTCCCCGATATTTACAATCTTGGTGTCTTCAAATCGAGAGTGAATCGGTTTCTTCTAAGTAAGCATGTTCCATCGTAGATCGCATCGTTGCTTAACAACAGGCGAGATGGTACATCGTTAAAAAAAAATTGGCATTCATAGGAACTGCCGATAGAAGTGAAAACTTATAACTCAGAATTTGATAGCTTACTTTGGAAACTACACGGGTGTAACCGTAGTATGTGGCCTGATCATCATGGCATGACCATCTAGAAATGCACCAGCATTTCCCATTGTCTGACACATTTCCAGATGGGCATGCCATGATGGGCAGGCCACGCCCTTTTAGCATTCCCATTGGATGACGCATTTAGATAGCCAATGGCTATGATCCCGAGTTTACCCGAAAATTTCTAATCATATCTGAGCGTGACGGTAGAATTCATTTCACAGCCCACGAAAAATCTGTCTAGGCGTGCCAAAAGAAGTTTTCACTTCAAAAACAAAACGCCAGCTTATACACTGATTTATCCGCTTAATCCCTACCTCTCAGTCGGCATGAGTCACTCAATTCAAACAAGTGTTTCAGGGAAACAGTAAAAGGGGTTTAGTGCTGGCCGTAGGCAACACTATTTGTTTCAGTATTGGCTGGGAAAATGAGGATTGGGGAAATTCATTTTGTTCTCTACGTTATAGGAGACCTTGTGATGGTTATGTGCGGGCGGAGTACTTTATCGGATTAGCAGTTTTTGAAGGGCCAGATTCAAAATAGGGAATTTTGTTGTACCTAACCGAAATGATGCATTGTGATGGGCATATGTTATAGTTTAAAATAGTAAAGAGAAAGTATTACTGTAATTCCTTTTGAAGACCTAATGGCAAATGAGGCAGAATGCAGTAGAGTTAATTTGATGAGTTTTTTGTATAGCTAGAAAAGGCTCGCTACACGATCAAACTTGGCTTAGCGAACTCGGCTCTCCACCTTAATATCACAATGAATTTATATCCGATTCGAAGATTTCCTCACCCAAAGCAACTTCAATATAGTAACTTATATAGCTGGTCTGGCCTTTTTTTGCCAATACTTTTTTGAGGGCACGCTAGTCCTTGAAAATTATAAGTCTATTATTGAAGAACTCGGTGTGCCACTGGTGCCTCTTTGCACTGCTTGCTTTCGCGTGCCTCCACAGAAAAAGCTCTGATACTAGTATTAGAGATAGATTGTAATGACAACCATGTCAAGTACTTGACTATGGGCAGCCAATGACGAACCGTGGTGACCCAGTAACGAAAACATCGACCGATTTCACAATTGTAAGGTCGTAGTATCCCACATGTTCTTTTGAGTATTTTCATAGTGTAGATGTAAAAGTTTGTCATCATTACTGGCTTCAAAGGTAAAGAAAAACATCATGAGGAGACCGGTATGTTACAAGAAATAATTTGTTCGAGGACAAACATCGTCCGCCAACTCGTACTGCAGTGTGAACATAAATTAACCTACTTAACCCAAATCCTCAGCTATTGCAACATGAGGTAAGAAAAGTTTGCTGTCATTGAAATATATAATAAAATAAAACTTATTGTGCACTTAAAATGCTCTGTGAAATCTGACTTATTGAAGGTAGGTAATAAGTGTGTAAGAGAGTGACTTCACTTTTGGGAACTCTGTCTTCCACACTAGGTAAATTACCTGTGTTGTGGGATTCAGTGCCATCCATTGTGATAGTTATATAAGCAGTATTATTACTCACATTGAGTACAGCTCCTGGCGTAGTGAAGTTTCTGTAAGGCGGTTTTCTATCTCGAATGTACTGGAAGATCTTGGTCCCGTGGCGCAGGAAGACGACCTTGTCGAGGAGATGCGGCGGCACGTCGTGCACGCAGCGGAGCCGCGCGGCGCCGCCGCGGGCCGCCCAGCGCTCCATCTGCAGCTCCACGCGAACCTCCGAGTGACCCCGGACTGAAATACCAACATCACATATCAATTGAGTACAGGCACAGGAAAATGTTCCCTGCTAGAAATAGGGGGTAGCCCTACTAACAAATAGTGTGTGAAGGAAAACTTCACGAGGAAACCGACATGTACCTAGAATCTTTCGAGAACATGTGTCATCCACCAACCTGCACTGGGCCATCGTGGAGGGTTATGGCCTAGACAGGCAAAGAGGGATATTTGCGAGATAAGACCCGTAGTCTCAGTAGTGGGAACATTTAGTGGGCTGCCTAAGCATCCCACTAATATACATGAAAGTGCTGTGGTAATAAACATAAGAAATACATAGTAAAACTGTGAAATTCTTCCTTTTATGAAGGCGGTTATATTGGTATATATACATGTACAATCTGCACAAACTGAAATTTGTATGTGTGACAGGTTGACTTCAGTTCCTGTAGTATATACAGTTGCAATTCTAGTTTTACATAATATCAAATGCAATTCTTTGAACCTATGGTTATTACTTAATTACATAGTACAGTTAATACAAGAGATGACAAGAGATACACGTAACAAAGGAAGTAGAACACCTATTTTATTCATCCACATTACAGTACCCTTCATTAGAAAGCAAAAGTTAAAAGTAAAAATAATGCCTTGCACAAAAGTTCCTCGTTCTAAAAGCGCATTTACACAAAGAGTCCAATTTCGGGAGAGCTTGGTTCGAGCGTTGGGATCATTGTGCTCCTAACTGATGCCAGTTTTTCCTTTTATTAGACACATGGAGAGAAAAAATCCTCTACCATTTCTAATAATGGATATGAAGATCGAAGCGAATGATATCACTGTGTAGTTAAAGTTTACCCAAGCACGAAGCTGCTTTGAGGAAAAAAGTGGATGTCGGAATTTTTCTATAAAAAATGAAAATTCGCAGCTTGTTACGGCGTCACTGATTTCAAGCGTTATTTTTTATGGTTTCTCCAAATTTTTTTTGTTGTCAGATGGTATGTACGTTGCAAGGCTTGGATGTATTTGACGGTTCTTTCACTTGCAAATTATATGGATGCACATACGATCTGGGCCTTGTTGATATTTTCCCCTCCGTTACCGGGTCACAGAGTGTCGTGAAGGGTCCCTTTTTATGACTTTTGTCACGTTTTTCGGAAATTGCCAGGCTCGCTTTGCCGTACGGTTGAAGGAAACGTAGGTACAGAATTTTTCCTCGCCGCACACTCAATACATTTTCATTAAATTTTTACGCTCCAACTGAAATATAAAATTTTGATGTTTGGTTCTTCCTATATGTAAACGCATAAATATTTTGTCTACGAGTATTTCCGATATACGCCAAAGTTAGTATAAAGTAACGTAGTATAAAAGTTATAATGCTTACATTTAAATCACTTAAAGATATCGCTCTCAGCGATAAGGCTGGCAGCCGTATCTAAATTATATTTAATATCTAGCTAATTGAATTTGTTTTCTATCCTAATTTATAAATGAAATTCAATATCACTCAAGTGGACTTAATTCTGGATATAAAGTAAGATTTACACGTATGATAAAGTAACTCAAGAAAAATCTGTTCGCTCCAGTGCTTCCCTAATAAACGAATATATGACGCGGTGAAATATCATATGCAATCAAGGCGAAATGGCGGCACTCCGAACGTAGCGTCATTGCGTGTCAGTCATAAACATTGGCTGTTTAAACTCCATAGATACGACATCCAGGGCGGCGCTGAATGGCGGAAATGATGAAGTTGATTTTAAGATATTTTTATTATATAGCTACCTCACTCTAAATTAGAATATTGATCTGATAATGTAATTCTTGGGTTTTTGATGAATTTAAATAAAACCAGAGTCAGACGCACACAAAGGCTAGGTCATTCCCTGAATGTCCGAATGTAATTTACTGTAGATTTACCCTTCAATTAATGATTAATTGGTAAATGATGTCTGGGTCACAAATTTACCATTCTTATATCCATCAAGTAGATTATGGAGAAATGTGGGACACGTATTTTTTGTTTTATTAAACTAATAAAAACCGACAAAGGTAAAAACTATATTATATGATCAAACTTCCGGTTGTGACGTCACGTCTACATAAAAATCGTTTATAGATGTGACTTTTACTTTTACTAGCGATTTCTAAGCACTAGGTATATCTTCGTCATATTTTGTTTGTGAAACTATAGAAAAATAAAAGCGGCCAATTGCGAATTCGCGCGAGAGACACTTCCAAAGTGGTAAAATGTGTGGCCCCCCTCTAACTTCTAAAGTAATAGAATGAAAAAAGTAAAAAAAATATATGATGTACTTTACTATGCAAACTACCAACGAAAATTGGTTTGAACTCGATCTGATCAGTAGTTTTTTTTTAGTACGTCATAAATACACAATTATTAAAACTTCGATCAAAGTTACAACGAACTACAAGAACTATGTGTACTATCTATTTTATGTTCATTCTCTCAGCTAGACCGTTCCTCCCAGGGAACAAGTGCCAGTCGGTTGTCGGACGCACGGCTGAGCGCTCACGCAACACGTTTCCCGCGCATATTGTTATTAGATATGTCGACAACCCTCCGCGCTAGCGCGGACTAGGACTTGTCTAGACAGGGACAGAGTGACGCGTTAGAAAAGACCGCAAATGTTAAGTTGAAAATCGCGGCAGGTATTGAGCGCTATTGCGAGCTGAATTTAACTTTGTTGTGTCCCAGCAAGAGTCGCTATTTATATAATTGTTTTCGGTAAGTGAGGCTTCTGTACTTGTACTAATATTTATTATGTGCTGAGACCGCGACCGCCTCTACTAATGTGAGACAGGAGACCTGTCTCGGTCTCCTGTCGCGGTCTTGGCGCGAACTGGGCCCATACAATTCTATAATGTCAAGTGCCTGTCGTGGTCTCTGGTCGCGGTTTCAGCGCGAACTTGTACCTTTAGGCGAACAACTGCGAACTGATGAACTAGAAGAACTATCTAGTTCGTTTAGGAGTAGCGAACTAAACAGCGATCTCAGGTTGCGAGCTAGTTAGCTAGTAATTAGCATTTATATATTAAAATTTATTTGAGTTACTTTTTAGTCAGGTAAAGTAAAAGCAAAGCAGAATGCAGATTGATTGATGGTTTGTTTATGATCTTGAATCGGGACCATAAACAAACCTAGATTAAAACTTGATGTTAAGATTCGACAACACAAGGCATAAGTCGCAAACGATGCACCGTTCCAGGGTGTAGTATTCTTAGATAAATTATCGGTTTGTGTATCCTCTTTGGTGGTAGTTATTTATTTCTAACAACGCCCCACGGTTTTACCCGCGTGGATTCCACTCCCGTTATTTTCGCGGGACAAAAGTACCACACCTTTGCCAGTTATTCTACCGCCAAACAGTAATGTGCAAACATTACTGTGTTCCGGTTTGAAGGGCAATGTTTCCAGAGAAATTACAGGGCTTAGAGATAAATAAAGTGGCCAAGTGCGAGTTGGACTCGCCCATGAAGGGTTCCGTTGCAGCAAGTAACATAATATACATAGTACACATTGTTCTTTTAGTTCGTTATAACTTTGATCGAAGTTTCAATAATAGTGTAATTATGACGTACTAAAAAAAAACTACTCATCAGATCGAGTTCAAACTAATTTTCGTTGGTAGTTTACATGGTAATGTACATCATATATTTTTTTTAGATTTTTCATTCCCTTACTTTAGAAGTTAGAGGGGGACACACACACATTTTACCACTTTGGAAGTGTCTCTCGCGCAAATTATTCAGTGTAGACGAAAATGATTTTAGAAACCTCAACATTATTTTTGAAGACCTATCCATAGACACCACACACCAATGACTTTCATGAAAAAAATTTTTTGAGCTTCAAGTTCTAATGCTAAGTATGGGGCACCCCCAAAATTTATTGTTAGGGTTCCGTAAAACGTAAAAACGGAACCCTTATAGATTCGTCATGTCTGTCTGTCTGTCTGTCTGTCTGTCTGTCTGTCTGTCTGTCTGTCCGTCCGTATGTCACAGCCACTTTTTGCCGAAACTATGAGAACTACACTATTGAAACTTGGTAAGTAGATGTATTCTGTGAACCGCATTAAGATTTTTACAAAAGTTTTTAAAAAAAACAAAAATTAGGGGTGCCCCCCATACTAAGAACTGAAGCTCAAAATATTTTTTTTCATCAAACCTACACGTGTGCGGTGTCTATCGATAGGTCTTAAAAAATGATGTTGAGGTTTCTAATATAATTTTTGTCTACACTGAATAACTTGCGCGAGAGACGCTTCCAAAGTGGTAAAATGTGTGTCCCCCCCCCCTCTAACTTCTAAAGTAAGAGAATGAAAAAACTAAAAAAAATATATGATGTACATTACCATGAAAACTACCAACGAAAATTAGTTTGAACTCGATCTGATGAATAGTTTTTTTTTAGTACGTCATAAATACACTATTATTAAAACTTCGATCAAAGTTACAACGAACTACAAGAACTATGTGTACTATGTATATTATGTTACTTGCTGGAACGGAACCCTTCATGGGCGAGTCCAACTCGCACTTGGCTACTTTATTTTTTTTATATTTTTGTGTTAAAATCTTAATGCTGTTTACAGAATTCGTACCAAGTTTCAACAGTATAGTTTCGGAAAAAAGTGGCTGTGACATACGGACGGACAGATGACAGACATGACGAATCCATAAGAGTTCCATTTTTAGGGTTCCGTAAAACGTAAAAACGGAACCCTTATAGATTCGTCATGTCTGTCTGTCTGTCTGTCTGTCCGTCCGTATGTCACAGCCACTTTTTGCCGAAACTATGAGAACTACACTGTTGAAACTTGGTAAGTAGATGTATTCTGTGAACCACATTAAGAATTTACAAAAGTTTAAAAAAAAAAAAAAATTAGGGGTGCCCCCCATACTGAGAACTGAAGTTCAAAAAATTTTTTTTCATCAAACCTACACGTGTGGGGTGTCTATCGATGGGTCTTAAAAAATGATGTTGAGGTTTCTAATATAATTTTTGTCTACACTGAATTACTTGCGCGAGAGACGCTTCCAAAGTGGTAAAATGTGTGTCCCCCCCCCCCTCTAACTTCTAAAGTAAGAGAATGAAAAAACTAAAAAAAATATATGATGTACATTACCATGAAAACTACCAACGAAAATTAGTTTGAACTCGATCTGATGAGTAGTTTTTTTTAAGTACGTCATAAATACACTATTATTAAAACTTCGATCAAAGTTACAACGAACTACAAGAACTATGTGTACTATGTATATTATGTTACTTGCTGGAACGGAACCCTTCATGGGCGAGTCCAACTCGCACTTGGCTACTTTTTACATTTTACGGAAGAAAGAAAGTACGTGAACGATATTTTGTAATAATCTAACTGACTAACTAACAATCAGATGGTGTTGTGTGTGAATTATCCACCAATATTTATTTATTATTATTAATTAGTTTTTTTAGTCACCATGCCTATTATGTATGGTTATTTTGAGATCAATATTTTCCTTTATCTTGCTAAGACGAAAAGGCCTTCATAAATATAAATGCACTTCCGTTAGATATTACAATACTTGAAGGTAAACTTTCGTGCATTAGGCAGATCAGTTCAAAATTTTCAAAATAAAAACATTTTGAAGTGAACATACCTCAGAGGTAGTTAACCTAGAGCAACCTTAATTTTTATTTGAGTTTCACATCAAATACAAATAAAAGTGGCCAAGTGCGAGTGGGACCCCCGCACGAAGGGTTCCGTACCATTAGCAAATAAACGGCGAAAACCTCTAGCTTTGTTTGGATTCCGTATACATAACATATTATATTATATATATTGTACATAACATTTTATATTATATATGTTGTACATAACATTTTATATTATATATTTTGTTTTTGTCAAATCGGCTTCTTATCTTTTTACCGTCAAATTAATTATAAAAATACAAGTTACAGTAAAATAAATGGTTAAAATAGAGTACAAGTGCTCTAAATATTTTGACAAAGTGACAACAAGATCAATAAACTTGTAATACAGCGCAAAAACCAGTGCTAAAAACGCTCGCAAACGAAGTGACATTTTGTTTAAAGGTTGTAAACAGAGGCGTTAAATGAGATTTGATACATCAACGGATTAACAGTGGCATTGAAATCAATAAACATTACATTCAGAACTGCGATTTAAGACAAATTAGTGAAAATGATGATAGCATAACCTACAACATAATGAGGCATTGAAATTTGACACTGTGCTTTGGACCCCTGGAACTACAATAAACCTGTTAACCTGTTAAAAAAGTTTTAACCTTTTGACCGCCAGGACTAAATTGCATTTCCGTGCCCTGGACGCCAAGCGTACAAAATAAGTAAAAAATAAAAAAAAAAAAGATATCTAACACAATGTTTTGGTATAGTCCGTTTTTTTGTCAACTATAGACGTCGTTGGCGCACAGGGCTCACTCGCACTTGTCAAGTATAGGTGACTCTGGCGATCAAAAGGTTAAAAAGGGTAGTAAGTACCATATATTATACACTCTGAGCAACTGACTATAAGTACTTGTCAATTAATTCGGTTCGTGAACGAAATTTTGTAAGTGATAAAAATTAGGGACACTACCCGTACCAAAACTAAACAAAGCCAAAAGAAATACAAAAGAAATACGAAAATTGAACTCGATCTAGTACTTAAGTACTTTTTTTTAGTACGTCATAAATACACTATTATTAAAACATCGATCAAAGCTACAACGAACTACAAGAACTTATGTTATAGTTTAATTGCTGCTGCGGAACCCTTCATGGGCAAGTCCGACGCCCACTTGACCACTTTTATTATAATTCGAATTATGTACTACAAAATTTGCCCATAACTTTAATTTTAAACTTAAAAAATAATGTAGTTTTGCTTATTCAAAAAGTTAGAAACGGGTATTTACAACGACCACTAATTTACTAAACAGTTTGTACTTACAGGTATCTAGTTGTTTTAACTATTGTTCGATAAACACACAAGCCCTTTTGACTTTGCACACTACTCCTCTGGCACCTTACTTCGTTTTGAAACTTGTGCAGTGTCTGATTCACCAAAATAAAAACGGCGTTTTATTTCACTCCCAAAATAAAAACGGCGTTTTATTTCACTCCCAATAAATATCACTACACCTGTAACGTTTCACTAGTATTTTTACCTCAAACAAACTACCGTCAACTGACCTTGAATGCGATCAACACGCAATTGAAGAAATGCAAGTGATTATTACCTTTGTTTTTTAAGTAAGTTGAAGGTAAATGGGAGTTACGGTCGGGGGTCGTAACCTTGCCAGTGAATAATAACATGTAAATAAATAGCACTGAATGATACGAACACTAGATAACTCCACGTGTCAGTGACCATACATTGCATAACTTTCGTGAAATTTTGTTTTCATCAGATTTTCGGTTGTTTTCAGTTTGTTATGTTCAGTAACGGCAGTAGATAACGCTGTTAAAATTTTGCTATTGCAAAACAAATAACGGTGAATAGTAACTTTTGTGGCATATTTGTTGATTTCTTGGGAAAATTACATTTATTTGGTATGAAAACTTTTAACACTTTATAAATGTTCACAATTTTTTTATCAAAATGAAAAAAATATACCTCCTGTGCAGTACAGTATCTACGTGAAAATCGGGCAACTGTGACTGTGACACAGCTGATGGAAAGTTCAACCGACCTTGGTGTATGTCTTTCGTCGATTATGAGAAGGTTTTCACTGTATCATCATCGGATATCAGCCGTGAGCTGTGTTTAATTCTTTTAAACGTTGCTACATCAACGCTGTATACGGAAAGCAGACGTTGTTTGTTGAAAAACGTTGAAAGTCGCTTGCTTTGACATCAAAGTCAAAGTAATTCAAAGTCAAAATAATTTATTCGCCAAAAATTGTGGTTGCAAATAAGTTCTTAAAATAGTATGGTATGGTGCTGCACAATTTCAGCCTAAAAGACATGCGAAATTTAAAAATTGTTACACAAATGTTAAACTTTCGAAACATCTTAATTTATAACATCAATAACAGTTTTTTATATCTAAAGAATTATAGAATTAATACCCCGTTTACATTATTCCAGTCCAGCGACCGAATCCAGCGCTGGATTGCTTACTGGAATAATGTACCATTTTCAAACCGGCACTGGAATGCACTGGCACTGGATTGATGCATTCCAGTGCCGGTCTCCATTATTCCAGTAAGCAATCCAGCGCTGGATTCGGTCGCTGGACTGGAATAATGTAAACGGGGTATTAAGCAGTGGATCTGCGAGCCATATTGTCGCTATAACACGTCAAACTTTGACTTGACTAGCACATAACCGATGCCGATGGTACAAAGAGAGGGAATGTGATATGAGAAAAATGCGAAAAAAAGCGGTCTTTGAAAATGGTGATAGCACCAAGCCTGTTGCTGGGATAATAGAAAGTTTAATTTGCAACTTGCCTTATACACCTGCTAATACCAAATTTATGACAAACCTTCACTTTGAAATTCTTGCAATTGGGGATTTACAATCACTCCTCTTGTTCTTTGCGTTGGGAATATTTAATCAAATGTTTTCTTCAAATAAATGTCATGTCTTGTTTTTAAAATAAAAAAAGAAACAAAGAAAATTCAACGGTCAGGCCGTTTAATATTACAACAACAACAAGACATGAAATTTATTTGAAGAAAACATTTGATTAAATATTCCGAACACGTTTCCAGAATTTAGAGTAGCAAAGTCACCGGAGACCAGCACATTGAAGAAAGCTCGTTTGTTGCTCGCTCGTAATAAAATATGAAATGGCAAAAGTTGCAACGCGAGTCGCAATGCAACTAAATAATGGATAAGATAGAAAGTGAGGAGATTGTTCTTCTGGATCCGTGGCATGTTTACTGTTTGTACATGACTCGGGTGGTAAGCGCCCTCGCTTATGGGACTTTATGAGTGTATTATTGTTTACGTCACGCAACTTGAGAATGATTTCGAAAATAATAATTTTTCTTGGTAAACCAAATGACCGAATTCTGCTTTATAAACTTCTGATCTTTATTTGTTGAAATTCCAGTTCCACGAATCTAAGAATTATACTTTTTGATGAACGAAGAAGTTTGACTCTGTATTCGTGAAACGAACGTCTAGGCGCTTGTGGAATGCGTTGCCTGAGTGGGGTTTTTCCGATAGTTTCAATCTTGGTGTCGTAAAATTGAGAGTTAATCGGTTTATTGTAGTTATTATGCACGCTCCATCGTAGACCGCATCGTCAGTAATCATTATCATCGAAACCAGCAACTTCTCTGTAAAACTAGATCTTAGTAATAACGATCGTAATTGAATACTAACCTAGGACATACCTACTCGTAGGTGCATACCGATATAGTAGTATATGGTAATAGTCTACTTATTAGCATAATTCGTACAAATATGCAAATGTGTAGGTACGTCTAGGTATTAGCATATATAATTGTATTAGCATATATAATTGTATTTACATACATAGGTACTTATTTTCCACCAAATTTCTTATTTCATGGAAGACGCAAAGTGAGTTTCATAACTTTTTAAACATTTTTACAATACATAGGTACTTTTTTTTAATTTTTTTAAATTTACTCACAACCACGTACGAGTGTACTTAATTCACTACCATTAGAACTACTATTCACAGGCAGAATTGGAAATAAATAAAAATAATTATAGAATGTTTAGTGTTAATCAAAATAACAACCTAAACCCACGCAGTACTTCCGTATAGTTCAATATATTATGGATCGCACAATATTATGCGTCAAAATCACAGAAATCTAAATAATAATTATTATGTTAGGCTGTTTGGGTATAAACATGCTTTACTGATTAGTTTCAACTAATTTTAACTCTCAACTTATTTACAGAAAATAAATTGAAAGCCATGGGAATAAATAAAACAAAAGAACAACGATGTATAGATTTCTTGACTGTAGTCCTGGTACGAGTAATAGCGTAGACGTAATACGATGAAACTTTTCTATCATCATATCATAAAGAAATTAGCTACAAACATATTATGTCCCATGCCATTAGCGAAAGGTATCAGTAATCGCGAAAGGTCACGCACAGAGCGGACCGAAAAGAAAATATTTTCATTCAACTTTCTTCGCTTCATTTTTCTGCGTTAATGGAAACCAGCTATTTCAAGCACGCTTTTGATAAAATACCCAGCTCGTTGGACACGTCAAACGTTTCCATGGGCTTTAGAAATATGTAAACTTAAAGTGCGATCGATATTTCATAATTAAAATTGTTATCGAGGCTTGCTTTAATTATTTTCCGGGGCTATTTCATTTTTATATTTTTTTTTCCGAGAAGCATGTTCGAATGCCGATAACAATGCAAAAGCGATGCCGTCAGTAAAGTGGCTAAGATTAAGTGCGCTTGCGAGAATTTTGGGCCGCTCTTATGTAGTAAACTATATATACTAAGTGTTAAACAAATATTATTATAAAAATCTATGACGTAAAATTTCAGACCTAAAAACCTTGTGAAATCTGTGTGTTCAGGAGGTAAAGAAATCTAGCATACAGAAAAATGTCCTCAGTATTTTTTTTATTACATGAGCGTTGTAACTTATCATATTCGCCCCATTAGTTGTGAAAAGGAGCGATATTCTCACTTAAGAATAAGTACGGTTCGCTGGTGTGATATATAAAGAGGTGCTACATATGATGCGACACGTTCCCACCGAAATTATAGCAGGGAATTATTATGTCGGATAGAATTACACCCCCACGACCACAATAGCGAGGTAGGGGTGAACGGACCGCGGACATTGTTTCTCAGATGACGTCATGATATTCTCTTATAATTTTCCTTCTTTCGGTCCTGTCAGTCATTTACTCACTCTAGATGACCGAGTGAGCGTTTTGTCTAAATAAGCTCAGATAAATTATTATCCACTTAAGTGAAAAACCTTTTTGCCCTGTAATCTTACTGTGAAGCTTGCCCTTTAAACCGTAACACAATATTGTTAGCATACTATTGTACGCCTTGGCAGTCGAATTACTGGCAAGCGGTTAAAATACAAATTAAACTGTGTATTCCGAGCAAAAATTTAGCAAAATGTATGCGTGGAACGGTTCGCCACGGACAGGCATTTGTGAAATGCGTGTGGAACGGTTCTAGAACGCACGTTACTTTCACAGCTAATAATGTGACGACGTCGTAAACGAGGTGACAGGACAAAGCTTTCCTTTGTCAGTGACGGATGAGGTCAGATGTGTTGTCGCTGCAATTTGGTACTGCGATAATACTCCTATCATCTGTTAACAAGGACCTGAACTATTCATTGAGCTTAAAATACCTTTTGTAGTGGTAGGACTCGGGGCAGAGTCCGCCTGGGGATGTACCACACCTTTGCCAGTTATTCTACCACCAAGCAGTAATGTGCAAACATTGACGAGTTCCGGTTTGAAGGTCAATGTTTCCAGATAAATTACAGGACTTTGAAATATGATATCTTAGATCTCTGGGTTACGAGCGCAGCGCAGTGCTAGGTAATAATTTGCACTGTGCTCTTATGTGGCAGGCATGTTGCTTACCATAGAACACATGAGCTTGTGTCGTCACTTTATACTATAAAAAAATGAAGAAAAAAAACAGAACCGTCTGCTTTTGTAGTGTTCGATTAATAACACCATAAAACAGCTGTAAAAAGCCAAAAAATGCTGTAAAATAAATAATAAATGTACCAATAAATGTTTTTAAACGGGACACAGGTTTTTATTAGAAAACTTGAATAATAATAAATGTACCAATAAATGTTTTTAAACGGGACACAGGTTTTTATTAGAAAACTTGAATTACAACTTAAACTATAGTAGGTACACCACGTACACCATATACCTCTACCATATATGTACTTAACCTAATAACTTACGCTAAGCATACCTGATTTATACATGATTTATTTAATGCACGTCAGTCCGCGTTTGAATCCAAATTGTAGTGGTAGGACTCCTGGCAGAGTCCGCATGGGGAAGGACTACACCTTTGCCAGTTATTCTACCGCCAAGCAATAATGTGCAAACATTACTGTGTTCCGGTTTGAAGGGCAATGTTTCCAGAGAAATTACAGGGCTTAGAGACATAACAACTTAGATCTCTGGGTGACGAGCGCAGTGTAGTGCTAGGTAATGATTTGGACTCTTCGTGTTTCAATAGCTGCGTGTCACTGTGCTGTTATGTGGCAGGCATGTAGCTTACCATCAGGCACATGCCCTGCTCGTCTCGTCACTCTTTATTTTAAAAAAATCGGCTGATGGTAAGCGACTGTGGAATTGAAGGTGATATACGAAGACCTAGAAAATAACTATTTACTCTGATCTTGAAAAGTTCCTGATAGATATAGATTGATGAAGCTTTATTTATAGTGAAAATGAAGCTCTATAATTATATGCCCGCTACTTTTTAGGGTTCCGTAAAACGTAAAAACGGAACCCTTATAGATTCGTCATGTCTGTCTGTCTGTCTGTCTGTCTGTCTGTCTGTCTGTCCGTCCGTATGTCACAGCCACTTTTTGCCGAAACTATGAGAACTACACTGTTGAAACTTGGTAAGTAGATGTATTCTGTGAACCGCATTAAGATTTTAACAAAAAATTAAAAAAAAAGAAAAATTAGGGTTACCCCCCATCACAGAACAGAAATCAAGTAGAAGGCTCGTAGCTGAATCTCACTAGGAAAACCACCGTATCACGTTTGCACACAAACGTGGTTTTGATATATTTTAAACACATTGAAACAATGCAAGTGATTTGTCCCATAGTGACGAACCTAAAATGATGTATTGCATATAGTTACGTACTCAAAAATGAACCCTATTGCTAAACACAATAAATCTGTTATTGTCAACTATTCAAAATGTTGTTACGACTTTCTTGGATAACTCAATTTTATCTAATTACAGAAAAAAGTACCGTATCCTGAATGTGACTAAGTCGCTTATTTTGTACCATTATCAGGACTTTTAGGGCGTATCGAATACATCAGTGCTACGAACTTTCTAAACTCAACCTTAGTAGAATACAATAAGGTGGTAACTATTATCATCTTTCAAAAATGTAAGTTGTTTTCACTAGTGCGCACTAGATGTCACTAATTGTAAGATTAGTGACATCTAGTGCTCACTAGTTCTGCTACTTCATACTAGATGGCACTTTATGTAATTTATGCAACTATGAACGCTACCTTCTTTAAAATAAGGGATTCGTAAATATAAGCCGGTTGTGCTAATAGTAATAAGACACTACTGTTACATTTTCATTAAATTATCGATATTACGTTATTCAGTTTACGTACCTATCGTATAATTTAATCATAATATTATGATTAAATTTGTTCATGTACCATATTAATTTTATTAACTATAGAGTGTAGCGTAACAGAGTTTTGTAAAAGAACGTAATTACTATGAAGAAACTACAAAAATACTCGGAGGAAACTAAATAAATATCTTAAGTAAATAAAGTAATTATGAAATTGGTCTTGGCAAGTAGCACTAAAATTTGTATTTTAGTCGAATGATATTTTTCTTGAGTGAGGTAAAGATAAATAAATATAGGTGAAACATTTCCACACAACACCATCTAACGCTAAACTAAGCTAAGCTTGTAATATGGCGGCCAGATAGCTGTTACACAATGTAAGGAAATAGTTATTTTCTTTGAGGGACGACCTTGTCATTTAAGTTGTTGTCAGTAAAAATTCGAGATATTTTTATAACCATGAATAGAAACTTTTTTTCGAGGAGTAGAAGCCGCTGAATTTATGTGGAAATTATCATAACATTTTATGTGGAAACACTATGATATGAGGTTAAAGGTATGATCACAGGATTTTAGGTTTTTATAAAATGAACCATAGCCAAAATGGGGGTTTAATGTAAGAAATAAACACGCATACACGAAAACATATAATTATTTGTGTCGGTATTGCTGTTTCGTCTATGTACCTATTTCCTTTTTTTTTTATTATAAAATCGCTGTCTAAAAAGTGCTCAGAGCAAATCGTGCTTGTTTTGGAAGGAAACCAATTTTGCCTTCCTGTAGCTTCTATCCATTTCTCCTTAACAACGGGACTTTTAGGAAAACTGAAATGATAAAATGTAATTTTTTCAAATAAAACGTTAAATTATTCAAATACTAAATAATAAAAGATAATAATATATTTTGTTCACACAACTATACAAGTTAGAAATATCGATATTAGCAATTTCAACAGCTTGCGTCCGTCCTTCACTGAGTAGCGCTACTGAGTAGCGCTACTCGCATGCATAGAATGATCGAGAATATCACATATAGTTTGAATGAAAATGGACCTTATTTCAATGACGTTAAAGTTGACTTCATTTAAATCATTTCTCTCTTTAAGCTAATATTAATTTATTTTCACAATAAAATCAAAATTAAATAAAATAGGACTTACCGATGGTACGATATGCCTCCTTTGGATAAAGTTTTGGCAGGGCTATCGTTTTTACACTCAATAACTGCACAATATGGCATGACTGCTTACTTTTTATTCAAAATCGCGGATTCAGGAGTACTGCAGTAGTGGCAGAGTACGACTAAGTATTCGGAAGTGGGCGTACTCTCAAAGTATGCGGAGATTGCGCTTACTTAGTACTACGATTGCCCCGCCTACTTGCTACTTCTTCTTGATTTCTGTTCTGTGCCCCCCATACTGAGAACTGAAAGTCAAAAATTTTTTTTTCATCAAACCTAAACGTGTGGGGTGGTTATCGATAGGTCTTCAAAAATTATGTTGAGGTTTCTAAAATCATTTTCGTATACACTGAATAGTTTGCACGAGACACACTTCCAAAGTGGTAAAATGTGTGTCCCCCCCCCTCTAACTTCTAAAGTAAGAGAATGAAAAATCTAAAAAAAATATATGATGTACATTATCATGTAAACTACCAACGAAAATTAGTTTGAACTCGATCTGATGAGTAGTTTTTTTTAGTACGTCATAAATACACTATTATTGAAACTTCCATCAAAGTTACAACGAACTACAAGAACTATGTGTACTATGTATATAATGTTACTTGCTGCAACGGAACCCTTCATGGGCGAGTCCAACTCGCACTTGGCAACTTTATTCAACATCAGCTGCACTCCGCGGCTTCATAATCCCTTATTTTAACGGGATAAAAAATATACTAGGTTTCAAGGCAGTTAATGTATTTCATATTTCATTAATTAAAATCAGTTCAATTGCTACTAAGACATGTGGATAAAATATAGATGTACAGACATACTAAATTTTGCCTTTACGATTAGTAATCGTAACCGATTCTCTGTTGACTATTGGACATAGTCATACAATAGTCCATTTTTTTTGCGTTTAGTGTCATCGCTAGTAGGTACATTATGTCTACGGATGTAACACACATTTCTATAATAATAACATTTGAGCCAAGTGCCAATGTGCAATAATATTTATTCTATGTGCTTCTAAAAATACTCTACGAAATGTTTTCAGTGAACTTTAAACATTATAAAATCTAATTATCATCCCATGCCATCAAGTTTCCCACCAAACTTCATTGTAAATTATGGTAATAAACTTTTTTTTAAGTTAGTTAGTATTGTACTCGATTTGCTTAAAAATACTGTAATAAACTGTATCATTAATAATTGTAATGCATAAATTCTTTTGATAGCTTTTGTGTTCATTGCTCTAAATTAGTAAGTAAATATCTTAAATCATATTCAGACTTACTTCAAACATAAAGTTCTCAACGACCATTTTAGGGAGTAAAGATTAAAATAACGAAGGAAAATGTTTCTTTATCAGAAAACAAATTTATTCAGAAAGCGCTCATAAAAAGCTGTAAATCTCGATAGGGTTCTGTATAAAGTGAACAAACGATTGTGTGTGCCACCCACATAAACCACGAGTGACACGAAAGCGATATTACAATCAGACAAAATTATAGGTTTAGGTACTTTTGAAATGCACCATTAGATGTCTAGACGTGATCCACAGAAATCTATTTGACATTGAAATTTCAATGTGTTCTTGAAGTTTTAAACTATTGTTTTAACGAAAGTAATCTTAATTAATGTAATAAATGAGAAAGTTTGTGAGAATGGGTGGACGGATAGATGGATATTTGTTACTCCTTCACGAAAAAACTATTTACTAGTATTCATCGAGATCCCGATGAATAGATAAAATAATAGTCTGGAATAACATATAGGCTATTTTTTATTCCACAAAATTACGGGATCGGAAACTACGCAGTGGAAGGTCAGGTGTTGAATATAATTCGAAACGTGTTAAAGCATTTGAAAGTGAGTTATTTAAATGCAATTAATAATTTAGGTTTTGAATACTTTATTTGATTACTTTCGACACCATGTTTTGAATATTTGCCAAAAATATGTAAAAAAATGATGTAAAAAAAGTGATGCAACTGCAAATGCAGGCCTTTATTTTGCTCAGCGAATAAGTGTCGCCATTCAACGTGGCAACGGGGCCAGCATTTTGGGCACGATTCCCACTGGTACTGGTCTTCTAATAAATGTACATGTATATATATAATTGATACTTTTTAATCTTATGTTATTTTTAATATTATTTTGTGAATAAAATTTGTAAAAAAATTAAGTAAAATCCAAACGATATAGGTGTTCTCGAGTTTTGTAATGTGAAACGAACTTAAATAAAGTCAATTTTTTAACGGCTTTACTCAGGAAATACTGGACCGATTTAAACATAAAATTCACCGATGAAGTAATGATTAAACAATTTTGTGTACGGGTTCAATAGGGTACAATACTCAAAAAAACTAAGTAGCCCGTTAGTTAGATAGGCAAAAAATATTGTACACGTATTTTTAGGGTTCCGTAAAACGTAAAAACGGAACCCTTATAGATTCGTCATGTCTGTCTGTATGTCTGTCTGTCCGTCCGTATGTCACAGCCACTTTTTGCCGAAATTATGAGGACTACACTGTTGAAACTTGGTATACAGATGTATTCTGTGAACCGCATTAAGATTTTTACAAAAACAATTTAAAAAAAAGAAATATTAGGGTTGCCCCTCATACTAAGAACTGAAACTCAAACATTTTTTTTTCATCAAACCTACACGTGTGGGGTGTTTATCGATAGCTCTTTAAAAATGATGTTATAAGGTTTCTAATATAGTTTTTGTCTACACTGAATAATTTGCGCGAGAGACACTTCCAAAGTGGTAAAATGTCCCCCCCCCCCCTCTAACTTCTAAAGTAAGAGAATGAAAAATCTAAAAAAAATATATGATGTACAATACCATGTAAACTACCAACGAAAATTAGTTTGAACTCGATCTGATGAGTAGAACTATGGAACTGAGACGTGGTCCTTAACTGTAGGCCTCATAACAAAGCTCAAAGTCACACAGCGAGCTATGGAGCGAGCTATGCTCGGAGTCTCTTTGCGCGACAGAATCCGTAATGAGGATATTCGCAAAAGAACGAAAGTAGCCGACATAGCTCGAAGAGTAGCTAAGCTGAAGTGGCAATGGGCAGGCCACATCGCTCGCAGAACTGACAACCGATGGGGAAGAAAGGTTCTCGAGTGGCGACCACGAACCGGAAGACGCAGTGTTGGACGGCCTCCCACTAGATGGACAGATGACCTCACAAAGGTCGCTGGAAACCGCTGGTTGCAGGTTGCTGAGGACCGTTCGTTGTAGAAATCTAGGGGGGAGGCCTATGTTCAGCAGTGGACGTCTGGCGGCTGATGATGATGATGATGTTTTGCTTCGAAGTTTCATGTGACGTCACTTGTGAGTACGATTTTCACTCACGAGTGACGTCGCGACCCCCCACTCTTGAAGTTTGATGGTTTATATCTTTGATGATCTTTAATATTATGAAAAAAAAAAATACGTCTCCAATATTTTTCCATGATCTAGCTGACGGACTCATTAGGATGGTGTATTTTAACTACAAGATTTTTTATATTATGCTACTTGCTGCTATGTAACCTTTCGTGGGCGAGTCCAACTCGCACTTGGCCACTTTTATTTTATAAGACTTTAATCTCTGGTCCGGTACTCCGGTCCGGTAATCTGCAAACATTACCAATAGGGTACCGGACCAGAGATTAAAGTCTTATAAAATAAAAGTGGCCAAGTGCGAGTTGGACTCGCCCACGAAAGCATAGAATAGATAATATAGATAGAACGGACACTCCCCACCCCCCGCCAATTTCAAGCTTCCTCCCCCTCGCGGACGCGAGGCGGACTCAACGAAGGGTTATTATATCGGACGATAATGTTCTATCAGAATACGACCATGATGCTGTATTATTTAACAAAATGGTACCAAATTTTTCGTCTATTATACGAAACAAGAATAAGAGATTTTTAATTTCATAAGAATTTCTACAAAGATTGAATCATTTTTATAAACTGTGTTAAGCTATTCTGGTTAGAAGTACGCGCCAACACTGAAGTCCTGTGACGAAATGATTAAACTCGTTGTTTTTAAACTGCGGCTTTCGTTGTCAGAATTGAATTGTCAGAATACACTTAGGGGAAGGTCCTACAGTACCGGCCGGCATCCAGTACCGGCCAGTTAGATTTTTCTGAACTCTCTAAGAGATGGCGCTGATATGGTATTTTTAGTTAAAGTAATACGTTCTTACAAGAATATGCCCCGCGAGGTGGCGACCTGTCGCGCCACGCTTACTGACTGTACGCCAATTTGTGTTGCACATGGTGAACGCACGATACACAACTAAAGTTCTGTGGGTGATTAAATAAGTTTATAGTACGAGTTCAAAAGAAGTTAAACCTGGTATGTATTGTTCATATAAATAGCTATTATAAAATATCTTTAATTTGAATATTTATTTGTAAATTATTTTCTAGGGTCGCACATTATAATTTTTTCGTTCCCTACAGTACCGGCCATAAAATTGTCTCCCAGTACCGGCCACATTTAGGTTTATTTTTGAGTAATTTTATTTTCTTTTAGGTACACAAATATGCCAGGCCATAATAGTGATGGGGAGACGAAGAAAAAGAAGGGTGATTGGGTTCCCGCCAATATGCATAAAGCCGTGCAAAAGGTGCTGAGTAGTGAAATGAGTGCGCGTCAGGCTGCAGAACTTTGTCAGGTAATCCAAGTCTAAAGAAACTACCGATGAAATTGACCTATCAGTTGAAAATTTTAAGGCAGTAGTTGCAGGATTGTCTCCGGTTCCTGATGCTTCAAAGAGATGAGCTACTGCACGACGTCGCAAAGCTGAAATTTACACAAGTACTCCATACAAAAAGATGCTGGAACAGATCAGCACAGCAGATAAAAGTGTTGAGTTAGCTAAGAGAGGCAGGAGTGTGCCTTCAGGACATAATACCAGCAAGAAAGGCAAAAACTTGGTTTCAGGAAAAGATGTCAGCAAGAAAGAAAAGAACTTGGTTTCAGGAAAAGATGTTAGCAAGAAAAAAAAGATAAGAGAAAAGAAAACCAGAGTCCTCCCCTCAGATCAAACCAGGAAGAGACAATTTGTCCTTTGTGCCTTCAATCTCATGAAGAGGATTGGATTCCATGTGGAAATTGTAAGGTATGGGCCCATGAGGCTTGTACAAATATATGAGATATAACAAATCAATACACTTGTGATTTTTCCGTGATATAAATGACCATTTTTATGCTGGCCGGTACTGGAGGCCAATTTTTTTTTAGCTAACTTTTCATACTCTTCAAATTTTGCTAATAAAGTTGATTATTTCTAAATACAATAGTATTTTATTGTTTTTCTTTACAGCATTTGGATGTCTTAACACATTTTAGCTGATATTTAACATACAACCGGCGGGATTTTTATTTTATCCTGCTTAAACCTTAAGGTGACGGTACTGTAGGACTCTCCCCTACCCAAAGAGAAATCATTGGGTAAGTGTACTTAACTAAAAATCAATTCGTACATGGTACCTTTATTATCTCCTATTTTGTTTTAAATCTTCTCCCTTCTGATTGTTGATGAAAGTTATATTTACCTACATTAAAGATCGAACACTAACTAGGTAAGATTGTAAGCCACAGGCAGGTGAACTCACGGGTCACAGCTATTCCATAAAATAATTTAGTAACCCTAGATGACACGCACACATGCGTAAATGTGTTCGAACGACATATGCGTAGTTGTGTGAGTGTAGGTATGTCGACTTCACCGTTTGTTTGGAGTTTAGGCCGAGTGTCCGGGGTGTGACGAAAGGTTACATAGCAGCAAGTAGCTTAATATAAAAATTCTTGTAGAACTACAAGAATTTTTATATTAAGCTACTTGTACTTGTACTTGTACTTGTACTTGTTGTAACTTTTATCGATATTTTAATAATATACTGTATTTATAACGATTACAAAAAAACTGCTTACTAGATCTTGTTCAGAACAATTTTCGGTAGAAGTCTGCATGGTAATGTATATCATTTTTTTTTAGTTTTGTCATTATGTATCTTCTTTTAGAAGTTCCAGGTGGGGACGACAACGACGACGACGACACATTTTACCACTTTGGAAGAGTCTCTCGCGCAAACTATTCAGTTTAGAAAAAAAATTACAAATCTCAATATCTATTATGAAAACCTATTCATAGATACCCGACGGGTAAGGTTTTGATGAAAAAAAAAATGTTTGAGTTTCAGTTCTAAGTATGGGGCACCCCTAAAGTTTATTGGTTTTTTTTTCTATTTTTGTGTGAAAGTCATAATGCGGTTCCCAGAATACATCCTACTTACCAAGTTTCGACAGTATACTCGTACATAGTTCTTATAGTTTCGGAAAAAAGTGGCTGTGACTTACGGTTGGACAGACAGACAGACATGACGAATCTATACCCTTATAGATTTCCGTTTTTTGCCATATGGCTACGGAACCCTAAAAACCAATACGGAGTCATTACGAGTATATCTATATTTGTGTAAAGAGTCCAACACTGGACAAAATACAGAGAAGCTTGTATGTGAATAATAAGATTGTGGGCAAGCTTATCCTCACTTGTTCAGCTCGTCCCATCAATCTGTTTCATAGGTATACAAAAACATTTCAGGTTTCCATTAATAAACCACTTCATAAAATGAACGATCTTGGTAGTTTCAGCTAGCAAATATTCTGTTTAGAAAGTCTTTGGCGACAACACATAGGTAGGTACTGTTATATCGAGAAATGCGTAGCTAAACATACACATGAAAACCGCTGAGTTTCTCATTGCATTGACGTCAATGCAATAAATAGGAAACCGACACTGTTGTTATGCCATTTCTCACGCGCATAGGCAGATCGGTTTGGACCTCCATACAGTGTAAACGTTTTTTTATTAAATATATCATTTTAGCACATTAAATATTGTTTTTTAAAAAGTAACTCCTGACCCGCTCCGTAACAGTGGTGTCGCTACGAGTGCTAGATAATAGATAAGTCAAATCTTGAGTGTCTAGAGTACGAATGTAAAATTTACGAGCGTTCTGTGATGTAACAGCTTTTCTCGAAGTAGATCGGAGTTTTGAATTAGTAATAAATATCTTGTTTATGTCTCGAAGCTACAGTAACAATATTGTTAAACTGAAATAGCTCGCCGTTAAAACTGTGGTAGTTTAGCGAGAACTTCCTATTTAGAAATTTAAGGTCGCAAGTTCGAATCCCACGTTTAACTCTAGTATTTTTCCAAGTGCAGATGTAAGTTTGTCGTTACCGTTCGTCGTTTGTTTTATGGTGAAAGAAAGTATCATGAGGAAACCAGCATTTTTTTTTAAAGTAAAGAATGTCGAGACGAGCATGACATGTGCCTGATGGTAAGCTACATGCCTGCCACATAACAGCAGAGTAACACACAGCTAAGCTGGAACATGAAGAGACCAAATCATTACCTGGCACTGCACTGCGCTCGTCACCCAGAGATCTAAGCTCTAAGTTCTGTAATTTATCTGGAAACATTGCCCTTCAAACCGGAACACACTAATGTTTACACATTACTGCTTGGCAGTAGAATAACTGGCAAAGGTATGGTATTTCCCCAAGCGGACTCTGCCGAGAGTCCTACCACTACAAGAAATGTTCGAAGAAATTCATATTTCTAGGACATATATTTATGTGTCTTCAACCAACCAACAGGCCACGGCTACTACTGAGCCCTCCCACCTCACTACTACTACTAGGTACTGCTAAGGTATTTATCTACTGAGCCTATTGAGCCTCGTCAACCTCGAAACCCCTTTTGGGGGAACCTTGCCTTACCTTGCTTTAACAATCACTAACTTTAACGGGATAAAGAATAGTCCATTTAACCGAGGCGATGTACTTACTATGTTCTTAATTTAATTAAAATCCATTTAGACGTCAGATATATGTACCTACGTGCGAAGTTAATCTATTAGTATCTTATCTTATACCTTTAAACGAGCAATTCTTGTACCTATATAAATATGTAATATACATATCTTATACCTTTAAACGAGCAATTCTTGTACCTATATATGTATATAAATATATATAGAATCTGAATCTCGGAAACGGCTCTAACGATTTTCATGAAATTATGTATGCAGGGGGTTTCGGGGACGATAAATCGATCTAACTAGGTTTCATTAAAAAAAACGCATATTATGCGCGTTTTTAGACAATGAAAAACTGTCACATTTAGACATTAGAATGCAACGGTAAATTACGCCGCGTGACGCGACAGCATGATTGGCTCAGACGGGAAGTCGGGAGTTCGTGGCGGTCACGAATTAATAGCTGCGGGTTCGAATCCTCCAGACGGCTTCTCTTTTTTTTTCAAGTATTCTTTTTTTTTTTAAGAAAATCTAAGAGTATCCAAGTATTTTTAGTATTTAAACCGAGCAAAGCTCGGTGACCCAGGTACTAGAACCTGAATCTCGGAAACGGCTCGACGGATTTTCATGAAATTATGTATGCAGGGGATTTTGGGGATGATAAATCGATCTAACTAGGTTTCCTAAAAAAAAACGCATATTATGCGCGTTTTTAGACAATGAAAAACTGTCACATTAGACATTAGAATGCGAAGGTAAATTTCGTCGCAAGACGCGGCAGCATAGTTAGCTCAGACGGAAAATCGGGCGCTCATAGCGGTCACGAATTAGTAGCTCCGGGTTCGAATCCAGACGGGTTCTCTTATTTTTTCAATTCTTTTTTTTTAAGAAAATCTATTTCTTGGAATCTTTTATCTGTAGGTATCTAAGTATACTTCGTATTTAAACCGAGCAAAGCTCGGTCACCCAGGTACTGTACTTTTATACACATTAACAGATTCATTAGTAATATTAGTTTGATTGATTAGAAAGCGCAATCGTGGTATGATAATAAAAAAAAATGGCAGTCATAGGAACTGCCGATAGAAGTGAAAACTTATAACTCAGAATTTGATAGCTTACCTTGGAAACTACACGGGTGTAACCGGAGGGCGTGGCCTCGCCATCATGGCATGGCCATCTAGAAATGCGTCAGCATTTCCCATTGGCTCACGCATTTCTAGATGGCCATGCCATGATGGCGAGGCCACGCCCTTTCAGCATTTCCCATTGGCTGACGCATTTCTTGATGTCCAATCGCCATGGTCCCGAGTTTACCCGAAGGTTTCTTATCATACCCGAGCGTGACGGTAGAATTAAATTTACACTCAACGAAAAATTTGTCTAGGCGCGCCTAAAGAAGTTTTCGCTTCAACAACTTTAGAGGTTGAATATTTTAAAATTAATACATGGGTAACTTAAGTTTGATATAGTCAGTCCAGTCCGACTCAAGTGCTAAACGAGCTGCGAACACGCGCGCGCACTCGCCTTGAAAAAGATCGCCGGACGCGATCGAAACTTGATTAATCGGACTGGACTGACTATATCAAACGTGAATTACCCGTGTATTAATTTTAAAATGTGTAATAACCACGTTAGTTTTCATACTAAAAAGGTTGAATATTGTTTGAACATTCTGCTAGTGAAACTAAAAGAAACAAACTCTATCAAAGGATAGGTATAGAGTAGGTATAAGGAAATTGCATTACTGCTTTACGACGTAACACGCCTTCAAACTTTGCACTTGCCGCGGCATTTCGTAGCTCGTAGGTAAGTTTATTACATGCTGCTATATCATAAGGTGGAGGCTAATAGCTTCTTCGTAGTTTACGAAGGCTGTGTAGTTTTGTGCGATTTCAGACCAGTAATTTTTGTGTTCATAAAATCCTGCATAGATGTATGTTATATTCATAGTGCTGCTAGCAAATTTTGAGTAGGTATTTGAGGCTCTCCTATTATATCCCAACACGGAGGTGCAGACCTGGCTAGTGAGAGGTGGGGCAAAATGAATCCCTACAGTTTTTTTATTTTATTTTATATTTTTATCTAGTGGATATGTGCAAATATGCAATTTTTAAATGTTGTGGTTTAATGTTTAAAGAATAAAAAAATTATAAGCCAGACGATTTAGTCGGGGCTTTAACATTGCCAGGCGCGTGCAAATATGTGTTGCAAAAAAAAAATGGGTTTGAAGCAATTTGAAATTTAAATTTGGGTGTTATTTATAAATAAAGCTAATATAAATAGCAAATATTTGACCTATAGCTCAAAAATAGGGATTCTCAAAAAGATACCATTTTGGACGGACTGTGGAAATTAATTTATTTCTCAATTTAGATCACCTGGCAGGTGATCTAAATTGAGGGATTCATTTTAACCCGTTACTTACCAGCCAGGTCGGCACCTCCGTGTAGGGGTATACCTACTAGGAGAACATTTTGAGAAATTTTCAGCATGCCTCAAACACCTACCCAAATTTTGCTACCAGCTCTCGGAATATTACATTAATAATTCAAGTTTCTTCATTTATTATTCAGATCGATTGATAGGGTTTCCAGCAATTACAGTTTTGACTGGCCTCGCGGCTTAGTATGTCTCTGCGAAGGTCGTGGATTTGATTCTTACCGAGGACAAATATTTGAGTGATCAATACAGATATATTTGTTCTGTGTCTGGGTGCTTATATGAATTATACAAGAGACGATTATATAAGTACAGTAGTGCCCCGCGGTGTTATCCGCGTAGTTTCTATCCGTTTTCTTTTCGGGATAAAAAGTAGCACATGTTTTCTTTCAAACTATAATCTATTTATGTTCCAAATTTCAGAACGATTCGTTCTTTGGTTACGACGTGAAATAGTAACAAACATCCATCCCCATCCATTCTTACAAACTGTCGCGTTTATAATATTAGAAGGATTATGTCTAATATCTGGCTCCCATAATAGCAAGCTTTGCATTTTGGGTTTATTGCATAGTGATTGATGGTAAGCAAACGAACCAGTCCATGACAGGCACAATGCCACGTAGATATACTTTATAGGGATATCGGATTAACAAAATTTGGTTTTTAAATGTAGAAAAAAAGCTTTTGTGTACAACAACAACAACATTGTATTAATTAAACTAAATTGAAATTTAAAGACGTTTAAGATGAAATTGTAAGCCGTCAAAACTTCCCCATGGTAAGAGCATGAACGAAATTTTCACACGTTTGAGAAACATCGGATGTTAAGCGAAGTATGCGTGGATACGAGCAGTTTACCCGCTCGACAGGAAACTTTACTTTCTTAATTGGGTTCCCAAGTTATAAAATCTGGGTAACTTCAATAAACCCACCGCACGCTTTGAAACTAGGATAAATTGGGGGAAAACTCGAAAGACAAACCTATTTATCTGATGCATATCTAATTTTACCCTTTCACTTTTACATAATTGGTGAATCTAAAATTTTAAGTGAACATTGTTTCAAATAACTAGGCCGAGTTTACGGAACAGTAACGAGCAAGGTTGATTGCAAGAAACAAGTTCAAGCCTTTGGAAATATATTACCTAGATAGATACTAGACACGTCGATGTAAACAGAAACGATAAACTTTTAGATCAGTATTTTGTATTGAAAAATAAAACATTATACTGTTCGTTTTTATAGTATTGAGTGACGAAACGAGCATGACATGTGCCTGATGGTAAGTTATACACCTGTCCATAAGAACACAGCGAATCCTGCTATATTATTATTATCAGTACGAGTCCATATATGACCTAGCACTATTCTACTTCACTCTCCATCCAGAGAGATAAGATGATTTATATCTATGCCCTGTAAATTCTCTGCAAATATTGCCCTTCAAAGCAGAATACACTAATGTTTGCACATTTGGATAAATAATATCCTATTAGTAGATATTAGTACCTGGTTGACCGAGCTTTGCTCGTTTTTTTTTTTATTATATTTAGGCAGATACAAATTACGTTCTGATGAAATATCACTAAGTACATAGTATAAAACTTATAAAAATATTACATTAAAAAAAAAATACGAGTAAGTAACCATCAGGATTCGAACCGGGATCTCCCGGTACCGAGGGCGGTCCTCTGCCGCTTGAGCTATTCAGCCGGTGAGTCTAATGACAAAATTTGCTATCGTATTCAAATGATATTATAGAAGTTTTTCATTGCCTGAAAAAGTACATAAAATGTCATTTTTTAACTATACAATCTAGCTAGATCAATTATATATATACAAGAATTACTCGTAAGGTATAAGATAAATGAAAACTTTGGATGTTTGTCGATCAATCAAGTCAGAACAGCTGTTCGGATCGAATTGATATTTAGTACACAGTTAGATTAATTATAGTCTGGAATAGTACATAGGTTATTCTAGATTAGACATAGGTATTTTATCTAGTGACGGGAAAAGGAACTGCGCGGGTAAAACCACAAGTTGCTGCTAGTTAATTATATATATGTAGGTACCTACACGTTATAAATGTTGTGTGTAATGCTAGCTGCCATTAATATACAACACAATACATTAGATTAAATGAAATATTTGTCGCACGAAAACAAATCTACCGACATGTGAGTAGGCTCAAGCTTTGGAATAGCGTCTATAACGCCAATACATAGATACCTCTACGGGGTTGTATCGCCAGAGTTTCATCCGCCCCATATTGCGAATCTCATCTATAATTTAAAGACCTATGTCTCTCGACTCCCGTTTCTTGGTTTGTATCGACCTTGTAAGGCCGGGTCATATTCCACCAACGTACATACTGAACCACGGGTTCTGAGATTACGTTATTTCCAGCAACCAACAAAGGCCAACTCCAATTTTTTTCCTTACCCGGTTTAAAAAGGGAAACCAGATTTTTGATCCAGATTACTTACTTTTACGCCGCGACAATAAAAAAGGACGCGAAATAAAAAAAAACAGGTGGCTACACATTCAAGACTATGCCCAGGAGAGTCGTAAGGGCATGTCCCTTCCACAAGCAAACCTTTTTCTCGGCGGATGTTTCGAATAATGTTTATGTTATGTAGTTATGCGAACATATAGAGGGTTCTCTGAATATTAGGCGCTTTTATGATATCGATGTTTTGATAGGCTTTTTGCATATCAACGATAGTGGCTGATTTGGGATTTAGTGCCTCGCGAAATCTTCGTTGCGGAAGTATATATTATTGATAATAAGTTTTGGTCATAAAATGTGTTAGATAAAAAATAAAATGTCTATTAAATTTATCCTACATCGTATAATTTAACAAAAAAACATTTTTTTTCTATCTCAATATTATTAAAATTGTCTATGACACTGAGTGGGATTGCAAATGCCTAATAAAAGTGCGTTCCAAACATATCTTATTTTATTATTTTTCTAAAGTCACTTAGGTAATAAAATAACATATTTGGTATGCTTGAGGATCGAGTTTTACGTGGTATCAATTTATTGCACCAGACTCATCTAAAAAATGGCTTTATAAATTCAAGTTATAGTGACAATAATGGTAAAGAGAAATGATTATTAAAGGTTCCTTTGAGTACACCCTGAGCGAAAGGGTCACGATAAACTCACCAATATGAACTTTTATCTACTATGGCATCAACACAAAAATTGCAAAAAAATAGCTAGATATCTGTTACCATAACCGTCAATTTATAATCTAACGGACGTCGTAATATTATACAGTGACCTAACTTAGCCTTACGGAGGTATAATAATCTTACGCATTTACAGAAAACCACCCGCATATATATCAATATATTTATATTTAAAAAGTAAACCAAAAATTATATATATATTTATTAAAACATGGCGGGCTTACTAAGAGTTTTATATAGAAGTTTTATCAACAATGCACTGTGTATGAATTTCAGAAATGTTGTTTAATATGTTAAAACTGTATGAATGCATGCATTAATGCTAGGTATAAACCGACAGTATTTTTCAATTTTATGGTGACGTATCTATTTGAACTCATTCGACTGATGACACAACGCGTCGTCGGGCAAGCATTTTGAAATAGTAGGTAATGTCAAAAACCTAAGACTGTATTCCTGTTTCTGAGCCTAACATTATAACTTAGTAGGTAAATTAATTGTTGTGCACTATTTAGAATCTGATATATCTGATAGAGAAACACAACTTGACCTTATTTATTACTTGAATATGTGAATAAACAAAATTACTGTTGATGTTAAAATCTCTAAACGTTAGGCACTCAATATTTATGACAAGTTACTCGTTTTATGTGTCCATTCATAATGTAACAGTTTTGTTTGTGTTATTTTTGCCTTTGTGTCTCGGCTGACCTATCCAGAAATTCTTTCATGTCGGCAGTGAGTGTACACTCCTCGACCCATATACCGAGATGTCTCCCACGATTCTAGCTATCTGTTTCTGATGCAAATACGTAGTGTGCTTAGTCGACAGAATAGGTCATGATTTATGCGGCTCATATTTGAGATGTTTCTACTGGAAATGACGTTATAAAGTTCTTATTTTGAACGCATTTTTTGATTGTCATTGTTTCTTTAAAAGCTGTTATACATATACACACCGTTATTTTTTTCAATAGCTTAATTTTAACAGCTTTATTCTACTGCCGTTACTGAAAATAACAAGCTCAAAAACAATCGAAAATCTGATCTAAACAAATTTCACGGTAATTATGCAATTTATGGTCAGTGTCATCATTTACTCATGAGTTTACGTGTATATTGTAGTATACGTATAAGTGTTACCTGTAAATGTAAATACACTGTCAAGGTCAGGCAATCGGCCAACCGTGGCGGTACCCGCCTACCCTCAAATTTTATAATCACTTGCATTTCTGCAGTTACGTGTCGATCGCAGTCAAGTCCAGTCGATGATAGTTGAGTGCGGTAAAAATACTAGTAAACGTTATAGGTATAGTGATTAAATTTTTTGGGAGTGAAATAAAACGCCTTGTTTATTTTAGTGAATCGGACACTGCACAATTCTTAAAATGAAGTAAGGTGCCAGAGCAGTAAGCCTGGTTTAAAGGGCGTGTGTGTGTATGTGTGTATCAATCATGGCGGTGGAAATTATTTTACACAAATACTACTTAGTAACTTGTAAATTTCAACTATACCTCATTCCAATTCTCTGTGAATAAAAGGTAAACAAATCGATGTCACTCAAAATATGACAGACCAGCATTTCTCAACCATTGTTTTACAAGATAGTTTGTAGTACCTTTCATTGCTTGCCCTTTTAAATTTTCGCCGCATAAAAAGGCTAAATATATATGTATGCATATCATAAACACCCAAATAAATGTTCCCACTGCTGCTGGGACTTGGAACAATCAACACATTGCCGCTGTAAAAAATCGTCAGGCACAAGAATCTGCAATTGCTGAACATTTGATTGATGCTAAAACTGGTCATTGGATCGAGATCCACGACCCGAAGGTTCTATCTACCGAATGTCATTACTACGCAAGAATGGTTCGGGAAGCATTGGAAAATAAAAAACATAGGTATATATTTCAACTACGACGCGATGACCACGATGTCAATAACCGAAAACTAACCAGTTTACGGTTATCGGCGTCGCGAAATCCTCTAATAAATAAATGTGTGCATAGCGCACTTAGTTTGGAGAAACCTGGTGATATGGTTAGTCTTGTGTGTAGTGTTAGTCACCGTGCAATTTTTGAAGCCCAAATGAGGGTAGATGGAGATTTCCTCTCATTTCATAATGAGAATATGGCGGGCATACGTACATTTATTTCCCCCACGTAAAAAAAGGAAAGGCAAAGCATTTGAGTTCGGAGAAGAATGTAACACTAGAAGAAAAGTAATTTAGATGTTTCCTTATGTGAAAACGTTCCTTTTATTTTTAACAATAATTAAATAAGACTGGCCTCGTGGCTTAGTTGGTAGTAGCTCTACCTGCGAAGCCGAGGGTCGTGGGTTCGATTCCCACCCAGTGCAAATATTTGTGTGATGAATTCAAATGTTTGCACTGTGTCTGGGTGTTTCTATGTATAATAAAAATGTATTTCAAACTATATAAGTATTATATCAGCTATCTGGCCGCAATCACACAAGCTTTGCTTAGTTTGGGGTCAGATGGTATTGTGTGTAAATTGTCCACCAGTATTTATTTATAAAAAAAATATCTCGTTCGAATTGTCCTCGTACTACCCAAAACTGATCATTACACTATGACGTAATATTCTGTAAACACATACAAAAGTTTCGATCAAAATAACACAAAATGTATGTCATTTTAGAGTGAAAACTATACATGCTTTTGATAGTAAACAGCGTAATGTGGAACACGTATTTAGAGGTTTGCGATTTTCTCTCAACTCGTTACGACACAAGAAACCTTTTTCTCTGAGTTCTTTAGTCATACTCTTACTCTTTTATTGATAACGAGTAGTTGCATGTCATATTCAAGGTATTCAAATATTACCAATACAAGTCAATAATTTTAAAAAAAGTAGACGTCAATTTAAAATCCCATTACAATAAAAATCAAATAATACATTATATTAAAATCAAATTACATTATAATTAAAAATTCTAAATTAATGACAAAAATAAATAGAGTAAAATTAATCCATACTGGAATATAATGGAAATGGGCATTTTCACAATATGGGCATGATGGGCAATATGGGTATGTTAGAAAAATAGGCGCGTACTTAATAAGAATAATTTGATGAAAAGAAGTATAAATGTCTTGAATGCAACATTGAGAGTTTGAGAAACACAGATCAAATTGCTAGTACTTAAAATCATATTTCTATCATCCTACCATTACTTTATATAACTTTTAAAATAAGATAGTATAGAATTATTTGATCAATACAAATCGAAGTATATGGTATTTAAGATCGCAATAAAGTCGAATTCTATTTGTGAAAAATATTTTAAGGCTATTTCATAAAAATACTAAGATTAAACGATGTTTATGTTATGGTATCACCTTTGTTTTGGTTTGTTTTGGTTTTCTACACAGCTTATTGGAATGCACTATAGTCACAAATTCTGTAATATTGCTAATGCAAAACAAAATAACCGTGTATTTGTCTCTTAATGTTCATACACATTCGATTTTTGATATCCCATTAAATTAAAAAAAAAACTAAATGTAGACCATTTATTACTCACTAGCAGCGCCTCGCGGTGTTACCCGCGTAGTTCCCGTTCCCGTTGTTCCCGTTGTTTTTACGGGATAAAAAGTAGCATTATGTGCTCTTCCAGACTATAATCTATCGTTGCTCTAAATTTCAGCCCGATCCGTTCATAAGTTAGGACGTGATTGAGCAACAAACATCTGTACATTTGTAGTATTAGTAGGAAGGATTGGTTTGTTTTAATAACAAATAAACATTCACATTAATACGACAAGTCTTCTCGTGACCACGGCAGTTTTAACGCTGCCGACACGTTGAGTTATTTGAAAATAATTTAGATAGTGATTACACCCTATGTTGTGTGTACGAAATGAATATTTAGACAAAAAGAAATCAAACATATTCTGGAGAATATTTTTGAATAGCAATCATACAATATGACGATATCCGAGCGAAGCCTGAACGGGTCACTTGTATACTAATAATTGGGGAAGTTTGTATGTATCTATGTATGCATGGATAAAAGTATAATAATTTTATTGTGTTGGTAACTTTTCAACAAAAGTAAACTAGGTACTGCAAAAACAACTAAATAGATCGGAATGATATTTCGATATACAGAGGCTGAAATAGCACAGCCTACTTTTTAATGCGGAGAAAATAATGAGGACGGAAACTGAGCGCAGCGGCTACTATTGATTTTTTTTATAAACAAGAAAATGTATTAGTATGTATGGATGTCTTACGCAAAAACGACTCAAGAAATCTGGGTGAAGTTCGGTAGATAGTTTGAAGAAACACATGGGCCGACACATACTTCTGAGGAAATAACGATTTCGGGATCCACGGGGTGAAATCTCGGGGCAACAGTCTAAAAATAAGATATTGTATCGGGGCAAATAAAAAAGTATAATTTTCTTCAGTTGCCACGAAGATAATTCGAGCTCTCGACCTGCGCCTACTTAAGGAACTGGAGCGTCTCCAAAATTTGAACATTCATTATTTTTCTCTCGTTTCTTTGAGTGCGGTTACAGCACCAGGTCAAGCAGTTTTCAATGCTCTTATTCGAAAAATTCTTCAGTTACATGAGCATTTCACTTTTCAAAAGACTTATTGAAATTAATTAATTTAATTCTATACATTTTATTCGCATTGTAGGCTACGTAGGTTCGTAATATCTGTAGATAGATGTAAGAACAGAATGCCGAGAATGAGCTATTAAAATTATAAAAAAATTGAGAAAAAGCAATTTTGTCAAATGCAAACGAACTCTTAAAAATAATCATAACACATAACTCATCGAAATAATAACACATTGTGTTAAACTTCCCCACAAATACACACAACACTCATACGTCATACGGGTGTATGCACGCATGCACAAAATATGTACATTACACACTCACGCTCTTGCGCGATCAACGGTGGCACACGGGTTGGATAGGATTATCTTTTACTTTACCGTCTGCCTTGGTAGTGCATCAATCTATTAATCTATCAATCAACGTGTCAATCAAAATTAAACGTGAGGTATGTTTGACCCATAACAGTTGCTGTCGTCGACCCCTCAGCGCTATTTTAATAACGTAACATGCAAAACTCATATCTCCTTCCGTTTCATCAAACGGCGAGTAGGTATCGTAATATCTAGGTCACAAAGATATTATCAAGTGTTACTTCCCCCGATCACAAACGACGTAGCTTCTGGTTATAACTTTATACCAGCCATCGCTGAAAACAGCTGAATTTTTGATACGTCCGTTGAATATTTTAGCTTTTTAAATTGTCGTTCAACAAATGCGTCAAAATGATCTGTCAAAACTTATTTGAATGAGTTTGTGAATTTGTTCAGATTACATTTTTACCGGGTAACCAATTTCGGGGAATCTGTGAATGAATAAACCAATATTTTATTATTCGTGTTTCCATTTCTGTGTCGAGGTATAAAAGGTTTTTGTTAAACCATTTTATTAGTGGAGTCCGCATAGGGAAGTGCTACATATATTAGTTCTCAGTTAATCTGCCACCAAACAGTAAAATGTTTACATTTCTGCGTTCCGATTTGGAGAGCAATTTTTTCCCACATATGAAAAAAAAATTACAAATAGAAGTTTGTTAAAAGTAGGACAAATGGGGTGATAATGACGAGCTTAATGCAGTACTAGGCAATGATTTGAATTATTTATTAATATTCAATTTATGCGTGGCACTGTGCTGTTATAAGCAGACGTGTTACTTGTTATCAGGTGCATGTCTTACTCGACTCGTTACTCTACACCATACAAATAAGTTCAAGAAAAAAAATGACATTAACAAAATCACAAACTTTCCCTTTCATGCACTAAATTAGCTATATCTGAGCTAGCTCTGACTTCCATAGTATTTAAATGCTTTGCTTAGTTTGGGTCTAATACTATCAATTCAATGGTTTGGGGGTAAATAGTGTTGTGTGCAAAAATGTTATGCAACACTAGTACTAGTATTATTAGTCATGGAATTTTATGCGATACTTACTTTAATTAGTGGTCCCCAAGTAGTCGAAATTCGACCAGAAAGCAACCACCAACACAACCTGAGCAACGATCATATATGTCCACAATTTGACCACATACTTATACAATAAACAAAAAAGTACGTGTACGCCTGTGTGTCAAATACACGGTAGTGTGTGTTCTGTTGTTTTTTATTGTTTACAATAATTTAATAGTTAAACAACCAAAAACCACGTTTGTACAAATAGGCTAGTCAACAAGTTCAAAAACGTGCAAAATAGACAGCTAATAATAAAGCTCCTAGAAACATGTGTGATACCTCATTCGATTCGGAATGACGTCTAAATGCCTTTATGTTGGAAATTTCCTTCACTCCCAGGATCTTTTTTCAAAATATGAAATTATTAAGGAATAACTAAATACCTTCATTTTGTAGTCTTATTTTGATAATAACTATAGCATTTTTTATGTGTTAAAAAACCCTTAAAAACATTTTTTTAGACGTCATTCCGAATCGAATGAGGTATCACACATATTTCTAGGAGCTTTATGTCTATTTTGCACGTTTTTGAACTTGTTGACTAGACTAAAAAGATTCACCTTAAAAGTAAAAACTTTTTAGTTGGAAGCTTGTTTTAAATCTATCGATTACGTTTCGTTACCTATGTAGTAGTATCAGTCAGTATGCTGCTAATATATTACAGTACGTGAAAATGAAATGTAAACACAATTATTAATCCTGATGATCGTGGTGAGGATGAATGGTTAGTGGGGCACAAACTGTACAAATCATTGCATTGTCATCGGTCCTTGATAAGTGTGCAGTTTCAAATCAATCCGTTGATTAGAAAGTGGTGAAAATCACATGCCAAGATTCCGTTACATAGATTCATGGATGCATACATAACAAGTTAATAATAGAAGCGTTTTAAAAATAGCATTCTGCACTCCTTCTCAATTGAAACTAAAAGTCCTCCGTCTGTCCGTTAGTCGCGCAATTTTTAAACAAAGTTTTTGTTTCACGTTTTAATATTTATAGAGATTTTTTCTTGAAAAACTGGTGGTGTGTTTTCCCTTTGATACTTGTTTTGTGTTACTTTATGTTCCATTAAAAGTATAATAGTCATTGTTCGAGTTAATGCGAGCGTCGAGAGGTACAATTATGTTCAAAACAAGGCTAATTAACTGAAAGCTGAAACCTATTCGCCTAAAACGTTTTCCATGTCAGGATACATTTCTAGGTACTATTATTATATAGTATTATTCTGAACGTTGGAACTGGTACGCTGTGTATTAAAAAGCAGGCAACGTTTCTTTTATTCTATTTTATTTATTTTGAAAACTGACCGCGTAGAATAAAAAAAAAAGGATTATTTCTTAACTCTTCACGTGCTTTACGCAACGCATAGTTGCGTAAGCAAAGCTCTCTATTGGAAGCCGGATTGTGACATGTATACGTCTTAACACGCTATAATGTTGGTACTAGTCTGTTCGGAATTTCAATTACGCAAAATTTACCGCTAATACAATAGAAATAAAGCTTAATTTGGCATAAAAAAATAAAATACGGATGCTACTCCGCCATTTCTGTGTCGCAATCGTCCGACGCCATTTTACCCCACGACAAAGAACATTTTTTTTACCCAGAAAATGTGAAAACGGTTTGTAATTTATTGTAATCTACTAAAAAAGCTATGGCGAACGTGATAAAGTTAATATTATTTGTGTGTTGTGACATTCTTTTATTAGTGAAAAAGCGTAATAACATTGCTGTGAAATCCAAAACTTTTTTACAACGGGCGTAAAATGTAAACTTTGCATTTCGTGACAGGATTAATTAATGTAGTAAATACCTAGAAGTTAAAATAATAGTAAACTACACTTCAAGGGCTTTCTGGTGACATATAAATTTAGGTATATTATTGTGAATATATAATAAGATAAGAATATGTGATAATATTCTAGCCGTATGGATGTATGTAGGTATGTCTGTTATGAATGTGTCTGATAAAGATGAAATGCTTTTTATTTGTTATTTTTTTACTTTTTAGTATAGTGATAGGACGAGGAGGACGTGTGCGTGATTAAATAAAATAATTAAATATTGGTAAACAATTCACACACAACACCACCTGACCCCAGACTATGCAAATCTTCTAATATGGCGTCCAAAAAAGTGGTATAATACTTATATAGTTGTAAACACATACTTATTATACATTAAAAACACATTATTGGCATTGCTCATAAAAACATAGTATCACGGTCTTATTGGAACATGAAGCATCCAAAACATTTTCTAGCACTACCCTGCGCTCGTTGCCCAAAAATATAACATGATTTATCTCTAAGCCAATTGATTGTAATTTCTATTTATTCAGCATAACTTGAAAACGTTTGGTAATGCTCCTTAGAACAGTAACTTTAAACATTACCGTAGGCGTTAAATCCGGTAGATCTGATTTTTTGCAGACTTGTTTATGATGTTGGCCTAATGATTGTCCCAAGTTTGTGACCTCGAGCGACGAACGCAACTTTGTCAAAAATCGAAAAAACCGCGAAATAATCGTTTATTTTTCAAATTTTGGCGATTGTAACCCTAAACGACTAGTTTTTGTAAAAACTTTCTTATGGCGTTTATAAAGTAGATTAAATTTGCTACAATATGATACTAGAATTGTCTCTGTACTCCCAATAGTTTCTGAGAATAAGTCTTTCAAAGTTTATAATTTTTTTCGTACTTCGCAATTTTTAGTAATATTTTAACTCCTACTTGACCACTTTGTGGCACAGTTACGGCGGTTTTTAACCCCGATCAAAAAAAGAGGTGTTATAAATTTGACGTCGAAGTCTGTATGTCTATCAGACAGACACACATACAGGTTTGTCTCTATGTGTATCTGCCTGTGTGTGTATCTGTCTATGGCACCGTAAAGCTCAAACGGATGGGCTGATTTCGATGCGGTTTTTTTAATTTGAAGATACATTTTTGTGTTGATGTTTTGAGCTATTTTTGGTTAATATCGATTCAAGATGGCCGCCTCCACCAAATGGCAGACCAAATATTTCATCACAATCTACGTCAATATGGGTATCAAATGAAAGGGCTTGACTAGTAGAATACTATACAGTATAACAAGTTTCAAATCACAAAATGGCGAACTCCATAATTTTTTTTTCACTAATGCCTTAATATGGGTGTCAAATGAAAGAGCTTGACTAGTAGACTATACTATATATACTATAATCAGTTTAAATATAAATATACTTTATTTTGTCAATCTTGTTTCTGTCTTTGTAGTGTTTTCTTATTTGTTGTTTTTTAGTCGTTTTTTTTAAATTATTTTGTACTTTTTATTGGTCCATTCGTCAGTCTCCCATGAACGAAAGCATGTAGTTTTATTACCTTTGTAAATATAGCAAAAACTGATTCGTAAGTACATTTAAACCTAAGTTGCTAAGTTGTAAAAGGATATCATACTTTAATGGTTACTAAATAAATGTTGTTTTGAATCGATTTCAGGACAGACCATTGCACTTGCCACCTATTTGGATCTCATTGTCTTAGTCTAAATACCTAGGTCATGATAAACAATTCATGATATTGAACTTGGCTCTCATGATTCGTTTATGTTTTTGAAGGGATTATTTTTAACGTAAGCAGTTCAATATCTGAAGTGAGTTTTGGTCGTGCGGTTGATACTATAACTTTTCAGGGTCTAGTGAACCAACCGCTAGACCCGAGAGTGATCTGGCTAAAAGCCACTTGACTTTCGCGAAAAGATGGCTGTTTTAATAAACAACCGCCGGCCGGGTCTAAAATTATACTATGCATTACAATTTATGCACTGTCATCGCCTAGATTCACTTACCTACTATCACTCAAACTTAGTGGAAACATATTTATGTTGCTCGATCTTTCCTTTACCAGTTGACCACACAAAACATCAAATTCAGTAGTACCTACGTACAAGGCATGACATTTACACCAATGCCTGGATCGGTTGCTAGTGAAACCATACTGATCAAACTCTTGAGAAATTGAATCACTTACGTCAATTATAATTTTCTTTCGGGTTTTGTTTAAGACGTTATGATTGTCCATATATAATGTCCATATTTGTAATGCTCTTTAAATTTCCTTTATTTTGATACCCTACTAGATATGCTAGATAAAAATATTTATTTCAACTAATAAGTACTTACAATTTTGCGTAAAAAAATGGGCTATGTTATTTTTTTATTTGCTACCTATCTAAGGACACTACATACAAATCTAACGATATCTGAATCGTCAAAATCCATCCAGCCGTCTGGAAGATTTTTTTTAAAAATAAAGAGTGACGAGACGAGCAGGAAATATGCCTGATGGTAAGCAACATGCCTGCCACATAACAGCACAGTGACACGCAGCTATTGGAACATGAAGAGCCCAAATCATTACCTAGCACCGCACTGCACTCGTCACCCAGAGATCTAAGTTGTTATATCTCTAAGCCCTGTAATTTCTCTGGAAACATTGCCCTTCAGACCGGAACACAGTAATGTTTGCACATTACTGCTTGGCGGTAGAATAAATATACTATCTTCTATGTAAGATACGTGGGCATAAAGAAATTTACAAACATACAAGATACGCGCAAAAAACAGAACCCTTCCTGCAATTATAAAACAAAATATATTACAAAAAATTGTTTTAAATTTGAGAAAGAAGAAGGAAGTCGCTCGGGAATTTGATTGGCGTGTATAAAAATAAATATTTCTGGAACTCTGTGTGTTTAACGTGTCGTTGTAAACTGAAATAAGTATTGTAGGTATGTATATGTATTGGCTGACCGGCTGACGTAGTCATGATTCTAGGTAAATTTAGGTTTAGATTCGTTTTAAATATTTAACACAATAGAGGATCCGTGAGTGAGGTCTTTTGTTTGACATTATGCCATGAGATGAATAGACTTACTACATGTTGTCAAAAAATATTTTCATACTTAAATACTTAGTAGATCCTGTGGCAAATTAATAGGGGGGATAGTCTATAATCATAGTCATTTCTTAGCTAACGTGATGCCAGAGGATCGCTCTGTAAAATCCTATTATTATCTTCTTCTTCTCATAATATAAAATTCTCGTGTCAGTGTTAGTTACCTTACTCCTCCGAAACGGCTTTACTGATTTTTACCAAATTTTATACGCATATTCAGTAGGTCCGAGAATCGGCTACTATCTATTTTTCATACCCCTAAGTGATAAGGGTAGTTCACCCCTAAATTATTTTTAAATTTTTGGACAATTTTTTTTGTTTTTATTTTTTTATAATTTGGAAAAATACATACAACCCGAAATTTTTACCCTTTTATCACCAACCCCTATTTTTTAATAGCCATTTTGGTAACTTAATCATTTGAAAGTGAACTCCTCCTAAAGGGCGGGACCGATTTGAATGATTTTTTTGTGTGTGTACAAGTGGATTCGAGGATGGTTTAGATTCACAAATAAGCCTGGCAAATGGCGCTGCAGACAGTGTCTAGGTTATGATCCGAGCAAAGCCAGAACGGGCCGCTAGTGTTTCATATAAATGAATACCTTAGTACTATTTTTGTGTAGGTAGGCCTACACAAAAATGGTACTAAGACATTATGTTGAAAAATATAATTCAGAAAGATTCAAATTGGAAAACAACAATAAGTTGTATATCTAAAATTCAGTTAATCATGGATTTTTCGGGCTATGAAGACTGATCTTCTGACGGATTCGCAAAATTATATGAGGTAGCAAATCTTACATAGAAGATAGTATATTTATTTCTTACGATACGTGTGACTTCAGTAGTCGATTATTGCATGACGTGAAGTTAGCTAAACGTTGCTAAACGTCCATGCACGGTGTAAAAAAAGAACTATTTAAGTCATAGAAAAGCGTGCGTAAAGTGCGGGTTTAGGTCACACTGTGCTATAATAAACATTCAAGTGTAATTTAGTTAATAAACGGGGCCAGCATTTTGGGCACGATTCCCACTGGCACTGGTCTTCTAGATTAAGTTCCTGTACATTTTGTAAATAAATATATTTGTATATATAAAAAAAAAAAAAAAAAAAAAAAAAAAAGTCTAAGCAATATGTAAATCAATTGAATTTCTACTTCACCGCCATTTCGCTTGATTTTAAACGACAATGCATTCTACGATGGAGCGTGTTTTCCTAAAAGGAACCGAATCGGTTCTAGAAGACTGACGACCGGTTGCCTTGAAGATATTAAGATTGTATTAGAAGGTAAATAAATTATCCTCGACATGCCCGTTTTTACTCCTTTGGTTCAGTTAATTATGGTTTATGTACTTGAGTATGTACTACCGCTTATTGGAACAGCTGCTTTAATGAAATTATTATAAAACCTATATTTAGTTCGGCCTAATGGCATACTTCACGAAACCCAACTACTTGGTGGGCGACCTTTGACCTTGGCTTAGGATTGATACTAACTAAAGGACAATTATCAGGTCAGATTCGATCGTGTAGACGATAAATTATTGTACTTAATATCCATAACTAGCTGCTCCCCATAGAGTAATTAAGTCGTGGCTTACCAGGTTTACACGTTAATTTATTTTTGCCAATTACGATTAAAACGTAATTTTTTTTTAATTTTGGTTTTCCTATTAATTTATATCCAATCAAAAGCATAAAGTAAGGTTAAATGGATTTAATCTTGGTGTCTTCAAGTCACTAGTTAATCGGTTTCTTACAAGAATATAACCTATACCTTTTTTTTTTTTTTTTTTTTTAATTAAAGAGTGACGAGACGAGCAGGACATATCCCTGATGGTAAGCAACATGCCTGCCACATAACAACACAGTGACACGCAGCTATTGGAACATGAAGAGCCCAAATCATTACCTAGCACCGCACTGCGCTCGTCACCCAGAGATCTGAGTTGTTATATCTCTAAACCCTGTAATTTCTCTGAAAACATTGCCCTTCAGACCGGAACACAGTAATGTTTGCACATTACTGCTTGGCGGTAGAATAATTGACAAAGGTGTGGTACTTCCCCAGGCGGACTCTGCTAAGAGTCCTACCACTACAAAATAGGTATAGGACCTATAGGTATAGGTTTCTAACGACGAATTTGATACCGCGTTTTAGTCTTGTAGCGGCGCCGTCTAGCCTGCTTAGGACGGACTAATCGAACAAGAAACGGTAAAAATCAAGTTTGTTGTATGGGAGCCCCCCTGGAATATTCATTTTATTTTATTTTTAGTATTTATTGTTATCATCTGTGAAAATTTCAACTGTCAACAGCAGAATTAGTGATAAAAAGGAGATAAATGAAGATTAAAGGCTTTCACAGGTCCAAAATTTATTACAGCACAATTGTGAGCAATTCTCGTTGTATAATTGAACCGTAAGTGCGCAATGGTAAGATTATACGCAGCTTTGACTGCCGTTTTACGAGCCCCTTGAATATTTCATTGGCAGAATACAGCCGAAATATATACCTCGAGGTGGAAAGATAAAAACTCCGAACATTTACTAGGTACGGCTTACATACTCTCACTTTATGAAATATTTTGAATGCACTTTCATGAACACGATAAATCTCTTAGGCGATTACGTTTCCGTTCTACGGAAACAATTGTCAGACACAATGTTAAAGGGAATGGCGATAAAAGTGAAAACTTGTAATCTAGAATTGTAGTATTAAACAGCAGTAATGTTGCACTACACGTTATGAAAGCCTGGCTGAAAATATTATTTATACAATTATATTCCATTTAATTCAATTAGGTAAAACATGTAACTTACAGACACTTGAACCACAGATTAGAAAATAGTTATATGGCCGTGGTGGTGCGGAGTGTGGATATTAACACCAAACAGCTGAATCTTCTGATATAAATTTTATTTGGTTAAAACTCCTCACACACTGTCGTCCAATATTTAATTTTAATATAATATAATATGTAGTATACAAAGGTGCAATACAAAAGCGTGAGTGGCGCCGCACAGTACTCCGCGATATAAGGTATAAAAGACGTAATCAACTATAGACGGTTTGCATCGTACTGGCGTAGCGCGTGCGAGGCTCGCCGGCCGCGGCAGGTTAGTGCCGTAGAAACTAGCGCGTAAGCTGTGTCGCGCCCGAGCCCGGCCGCTATTGAAATCAGAACAAAAGGCTCGGCGCGAGCGCTTGTTTCCAATGACTCCGTTGCATTGGTAATAGATAAATACGATTATTTAAACGGCAATTTGATTAGAATAAATAATATAAGTATTTATAAAGTAAATAGATATTCTTGGAGTGTTTATGTCATAGATTGTTGTTAAATTATGGGAGTTATTTATATGTATTTATAAATAAATATTTATTTATATAGGATTGCTAAATAAATATAATATTGAATTTAAATTAGTTATATTATATTTATGTGTGAAATATATGTGTGTATAAATGTATATTTGTATGTATGTAGGTATGTAATATTGTATGAATGCCCACATCACTCCCCTCCAGACCGTTAGTGCGGTCGATAGTAGTTGGGAAATCGTACTACGCGTCCAGAACGAGTCTTTTTTACGGTCTGGTCCGGGACCGGGACTGGTATAACAGTCGGGACTGGGACTAATGGCCCAGTTGGGACTGGTGCTGACTGCGGGACTGTGACATTTTGTTGTCTTATTAGCCTGGGGTCAGGTTGGTCCGGGGTAGTGAGGGTAGAACCGGGTGTAAGGGTTGCGTCTGTCAGAATATAGGCTGGTTTCAGCCTATCGATTGAGACAGTGACAATCTTTCCTTTTACCCGTATTTTAAAAACTTTGTCGCTCCGCTCGAGCACTTCGTGAGGGCCGGTAAAGGGAGGTTTTAGTGCACCTCGCACTGTATCGTCCCGTAAAAAGACATGACTCGAGCTACTTAAGTCTTTGAAAATGAAGATCTTGTTTTTGGTGTGTCGTGAAGCTGGTCTAGGTTGCAGCTTGTTGACGAAATGGTGTAAGCGAGTCGTAAAGTCTGAAATGTCAGTACTGCCAGAGGGAGTTGGTTGCAGAAACTCTGATGGTAGACGTAATGGCTCGCCATAGACCAGTTCTGCTGAGGAAGCCTGTAGTTCTTCTTTGAACGCGCTTCTTATGCCTAAAAGTACTAAAGGCAACGTATCGACCCAGTTACTGTCGGCGTGACACATTATTGCTGCTTTCAGTTGACGGTGAAAGCGCTCCACTAAACCGTTACACGCTGGATGGTACGCTGTTGTTCTGCGATGTTTGAATCCAGCCATTTTTCCGAGATACTGGAACAGGGCTGATTCGAACTGAGCCCCACGGTCGGTCACGATATCGGTTGGTGATCCAAATCTGGATATCCATGACATCAACGCCTTACCGACAGTCTCAGCTGTCATGTCTGGCATCGGCGTTACCTCCGGCCAGCGCGTAAATCGGTCTACTGCAGTAAGGCAGTATTTCTGGCCTTGGGATACTGGTAAAGGTCCGATAATGTCTATGTGGACGTAAGCAAATCGAGCTCGTGGTAAATCGAAAGTGCCTAAAGGAGATGTTACATGTCGACTTACTTTAGCTCGTTGACAAGCTAGGCATGTTCGTGACCATTGATGACAGTCTTTGCGCGCTCCAGGCCAAATTAAACGTTCGGCTACTAATTTAGCGCTGGCTTTTGCGCCTGGATGGCTTAGATTGTGGAGGCTGTCGAAGACTTGTTTTCGAAACGATTTAGTCACAAATGGTCTTGGTGAATTGAGACTTACGTCACAGTAGACTTCAACACGGCTGTGGGGCAATTTCAACTTTTCCAGGCGAAGAGAGGATTCGCCTTTCAGAAGCTGTGCCATTTCGGTGTCAGAAGCTTGTGATGCAGCCAGCAAGTCCCAGTCAATTGGCATCTGCAGTTCCTCGATCCTCGAAAGCGTATCGGCAACGACGTTGTCACTGCCAGATATGTGTCGGATGTCGGTAGTGAACTGTGAGATGTAATCGAGATGTCGAAATTGACGAGGAGAACAGTTCGCTTTTCTCTCGCTAAAAGCAAAACTGAGGGGCTTGTGGTCTGTATACACCACGAAGTGTCGAGCTTCTACCATGTGACGAAAGTATCTAATACTTTCGTATATGGCTAAAAGTTCACGGTCGTATGGCGAATACTTGCTCTGAGCAGAATTTAGCTTGCGAGAAAAGAATGCAAGTGGTTGCCAAACGCCGTCAACTAGTTGTTGTAAGACAGAACCCATGGCAAAGTCCGACGCATCAGTGACCAAGGCAAGTTTTGCCTGACAGTCTGGATGTGCCAGTAGTGCAGCATTTGCGAGGTTCTCCTTACACTGGTCGAAGGCTATAAGAGTGTCTCCAGATAGGTGAACTGGGTGAGACGCTTTCACTGAGCCGGTTAGCAGTGTAGTTAGAGGGGCTTGGATTTTTGCGGCGTTTGGTAAAAAACGCCGGTAAAAATTTAGCATACCTAAGAAACGTCTCAGTTCTTTCACAGTCTTTGGAGGGGGGAAATTTCTTATAGCTTCGACCTTCGTTTCCAAGGGTTTCGTGCCAGTGGTTGATATGCGATACCCTAGGAATGATATCTCACTAACTCCGAAGATACACTTCGATGTGTTTAGTAAGATACCATATTTTTTCATGCGTGTGAAGAGTTCCAGAAGATGGGCCTCATGTTCTTCCTCTGTTCTAGAAAATACCAGAAAATCATCTAGATAACAGAAGCAGAAGTCTAGGCCTCTGGTTAACTCATCCACAAATCGCTGAAAAGTTTGTCCAGCATTTCTCAACCCGAAGGTCATGAAGGGAAATTCATAGAGACCAAATGGGGTAGAGATGGCGGTCTTGGGGATGTCCTCTTCGCACACAGGAATCTGATTATAGGCCTTTACGAGGTCTATTGTAGAGAATACTCTACAACCAGAAATACTATGCGCGAAGTCATGGATGTGTCGGATGGGATAACGGTCGGGGATAGTGCGGGCGTTAAGTAGTCTGTAGTCGCCGCAAGGTCTCCAGCCGTTATCTTTTTTAGGTGCCAGATGTAATGGCGAAGCCCACGGGCTTTGAGATGGTCGTGCTGTTCCGTTACTTAACATGAGTTCGAATTCCCGCCTAGCTATCTTGAGTTTATCTGGAGCTAGTCGGCGGGGAGTACATGATACAGGTGGGCCTGGTGTCGTTCTAATGTGGTGTTTAGTATTATGCAACGGGGTCATTGGTGTGCCGGAAGGGCGGGTAATTTCTGGGAAATCATTTAAGATCGCGTGGTACTTTGAGTCACCTGACCAAGTTTTGACAGAACAAACATTAGTGTGAGCCTTAGTTGCTACAGAAGTTAACGTCGTAGTATTGTCGATGAGTCGTTGATTTCGACAATCTACCATTAAGTTGAAGTGGCTCAAGAAATCTACACCAATGATTGCTTTAGTAACGTCAGCAACAGTAAAACGCCAGTTAAAATCGCGCCTTAAGCCTAAATTTAGTCTCAGTTCAATATACCCGTAGGTGTCGATGTTAGTCCCGTTTGCTGCACAAAGCTGGTAGTTCGTCTTGCTTCGCCGCTCCCGTAGTGCAGATCGAGGGTAAACGCACAGGTCACTGCCAGTGTCCACTAGGAACTGAGTGTTGGAGTTGCGATCGGTGACGAAGAGGCGACCTGATGACGTAGGGCAATCGTCAGCCGCCATTAGCGACTGCCCGCAGCGTTTCCCGACTTTTCAAAGTCACATGGCTTGATACACTTCCGAGCGTTGACGCCGTGCCTTGAGTGGTACCAACACAGGGGGTACTTCCGGTAGCTGGAGTTCGACCTTGACCTCGGGCGGGATGGCGGATGGTGCTGCTGCTGCGGTCTGGAACGGTTGCTGATGTTGCACGCTCCGCGGGTGTGTTCGTCGAGCTTCATGGACAGGCGCTCCACCATCTGTTTCAGTTCCGCGATTCCGCTGGACGGCTGCGCATGCGTGGTGCTGGTTGAGGCTGCTGCGACGTTATTCGGCTGCGTGATCTCCTGGATCCGATCAGCTAGGTCCGAGAGTTCCTCCATATTCTGTGACGTTTGCGACGCTAAGACGGTCTGGATACAGCTCGGTAGGCGGTTGCTCCATATAGTTCGGACGAATTCTTGCGGGACAGCTGGTCCGGCTAGGTCTTGCAGGTGTCGAAGAAATTGGGAAGGCTTGCGGTCTCCTAGCTGTTCATGAGACAGTAGCTGTTTGACCTTCTTTTCGTGTGATGCTGATAGACGTCGAATAAGCTCGTGTTTTATTTTATTATATTTGTTACTGGGCGGCGGGTTGATGATAAGGTCTTTCACTTCCTTGGCGTGGTGTAAGTCAAGATTTGATATTACAAAATTGAATTTCGCTTTATCGTCCGTCACGCCAAAATTCTCGAACTGACCTTCCAAAAGTGCGAACCAAATCTCGGGATCGTCCGGTGAAAATGACGGAACTTTAATTCTCGTGACGTCTAGATTTGGTATAATGGGCACGCGCATTTTGTGACATCGCCGCGTGGTAATGTTCTCTTTGCGATCATGCGATTTTACAGTGGAATGATCAGACTCACCGCTGGTTTCGTCACTCATCTTTGCTGTGTTCCTTTTGATGGGGTCACCAGTATGGCCGTGGTGGTGCGGAGTGTGGATATTAACACCAAACAGCTGAATCTTCTGATATAAATTTTATTTGGTTAAAACTCCTCACACACTGTCGTCCAATATTTAATTTTAATATAATATAATATGTAGTATACAAAGGTGCAATACAAAAGCGTGAGTGGCGCCGCACAGTACTCCGCGATATAAGGTATAAAAGACGTAATCAACTATAGACGGTTTGCATCGTACTGGCGTAGCGCGTGCGAGGCTCGCCGGCCGCGGCAGGTTAGTGCCGTAGAAACTAGCGCGTAAGCTGTGTCGCGCCCGAGCCCGGCCGCTATTGAAATCAGAACAAAAGGCTCGGCGCGAGCGCTTGTTTCCAATGACTCCGTTGCATTGGTAATAGATAAATACGATTATTTAAACGGCAATTTGATTAGAATAAATAATATAAGTATTTATAAAGTAAATAGATATTCTTGGAGTGTTTATGTCATAGATTGTTGTTAAATTATGGGAGTTATTTATATGTATTTATAAATAAATATTTATTTATATAGGATTGCTAAATAAATATAATATTGAATTTAAATTAGTTATATTATATTTATGTGTGAAATATATGTGTGTATAAATGTATATTTGTATGTATGTAGGTATGTAATATTGTATGAATGCCCACAGTTACTCTTGAACTAAGTTCTTAAGTTTGTCACTATAATTATTTATTTCAATTTGTTGGATCACAATAAAGAGTTTTCTATCTATGTATCTATCTGTCTAAAGGCCGATTTAAACTGAATGAACATAGAGCTAGAGCTGGAACAAGAGCATTATTTCTCGATCTTTTAGTGTAAACGAAAGACCGTTCTTAGCGTTTTCCATAATATTATATATTCCATAAAATCTTTGTGAACGCAAACACAACAACGAAATAATGCTCTACGTTTGTTTACACCAAATGCATTTGATACAGTGGGGATAGAATGAGCATTCGCTCGTCTGATGTAAATCGGCCTTAAGAGGAGCAAGAACTTCGGTGATATTTTGCCTTCCTTTCAAAGAAAGTATCGAAATCCGGCTTTTGAGTGGGAATGCCGTTCTTTTACCTATTCGATGAATCGCGGCGTACTCGCTGAAAAGCTTTTAAATCACTCACCAAAATTGAATCACCGACGATGTAAAGTAGGTGCGCATTACGAATCTCTGTAACAGCACTTGATTTTCCTTATGAATACTAAAATAAACCCAGCTATTCACTTCAGCTTTGCTTAGTTAGCTCGGTTAGCATCAAGGCATTGGTAGTATCATGCGAAAACAACGTAAAACTACGTAACGTAACGTAAAACAACGTAAAACGTTGTTAAAATAATAATAGCCGGGTACATCCGATTTCACAACTGTGCTGTACTAGATTCGAACCCCACCTATTCTTTAGAGTGCTTTCGAATTGCAGATATCAAAGTTAGTGATCACCATTGGCAAACGAAAGAAAACATCGACAGAAAACCGCAATGTTTCAAAAAGAAAATCTATCGAGGAAATGCGTGCACCTACATGCACTTGACCAGCGTAATTGATTTATTCTTTTCACTTGATTCTCTTCTAATAACTTCTCGAATCCAAACAGTAGAAACAATAAAGTTGGTTGTTTATGCGTCAAAAATGTAACCAAAATTCAGTAAAAAGTATTTAAAGGTCATATGAGGTTAACGCCTCCACGAGCCGTCAGAACAAATATCCAAATCTTCGTAATATCCCTAAAGAAATGGCAACTCAATAAGCCAGAATGTAGCCGCCTCCATTTGTCATCATAATGTCTTTCCGTGATAACAAACGACCGATTAGACCCACCCCGATCCTAATCTCGAACGTTACGATTGAATTATTTAAATACGTCGGTTAAATTAATAGCAAGAATTACTTGGGCTTATGTACTCAATGATTTAAGTCTCTTAACGCTATTTTATAAAAACTTACGGTGATTTTGTTTCTTATTAGTACGTTTGACGTCAAAGACGTTGAAAGAAAATGAATTGATTCTTAATTTCTTCAAAAATTAAATTAAAATAAAATGGCGGCGGCGCGGCGGCGTAGTGGCGTAGCGTGGGAGCAGCAGCAGAGCAGAGGAGCGGAACAGACCTTTCTGAGAGGGGTGACATCTTTTGAGTTTACTCCACTGACATAACTAATCCTACTAATACGAGTATTATAAATGTATAATATATATTTGGACGTTTGTTGCTGAATCACGTCGTAACGTCTGAACTACAGAAATCTAAATAATTAGGTTTATTATTTAGATTTCTGTGATCTGAACGGATCTAGTTGCAATTTAGAACACAGTTAGATTATCATCTGGAAGAGCACATAGGCTACTTTTTATCCCAAGAAAATTACGAGAAACGCGAGTAAAACCGCGGGGAGCTGCTAGTAGCAATATATTTGCCGCTAACAATGTGTATTAATTAAGTAAAATGTGTTGGAGTAATTAGAAAAACTAACAGCGCCCTGCGGTTTTGCCTGAAAAATGTCCAGTCCAGTTATTTTCCCGTGTTAAATAGAAGCCTATGTGCTTTTCCAGGCAATAATTTAACTGTGCTCTATACTGAGACTTGATCCGTATAGACGTTCCGTCGTGACATGTATAAATGTGAAAGTTTTTGTGTTTTTTGCTTATAACCACGTCGGATCGTGTGAACGGTTCGGGTTTACATTTTAAATACAGTTGGATAATAGTCAGGACGTCTACTCTAATTCAACGAAAACGTAATTTCGAAATAAACTCGCGATTTTCCAACTCCGATTCTACTTCGATCCGTCGTTTTGTCCGTTTAAAAAATGTTCTAAACCTACTTAAATTAGAGTATGCTTAGAACATTTAAACGTCAAACAATGTCGTATCGGACGAAACGAACTAGAACGAGAAAAGGAAAGTCGCGAATTTTTTTTCGAAATTTCGTTTTCGTAGAAACAGACGTCCTGGTATAGTCTGTCTTATTTGTTGCTCAATCATCTTAGAAAGACTGAACGGTTTTAGCTAAAATTTGGCTAAATCTATATTTTGGTCTGGAATACCATAGGTATACCTAAGTAGGCCTAAGTAGGCGCCGTAGGCGTAGGGACGTGACGACCCCACCGCCCGCTAATGGTAGTTTGCACGACCATCATAATCGTGGAAACTACCATCAGTGCAATCAGTCCACCGAACAATGGCGGTAAAACCATTGCGGAATGGTCGGAAGTTATAAACACCAATAACACAAGATGGGCAGCAGCATCTTGTAGAAAACTTCCGACCAACTGCGATCGCCAACCCGCCTGCCAAGCGTGGCGATTATGGCAAAACCCCCCCATTATGAAAGCAAAAAGAAAGCCACGGCCCCTAGTCTCCGGCAGCTCTGCTAGTCCTGGCTGTGGTAGCGGCCACGACAGTAGCAGAGCAGGGGGTGCTAAGAATCCCCGGACGGCCCCCTTAAGCTACCGTAAAAGACCCTTGGCCCTGGCAACATTCAACACGCGAACACTGCGGACTGACGAGAAGGTTATCGAACTGGAGGAAGAATTGAGCAAATTGCGCTGGAGTATTATAGGTTTATCTGAAGTCCGAAGAGAGGGCGAGGACTCGATAATACTTAAATCCGGCAATTTGCTCTATTTCCGGGAGGGCGACCAACAGTCCCAAGGTGGTGTCGGGTTCATCGTCCACGAGTCCCTCGTGAACAGTGTTACTCAAATCGGGAGTGTGTCGACGAGGGTAGCGTACCTTATACTCAGAATTACCAAACGGTATTCGCTGAAGGTCATACAGGTATACGCGCCAACGTCGACACATTCCGATATTGAGGTAGAGGCTATGTATGAGGATATCTCGAAAGCCATGCATGCCTCCAAGACCCATTACACTGTCGTCATGGGGGACTTCAACGCGAAACTGGGCAGGCGGGGCGATGATGAGGTTAGAGTCGGGAATTACGGATTTGGTAATCGGAATTCACGGGGCCAGATGCTGGCCGACTTCTTGGAGAAAGAGGGACTCTATATGATGAACTCTTTCTATAAGAAGCCGGTACAACGCAAATGGACCTGGATTAGTCCCGATGGTGCAACCAAAAATGAGATAGACTTCATCATGTCGTCAAGGAGAGAAATATTCAGTGATGTCTCCGTGATCAATGCGGTAAAAGCCGGGAGTGATCATCAAATGGTAAGAGGCATGCTGAATCTTAATATAAAACTCGAACGCTCGCGACTGATGAAGTCTACGCTCCGGCCAGCGCCTATCCAAATCCAGAATTTCGAGAACTTCCAACTCGAGCTTCAGAATCGCTACGAGTGCCTAGGTGACTGCGTAGACGTGGATGTTTATAATGACAGGGTCGTGGAAGCTGTCCATACGATCGGATCTAAACACTTCAAAATCCGTCGTACGAAAGAAACCCAAAAACTCTCTAACCCTACCCTAGAGCTCATGGAAGAAAGGCGCAAGATGGTTTTACAATCCTCAGGTGATGCTTCTAAGTATCGAAGGATCAATAGACAGATCTCAAAGTCACTGACTCGCGATATACGGCAATTCAATACGAAGTGTATTGAAAAGGCCATTGAGCAGAACAAAGGCTCTAAAGTATTCGCCCGAGATTTGTCTATTGGCCAGAGCCAACTGATGAAGCTGAAGACCGAGGATGGGAAGATCATATCGTCCAAATCCGAGCTCATGGAAGAGGTTGAGAAGTTCTACGGACAGCTATACACGACGACACAGCAACCTGTCGTAAACCTGACCAGCGATCCTAGAGCCAGGTTAACCCGACATTACACCGAAGATATCCCGGACGTTAGCCTGTACGAGATTAGAATGGCTCTCAAACAGCTAAAGAATAACAAGGCGCCGGGTGATGACGGCATTACAGCTGAGCTCCTGAAAGCGGCAGGTTCGCCTATGCTAAGGACTCTACAAAAGCTATTTAATTCCGTCATTCTCGAAGGCAAAACGCCGAAGGCATGGCACAGAGGCGTGGTGATACTCTTCTTTAAGAAGGGTGACAAGACCCTTTTGAAGAACTACAGGCCCATCACGCTTCTGAGTCACGTTTATAAACTGTTCTCGAGAGTCATATCGAATACTATGGCAACAAATACATTTAATAACTATGAAACAAACGGTAAACTATTGCCCAAGTCCCGTCAACAAATCAAAGCTCTTCAACAAAACTGAAGAATTTCCTCTCAAAGCACTTACTCATAATTAATTAGAAAAAAAAAGTAAGGACATCCTTCAAGAGACTGCTACCTAATACCGACTCTATTAGTCTTCACGCCTACGTAATAAGTGTTCTTCTTACCTTCATTACACCGAAGATATCCCGGACGTTAGCCTGTACGAGATTAGAATGGCTCTCAAACAGCTAAAGAATAACAAGGCGCCGGGTGATGACGGCATTACAGCTGAGCTCCTGAAAGCGGCAGGTTCGCCTATGCTAAGGACTCTACAAAAGCTATTTAATTCCGTCATTCTCGAAGGCAAAACGCCGAAGGCATGGCACAGAGGCGTGGTGATACTCTTCTTTAAGAAGGGTGACAAGACCCTTTTGAAGAACTACAGGCCCATCACGCTTCTGAGTCACGTTTATAAACTGTTCTCGAGAGTCATATCGAACCGTCTCGCACGCAGGTTTGACGACTTCCAACCGCCCGAACAAGCCGGTTTCCGAAAAGGCTTTAGCACCATAGACCACATACATACGCTACGGCAGGTTATACAGAAGACCGAAGAGTATAACCAGCCCCTATGTTTGGCGTTTGTGGACTATGAGAAAGCCTTCGATTCGATCGAGACCTGGGCTATGCTTCAGTCGCTCCAGCGGTGCCAAATTGACTATCGGTATATTGAGGTGCTAAGGTGCCTGTACGAAAACGCCACCATGTCAGTTCGTCTTCAGGACCAGAATTCGAAACCGATCCAGCTGCAACGAGGTGTGAGACAGGGGGATGTCATATCCCCGAAACTGTTTACCGCCGCACTGGAAGACGTCTTCAAACTTCTGGACTGGAACGGACTCGGCATCAACATAAATGGTGAGTACATGACCAACCTCCGTTTTGCCGATGATATCGTGGTCATGGCTGAAACCCTGGACGACCTCGGCAGAATGCTAAATGACCTCAGTAGAGCCTCTGAAAAAGTGGGTCTTAAAATGAACATGGATAAGACAAAAATCATGTCAAATAACCATGTTGTACCCACTCCTCTTAAAGTAGGACTCTCTACGCTCGAGGTTGTTGACGAATACGTTTACCTAGGACAAACAGTCCAATTAGGTAGATCCAACTTCGAGAAAGAGGTCACTCGTCGAATCCAACTCGGCTGGGCAGCGTTCGGGAAACTACGTAATATCTTCTTGTCCAAACTACCGCAGTGTCTCAAGACGAAAGTCTTTGACCAGTGTGTGTTGCCAGCGATGACATACGGAACAGAGACGTGGTCGCTTACTATGGGCCTCATAAGAAGGCTCAAAGTCACCCAAAGGGCAATGGAAAGAGCTATGCTCGGAGTTTCCCTGCGCGATAGAATCAGAAATGACGAAATCCGCAGGAGAACCAAGGTAACCGACATAGCTCAACGAGTTGCTAAACTTAAGTGGCAGTGGGCAGGGCACATAGCTCGCAGAACCGATGGCCGTTGGGGCGGAAAGGTTCTCGAGTGGCGACCGCGTACCGGAAGACGCAGCGTTGGCAGGCCCCCCACAAGATGGACCGATGATCTGGTAAAGGTCGCCGGAAATCGTTGGATGCGGGCAGCGCAGGACAGATCTTTGTGGAAATCTTTGGGGGAGGCCTTTGTCCTGCAGTGGACGTCTTTCGGCTGATATGATGATGATGATGACCTAAGTAGGTAGACTATCTCGAAAAAATTAAAAGTAAACAGTTTTTTTCCAAAATTCTTCATGAATGAAGTTGTAGGCTGATACTATGGCAACAAATACATTTAATAACTATGAAACAAACGGTAAACTATTGCCCAAGTCCCGTCAACAAATCAAAGCTCTTCAACAAAACTGAAGAATTTCCTCTCAAAGCACTTACTCATAATTAATTAGAAAAAAAAAGTAAGGACATCCTTCAAGAGACTGCTACCTAATACCGACTCTATTAGTCTTCACGCCTACGTAATAAGTGTTCTTCTTACCTTCAGATAAATGAGCGCCATTATAAAGGTCGGGCGCAATGCTTCCGAGTCTCAGTCGAGTGTTTCCAAAATCAATCACCTCTGTAGGCACTCATTTGACTTGTATCGACGTATTCCAAACGCAAAGTGAACGTATAAGCACGAAGCTGCTGGATTTACGAAAGAAACATTCGCAGTTTATGGAAATCACGCACATATTTTATACGAACGTATGAAGGGTGCGACGTAAATATTTATGCAATATTTTTACTTTCAAGCGCTTCGGATGAGGAAAAATACTGGCTATTATTTAACGTCTGCTTTCCATAGTTTCTGGATGTTGCTCATTGTGTGCGGGATGGATTTAACTTGTTTTTTTTTTGGTTTGGCTGGGAAAATCTGTATAAGCACATGTGAGGGTGAGATGAGCGAGTAAATAAACTCTGCTAAATGTAGGTAGGTTTGTACAATTATAGGTTTTAGTTAATTAAGTGAATTGAATAGAATCACTACCTTTTCGGATTTCCTTGTTCGACAATAGCGTAATTTTATTTCAGGGTACCTTGTTCGTTTTGGTACCTGTAGTGTGCTTTAGAAAAATAAATAGGAAAACCTTGGTAATTTATTTTCCCGCCAAGCAGTAATGTGTAGGTAATTCAGTGTACACAGTCTTATGTTCTAGATTGAAATACAGTGTCTACAGTCCAGAGAAACTACAGGGTAAAGAAATACATAATACTAATATTATCAATGCGAAAGTTTTTTGATGCCGGATGAGCGGATGGGGTTTAAATTTGAAACACTGATTGTAGTCTGATTTAGTTACTCTTATTATTACGGAAAAATAAAGAGAACTGCACTGGTAAAACCGCTGGGCAGTGCTTGTATTATAACTATAATCTGTTTTCAAACACTAAAAAACAAAACTAAAAAAAAAACAGTTGGAAATTGTGGTTACATGATAATCCTTGTCAAAGGATTTCAGTTGATAAAGCTCAATAAAATATATGTACAGAAAATACCAGGCTATGTGTGGTTACAAGGCACATTTTGCTTTGACGAGGCGTGCGATCTATTAACTAATGGGTCCCCTGGAGTCCGCGAGTTATCAATATTCAGCACGTACTATAATAAAGTAGGCTGTGGGCTGTTGTGAGGCCTGAACGGCCACTAAAGTTAGACTCCCCGCGGATATACGGGTTCACGAGACATTGATTAATAACTAGTCTCTTCAGTGTTCGTATAAATTAGGTACAGACAACATAGACATTCATGCTTTGGCTTGCCAACAGAATTATAATAGTAATTCCATCTTCAAAAAGTGTGCGTCAGATTCGAAACGGGAGCTCTCTGGATCAGCAGGTTCTTCGGACTGGACTACTAGCCGTATTTTTTTTATGACATGTTTAGTAATTGTATTTCTTAGTGACGAGACGGGCAGGACATGTGCCTGATGATAAGCAACATACTTGTCCGTAACAGCACAGCGTAACGGAGCTATTGGAACATCAAAAGTCCGAATCATTACCAAGCACTGCACTGCACTCGTCGCCCAGAGATGCAAGATATTTTATATGCGTTATATGAGATTCAAGATATCTCTAACCCTTAGAGGGTTAGAGATAAAACATCTAGAAATATTGTCTTTCAAACCGGAACGCATTGATGTGTGGTATTTTCCCAGGCAGACTCTGCCAAGAGTACTACCACTACAAAATCAATCATCATCATCAGCCGCAAGACGTCCACTGCTGAACATAGGCCTCCCCCTAGATTTCCACAACGAACGGTCCTGCGCAACCTGCAACCAGTGGTTTCCAGCGACCTTTGAGAGGTCATCTGTCCATCAAGTGGGAGGCCGTCCAACACTGCGTCTTCCGTTCCGTTCCGTTCAACCTTTCTTCCCCATCGGTTGTCAGTTCTACGAGCGATGTGGCCTGCCCATTGCCACTTCAGCTAAGCTACTCTTCGAGCTATATCGGCTACTTTCTTTATTTTGCGAATATCCTCATTACGGATTCTGTCGCGCAAAGAGACTCCGAGCATAGCTCGCTCCATAGCTCGCTGTGTGACTTTGAGCTTTGTTATGAGGCCTACAGTTAAGGACCACGTCTCAGTTCCATAAGTCATCACTGGCAACACGCACTGATTGAAGACTTTCGTCAATCAAATCAAGATAATCTATTAAAGTTTCTAGGTAGAAGATATTTGTGAAATAACGCTCGTAATACGTGCACACAAAACTGGGATGCGATGCAATGCGGTGCAGCAAAGTTCCTCCGAGGCAGCGTCGCATCGCATCGCAGATTTGTGTGGGAGCCCTACGCCCTCAGTAGCTGTGAAACACTCAATAAAACCGGTATTTCCTGACAAATCGCCTAGACATCTTCAAATTATTTTAGACTAGCCTCGCGTAGTTCACGTAGTACCGTAGCTTTTCAGTAAGTAAAAGAAGTCTATAATTTATTGCAAACCTCAACTTAACGGTGCTCAAAATTTCAACCCGATCCGTCCAGGCTTTCCGATGTGATTGAGCACCAAACGTAAATTAAGTGAAATAAACGAATATAATTTTATAATTTGTCTTAAAAAGAGTCTCAAGTCACGAGTTAGGAGGATACGCAAGCTTTATGGTTGGGGCGTTGGATTGTTTACATAATTCTATACAAAATAGAACCTATCCAGTAAAGAAAACAAAGTTGATCAGTGTGCACGAAGTCTATTAAAACGCACTTTTGCACACGCGATAGACGTTAATGGCGTGTGCGTGAAGCGAAAGGAATCCAGCAGTGCTCTAATATGAGTTTACAGTATAGTGAGTCAAGGAAGATGCTACGCAGTGATGTTGATTCTTCATGATCAAATAAATAGTTTTGTGGCACTGTGCTATGTGCAATTTGTCAGCGTGGTATATTTAAGGCCTTATCTCTCTTCTTTTGAGGGAAGACCCGGGTACCAGCATTAGAGAACATACATGCAAATACGCTGTTTATGTCTGCTGCTACTATGTTATTACGGACTGGCGTGTTGCTTAAGAGGGCGCCTAGTGCCAGAAAACGAAAAAAAGACATTTTCGACGCCGCTCACTGAAGTAAAGAAACTAAAAACTATGACAAAAAAAATATTGACGTATGGGTACAATCAAGAAGAAGCACAATAACCGAATAGAATTTTAAAAATAGATCAGAGTTTTTTTCAATAAAAAAATAAAAATGACACCGAAAAAACCCGTTTTAATTCGAGTACTCGAAATTATCAGCGATGACCCCACATTATTTTTTGATAATAAAATTCCTAATTGTACGTTCTAGTAAAGTAACCGAACACTTTTTTAAATTTATGTTTAATTATTGAGTAATTTAATAAAACTTGGTCAAAAATGGACTCCTGATTTAATATTGATTTTTCCTCCAAACTGTGTCATGCTATTCTCGACTTATGTATATCGCATTAAGAAACGCGTCGCGCGGGTGAAAACTGATTTTTCCCTGGCATTAGGCGCACTCTTAACGTCAGTCGCATGTCTTGCTCTTCCTTGTCATTCAATATTTAAAAAATACCTGAGTTTGCGAGTTTTGGCTAAGCACAATTTTGTTATCAATACCATTGAGTAGGCGAGAGGACTGGAAATAACTAATTAGTCCGCCAGTTAGATTATTAAAAAATATTGTACACGTATTTTTTCCTACGTTTCACAAACAAAAAATGACGAAGATACAGTGCTTACAAATTTCGAGTAACGTCACGTTACGGTACAATTTTTACTATAAAGTGACGTGACAACCCTCCACTCCGGAAGTTTGATGATCTATATCTCTGTAAATTTTTGATAATTTGGTAAAACAAAAAATACGTACCCATATTTTTCCATAATATACCTGACTAGCGGCCCGTTCCGGCTTTGCTCGGAGCCTATGACACTCAGCAATAATGTGGCTTTCTATTGGTGAAAGAATTTTTAAAATCGGTTCAGTAGATCCCGAGATTACCCCTTACAATTTAACAAACACACAAATTTTACTTCTTTATAATATTAGTAAAGACAAACTAATTAATAAAATACAATTGAATGGTGTATTTTTGACCCGGTCGTCATCCCAATTGTATAAGACATCCGCTGTAGTTCTTTTTTTCAAAATGACGTAATTCGGTATTTAAAACTTAACTTATCTACATTTTTGTACTGACTGTACTTTGTAGCTGCCCTGCGGCCATCACTCAAATCATTTGTTGACTTATGACATCGTTTGTCCACGATTATTCCGTTCTGGGGGCGCCGCGGGGAGATTAGGGTGTCGCTGTGTATATCCGTGACATAGGTGTCACGTTTTACTCGAATGCAAGGAAAGAGAGTGTATTTAAGGAACTTTTGTGTCGTAGTATGAAATCCGATGGGGTTGTTCGTACCAAACGTGTACCGAATAGCGATCACATGTTTGCACTCAGCTTGAAATAGGCCGCTGGACTCAGCTCAAACGCGATGGACGCGCCGGCTGCGCTGAGCCGAATTCCGAGAGCTGTTAGCAAATTTTGGGTAGGTATTTCAGGCAAGCTGAAAACTTGTCACATAGTTCTCCTATTATTCCCCAATACGGAAGTGCAGACCTGGCTGGTGAGAGGCAGGGTAAAATGGATACTGGATAAAACTAATTGATTTCATTTTTTATGAAATGTTTTTGATCAGTGAATCAAAATTGCATCATGCAATTTTTATTATGTTGTAGTTTAATGTTTAAATAAGAATAGCAATAAGCCAGACAATTTAGTCGTGGTTTTAATATTGCCAGGCGCGTGCAAATTTGTTTTGCAAAATATACAAAAAATGGATTTGAGGCAATTAAATGAAATTTAAATTGGGTGTTATTTATAATTAAAAAGTAGGGATTCTCAAAAAGAGAGATCATTTTGGAAGAGCTATCTACCTGCCAGGTGATTTAAATTGAGGGATTCATTTTGCCCCGCTACTCACTATCCAGGTCTGCACATCCGTGTAGGGATATAATAAGAGAACTATGTGACAAGTTTTCAGCTTGCCTCAAATACCAACTAATATTGTGCTACCAGCTCTCGGAATATAAGTTGTACCGACCATATCATGCATGAGTTACCCGTGAATTAATTATTATCAAACTTATGTGATTGTTTGCAGTTGGCGCGTGTCGGTATATCCTCTCAGAACTAAGAAAAAAATATAACTAGGCATAATAATAACCATATTATAAATATCGATAGTGTCCGATAGTACCTAATACGTACCAAATTAACAGTTTTTTCACAAATTCATGTGAAAGTATAAAATTGAACTTACATAACTTTCACAAAACATTTTCTCTGCGTGTTTCTTTGTTCCGGCTAATTTGTGAAACAGCTGGACCGATTTTAACGGGACTTCTTTTAAGTGATAGGTTATTTGTCTCTTTCTCTCACAGACTAAATCAATTTTTTGGTGTCTCTTTTTCTTTTTATAAAACTTTCAAATCACAACGGTTCCAATTATTTTTTTCAATTTTGAAAAAATATTCGTACTCTATCATTAATCATAACGCTAAGTTTACATATATTATTTTAATTTGTTTGTGTCACAATGAAGAGTTTTCTATCTATCTTAGAAGAATTAGAACGATGGAACACATTTCGTCACTATAAAAATCCTGTCAACCACAAATGTATATTATCGTAACGGAGTTCAAGACCGATTTTTCCTTGACCAGTTGTTGTGGGTGGCTCTTAACCTAATGCCACTTTTGCCTGTCTTAAAACGGCTTACCCGCGGAGTTCCACTAATCCCGTATTAGAGCGCAATCAATCAAACGGAAAACAAAACGAAAGCCCATCTTGTTCCGAGACTTCCCCGTGACAGTTGACAAGAACAACATGTTTTATTTTTGTAACTTCAAATTATGATTGATAGAATGTTTCGGAACAATCTTTGAAGTTCAAAATTACTCAAGTCGGAAACATTGTGTTTGACACTATTCTACTAATATTATAAATGTGAATGTATGGATGTTTGGATGTTTGTTGCTCAATCACGTCCTAACGTATGAACCTATGAACGGATCGGGCTGAAATTTGGAACACAGATAGATTATAGTCTGGAAGAACACATAGGCTACTTTTTATCCCGGAAAAACAACGGGAACAACGGGAACGGGAACTTCGCGGGTAACACCGCGGGGCGCTGCTAGTTGTTAATAAATTACGGGATATCTAAATCTACTGTTTGTATTGTTTGTTTGTTTGTACTGTATGTCATTTTAATCAATTTTATAATCATACATTGACTGAGTTACAGCATGAGTTTTAAAGGCAGGTTTGGGTTTTAGTATGTGCGAAAATTTTACCGAAACTCATTAGTACGCAAATAGCATAATTCCATTTAATCTATGTTTAAATCAATTTTGTATTGTTTACTCACCTTGTTTTTAGGGTTCCGTAGCCAAATGGCAAAAAACGGGACCCTTATAGATTCGGCATGTCTGTCTGTTTGTCCGGCCGTATGTCACAGCCACTTTTTTCCGAAACTATAACAACTATACTGTTGAAACTTGGTAAGTAGATGTATTCTGTGAACCGCATTAAGATTTGCACACAAGAATAGAAAAAAAAAAACATTTTGGGGGTGCCCCATACTTAGAAATGAAACATGAAAATCAAATATTTTTTTTCATCTAAACCTATGGATAGTTATATCTATGGATAGGTCTTTTAAATGATATTCAGGTTTGTAATGTATTTTTTTCCAAACCAAATAGTGGGCGCGAGAGACTCTACCAAAGTGGTAAAATATGTGTCCCCGCCCTGTAACTTCTTAGATAAGAGAATGACTAAACTAAAAAAATTATGATGTAGCATATTATCACGCAAACTTCTACCGAAAATCGGTCTGAACAAGATTTAGTCAGCAGGTTTTTGTAATTGTCATAAATACAGTATTATTAAAACGTCCATCAAAGTACAACGAACTACAAAAAGTTACGTATTACCTATGTTACTTGCTGCTACGGAACCCTTAATGGCCAAGTCCAACTCTCACTTACCCGCTTTTTTAGTAAGTAACGGTAAGTAACACGCATACCTCTAACAAAAGACAATGCCACACAAATTTGATCACGAAGAGTCCAAATCATTGCCTAGCACTGCACTGCACTGCGCTCGTCACTTGAATATTTTGATTATTTATCTTAATGCTATATGGTTTTTCTGAAACGTAAAAAGGCCTACACTATAAAGCAAATAGCATTTCCTTCAGTCCACTGTTAGGTATGCAATAGAAATACTAAAGCTAGCATCGATTCTTGCTGAAGCGTTTGTACTTTTGTACCTATGCTCACCTGGTTCACTATATCCAATTCTAGGACCCAAATGTATCCTATAGGTGTCGAGTGAAAATTCCCGGTCGGTAACATCGCTCACACAAGTGACTGCGCTGATTGCACGGCCCGAGCAAACAGACAGACTCCCAACTCAAACACACCGACCGCAGCCGGCCATTCATTGTTTACTCACTTTGTTTAGATTATTTCATACGAATCCGGACTTTAAATACAAAGGTACGCTTAAAATTGCAATAATGACAATGAGATTTCAAATAATTATTTTTCTCAGAACAGTGCCACATTTGACAATCCAAAACACACTCGACTTTTAATGAAATAATAACGACATTTATTAAATAAGGATACGTGGGTATTTCACAAAAATGTATACCAAGATGGGTATACATTTTTGTGAACTCACTTGTCACTTTCCGGAACATTCCATTTTGTGACGGGATTTTATACCAAACTTGTTATACAATATATTCATAACATTTGTTCAAAACAAATGTTAAAACTACTACAAAATTATTTATTATGAGATCTGTTTTTAAAATTGCATTGGCATCTAAAATGTTAATAAGTACATCTTTATTCCGTTATGTCAAAGAGTTTCCTTAAACTACGTATAGAGTTAGAACAAACGCTTTACACCGATCGCTCTTGTCTTGTCGCTCTTGTGGAAGTATCATACTTTTGTCGCGGCACATCACTATGTAACTAAACAACAGCTAACATACAGCTCATCTGCTTACGATTGGTACAAAGGAACCGTGCGGAAAAACCTGATCTATTTACGTATTTTTTATCTAAGGGTTTTGTATTTTACGATAACGTGCGATTTCACAAGTATGAGATCGTCGTTTCAAATCCCGCTCGCCCTAGCGTATTTTCAAAGTGCAGGCGTGTCTATGTACGAGTATGTTTTCGCCAGTCTTTATCGGTGAACGGGAATATCGTGAAGAGATCAGCACGTTCTAATACAGACATCTATCGAGAACATGTTTGTGTCATCCACCAAACTGGACATGGCCAACATGATAGATGAACATGAAGCATGAAGGCTTGCGAAGGCTAGTTCGAAATGAACCTTTATCCGATGCTACTGTGAATAGATTCCAGTGTTAAACTGAAATGTTATTTATTTATTAACGGGCTGCATTGTGCCAGTTTTATTGTCCCCGATCATACGGATTTATTGACAGAATACGGCCGCATCTGTCGAGGCAATGTGACCCAAATATTTGCATGTTATTGTGTTTACAAGATCTCACCCGAGATGAAAGGCCCCATGTGTCAAAGTAGTATTTTCCGTCGTTAAATTTTATGTCAGATGGGTTCGATAGTTTATTTATCCAATATAGGCTTATCTAACACATACATACATTAGATAAATAGTTACGGCTTTGCACTTTAAGTTGGGTTCGATCAGTGGACTGGTAGTTATTGTATCGTGCTAATGGTCAAGTTCTTTGGAGTTAGACCAAAGAGGTTACTTTACCTAGAAATGAAATATTTACGAGTTAAGGAGTTCACAATGTCAGCTATGCTTGATCGTCGTCTAGCCTGACGTTAAGCGATGATAAAGATGATGTTTGGCTAAGCTTACTTCAAGAAGTAATTTTACTCTCGATTCAAAGACTTTGCTAAATAATTTTAGTGGGCTTTATACGATAGAAATCAATCGGAAAGTCGCGTTACATTTTGAATAGACTACGTTACTTGGAAGAAAACTCAATCAGAGGTAAGGTTGGCGGCTATCGCACAACTCTTCTGTGTAAAGTCAAAGTCAAAGTCAAAGTACTTTATTCATAAATGTACAATTTACACGTCAATTAATAAAAACATAACAACAAAAGAAAGAGCATACAAATTGTATACATTTTCAAAGTTTAAGATGACTACTTTACTGTATTATAATAATTATTGTACAGAAAACTGTCAAGCATTATATGAGTATAATATGTTCAATGTCAAATGTTTGCATTCATTTTTATAGGACTTTGCCATTACTCTCTAAAAATTCGGTGTAACTATAAAAAGTTTGATCGATAAGCCAGCACTTTAATCTATTTTTGAAGCTGCCGAAACTTGGGGCAGATATAATTATTTTGGGAAGCGTGTTATAAACTTCAGGTCCCATAATGTGAGTTAACTTCCGTGACCTCGTGAGAGAGTGTGGTATAACATCCAGCTTATCCGCGTTACGCATGTTACGAGAATGTCTCTCTCCTCGCGTATTGTATGATTCTAGATTATTTCTGACATACACAGCCACCTGGAAGATCATTATAGCAGGTAACGTAAGTATGCCAAGCTCTTTGAAATATGGTCTGACGGATGTGCATTGCGATACGCCAACGATAGCACGTACGGCACGTTTTTGGGCGCGGAACGCACGCTCCCAATCGGCAGCGCGCGCGTATAGCTCGGCGCCGTATTGTAACCGTGAATGCACTGTGGCAAAGTAACACGCCCGCGACACATCCGCAGACACCACTCGGGATACTCGTCTTAACGCAAAGCACGCACTGCTGACTTTAGCACACATCTTGTCGATGTGGTGCTCCCACGTCATGCTGCGATCAATCTCGAATCCCAAAAATGTGGTGTTCTGTACTTGCTCAATTCTGACACCGTTTAGCGAAACTTTAAGTGGTTTTGTATGATGGCCCGACAGACAAAAGTGAACGAAGTGAGTCTTTTTTGAATTTAACATAAAACCATTAGCACTAAACCATGAATTTAAGCCGTTAATTACAATATTTAATTTCTCTTCCAATTCCTCTATTGTAAGAGCTGTTACTACGGCAGCCACATCATCTGCATACATGAATATGCCTGCACCCTTTACGGCATCGGGGAGATCGTTTAGTAGGAGAGAGAACATTATATTTGACACCGACGAACCCTGCGGTACTCCCATAGACGAAGGCAGTGGATCTGATTTATTATCGCCATCGCCAGCATCCACTACTTGAGAGCGGCCTCGTAACATGTCAGTCAATACCTCGTATGATTTCCCAGCTATGCCATAGTGTCTAAGCTTTAAAGCTAAGGTCTTGTGGTCTGCGACATCGAAGGCCTTCGATAAGTCACAACACAATACAGCTACTTGATCTTTACGTTCACGGGCAGCCAACACACTACGAATCACTTCACGCGTTAGAGAAATCGTAGACCTCCCTTCGCGGTATGCGTATTGTTGTTCACACAGCGCCTTGGTTTCCGATAGGTAGGCCACTAATCGCGAACTCAAGCCGTTTTCGAACACTTTGGCTATTGCTGGTATAATCGATACTGGTCTATATCCATCAATATCGTCCCTCTTGCCTTTGCCTTTAAATATCGGGGACACTTTCGATATTTTCAGCGACGACGGGTACGAGCCTTCTCTAAGACACTTATTAAACAATGTAGCGAGAACCGGAGCTAGAGGCAGAATTGCTAACTTAATTATCTCCATCGAAACACCGTAAATGTCTTTTGACTTTTTTGGGGGTATTCTGGAAGAAACTATACGGAATACCTCATCAGCCGAGAAACTTGTTAGTCTGAGGGAACGGTCAGATGCTTGACGTGCTGATACTAATATTTTACGTACAGTAGCAGCATCAGCTTTAGGTGCCCCACAGGCAGCAGCTGCATTTAAAAACCGAACATTCATAGCATTTACGGCATCTTTTGGCGAACTAAACTTACTGCCGTTACAATCTTTTACGATCTCGGAGCAGTTCGACCTTGGGGTATTGTTTTTCCCCCTCTCCGTGTTCACGATTCCCCACATAGCTTTACATGGATTCGTACTTCCGTGTATTATACTACTATAATGATTTGTTTTAGACATATTCAAAGTCGAAATGTATTTCCTGTTGAGATCGTCAAATATAGCTATTAAGTTCTCTTCCTCAGGAAATTGGTCAACTAATTTTGAAATATCAAACAACAACGATTTTAGATCAATTATGTCAGGTGTAACCCACGACGCGTCACGTTTGTTATTTGGTGTTCGTTTTATCGGGAAACAAGTATCATACTTATTTGCTAAAATATTAATCAGTGCCACCACAAATGTTTGAGCGGTTTTGTTTCTCTCGCTTACCTCGGGCCAATCTATACTGTCAATAGACATAACGAAGTTTGACCGGTTATTTTGCGAGAAATCACGCGTGCGGCGAGTGAGTTGTGCGGGCGTTGAGTGAGCAAATTTCACTACTCCACGTACAGCTAAGTGATCCGACAGAAGCGTATTTATTGAGTTTGCGGAAGTAAGTTGTCGCGCCACATTTGTGAAAATAAGGTCAATCGCTGTTTGTGACTTTTCTGTTATACGAGTAGGGAAGTCTACAATTGAACTCACATCATAGGAGTGGAGTAAGTCAAACAGATTTTTACAGTCAGCGCTAGTGTTGTCTAAAATATTTATGTTTATATCACCGAGAATCATGAATGTTCTATCGGTTGCACTGAGCTTATCGAGCAAACGTTCCAGGCCACTTAAGAAACCTCTAACATGAGCTAGGCCTGTGCGATAAATGCAAATGATAGTAATGTCAAAGTCCATAACGTCAATCGCGGAAATTTCGCAAAATCTTTCTACTGACAATGCTGATAACTCAACGTTTTCGACACACTTTAGTGCTTCATTTACAAAGATGCAAGATCCGCCATGGATTACACTATTTCTACAAAAACTAGACACTAACTTGTTGCCTTTTAAGTGTATACATTGTAAATTCGGGGCGGTAAGCCAGTGTTCTGTTAATGCAAGAACATCGCACTTAAGATCAGTTTCTAAGAGAACTTCTAATCGTTGAGTCTTATCGTTTAGCGAGTTAATGTTTTGGTGGCATATTGTCAACTGTCTCGGTGGTAAGCACTGCGCGTTCATACTAAACACTGAGTTTTGTACTACGGCCGCCAGCTGTCGTCGCAGGGGAGCCGCCGGCGGAGCGGCGGGGGTGGTGTTGCGTCCGCCGCCCCGCGCTTGCGGTCGTGGTTGGTCCGGTGTTTCTTGCGTTATCTGCGGCATCTGAGGACGGGCGCACCGCCCGCCGGTCGCCGCGTCGAAACCAAGGGCTAATTTCGACTCTACTTGGCCAATTATCAGCTTTCATGAAAAACTCATACTTGCTTGTTGGCACGGTCACGGCAAACGATGCATAGTGCGTATGCTTCAAGAGAATTTTCTCGATATGATACTCGGCACATGGATTTTTCTTGTTCATGTACGTTTTTAAAGTGTCTGGAGTCGTTGTCGGTTTCAGGAAGCATACATGTAATTTTTTCACTCGTTCAATTGCTTCTAACTCCGGGTCTGAAGTGCCACTTCCGCGTACGACTTGTAATGTGTACCTATAGTGTATAGTGTTTAAGTTTTTTTTTGTTTAGTATACTATCTATTGTATCTAAAGTATCTGTAAGTGTATCTATAGTTCAAATAAATACTATTTCCGATTACATTTTGAAAGGGTGTCAATGTATCTTCAATCACATGTGCTTGCCCGCAGACACATTAATAGTATTGGAAATGTAAATATTTGTGTTGTCACGTCGATGTCCGCACCGATCCATAGATAAAAGCCAAATTATGACTGTAATAACATTTATTGTTCCACTTTATTGTTATCCGAGTTTTCTACGGCCAAAGTGGGAATTCAACTTATATTAGGCTGAGTTCGTTGAAATTCGGGAAAGCTTAAACCAACCATATAGATTACGTCACGGGTGGGAAGCCAAGGCAACGACTTATTAACTCGTAGAAAACTATGCTACAGAGATTTTAGTTAAAACAATTGTAAGAACACGCCAATGTATTGCTATGCTATTGAGTAAGTACTGGTACTTATAGCAAATTAGTTTCTTTTATTGTTTTGATTTTTTTTCCCAAGTTATTTTCGAAAATTGTTAATTAAATTGAGTATTGATGGTAATATTATACGTTAATAACAGCAGCAGTATTCTAAACAAACAGAATGAAAATCGTTATCTTGTGCTGTTTTGACGATGAACCAGGATGATTTTAAGTTGTGGACAATAAAGAATAATTATTCAATCATTCATTTCATACTAGTTTAGAAAAGAAATATGTACTTATTCCTCGGTAGCTTGTATCTAAAACAGGACACATGTACTGCCCACGTTGCATCCTGCTAAGGCTAATTTTCATCTCAAAGTATGTATTTGGCGTTATTTCTCGTGGCTGGCCTCGTGGCTCAGTGGGTAGTAGCTCTGCCTGCGAAACCGAGGGTCGTGGGTTCGATTCCCACCCAGTGCAAATATTTGTGTGATGAATTCAAATGTTTGCACTGTGTCTGGGTGTTTCTATGTACATATAATAAGTATGTATTTAAAAATATATAAGTATATCAGCTATCTGGCTGTCATAGTACAAGCTTTGCTTAGTTTGGGGTCAGATGGTGTTGTGTGTGAAGTGTCCACCAATATTAATTTATTTTCCCGCAGTAAAAATAATATATGTCCTTATTCAAGACTATAATCTATGTTCCAAATTTATACATGATCCGTTCAGCCGTTGCGATCTGATTGAGTAACAAACATTCAAACATGTCAAAACAACATTACACAACTTCATCTTTTAAAATATTAGTAGGATAATAGAACAACTCGCTAAGATCAACTTATAGTCCCACAACTACCTCTACAGTGTCTACAAGAGTGAGAAGTCGTTGGCAGGGGTCAACAGTGGGTAAACCCGAGTAAGTCAGCCATACAGCTGTGTGCGTCTGCCCCGTTCCGTTTGCAAAAAATTACGACATTCAAATAGGTATTTGGATACGCATTTCCTTATCAACAAGTTTACGTCTGAAACTTCGAATTCGACAAATGAATTTTTAAAAAGTTCCTTGGAAACGAACAAATAGGATTAAGCAAAGGTAGGAGTTACGTTGATGTAGTCATCTACTATGCAAGGGATCTAGATGAAGTTTGGTGCGGAAGGGGAAGTTGCTCCTGTTCCGAATTAACACATGATTTTTAATACAAAGTTATTTTACGTGTCGGTATATTGTGTAGATTTTAAGCACTAAACTGGTGTAGAATATGGCGGGCTTACTTTAGATTTGAAGATAGATAGAGACACTTTATTCAACACACGAAATATAAATAAATAATGTACATGTTGAAACAATTTATACAATTAAAGCTAGTACGACAATTGGGATGATGACAGGATCAAAAATATACCATTCTAATTTATTCGTCAGATAGATTATGGAAAAGTTTGAGACACGTATTTTTTGTTATATCAAATGATCATCATCCTCAAACTTTTGGACCGGGGCGTTGTAACGTCACGTCTTCATAAAATTCGTATATAGACATGACGTGTTTCAAAACTTATAAGCGCTATCTATACCTTTGTCATCTTTTGTTTGTGAAACAAAAGAAAAAATACGTGTACAATATTGTTTTATAATTTATCTTTTTTATTATTATTATAGTATATAGTGACTAGACGAGCAGGACATGCGCTTGATGGTAAGCAATATGCCTGCCACATAACAGCACAGTGACATGCAGCTATTGGGACAATAAGAGTCCAAATCATTACCTAGCACTGCAGTGCGCTCGTCACCCAGAGATATAAGATGTTGTATCTCTTATGTCCTGTAATTTCACTGGCAACATTGCCCTTTAAAACGGAACGCAGTAATGTTTGCACATTACTGCTTGGCGGTAGAATAACTGGCAAAGGTCTACTTCCCCGGATGGACTCTGCAAAGAGTCCTACCACTACATACTCGTAACTAACTAACGGACTAACTAGTTTTTTTTAGTTACAATGCCTATTGACGACCTTATCGCTAACAGTGATTTCTTCCAGCCAACGTGAGGGTGAAAAAAAAATGAGGAATGTTGAAAGTGTGATTGTTGCAGATAGGTCAGGTGACAAAGTTATCGATGTTGACTCTATCCGAAAATACAGATTTGGACAGGGTTGTCCCACAGTTTCGCTGCGTATGTGATAGAAAGGCAAAATGTATCGTTTGTCTCAAGAGTTCTTTTATAAACGATAAGAGCTTTTATAGAACTAAGTTAAAATGAGAACTACGATATACTACATACCTAACTACAACAATTTATAGCTAATGATGTGCCCAGAGAATCCTGAAATTGGAAACAAACTGCGTCTGTATGTGTAGCGGAGTGATTTACTCACCACCAATCTACTTGACCCCTAGAATCGCTAGCGGCGAGGTAACCTGTGGTTCTACTGATTTTGGTTGTTGACAACGAATAGTGATAGGTAAAAACGTCAGGCGTTCACCGCTTTCTGCAATCGACTAGAACGGAAAGAGTGAGCTCACTCTTCCCAATGTTGACATAATTCCGTGCGCCTTAAAGTTTGGGAGGGTACATCTGTTAATCTGTAATCTAAATCTACCGCATTATTATCTAAACTTCTTACGCTAAACACATCTAAATTATCCATAGACTTAATTAATTGCTTAGGACTGGGTTTGACTGATTATTTCAGCTTTGTAGTTGCATCGGATCATAATAATAATTATGTCCCAATGTTTGGCTTCTAGGCCTTCATAAGGTGATTTGAAGCAACAAACATCTAAATTTTCATATTTATAATTTTAAAACGATGAAATAAAATGATATTTATATATTTATACGTCAGTTTGAAAGATAGTCAGAGGTGCAAAACACTGGTCAAGGGCTGAGTATGTAATGGAAAAGGTATTATATAGGTATTATCACTGTTTTAACTTCAAATTTGCCACTACTAGTCGAACCAAAGATTATTTAGTCAGACTAGTCCATTGAAATGTTACATTTTTTAGGCCTTACCTTGCGTTTTTAGAGGACGCAATTTTATTTATTTGATGTGTAGGGGAGGGGGTCAGTATAAAGCTAAAAACAAGTTTATGGGGTCGCAACCCTTGTCCCACGGCCGCCATCTTGAAAATAGGGGTTGAATGGTTTCTACGGTATATCTCTTAAACTATTTATTTGATAAAAAAAATTGTAAACATTTTTTGTTGAAAATTAAATTCTCTACAACTTTGGTCCAGTAACTTTTTGCCGTAGAACTACAAATAAAAAAGGTATAAGTGAATAGCTAATAAAAAGAATATAGTTATCACTGAAGTTTCAATCGTATCTAAAATTATTCGAAATCGTCTTCACAATTAAAAACAGAATAAAATACATCCGCACGTGGAGAAATATGTATAGTATAATTTTAGATACGATTTAAACTTCAGTGATAACTATATTTTTTTTATTAGCTATTCGCTTATAACTTTTTTATTTATAGTTCTACGACTAAAAGTTACTGGACCAAAGTTGTAGTAAATTTCTTTTGCAACAAAAAATGTTAACTATTTTTGTTATAAAATAAATAGTGTAAGAGATATGCAGTAGAAACCATTTCAACCCCTATTTTCAAGATGGCGGCCGTGGGACAAGGGTTACGACCCCACAAACTTGGTTTTAGCTTTTCACTGAACCCCCCCTACACATCAAAAAAATAAAATTGCGTCCTCTAAAAAACGCAACCCCAAATGTAACTTTTCAATGGACTAGACGTATTGTACGCTTACCGCATTGTAATTACCAAAATTGATACATATAAATTGGTTAAACCTTAGTTTTTAGTTAGATCTATGTACCTACTTCGCGCAAGGTTGTCTGGAAGAGTTTCGCTGTAAGCGATAACATTATTAATTAAATTGGTCTCCGATGGCCTCTAATACCAACCCAACTATTGTAATTCCTGGCCCTGTGTATGGCCTTTTTACTGCGAGATTTTATGTAGAAAAATGGTTATTTTTGTCTTATGCTAGCGTCTCACGGCGTTTCAAGCACTACTTTAATGGGATAATGTAGTCACTATGTTAATGCGAGTAATGCACATAATCATTTCAGTTATCACATAATCATTTCAGTTATCCTGTTACGACAGAAAAACATGACGAGCCATGGCACACACTTTCAAACTTTTGCCTTTTTAGTATTAGTGTCATAGAAATAGTCTGCTTGGATAATTTCATAGAAATAATCTGCTTGGATAATTTAGTTTACCTCTCTCTATCTGTTTCTATAAAACAGCTCTAAGTGAGAATGGTTGCACATGTAAAGTTCCCGAATGGTGCTACAGCAATTCTGTTTATTTATCGGAAACATTTCTCACTAGTTCAAACGAATACGAAATGCATCAGTTACAAAACTGAGAAGGTAGAACTCATGTTTATTTATGAATACATATAAGCAATTTAATAATAGACTATGACTTTATGTTTGACTGTTACTAACAAAAAATGATTTTAAAAGATCTGGTCATACGATAATATAATATGTAGAAATTAAAAAATACTAGCGGACCCGACAGATGGCTTGTACACACGTTTTACATGCAAAAATTTGTTAATCCAAATTATACTCAAATCAACTCAGACAAACGCAAAAAAAACATCGAATTCAGATCCAGCCTTTTAATTTAGCACGAGTTAAGTTACAAACACACACGCAGATAATTAGTAAATACTATATATATGTCACTGTAAAATTGTCAACACCGCACCGTCAGATTATAATGTAATGCGTGATATTTGACGGTAGGTTAGGTTAGTTCGTAATCTGATATAGTTATTATGTTATAATATGACCGTTTTTACAGTAACATCATAAATATATTATGTATAAGACTACGATGCATAACTAGATTAAATCTGTAAAGGCTTTCATATAAGTTAGTCATACACGTGTAAGTTCTTTTCCATATAAGTAGAAGACAAAAATTAAAAACATCTAAGGTACTTGATTGCTAACAACGCACTCGTTAGTACGACGTTTTTAGAACGACAGATGTCATATCAAATTCTTATTTTTTTTAAGTAGGTACGTATGCTTACCAAATTTCTCCTAAGAAAAGTAATCAATCTCGGCACCTTTGGTGCAATCGAGAACTATTTTAACAGGTATTTGCGATCATCTCACATCTGAAACCAACTCATTAGTTCTTGAAACTTTGTGTGTCACTTTGTTTTATGGAACGCCAAAATAGAACAAAACGATAAATCTCGAATATCAGTAAAGTATTTCGATAAGACCGATATATTACTTAAACAAAATCGTTAGAGTCGCCACAAAGAGAGATACCGATCGCGTTTCTGTCTTCCGAATAAATGTTCTCATATTTCGCGGCAGACTTGGAAGCCGGGGGTCTAACGCCGAACGCAAACTGTCTTCTTCTTCGATGTTTCTCTCTCTTTTCTTATCGCTTGAAATGATAGTGACAGCAATAGCAAAGCCTTAGCCGATTTAGTTAGGTGGTAGAAGGCCCGGTGTCGCAAGATCATTCATCTAAAGGGCAAGGACGCGCGCACAACGGGCGCCGCCACCAACCCATTACCTAGGTGTTGTATTTTATTGCTAAGTCATGCCTACTTTTCACGTACCTGTATCGAGGAATTTCGATTATAATTTCGTATTTTTTATTGAAAATCGAGCGACGAAACGACTAAGAAAATTGTACGGTACAGAACAATTGATCGAACTACGCTGTCGAACCACGTGGCCTGGGGCTTTTTTAAGGTTTGAAATAGTCTAAATCATTGCTGAACCATAATTAGCTGAGCACTAATTTTTTGCTGCTATTAGATTAGAATAATATAATATGCTGTTTTTTATTTATTCACTTCATAAAAGTATGCTAACACACTCTATAGACATGTGGAATATTGTAGTAATTTAACGCCTTTTCCTCAGCAACTGATTTATTTCACTCAGTAAATCACATACTATCTCTTAAAGTTACAGATACCACTACCACCGCAGTTGCCCTCAACTGACATAGGACCTGTTTGGAAAAAAAACTGTTGGCTGAATTTCAGAAACAGATCTCTAAATTCCTCTTGGGTCTTGGACAGTGCTAGTAATAAAATAAATCAGAGACCACGACGAAAACAAAATTAAGAAAACGATCTAATGCGTCTGAGTTTCGAATTTGTTGTTACTACTTTAGCTTTGTTGTCCATAGTGATAAAGGTGAACGGATAGTTCCATTTATTTCTTGATAAGGAACATTAGTACGCGGGTACCGCGGGTTTACCCGGGTTGATTATTGTTATTGTCCCGAGATAAAAAGAAACCTATGCATTATTTCAGACTATTAGTCTACCACCTTTTCGACGTGCTTGAGCACCAAACATTCAAACCTTGATATTTATAATATTAGTAAGAAGTATAATAGTAGCACGAATTGATCAATTAGCTTTGGTTAGTTTCGACTTAGTGCAGATTATTTTAAATCCCACACAACACGCTCCATCGCAGATCGCATAGTCGCGAGATGGTGGTGAAGTGCGAATCTATATTAGGTAAAAAAAACTTTTTCACTACAAACCTACACCCAACACGATTAATCAACTATCAATACTTTAGAAATAAACAGATGTACCTCCAGAGCAGGCCATTTGTCCACTAGATCTCTAGTCCACCCAGTAGTCAGACTATAACAATTTAAACTACATTAAACCATAAAGCGTTTATAATTACTTTTGCTTTAATAAACACTTTCCGAAATCTGTGAGGAGTTTTCAACTACTTAGTTGTGAGCGCTCGTGCTTGTTTAGCTTTAAATAATTAATTAAGCTCACGTTAGTTTCTGGTAATTCTCCAGTACCTTTGGAGGCTATTTACTTAAAATGTTGATTGTATAGCCATTACGTTATTTCACACTTAAAATGTACGAGTATGTTACGTAGCTTAATCTCGTTAAGTACTGTTAGTATTGTAAGTGCCTGGTACTTTTATGTGTGCTTTGAGTATGTATCAAGATTTTTTCAGGTATGTCTTACGTACCTAAGTGATTGAGTATAAGCTAGAAAGGGTAGCTTAGTAGGGTAGAGCGCCTGCGCTATAGTTCGGTAGGCTGTAGAACTAGAGACCAGGGATGTTATGGAGCTCCAGACTGTAACAGAAACTATCTGATATCCGAAATAAAAATATATCCGTAACCGTATCCATTTCACAAGTTTCGAATAGTTTCGGATATTATTGACTTTCAGTTGATAAGGCAACAAAATAGCTTTTTGTTAAATATTATCTTTATGTGCTTAGTTTTGACTATTAGAACTATATGGAATCTAATACCCGGTTTACATTATTCCAGTCGAGCGGTCGAATCCAGCGCTGGATTGCTTACTGAAAAAAATGTAAACCGGCACTGGAATGCATTGGCACTGGATTTATGCTTTCCAGTGCCGGTTTACATTATTCCAGTAAGCAATCCAGCGCTGGATTCGATCGCTGGACTGGAATAATGTAAACGGGGTATAAAATCCGTAACCGAAACTAACGGATAAACCGAAATTATTACATATCTGTAACCGTATCTGAAACCGACATAATTTAATTCCTATATCCGTATCCATATCCGAAATATCATATCCACAACATCCCTACTACAGACGATCTGAGGAAACTGTCATAGGTACTTTAATAAACAAACGTGTTTATCAAAGTTTAGTTAGGTAACTGTGCTGATATTGGTGTCATCGGTGCTTTGGACATTCAGTTTTTTTTAAGTTTTTTGTACAGGATTTCGCTGGACATAATCCTCTCCCATAATACGCCAGTCAGCTCGATCCCCAGTTTAACGTTTCCAACCGCCACCAGCTTAATAAAAATAGTAAATTGTCTTTCTAGTCTTAGATTGTTATCGTACCATATTAGAAGCTCGTGTTCACTAAATTTATATCAAACAAAACATACAAAAAATCGTCCAGAAACTAACCTTATCAAATAAAGATAAACACTATCTCATAAATTGTTACATACAATACAATACAATACAATACAACAACTCTTTATTAAAACACCAGACAAAAAAACTTAATATAAAAAACATACAAATCAACTTAGCGTCCTAATTGGCGGCCTTATCGCTTAGAGCGATCTCTACCAGGCAACCGTGCACGGACAGGAAACAGCATACAAAGCTAGGCCTTAATGTTTGACAAAATAAAAATAACATTTAAAAAGAGAAAACAAAACAAGTCTTAATAAAGAGCAAACACACTTCAACAAATTAAAAGCAAATTAAATATAAAAAAAAAAAAAAATAAGAAAAGAAAACATATTTCATACATAAACCAACCATTCTAAAATAAAGAGCAAGCATGCGCTCTATTAGGTGCAAAATGCTACGGTTTTCCTACACAGTAAAAATACATTCCTCATTCAACGAAATATCTTAGCGGAATCGAGGAAAAAATAAATTGAATCCCTTTTGCATCCATTTGTGTTCTTTAGGCTTGTCTGTTCAGGCGTACAGAAACAGTAAAGGTTTTTGAAGGGTTACTATATCACTTTCCCTCATAATCTGACATCACTAAATCTGCATTATTAATAACTATCTAATAATTAAAAACTTGAATACAGTTTCTACAGATACCACATATGCAGTAGCTCGCTACTCGCTATATACGCCAGTATACCTCTAGATATCAGGACGTCTACTCTCTTTCTACGAAAACGTAACTTCGAAAAAAAACTCGCGACTTTCATGCTCTCGTTCTACTTCGTTTCATCCGATACAACATTGTTTGACGTTTAAATGTTCGAAGCCTACTCTAATTAGAGTAGGTTTAGAACATTTGAACGGGCAAAACGACGGATCAAAGGAGAATTGGAGTTTAAAAGTCGCGAGTTTATTTCGAAATTACGTTTTCGTAGAAAGAAAGTAGTCGTCCAGTACTAAACGGGCAGCGATCACGCACACTTTCCTCGAAAAAAGGCCGTCGGATGCCGCTGAATCTTAAGTCGGATTGAACCACAGAAATCTAAATAATAAGGTAATTATTATTTAGATTTCTGTGGATTGAACCGACTATATCACACGTGAGTTACCCGTTTATTAATCAATTGCTTTATGGACGATAACGTCCGCTTATAATAAAACTAGCTGAACGCGCGCGCGTTGCTACGCCATCTATCGAAAATCGATCGTACCAATTCAAATTTTGAACAAATTCGGTTTGCTTTAGGTTCTAATGACGCAATCTTTAAAATATGACATTTGCTGTCACGCAACGACAGCTCTCAAAAAGCAATATTTTTTCCCGTTTTTGTTACATTTTTCATTCATGCTCGGCTCCTGTTGATAGTAGCGTAATCTTAAATACCCTATAGCCTTCCTCGATAAATGGACTATCTTACAAAGAAATAATCTTTCAATTCGGACCAGTAGTTCCAGAGATCCTTACGTTCAAACAAACAAACAAACAAACATACAAACAAACAAACTCTTCAGCTTTATAATATTAGTATAGATTGTGACACAGACGCTTCATACGTTTTGCTCAGTACATCTAGTAACGATTGAATATCTATGATTAAGCTGTGGAGGCCTAGTAGCTATTCGTATTCAGAACGTCTGATTGGACGCCATGAGATCGTGGGTTCAAATCCCACCTGCATTCCTGGGTATCTTACCAAGTGTCGATTAACGGATTTGTCATCACTGGCTTTAACGGTAAACGTCAACATCTTAAGGAAACTGAGAGTCCACCTCCTAATTAAAACTGTATCAGCTTTGACATAGCTCTCTCTTTTCTTTTCGCTTGAAATTATAGAGACAGCAATAGTAAAGCCAAAGCAGATTTAGTTAGGTAGTAGATCTGCAGGTGTGTTGCAAAAAAGATATCTTTTGAGAACGTGTGTTATCTAACAACCCGTACTTGGGAAGCTTGGTGGATTATGACCTTGACTCTTTTCTTGCGAGAGAAAGACCCCAGCAGTGGGAACACAAACTGGGCTACCTATGTTTGTGTTATGTGGAACCGAAGTTTTATGTCGCGAATTCAGAATTGCGAGCATTTTAAACGTCTTTAACACAGACGACTAGACCTCGTAGTTAGATCATATCCAATCCAATTATTTTGCAGATATGAAAAGTAGCCTACGTATTCCAGACTATTCATTAATACGTACACAATTATATACCGTTAGTAATTTTTGCTTGAAAAAGTAACAAACATCCATATATTCACACAAACATTCGCTAAATATATTAGAACGCCCATACTTTCTACGTAATCCTACTAATATTATCAATGTCAAGATGATGTTTGTTGCTCAATCACGTCGGAACGGCTGAACGAATCGGACTAAAATTGGGAACAGTTAGATTGTAGTCTGAAAGAGCACATAGGTTATCTACTGTGTAAAAATAACGAGAACGGGTGCTATGCCGGAATAACCGCGAGCATAAATGAACTAAAACGAATGTCTAGTTTTGCGAGAGCGATTTGTATCTTGGGAATACGTACGTAGTTTCCGTCATCATACAATTTACTCAAAGTGTAGGCTGCGCATTCCGTTTGCAGATACAGGCCCCTGTGGGCCACATCGTATCTATTTTATTACTTTTCTTGTGTTCGTAGTGAATAAATTTTACCATAGCAATACGTGTGCAATCTCAATAGTTGTTTTATCAACATTGTTAGCTTAGCTACTGGGAATAACCTCCGTAGGTACTTCAACTGTAAATTTTGCGTTCGTTGAAATTGAATTTGTTCTCCTACTTGGAGGATAAAACACTGAAATTGATGCTTTCTCTTGGTCCCAAGATAGCGCTCTAAAAGTATTAAAAAACTGCAATGTTTGTCGTATATTGTATAATACATTTTGCATTAATAATATAAATTTTTCTCCTCTTCAAAAGTCTTCCAAGTGCTTAGTCGACGCGACGCGTTAATAAGCATTCCCAAGCTTGGTAATACCGCCAGCATGCTTGCTTGGTCATCTTGATTATCTGTAGACTATGGGGCTACGGACAATTCAGATGTGCTTAGTGTAGGTAAGCTTAGCTAATTATGTAGCGTAGTGTTCTAATTTTATTTCGGTTTTGTTAGACTAAATTATTCTCTTTGTTATATTTTTTCTGGACAACATGATATAATAAAATAATTGTGTTTTGGTTTGAAGGCCAACATTTCCAGAGAAATTACAAATCACACAGATATATGATCGTTAATCTCTGGGTGACGAGCGCAGTGCAGTGCTAGGTTATAATTTGTCTGCTTCATGTTTGAATAGCTGCGTGACAATGTACTGAGTTATGGACATACCTGTTGCTTACCATCAGGCCCCTGTCCTGCTTGTTTTTTTATAGTCACTGTCTACAGTACTAAAAGTAAAAAAAATACTCTAAAGGTATAATAATGGAAAAAACAAAATTAGTTCCAACAATTTTCTATCAACTTTGCAAACTGATAAATAATATCTAAATTTTCTGCCACGTACACGTACGTGGCAGAATACAAACCATGTTGTGTTGAAAATGTTCTACATTAAAATGTAAAATTCTAAAACACAACACGGTATGAAAAACCCGCAGCCTTTCAGCGTCCATTTCAAATATTTATTTTCATACCACGTAATTACAGAATCAGTAAAACTGAGTTTGTTTCTTAAATAATTTGGTGTAGAACGGGGAGCCGTGTTAATAAATTAGCCGTGACACTAGTCTTTGAGAGTTTGACCCTCCTCGGAGTCCGGACAGAGTGACGGGTTGTATCGACCCTATATTTAAGCTTTAATGGACGATGTTCCATTCGGAAAATTACTTCCTACTAAACATTTATTTGCACATGGTATTTAACTGCAATTTTAAAGTAACGACTACGTATAAAATGGAACTAAATTGGGTTAAATAACCACTGACACGAAAGGACAGTAGTTGGGTGTATGACTGCAATTTCTGTGTCAATGAGGTGATTCGGAAACTATACAACTTAAAACTGATCTGAGACTAGCGTTTTAGTTGGTGTAAAGAAACATAGTATGGAATTAGCAACTAATAAGAAATCATCCTATAGTCCCCTAATTTAATTTTAAGCACTGGAATAAAACGTATACGTACTACGCACAACATAAATTTGCCCTTGAACCAATGCCTCAATTCAATTAGCTGTCCCTGTCATTACGATCAACCTCTGACCTTATTGCTCATACAATAGAGATAAAATTCAAATGTACAGGTCCATGCAACGGTTAAAATTCGGTTAGCTTTCTGAGGTGCTTTGGTCGTGGTATCTCGCTGCGTAACTCTATGTTAATTAATTTACACGTAGTATAATAGAGGAACAGCGGAGGGCGTAATAAACTACCCTGAAGGACGCCGAATGGTGGCCGCTCAGTTGATTATGACCCCTTTGCCAATGAGTGTGTTTGCCGCAATTAGCTCAATATCTATTACACAGTATCTATTGTTATCGAATTTGGCAAATGTTGATGCTTTGAAATATTTCGGCGATGAGCGTAATTTTAACGTGCTCAAAGTAATTCGAGTGCATCGATGACTGATATCAAAGTTATGCACAGTAAAGATAATTTTTAAACGATTTATTCCACTTTTTACTATCTTACTAATATTATAAGTGTGAAAGTTTAGATGCTAGGTTAGTTTGTTGCTCAACCACATCGGAACGTCTGAGTCTGAACGGATTAGGTTGAAATTTGGAACACAGATAGATAGTCAGACAGATAGTCTACATAGACTACTTTTTATCACGGGGAAATAAGAGAAAAGGGAACTGCGTGGGGAAAACCGTGTGGTTCTGTTTGCTTAAAATAACTCATGAAATCCACAGATTTTTATATTGTTAAGTTTTCATATTAAAAAAAAAACACTCCTGCATCATCAGAGGCATTTTCTATTTTCGCTTGTTGTATTTGAACTTTGGCTGTTCCCAAATAAACCCACACAAACATATTTATGAACGTTTTTTTCAATTAAAATTTCAGGGAAGTAGCGTCGAAAATATTACTTTTATAGCTAAAACAAGCTTGATTATAAGAAAATTTACTTAATTATTGTGCAAATTAATGGCAATCATTTGAGCTGGTCACAAATTTTAGCCAAAAAATTACTTTTCCTTCCTTTAATTGAATACTCTAATGAAATTATCCACTAAAGTCACCGTTCTTCTCATTAAAGCGAACTCGGTTTCGTAGCTAGAGTACAGTCAGCTGGTAAAGGCAGTAAACACATTTAAGTACTCCTCAGCCCTGTTCTTGCGTAATAAACTTCTAACGAGCCTAGGTTGTTTGATGCGGACTGTACATTTAAGGTGTCTTCAGACTTCGCCGAGTACGTGCTTGCTATTCTATGATGAAAGACGTGCAAACAAAAGCTTTAAAAATACATTTCTTGGTTATTATCATTTAACCAAGAAATTTATTTTTATGTTAAAAATGTTTGTATCTTCGAGTATAGATTTGAATTTACAATATATTTTAACCGACCATATATGTAAATTCAATTTATTAATTACATTCAGCTACTTTGGCACATACATGAACATTTCAATAACGAATGATTAATAGCGATCTACGACTCATTATTCTCAATAGTAAAGGGTAAGGTATTCAATCATTATTTCACAACGGCAGTTGCAGGCTTGGCTTGGCAGGTAACCATAACACAATAGAATGGTAAAATCAAGGACTTCCAACGTCCAATAAGTACCTACTCTAAAGTTTTTAAACCTACTAACTTTATTTCCTAAAGGGACCTATAGTAAAATAGCTAGTTAGATATTTAAGTAACTGTAAGGCTGTAGAATACGTTGCCTGAGTGGGTTTTCCTCGATGGTTACAATATTTGTGTCTTCAAATCGAGAGTGAATTGGTTTTTTTCTAGGTAAACACGCTCAATCGACCGCATCGTCGCTTAACATCAGGCGAGATGGCGGTCAAGTGTAAACCTACAAAAGTAAAAAAAAACTAAACTATACTCGATATTTTTTTCGATAATCCAACAACATCCTGTAATGTCTAATGCATAGCAGAAGCTTTGCTTAGTTTGGGGTTAGATGGCATTGTGTTTGAAATGTCCACCAATATATATTATGTCAAAATTTTAATGTTTGGATGTTCGAATGTCTGTTGCTCAATCAATCGAAATAGCTGAACTGATCGGGTTGAAATTTGATACATGGTTAGATTATAGTTTGGAATACCATGTAGGCTTTTATCACGGGAATATTACAGGAATGGTAACAACGCGGGTAAAACCGCTTAGCGATGCTAGTTTATAAAATACCATGTGTGGTATACATGGTATATTACAAACTTATGTAACAGCCGATGTAAATAGTTTTTTTTTACAGAAGCGTGCTGTAATGGCTATTTACAGGGTCGGCAGTAGACAGTCTATCCGAGAGGTTTTTATGAGGGTGAAAATTCTGACATTGCCTTTTTTGTACATTTATTGGAATATCATGCATGTACGTAAAAACATTATAGTACAGTAACTTTAAACATTACCGTAAGCGTTAAATCCGGTAGATCTGATTTTTTGCAGACTTGTTTATGATGTTGGCCTAATGATTGTCCCAAGTTTGTGACCTCGAGCGACGAACGCAACTTTGTCAAAAATCGAAAAAACCGCGAAAAAATCGTTTATTTTTCAAATTTTGGCGATTATAACCCTAAACGACTAGTTTTTGTAAAAACTTTCCTATAGCGTTTATAAAGTAGATTGAATTTGCTACAATATGATACTAAAATTGTCTCTGTACTCCCAATTGTTTCTGAGAATAAGTCTTTCAAAGTTTATAATTTTTTCGTACTTCGCAATTTTTAGTTATATTTTAACTCCTACTTGACCACTTTGTGGCACAGTTACGGCGGTTTTTAACCCCCGATCAAAAAAATAGGTGTTATAAATTTGACGTCGAAGTCTGTCTGTCTATCAGACAGACACACATACAGGTATGTCTCTATGTGTATCTGCCTGTGTGTGTATCTGTCTATGGCACCGTAGAGCTCAAACGGATGGGCCGATTTCGATGCGGTTTTTTTAATTTGAAGATACATTTTTGTGTTGATGTTTTGAGCTATTTTTGGTTAATATCAATTCAAGATGGCCGCCTCCACCAAATGGCAGACCAAATATTTCAGCACAATATACGTCAATATGGGTATCAAATGAAAGGGCTTGACTAGTAGAGTACTATACAGTATAACAAATTTCAAATCACAAAATAGCGAACTCCATAATTTTTTTTTCACTAATGCCTTAATATGGGTGTCAAATGAAAGAGCTTGACTAGTAGACTACTATTAGAATAGAATACATTAATAGAATACATTAGTGAAAAAAAAAAAATGGAGTTCGCCATTTTGTGATTTTAAATTTGTTATACTGTATAGTACTCTACTAGTCAAGCCCTTTCATTTGATACCCATATTGACGTATATTGTGATGAAATATTTAGTCTGCCATTTGGTGGAGGCGGCCATCTTGAATCGATATTAACCAAAAATAGCTCAAAATATCAACACAAAAATGTATCTTCAAATAAAAAAAAACGCATCGAAATCGGTCCATCCGTTTGAGCTTTATGGTGCCATAGACAGATACACACACAGGCAGATACACATAGAGACAGACCTGTATGTGTGTCTGTCTGATAGACGGACAGACTTTGACGTCAAATTTATAACACCTTTTTTTTTGGTCGGGGGTTAAAAACCGCCGTAACTGTGCCACAAAGTGGTCAAGTAGGAGTTAAAATATTGCTAAAAAGTGCGAAGTACGAAAAAAAATATAAACTTTGAAAGACTTATTCTCAGAAACTATTGAGTGTACAGAGACAATTCTAGTATCATATTGTAGCAAATTTAGTCTACTTTATAAACGCCATAGGAAAGTTTTTACAAAAACTAGTCGTTTAGGGTTATAATCGCCAAAATTTGAAAAATAAACGATTTTTTCGCGGTTTTTTCGATTTTTGACAAAGTTGCGTTCGTCGCTCGAGGTCACAAACTTGGGACAATCATTAGGCCAACATCATAAACAAGTCTGCAAAAAATCAGATCTACCGGATTTAACGCATCCTACTCCATACATTCAGGCGACAAAGTTACTGGACTATTAATTATTATAAGAAAATATATGACACCTATGGTTGTAAAACAAGAAACAAATTCAAGCTTGTTTTGCCAACTATTAGATTAACTAAAACTGGCAACTCTTTTGTAATGAATAGCATCGTATTTTGTAATCTGCTACCAATAAACCTTGTAAACAAAAATAACACAATATTTAAGAAGATATTGAAGGTTTTTTTATTGAAAAGGCGTATTATAAAATTAATGACTTTTTATGTGATAAAACCTCTGCGAAGTTTAAGTTTGAACTGTAATTGAAACATTATTTCCTGTAAGTCAAACCTATATTTTACATTAGTAATACCATATTTTTTTATTTCATAAGTGTGCATATAATGTTTATTGAAGAAATAAATGAATGGAATTGAATTGAATTGTTATACTATAGAAAACATTGTAGCGTAGTTAGAAAAAGTCTGTACGCAAACACCTCGCCTTGTCTACTAGAGGTAATGTACGCAAAACAAGAAATTCCGCGTGAATGCTGCGCCTTTTACATGACATTCTTTATTTATGGACCCGCACGCTTGCCCTACTTTACGAATGAATGTCCAAATGAAAACGGCCGGTTTAGAAATTTGCCAAAATGTAGTGGTATGCTTAGTAATATTTGCTGAATTAAATTAAAACAATTTGTTCATAAAAGGAGGAATAACATAACTGGAGGATATCCGTCTTTCAAGCTACATGCGTGAGTACGAGTACAATATCCGGTTCAGGGATCTCATTTTTTTACATTTACGTACAGATGTATGTATATCTAAGCATTGTAAGTTATTATTTTGACATACTTTAACGCTAACTTCTGGTTTTTGAGGCTCCTCCACATTCACAGTAAATATCTCAATAAATACGTCAAAATCACACGATTCCTGAACTCGTTCCATTCGCGTCGGTATTAAAAGTTATTAACTGTGGGCCCTTCCGCCTGATCCGTCAAGCCGCCAACTTGCCGACCCCCGTGATTAATGCTTCGTAGCGGCTGTGATTGTATGCAAATTATCAGGGTATTGATAAGCTACTGTTATTACGAGATCGAGTGAATGAACTAGTTTGAAAATTTTAATAAGGGACTACGTTAAGTTTTTCAATTAAAAGTAGCGTGGGCGTCATACGTGTTTAATAAGTAAACAAGTGGATTTAGTAGTAGTTTTAAAAAAAAAAATAAAAAAAAAAATTGGAGTTTTGCTTCCCCGAGAAATACAAGGTGTTTCCTGCACGAGTGACAAAATTACCTTGATCGTGCTGATCGTGCAGATCGTGCGTGTGGGGTTTGAACCCGGGGTCTCCGGATGCCGTTCTCCCGACTAGACCAGCCCGAGCCGTAACTTCTACTTCTATTTGGGGTATTCTTTTATAAATCTTCCCATATTAGTTTAGTCGTTTGGCTTAGTTCTAATAGGCGTTAGACAAGGCGGTGTCATTTCCTCGAAGTTACGCCCAAGCTACACGAGGCTAGTTTTTACAGCTATGATAGCAAGCTGGTACTTCTAGCTTCGTGTAGACAACGCCACGCAACGCTAGTTTTGTCTACACGAAGCTAGAAGTACTAGCTTGCTAGCTTACTAACACTAGATTGCTATCCTGGCTTTAAAAACTAGCCAATCATTTCAACTTCAGACAATTTGTAATTCTCAGCTTCTAAAATCCTAAGGCTACTCTCTGTAACAAACTTCTTACTGTGTGAATAAATGAATTATTATTATTGAAATACTAGCCTCTAGCTAACTCTAGCTAAACTAGCTCGGGCATAACTTCTAGGAAATGGCATCGCCATCTTTATACTACTATTCCAAAGCTGGAGAGTTTCATTTTTGAACGCGCTAATCTCAGGAGCTACTGGACCGATTTCAAAATTTGTTTCACAGATATATAGGGATCTCTGTTTTATGTAAGCCGGGTGAAGCCGGGGCGGGTCGTTAGTATAATATTATATAGACAAAACATTGATGTTTATTCTGGTTTTGAACGTGGACCGCAATCGGAGCACCGTCCTACAGACAATAATGGTAAAACAAAAGATATTCCGAGAATTCCCTGATTGTATAATGGCAACCTTAAATGGTAAACTTCGTGGAAAGTTGTACGATAAAAATAGAAATGCTAAATATGAATACTTTAAAAGTTCATCAGTCTGGAAATGTATGAAAAGGATAGGCTGTACGCCTTTCTAATGCTACCCGAATATTTAAGTTTGCGGTTGGGAGCAGACCCTAAATATTTAAGACCCAAGTTTTTCTCTACTGAACTGAATACTGAAAAGAAATTTCATCGAAACATCGCATGGGGCTTCAATTTAAAAGCATTTTAGAAAGAGCTCTTTTGAAAGCAATTCTTATTAATGTAATTACAGGGTACGATGTAATTACGTTTGATTTATTTATGTGTAACTCGAGCGTAGATTAATTAAACGACGAATAGAAGTAAACTAGAATCTAGACTGTGGCCGTATTTAAAATATTCGCGCAAATTATAAAGGGTAATATTGCTGTAGTTTTGAATAGTTGTGAATATTCATGTCGCTTCCGGAAGCTGTTATGAATTGAAATGGATTAGGTACGTTCTAGTTAGCCAACTATTCATCAATAAATGCTGTCAGAAATGTATTTCCGCCCGGAATTGTAAGATTTCGTAGTTCGTAGACGTTTTCTAACGCTACGAGTGCTACGAAATGTAGAGAATACCTAAATCATCTATTTCCTTAAAAAACATTTGCCATGAATAGCTGATAGACTTTTGACGTGAATACTTATTTTTTCGCGCCAAAGGCAGTATTTTCGTGGGCTGTGAATTGAATTCTAGCGTCACGCTCGGGAATGATAAGAAATCTTCGGGTAAATTCGGGACTATCTAGAAATGCGTCAGTATCTCTAGATGACCATGCTAGTAAGCTATCAAATTTTGAGTTATATGTTTTCACTGCTATCGGCAGTTCCTATGACTGACAATTTTTTTTACTGCTACGCGATATTCCGAATACGCATTGCGTAATAATTTCTCACATGTTTTATCAAGTACAAAAAAAAATAACGAATTAAATATTAACTTTGGATTATCCTTATAATTTTTATAGACCCTTGGCTAGAACGTACAGTTTCACATGACACAACGTGATGACGTAGATTAAAATTTCACATGTACTATATATTTTTCCAAATGCTGATACATTTACGAGTATGTCTGCACTATAATAGTAGTGTGTGTAAATGTTTCATTAACCGATCGTCTCTCTGCCAGCCTGTACGATTATGGTTTTGACTATCTCCTTGTGAGAGAAGGCAGGAACTGAAGTGAGCTGATTATTATTTATGCTTAGAGCACGAGCGTAAAGTTGGTAGTTGAAAATTAGGTTAATAATTTCCACATGACCTACTACGAACTATCTTCCTAAATATAGCGATTCTTTAAGTCATTTCTACAGTTGGTTGACTAGGAGTAAAATGGCTTTTGTCAAATGTAATACCCCGTTTACATGATTCCAGTCCAGCGACCGAATCCAGCGCTGGATTATGATAATGAGCGCTGATAATGGAAACTGGCACTGGAATGCATCAATCCGCAATCAATGCATTCCAGTGCCGGTTTACATTATTCCAGTAAGCAATCCAGCGCTGGATTCGGTCGCTGGACTGGAATAATGTAAACGGGGTATAAACTTTAAATAAATGTTTGGCACACGACGTTTAGTCCTCTGACAAATGGATATTTAACATTGCCGGTGTTTTGCTAAAATATAACAATTAGATATGGAAAATATTAGTTTTTAATATCTTAGATGTAGTGAAAAACAAAAAGTGGAATAAGATTTTTAAAATTACATTTATACGACAAGATTAGATGTACCCTGTAAATGAGTATTTCTAATAAATACAAACAAAATAGATTCCTGTTTTCTCTCTCTGTAATCAAGTGGCGGGTCTTTGACAATTTTCAAGACATAGAAACAAAACTGTTTATCGTTTTAACAATAAACAAGTTAGTAAAATTCAATTTTTTTAAATAATTAGAAAAAAATGTTTTTTCAACCCGAATTCCTACTCTAATCTTCGAATCTTCAAAACTTCTAATCATGAATTCTCTATTTAGTGCCGTACTATTTTGGCCATATCATCATCATCATCAGAATGACTTTTTAACGAAAAGTTATGTATTATATAATTTTTGTTTCATTCTTGTCTGAAATTGTTTTATATTTGAGAATGTATCACAGAGTAATCTCTTTAACTGTGTGTGATTGTTAATGTGTCATAATAAATTATTGTGAACTGACCGTAGACCGACCAAAATGTAGGGTTTACATATCTTGAGTTTGCTATATTTGTGTAGCTAGTTATGTTTTACAGATTTTGCACTAAGTTTTTTAAATTTAAGTTTAATAAATGCTTTTGGATGGGTTTTAATGCTATAGGAAAGTGTTTTGTATTGCGTTATATCTGTCTTTTAATCAGCCATGAGCCAACTATAAACTAATTCATTCGTTAACGGCTAAAACACTATTAGAAACTGTTCGTTAATTAAACACAGATTAGAGTAGAAAGCCCATTTCTACTCCAATCTGTGGTGATATCTCTATTAGAGCTATACTATTTTAGACGCCTGTTTACCTCTAATGTGGCTAAGTGTAAACTGAGAATGAGAGTTTAATTAATATAAACCGTGTCTTCGCGACTTGCGGTCTTCGGAGCTGTGTGAGGTTGCGCAGTTCGGTATACTAACGTAAGCGGCGTATAATCTATACTTTAATATTATAAAGCTGAAGAGTTTGTTTGTTTTAAAGCAAGGATCTCGGGAACTACTGGTACGAATTGAAAGATTATTTTTCAGTTGAATAGTTCATTTGTCGAGGAAGGCTATATATAGGCTATTTAACATTACGCTACTATCAACAGGAACGGAGTATTAATGAAAAATGTAACAAAAACGGGAAAAATATTGCTTTTTGAGAGCTTTCGTTGCGTGACAGCATGTATCTATCTTTTAAAAGGTTGCGTCATTAGAATCTAAGATAACCAAATTTGTTCTAGATTTGAATTGATACGACCAATTTTCGATAGATGGCGTAGCAACGCGCGCACGATTCAACTAGTATGTTATAAAGAACTTCATGCAATAATGTAGACGTTGTATAAATTAAATAAATTAAGTTAACTGGTGGGTTGGGTTGCATTTGGGAAACTACATCGCGTCTTATTGTCGTCTATCGCACAATGTCTTAAGATAAAACTTTGCGATGTGTCCTGTCGATTGCGATGTATCGAACTAACGTAGACACTGACAATAAGGCGGTCCACAAATTTCGTCGTTGTACGGCGAGCTATGGAAATAGCTATGGTTGGAGTTTCTCTGAAGGACCGTATTTGGAATTGAACGAACTGGAATTGAACTATACCTATAGTTAGAAATGATTAGAGATTCCCACGCACGTAAGGGACGTTGTTCTAATTTTTGTTCTATAATTTCCCCCGTTAATATTATTCCTGAAGTGAAAGTTGATTTCACAATTGCGAGTTCGAACGTTCGATTCACGCCTACACTTTTATCAGTTTTTACTTTTATAGGCGTATCCTTGACTGGCATCTCGCCTGATGTTAATCGATGATGCTGTCTACGATAGAACGTGCTTACCTAGAAGAAACTGTTTCACTTTTGATTTGAACATTTGAAGCCCATTCAGGAATGTTCTAGATGTTCTAAGCGCGAAACTAGAATCTAACCTCTTCGCTTGAGTTTTTAGAAAGTCAACCACGTAACGATGTCGATTTTTACAAGCAGTCTTATAGAAAATGGGCAAAGTGGTATTAGATCATGTGCACTCTTTCTCGCTAAGCCAGCAATTTAACGGTGATGATCCAGTCTTTTAAGGAAAAACTCGGGAGGAAACATCTTTCCAGAAATACTTTTTTTGAACATCCGGTAGCCTGCTCTTGGCCAACGTGGTAGATTATGGCTTTGATACTGTCCTTCTGAGAGAAAACCCCGAGTCTCAGCAGTGGAAACATAAAGTGGGCTACTTAATACATATCATTAATTCTTCAAGATTAGTTCCAGGACGTCTACTCTCTATCTACGAAAAACGTAACTTCGCAATAAACTCGCGATTTTCCCACTCCGGTTCTAATTCGTTTCGTTCGATCGAACATTGTTTGATGTTTACATATACATAAACATTTAAACGGATGAAACGACGGATCGAAGTAGAACCGGAGTAGGAAAGTCGAGTTTATTTAGAAATTATGTTTTTCGTAGAAAGAGAGTGGATTTCCTGTTCTTTAGGAATAGTATTCCATTAATTAGTTATAATTTATACAGTGGTTTTTGATGATGAAATTGATTTGTTCCTTTTTGTGAATATGGGAATGGTTCTCATTTCAGACACGAGTCTCAAGACTCACATCAAATTTTTTATTGCCGTTTATAAAGTCTTTTCTTTTTTGGATTATTACATAATTTCTGCGTGTCTCTAACAACGTATCTCGTACAAAGCGGAGACTGGAGATCGCATTAATTATTAGGGCTTGCTAATAGCTTGACCACAAAACGGCTGCTCCCAAATCTTCTTAGCGATTCAAAGGTCAGGTCTGAAAATGTATATATCACTAGTACCTGTCCGCTTACCGCGTAGAATTTAGGAAAATCTAAATTAAACAATTTTTTTTAAATATAAAGAGCTTTTTGTTTTGATTATAATCTTCGTTAGTTCCAAATTTCAGATTGACCCTGTAATTTTTTTGGACGTATCTAAATGAGAAATAAGGTTGCCTGGAAGAAATCGCTTTCAGCGATAAGGCCGCCAGCTGTTTCACAAGATTTACTGTTTTCCAATATTATATGTGTTATTTTTTAAGTTGTGAACAATAAAGAATTTTCATTCATTCATTCATTCATTCAAATAAATTTTAAAACTTCTAGGTTATCTGTTATTTATAAGCGTATATCGTAACGTGTGTATAAAAACAACTACCTCAAAAATTCCTGTGCGTCGTATTTGTCAAAAGCACGACCAGTGTACAAAACTCAAGCTATAGCATTTGGAGCAATTTCAAAATCAAATTTCAGATTTAAGATCTTTATTGGGCAAATAACATATTGGTTATACAAGGCAAGTCATTTTACAGTAGGTAGATATTTTCAAATAATTATAAGAAAGCACAGTGAATTTATATTCTATACATTGTTCAAATCAATTTTGTGTGAGTTGTAATACAATATTCTCACAAAAGATCTATGAGTAACTATGAACACAATAAAATTAAATATCAACAATTGGTTATAAAATTCAGTTATGCAAAATATAACATTGTCACTACAAGTCAAATTTATAATTAATTAATTAAGAATGTCGGCAATAAAACCACACAAAGCAAAACACTAGTAGGTCCAGACAAAACCAAAAACGAATACATAGTCACAATCCCATAAGCAATCAAATACACAATTCAATGAATCTTAGTCATTGAATAAGTATACGAGTACATAGGTAATAGTCCGAGATCCCAGAGCTCCCAGACGTCACCTATTTTCTGATGAAATGTGAACGATTGAGTAGAGTTAGTAAGTACTAAGAACACATGCTTACTCGCTTACTTGCTTAGACGGCCAATTTTTAGATATGGGGTAATGAATGTACATACAAACATTACTTACTTCACGTATTTTCTTATAAGTGATTTTCACGTATGTTGTAGGTAACATCCTTAAAAACAAGGTTCCAATACTCCCAGACACTTTCCGTCAGCCGTTCTGCTTAACTACTCCAAAATAATAATTTAACGTCACTTAAATTCTCATGCTCCATTTGTAAATATGTTCGTCAGACAACTATTTTGTTGCTTTTTCCAATAAGATATACCAATTTAAGGGGGCAGTCATTCCTTAAACTCAACTATGTCCTATGGGTAAGAGCGGGAGACTGAGTGAGACATTTATTAGAAAATATTGACTTAAAATTGAGTTTAGGGGATGATTGGCCCCTTAGATTGGTCTGTCTTATTGGAAAAAGCTTTAAAATAGTCTGACGAACATATTTACAAATGGAGCATGATAATTTAAGTGAAGTTAAATTATTATTTTGGAGAAAGTTGTTAAGCAAAGCGGCCGACAGAAAGTGTCTGGGAGTATTGGGACTTTGTTTTTAAGGATTTTGCTTACAACATACGTGAAAATCACTAATTAGAAAATACGTGAAGTAAGTAATGTTTGTATGTACCTTCATTACCCCATATCTCAAAATTGGCCGTCTAAGCAAGTTAGCGAGTAAACATGTGTTCTTAGTAAGTGCTTGTCAATCGTCCACATTTCATTCATCAGAAAATAGGCGACGTCTGGGAGCTCTGGAATCTTACTCTATAATAACTCCTCCCGTTTCATGACGATTCGATTGTGAAGTCAAATTGACCCGTTTTCTTCTGGCTTATCTTTACTTTTCAAATCGATGACATTTTACGTTGTGAAACCATTATACTATAAGCACAGTCAATCTCCTTGATTTACGCTGAGAACTATACAAATCTATTTACGAAGCATCTTATCTTCAGCTAGACAGTTCTCGCGACCACCGCAAGGAAATTATTCTGGCGTCTGCAGATAGCTGAGCGTATTACGTCTAGGCGCTGTATTGAATATTAATTAGGTCAATTTATTCGCCGCAATTGGAGAACGTCTATTGACTACATTCATTAGTCATAATATCCATCTAATATCGGTTTAGAAATGCAATATCTACACACCGTCCTCTGAAAGCTTTTTTTTAGTGAACGAGTAACTAGAATGATGTTTTAGGTTTTTTTATTATTACGTAGAGTGACAGGATGAGCTAGACATTTGCCTGATAGCAAGCAACACGGCTGCCCGCATCAGCTTAGTTCTACATAGCTGTTTGAACATGATAGTCCATACCATTGCAAAGCACCGTACTGCGCTCATCCCCCCAGAGATATACGATGGTTTATCTGTTTGCCCTCTTGCCTCTGTAATTTCTCTGGAAACATTGTCATTCAAGTTGGAACGCAATAATGCTTAGTAGCAGAATAGCAGAGCTGTCCAAAGTGTGCTATTGGTATTTTCCCAGCCAAAATTTGCGAAGAGACTCTACGACAGGTGTTGAATGAGAAAAATCAATGGAAAAACTCTACTTTATTAACAATCAATCTTATTACTTAATACTTTATTAGTATCTATACTAATATTATAAAGCTGAAGAGGTTGTTTGTTTGTTTGTTTGAACGCAAGGATCTCTGGAACTACTGGTCCGAATTGAAAGATTCTTTCTTTGTAGGATAGTCCATTTATCGAGGAAAGCTATAGGCTATTTAACATTATGCTACTATCAACAGGAGCCGAGCATGAATGAAAAATGTAACAAAAACGGGGAAAAAATATTGCTTTTAGAGAGCTTTCGTTGCGTGACAGCATTTGTCATATGTTAAAGGTTGCGTCATTAGAACCTAAAGTAACCGAATTTGAACAAAATTTAAATTGGTACGACCAATTTTTGATAGATGGCGTAGCAACGCGCGCGCGTTCAGCTAGTCAATTATAAACAAACAAACAACTATATTAACTTAGGATCTGCGACCGTTGAAGCCCTGCACAATTGTGCTAAGCGATTATATTAAATAATAATTTAAAAGACAGTGATGGCCTCGTTAGCTATTTGTACACTGAACACAATTGAGAGGAGCGAGGAGAGACTTTATCTACGAAAACCAGTCCGGTACTAAATTATATTAAGCTTTCATCAAGCTACCGCCTAACTTCAAATAGCAAGTTTAGCCAAGCTGAAAACCTGTGAAATTTTCGAGTACAGTCATTTCAGAATGGGCATTTTCGACGTTAGGGCGCCTTCACATTAGGTCGCAAGCAGCGCGACAACCGCGCGACAGATAATTGTTCAGCATCGAGCCTGTGTTGCAAACGCTGTACGCCGCGAGCGACCAAATGTGAAGGCGCCTTTAGTGTCAACAAACAGGCTTAAAGAGACAAGAATGAGTTAATCAAAAAATAAGGTTTATTTTTTCGCAATACATACTTAATATGGAGATGTACCTTTCATTTCTGTACAGCTTTCTAGATTTGAACTCTAACTAGAATGGACTAGAATCAAAACAGATGCCAAAACACATACGCTGCAGTGAATTCGAGGGGCTTAAGTTATTTTTATGAGTTTGGACTTAGACTAGCTAGAAAACGCTCAGTTACAGTTACGTACGTTACAGTTTTAACCGGTTTTAAAAGCAGTTGAAATATAAAGCACGTATTCAGGGATTAAACGCCTCGATTTTAATTCAAGTGGATTATGGTTTCATCGAAACATTCATAGTAAGTACACATAACGTGCCGCATGAAAACTGTAGGTACATTGCGGAAATGTTTTTGTTTTTTCTGTATAAATAATAGGTGTGTGTTCGACCGTCACCCCGCTTGACGTAAAACGATGCGTTCAACAGTTTAATATGGTGTTTAACCGATAAGAAACTTTTTCGAGTTTGAACTTTGCAAGTTATATTATTTTTTCTCTGTGAAAACCTACTCATATATTACGTTACCCTACCTACATTACCTACGATATAGGTTAGGTTGTTAGGTTATACTCGTATAATCCTACTAGAATGCGAAAGTTTGGATGTTTGTTACTCGATCACGTCGGAACATCTGAACCACGACTGAACGGATCGGGTTGAAATTAGAAACACGGTTAGATTGTAGTAGGGAATAGTACCGGTATTTATCACGGGAAAGTAACGAAAACCACGCCGTAAAAGGGTAAAACCGCGGGGCGCTGCTAGTCTATTTGTATGTTTACATGAACACATTGTTTAATTGATAGCATTGCCTCTCGTAATTACAATCAATAAATGTGTGTGAAAATTTCCAGCGGACGTAATTATTGCTTCAATTACTCTGTTACGTTCATTTTAAACGATATTTGTTTAAAATTAAACATCGAGCAATAGCTTTATTTATTGATCCGCAAATAAAATTTAGTTATTAATAGTATTAGCACCAGCTGGCGAGTTTGTTCTCGTAAAACTTAGAAATTGTCTATTCTTTCTGAACTCTCCATATTAATGGCATGAAATTACCTAGCATGTGTATTATCTAAACTTCTAAACTAATCTCTACTAATAATAGAGTAAGATCCCAGAGCTGCCAGACGTCACCTTTTTTCTGATGAATGAAATGTGGACGATTGAGTAGAGTTAGTAAGTACTAAGAACACATGCTTACTTGCTAACTTGCTTAGACGGCCAATTTTGAGATATGGGGTAATGAAGGTACATACAAACATTACTTACTACACGTATTTTACATAGGCAATATCCTTAAAAACAAGGTCCCAATACTCCCAGAGACTTTACTCCCAGTTTTGCTTAACAACTCCAAAAGAATAACTTAACTTCACTTAAATTCTCATACTTCATTTGTAAATATGTTCGTCAGACAACTATTTTAAAGCTTTTTCCAATAAGACAGACCAATCTACTCTTAGATTGGTCTACCCCTTCCACCAATCATCCCCTAAGTATATATATATTGTATGTACCTTCTTTACCCCATGTCTCAAAATTGGCTGTCTAAGCAAGTTAGCGAGTAAGCATGTGTTCTTAGTACTTACTAACTCTCTGGTAGCTCTGGGATCTCGGACTATAATGTTATAAAGCTGAAGAGGCTATTTTGTTTGAACGCTCTAATCTTAGGGACTAATTACTTCGAAAATTCTTTCACCGTTGGATAGTTACGTGTTAGTGATTTGTGTATAGGTGCAATTTTGATAGATAGACAGAAAACACTTTATTGTGACACAAACAAATTTAAATATAACACAGAGAATCACTTATGAACTAGCGCCACAAGTGGCGGCCTTTTTGCTGAGAGTAATCTCTTCCAGGCAACCAGTATAAAGGAATATATCCTATATTCAAATCGTAGGCGAAGGAAGCGACATTAATTTAATAATACTACTAAAGATGTAAATATCACTCAGTAATAAATATTCATGTTCGATATACGGTGGTAAATGTCTGAAGTACATAAATGAATTCTAAATAGACACATATTGCACGCTACCATTTATCTATCTAGATTTTTAAGTTGCCTTCGTGTTATTTCACCCCCATTTGCGGTAGCAACTTCTAGTTGAAACTTTATTTTAGTTGCAAAATATATAAAATGTCGCGGACTGGTTGATAAATGTCAGGTAAGTAGGTCAGCCGAGGTGTAAGCGGGAGCATTGAGCAGTTAAACAGCTTTATTAGTTCAATATACCATGAAATTTTATACTTGATGACATTTAGTCTGCCCTATTCGTGTTTTCGTTCGTAACCGACTGATAATATTTTTAAAGGCCTGTATAAAAAATGGAAGTATAGGATTAGCAGGTGTATGTAAATATCATACATTGTTATAGTTACCTACTCATAATGTACAACACAGTCCTTTCTGATCATTATATTATTTCTGCGTTGTCTGATTATGCAGAACATCTGTTCTACGATAAGCGAGGTGTGTGTTACTCTTAGTGTTACAAATAAAAAAAAACAAAAAAAGAAGCACTGACTAAAAGAAAATGACATTGACATTGAAATGACATGAGATAATAATGCTTTCAGCCGAGTACAGATTTATTATAGTACAGTCGAGGTAAACATAAAACTAGCCTGAAATAGAAAAAATTCCGGGGAGCGATTTTTTTTTATTAAACGTCGGGGAGGGTTGTTGGAAGTATACATTTCGATTTTCTAACTAATCCCGGTAGAGGGTTCGCTACCATCTTGTTTTAAAGTTTTTGTGAAATAACTCGTTCATTTTCAATTTTAGAGCAAAAATGATGGTAGCCAAAGTTGTTGGAAATTAAATTTCTCACAAGTTTGCTTTATATAGTTTTTACGCTAGGATCAATATTTGCAGAGTTATACTATCAAGTTTATCAAAAAAATCGTAATGGGTGCAATTTTATTTTCTTCAACTTTGGTTCTCGCACATTTTTTACTTATTTTATTTTTAGTATTTGTTGTTACAGCGGCAATAGAAATACATCATCTGTGAAAATTTCAACTGTCTAGCTATCACCGTTCTTGAGATACAGTCTGGTGACAGACAGACGGACGGACGGACGGAATGACAGCCAAGTCTCAGTAATAGGGTTCCGTTTTTACCCTTTGGGTACGGAACCCTAAAAAGTGCGAGAACCGAAGTTGAAGAAAATAAAATTCCACCCATTACGATTTTTTTGATAAACTTGATAGTATAACTCTGCAAATATTGATCCTAGCGTAAAAACTATATGCAGCAAACTTGTGAGAAATTAAATTTCCAACAATTTTGGTGCCCATAATTTTTGTTCTAAAGTTGAAAATGAACGAGTTATTTCACAAAAACTTAAAACAAGATGGCGGCGAACCCTCTACCGAGATTAGTTAGAAAATCGAGATTTATACTTCCAACAACCCTCCCCGACGTTTCATAAAAAAAAATCGCTCCCCGGAATTTTTTCTATTTCAATGTCTGCCCCGACCGTGCTATTACGGTATCCTTTTAATCGATTGGCTTGTATGTAGATTGGCTTTATTTTAAAGACAAATAAATACCTATGCAAAAAAATCTGTAAATTTGAATAAGTTAGACAACAATGTATTTTTCTATTTTTTTGCTGAAACAGTTGAAATGTTAATAAGAGTGTATTACGCGCAGTGCTATAACACTCGCACATATTACAATAACGTAGCTATTTCGACTTAGGGTCGAAAGTTCCTCCGAGTTTAAGAGCTCGCTTAAAAACTTAAAGAAAAACAGATAAAAATAACGCCACGAAATTTGATCAAAGCTTGACCTTTAGCTTTCTTTAGATTCGAAATCAAAATTAGTCAGTAAATGTATTCAAGTCCATCACCAACATAATAATAAGGTCAAAGAATGAGAATTTAAATCACCTCAAACGTAATTGCAAAAAGATACGCATCTACTCGTAAGTTCGATTCTAATATCGTATTCCAACGAATACTTTTAAAAGTATCGATAATGTTTTCCGATTTACTGACGTAACATTTTCGAAAATATCTATCCTATGTGGCCTACAAAGTGCGCAGCGATCCAACCGCCACTAGCAAATAGCGCAAGTTTCCAAGCGCTAACGGAGGGCACGATTTAGTAAATATCGCCCGGATGCAAATCCAAGACTCCCGTGGTAATTCGCCGAGTTATTACTCCGTTTGCCGTCGCGAAGTTTATTCATGACGTACCTACTTGTGTTGTACTTGGTAAGTATTGTTACGCATTGGAACTCGGTCAGATCTTCATAGAAACGGTGCGTTCTAACTGCCTGATACACGGATAACACACAAATGTCACTCTCTCACTCGTGCACCCGTGTAGGTGGTACAACTCGACGAGTTGCAAGGAGAATGGTTTTAGTTCGCATAAGCAAACATGACTTGAAGCGCGCTTGAGATTCCCGCCATGCATTCGCCTTTGCGCCGTCTCTAGAGCACAGAGTCGGTAGTAGGGCGAGAAAGCTCCGATTAGCGGGGGAGATAATGTCTATTCTATACGTAGTATTATTAGTATCCGTGGTAGGTACCCATATTTGGTAGATTGATTGAACTCGTAGCTCAGGCTGTTGCGAGTATACTCACTGACCTGTAGAGCGTCAGCGTCGGTTTGATTCCCACACACCGCAAACGTTTGTGTGCTAAAAATGAATGTTTGTTCTAATGGAAGTTTATTTGTTGTATTGTAAGTTTGTATGTAAATTTATATTATGCACATTATAACAGCTATCTCGTTTTCATAGTTAAAGCCTAGCAAAATTTGGGACTAGATGATGTTGTGGCAAACAGTGTCGGCGAATATTTATACATTTATGGCTATATCACAAGTGTTTCATTTACTAACTCGTGAGATGATTAATAGATGAACTTCGCAGACGCTTGATCATGAGTTAAATCTAGTTTGTGTGATAAATGATTCAAATGAACTTAGAGCTTTTTGAGAGCTTTTAGTCTCATCTAACGTAGTGATTAAGTGTCGTCTACATTGCCAAGTCAGCATTACATTTATCGTGGTTCAGTAAATCCGTTTACCTTTGGTTTAAAACATTCTCATTCTTTGTCCGTGATACACGGCTGGAACGTGACGTACTGTTATTGCAAGAAAGATAATAATACCAACCGTCATGCGTCAGGGCGCGACCCTATAAATTTTCTTCTAAGGTTCATAGACTGGGAGTTACGGATTAGTGAAATTACATGTAACTTTACTAGTTAAAAATAATCATAGTTGTTTTGGAAACGCGATCTCGCTCCGTACGATACGAAGATTTTATAGGATTTTGAGCTTCACTGAGTTGGAGACTTCACCGTCGCGAGAACATTAACATCTTAAAAAATATTTTGAACTGTAATATGTTGGGCAATTCACAAATAATAAGGCTCGGAAATCTATCCTTGTGAGAGAAAAACAAGATGGCAAGGCAAATTATAGTGCAGTATAATTATATTTCAGAACTTTAGTAATTTGAGCCAGATATCAAACTCTATCATTTCACTGCATTCGCCACTCGGTAATGTCAAAAATAAAATAATCTCTATTTGCCCTCAAATGACAATACAAATGTAGATCTCATAAATGTATGTTTTACAAATTCCATTGCAAATTTTAGATTGTTTTTTGTTGTTAAACCATTTATTTAAAAAAATATATGTTTAGCCTTATTTATATTTACGAGGAACACCTTAATACTGTTCGAAAATAATAACATTTTCACCAAGCATTGGAATAACTAACAGAAAATACCGAGCAAAATCTGTCAATGTGCACCAACATAGTTTTAACAACCTATCATGGAACTTTACAAAATCTGAGGTACCGAAAACCTATAGCTACAGAGATGTAAAATGTCTTAATGTAAAATATCATATAGTCTTGTAATATGTAGAAATGTATTTACAAAAGTGTAGTCAAAACTATTAAAAATACATGAATCCGTTTTCATCATCCATAAACGTATTTTGTTTTCAAATAATCATCAAAATACGATCTAATTTAAAATATATGGCTGTGTATCTATGATGGTGATAAAAATATTACCATTTCAGAGCCAGGTTTTATATTCACTTTTTAGAGCCATTTATGTTTTACTAGCAACCACACCTGCCCGTAAACACTATACCAGAATTTTATAGTGCAAACGGGATCGTTAACGTGATTAAAGCCTCCCGAATCTCCCATCTGAAAGATTAATAGGGTTGTTCCAAAGAAAATGTAGAGACGATACAAGTGACATGCCATTACTATACATCCTACAGCGGTTACGATCACGAGTATTCTAATACTTTACTCGTAGACTGAAATGCAAAACAAGATAGATTTTTCAGATTTTCAATTTTACAGAGTTCATTGTATTTTACAGCATAGTGTAGATTTTATCAGTACTAGACCAAAATAGTTGCGTTCTACTCATCATATAGTAATAGTAGTAGTATAGTATTATAGTAATAGATAATAGTAGTCAGCAAATACTATTATGAAAAAATCAGCCTCATCCAAAATTTAGATTTTAATTATTCCAGGATAGATTTTCAATTATTGTTTTCTGCGTTTCTAGGGTATATTTAGGATATATGTATCTAGGGTTTCACATAGTAAAATCTGTCTGTTACGATGAATAGAATACGATCCCTTCAGCTTAGTATAAGTTTGCAGAAACTTAATATCACTTAGCTTATAAAAATAGTTCCAAAACTATCTAATTTTTCCATAATTTTGTTTCTATGACTATGTTTGCCGTCGATAGTTAATCCCTTCTACTTATTAATAAATTGGACTAATGGAACGAAGAAGGGTTACGGTTAAAATTTAAAAAAATATATATTTATTTTTGCACGAGCTATTTGTAAGGACATAACTAGTTAAACGGATTAACAGACAAAAAAACATTATTAACATTAAAAAAAACACCACATACCAGTAAGCCGTTTGTGTTTTCATTTATATTATTTTATGGATTTAGAACTGTTAACTGCGTGATCCCATAGTCAAAGGCTTGGTTGAGTAAAGCTATTGGAAACATTAAGTACAATAATATTTTCAAAGAATCACATCACTAAATTCAGGAGTAAAGAAATCGGCCACTTCCATTTCGCTTTTAGTGTGAAAAGATATTGACACGACCACAAATATGAATGGTATTCTGTGATATTTTGTAGGTTTTATGCGTCTCATAAGATTGTTGATGACTTTTGGTTTACGACACTTTTTGCTAAGTACGAGCATTAAATCTAAACGACAATGTTTTTGTGAACAAGAATAAATTACGAAGATAAAAAAAATACTCTAAAATAGGAATGCTCTTTAAAAGAAAAAAAATATAAAACATTTGATGAACCGTTAAGTAAATTTCACAATTACAGACATACTATTACTGAATAAAACATCCAAATGTCTTGAACTGAAATAAATAGTCTGACAGGTATAATAAACAATTCAGTAGTTAGTTCACTAGTAGTTAAAGTATTCCTAGATCCAGTTTCCAGTAATGAAGATGTTCAGTATGTCAGTGTCAAATTCAGGGCGTGTTATGTTAGACACCATGATAAAGTAAACATCCAAGAAGTACATTTATAAATTTCAATAAAAAGCTTGAAGTTGCTACGAGATTGAAAGTCGGTAGTAAGGCGTCGTTAACGACGCAATCTCTGAAACACCGTGTAATGTGGTAAGTAACGTAAACTTTTAGTACAAATAGTTTTTATCTAGCAAGTCTTTTGTTAGAACTAAGATCCACATTAACGGGGTTGAGTGCAGATATTACGAGCACAAAAAGCACTGAAGTTGAGTGGATAGATGTGTTTAGCAGTGTTCCACCGCACAATATCGGAATTATCGTTCAACTTTACGGTTTTATGAAAAACCGTATAATAGTTTCAATCTAACGCATTGTCTCATCCTTTGTAACACATGATTTTTTTGAACAAAGTGGTTTTACCTGTGTAGTTATCGTTCCTGTTAGTTTCCCGTGATAAAAGTAACCTATGCGTTATTTCAGAGTTTAATTTAAATGTGTTCCAAATTTTACTCCAATCCGTTCACCAGTTTCGACGTAATAGAACAAAAATATTCAAATTTTCAACCAAAACTTTGACATCTATGCTCCAAAAACTGTTCTTTCATACTACTACCAAGACGGTCTCCGTTATCATTCCTAGTCAACTCCTCCTTCTTTCCCCTATCTTACTTGTGGCAATATAATCTAGGTACTGTACAGATGCAATATCTCCAGTACTGTCATGATCGCGTAGTGCATTAGTGCATCTCGATGGGAGCTTAATTCCCACTACCGGCTATTAGATTCGACGTCGACGCTCTGCGGCGGGAACTGTTACCGAGAGCGTGTGCTTCTGGAAGCAGCCATGAGTACAAAATAATGTTCATTTACACTGGTAGGTGTTTATTCACTTTGTGGGAATTCATGCAGAAATGTCTGACAGAAACGTTGTTTTGTTGCAAAGGTAGCAAATACAGATTATATCAATATTGGCATCTCTAGAACGCAAAGTCAAGTTTGATAAAATAAGGTACGTATTTATGAGCTCAGTTCATGAAACACGACTTCACAGCGACAGGAGAAACTGTAGAACGAAATAATGTTCTTTTCGAAGTATAAAAAAGACACACATTTTGAATTTTAGTTCGTCCTAATATTTGAATTCTTAAAACATATATCAGCGTTTTATTTTTACCGTTAGATTGCATTCACGGTTGGTGATACGATGGTCCTTGCAATAATCAGGGTTTGACGAAAAGATTGTGACGAGTCGTGCTAACATATTATAACACGTTCATTACCAAATTTTTTTTTATTATAGTAAAAATTGTATAAAAATGTAATCGTTTACAAATTAAAATTACACATATTTTTTTTCACTCATCTAATAAATGTACTCTCCTAAAATCCAAAACTGCCCAGTTCTCGACTAGGTAGAAAACACATTAATATTAACTTGCAGCCGCGCTCCAGTTGACCAAGTTTCAAATAAAGATATATCGGTTTTGACTCTCTGCGCAGCACGTTTCGAGTAATTTTACAATTTTGTTCAGTTAGCCAAAAACCAAATTTATTATTAAGACACGTATAAATGTTCATTGTAAAAATAATCTATTATTCAGAAGTATCGTCACAATAATACCTCTCTTAGCGCATGAAACTCGTGTCTTAGGCACTAATCCTACTATCCTACTAATATTATAAATGTCAATGTATGGATGTTTGGATGTTTGGATATTTGGATGTGTGTTGCTCAATCACGTCCTAACGTATTAACGGATCGGGCTGAAATTTGGAACACAGATAGATTATAGTCTGGAAGAACACATAGGCTACTTTTTATCCCGGAAAACAACGGGAACGGGAACTTGGCAAGTAACACCGCGGGGCGCTGCTAAAAGTGGTATACTTTTTATCTAGACCTGTATTCTTATACAGATTTTAGGCACTATTAGTGCTAGACTCGAATGAAAAAAATGAAGAAGCGTTTATTTAGACAAATACTAGTAATAAATTCACAAAGGTTGACTGTTACGAAGAACGTAGAAGTAACATTACATTACTATCATTGGAACCAGATCTTAGCACTTACTAAGTACCAGTTCCCAGATACCCATCCCAAGTAGATATCATCCATTGCAGGGTCCAAGTTTCCGCCCAAACACTGCCTAAGTAGGTACCGAAACACAACTAGGGCCTGAGAGACTACCTAACTAAAATCGTCTTAGCTTTGATATCGTCCTCTCTTTTCTTTTCGCTTGAAATTATAGAGACAGCAATAAATAAATAATAAATAAATAAATATTGGTGAACAATTCGCACACAGTACCATCTGACCCCAAACTAAGCAGAGCTTGTATGATGGCGGCCAGATAGCTGATATAATACTTATATAGTTTTAAATACATACTTATTATACATAGCAATATTAAAGCCAAAGCGGGTTTAGTTAGGTGGTAGACCCACAGATGTGCAATGTTTTGCCAGTGTACGGTGGATCACACACTGCTACATGACTGTGTTGTAGGATCCAGGTTCCCCGCTAACTGCACAGAGACAAATAATAATATTGTAAACTTTAACTCGAATAAAAAGTAATGAAAACAATATATTTATAGTAATAAGATAAAAAATGTAACTAAAGTTGGGATGTTTGAATGTTTGGTCGTTTGAACGTTTGCATGTCTGGATGTTTTTTGATCAACCATGTAGTAAGAACTGAAGAAACTAAAGGAAAATCTGAAATTTTGGACTCAAATAGATCATAGTCTGGAATAACACAGGCTACTTTTCATCCCGTAATGCGCAGTTCTTAAAAAATATCAATTTTCTACTATATTCGACGTGAACAAAGTCATGGATAGATACTAGTTCAAATACATATTTTAAGTTTCGTTGTTTCAGAACTAATTTTAATTAGTTTCCATTTGCAGGAATCTTTTGCAGTAAGATTTGAATTTTAATCTCGCACTGCACTTTTCATAATTCGTTGTATACATTTTTGAATCAAATCAGTCATTTTACTGATTGTCCAATGTGCATGCCTGGATTGTTTATGGTGGCCTCCAAAGTAGAACTTCTATTTGTAAACTATTATTTAAACGTATTTTCTACTTATCGCTTTGAAGTAATCTTCATAGTTTGTACAATACGGCTTTCAATTTAATGCCACGTCTCGGAATAGAACATACACTCACCATAAACACGTTTCAAAGTGAACGTAAATAAATATTTACGCCACTAGCTGTAATTGTTGTAACCGGCGTAGCACTTAGTAGCATATCTTCAGCGAAATTGTAGAATCTCGTAGCGCATACGATATGTGACTCCTGCGATGATAATATATTTTAGACAAGATATTACCACAGCATAAAGAAATACTACCAGTAGTTCATCGTCTTTGATTTTGGGAGAAACACCGATAATGTCTAGACACGGGTAGGGTTGTCGTGATAAAAAAAACGTGGCACCAAAATAAAATTTAAACACACGGAAGACGTGTCAGCCCTGAGCCGCGCTCCTGCAATACTAACATTGTAATGTAGGCAATGCAGGAGAGCGCTTCCCGCGTCTCACCCTGCACACCCCGCACGATTGCCCCGTCTAGACGGCTTCGTCGAACGACTGTATAATAGACCGTGATATTACTATGACTCTTTACAATTTCATTTTGTTTGCGTATGCTTCAATTGAGCAATAATTTTAAATTATTAAGTAATTTCAATAGTAAGGTAATTTACTTAGTAGATAGATAGATACACTCTTTATTGTACTGAAATAATAATAACAAAATACAGAGTAAGTAGCGATTGACGACCTTATCGCTAAGAGCGATTTCTTCCGAACCGTAGGATGGTGAAGAAGATATGAGTCATGGAATACGGTGAGTTTAATTAGGAGTACATACATACTTATACGTAGTACGTTTCTATTTGAATAATGTTGCCATGATCATCAAGTCATTAGCTTTAAGGTGACCGAACCTGTTAACACAACCAATACCGATAGAATTTACCTTTATTCACATTGAAATTCATATCATACGCCATTAAAAAGAAGCTTTTTTACACAACTCGTTGTCCTAGTTTCTATAATTTACATTTTTTATCAACTTAATCTGTGAATGAACGTAATATTTTCATTGTTTTCACCATTTAGTTTTTTATTATTTATATTGCTCGCCCCTGTTTATATTTGTATATAGGCTACTTTCCTTTGTGATGGGTTGCCTGGAAGATATTGCAGATATTGCATCTCAGCAATAAGGGCGCCACTTGTGGTGCTAGTTCATAAGTATTTCACTGTATTTTTTTAATTTGTCTGTATCCCAATAAAGAGTTTTCTATCTTCTATCTATCTATGTATCATTTATTAACATAGAATTAAAAAAACAGTAAATCTAGTAAAACAACTGGTGGCATTTCCTTTGAAACCGTTTTTTTCAGGGAACCTTGGGATGGATAAAAAGCTTGGAATGAAAACTCATAACAAAGACTATTGATACAATAAGATTACACTTTAAACATACACTCCAATACTATTATTATACAAATACTTAAACCACACTACTAGACTACTACAAACAAACTAAATAAATATACTTATTTTACCAAAAAATATGAGTTCAAACATACATATTATACAGTATAACTTACGATAATCGATTTGGAACCTAAGTATATTGGTTATTTGAATAATGCAACTCTAAATAGGTCATACAGAAAGACAGATAAATTGGTTGAGGGAGCAATATTTCGAATAGAATTCTATAAATAAAAGTCGCCAAGTGTTCCGTAGCAGCAAGTAACATAATACATTAAAATCTTGTAGTTCGTTGTAACATTGATCGATGTTTTAATAATAGCGTATTTATGACGTATCTACTAAAAAAAACTACTTACTAGATAGAGTTAAAACCAATTTTCGGGGGAAGTTTGCATGGTAATGGACATGATTTTTTATTTTTTTATTTTATCATTCTATACTTTAGAAGTTATACACACAGGTTAGGGATACACACATATATTTTACCACTTAGGAAGTGTCTCTCGCGCAATTTATCGTTTTTTATAAATGTGTGGAAAAATCTTAATGCGGTTCACAGAATACATCTACTTACCAAGTTTCAAAAGTATAGTTCTAAAAGTTTCGGCAAAACATGGCTGTGACATACGGACAGACAGACAGACATGACGAATCCATAAGAGTTCCGTTTATACGTTTTACGAAACCCTAAAAACAACCCCATGTGTTTGAAAGAAGTGTTAATTAACATCTTTTATATCACTTTGACATTTACTGTGCAGTAAACATTTCCGTTTATGAAGACGTTTCTCTTGGGCCATAAACACGGGCGTTACGTGTTGCTGAGTAGTTATCGGGGTTGTATCAGCTCCGTACAGTTCCGCCTGCTCGGATAAGCTCTTCGATCGACAGTTGGTCACGCAAGCCGCGCTCCGCTATCTATCAATTAGGATATTATTATTACACACTAAATTGGTTTAAACATAGTTTGGCGTGATTGTGCGTACGATTAAATTATGAAGCTTGTGTGGAGTAATTCAGTTAGCGAGATATACTAACTGGTGTATATCTGATATTTATTCATGGCTAAAATTTATCAAATTTTTGACAAATCATAAATGTTTGAGTTTTAAAATACGTCCAAAATTGAGATTAAGAATAGTGATTTTGTGATACCGTGATGGCTTAGAGGCGAAAACGGTTATAAGATGCAGATAGTTGATTAAAATACTTACATAGTTGGAAAAACATACTCACTATACATAGAAACACCCGTACACAGAACAATTATTTGCTGACTATTATTTAAAAAAAATTTTTTTTTTTTTGTTTTTATTTAAAAATTAAGACTAACAAATTGTCTTGCCAGACATATTGCATGCCTCTCGCAGAGGCCAGTTTGTATGGGGCAACTTTTAAAATGTTTTGTATTATCTTATCTTACCTACAAACAGCAATAAAGATTTTTGTATTTGTATTTGTATTCATCACACATATATTTATTTGCACTGGGTGGGAATCCAACCGACGACCTACGGCTTGACGGGCAGATTTACTCCCAACTAAACCACTAAGCCAGTCTTATAATACTTAATAGTAATGTTTTAGCAGAGACAACTAAAACATTCACTTCTGAAACTATACCGGTGAACTAACAAATTAACCAATATGCCTACGCGAATCAATATTATTAATATTACTGTAATTAATTAAATAGAGGGTGTAATGTACGAAACATTATAATAAAGTTTTTGTTTACAAACATATTGCTACTAATATCACCTTCTCTATATACTTAGTTGCAAAGTGGCTAGTTACGTGCAGTAAATTGCCAACTGATGTTACGTCTGCTCTAGATAGTTCCGATGCGAAAACTCTACACGTTGAATAATTTTAACACGCAATTGCTATACGCTTTAGGCTGATTTTAGTCTCACGCCGACCGCACGCGCACCGTCGGCGCTGATACCTCAGCGCGTCGTTCTCCGACCACCGTGAGCGCTGAGAGCTACGCGTCATTCAAAAACGCTTCCTCAAAGTTCATATATCTCGGCCATCAGCGCCGACGGTGCGCGTGCGGTCAGCGTGAGACTAAAATCAGCCTAAGACTGATCTGTTTCCACATACAAAAGAATAATACTTTTACTAGTTGCTAAGCTGTTTATTGTTCTACTGTTTGATCGTGTCTCCAAAAATAATATATAATAATTAAGTGTGGTGGAAAACCGCTCAAGTTTCTTTTAACAGATACAAATTTGCACTTGACGCCATCTCGCGATACTAAACGACGATGTGGTATACGATGGAGCGTGGCTACCTAGAATAAACTTATTTACTCTCAATTCGATGATAACAAGACTGTAACCACAGAAGCAAAGCATTGGATAAAAAGCCTAGATGTTTTCATTACAAAAGTTGAGTGAAGTGGAGAGTTTAAGCCTTGAAAAAGTCAATCATGAATCGATAACGCTTTAATGAATGAATTGAGTACGCACAGAGATAGAGAGAGATAGAGAACACTTACCACCACACCACACCACGGTCGTTTAAATTTTGCGTACGTCGATGTTAAAAAAACATTTGTGTACCTGAACTTTTGCTCACAGTTCTAACAAGTAAAATGTCAATTTTTTAGGGTTCCGTAAAACGTAAAAACGGAACCCTTATAGATTCGTCATGTCTGTCTGTCTGTCTGTCTGTCTGTCTGTCTGTCTGTCTGTCTGTCTGTCCGTCCGTATGTCACAGCCACTTTTTGCCGAAACTATGAGAACTACACTGTTGAAACTTGGTAAGTAGATGTATTCTGTGAACCGCATTAAGATTTTTACAAAAGTTTAAAAAAAAAACAAAAATTAGGGGTGCCCCCCATACTGAGAACTGAAACTCAAAATTTTTTTTTTCATCAAACCTACACGTGTGGGGTGTCTATCGATAGGTCTTTAAAAATGATGTTAAGGTTTCTAATATAATTTTTGTCTACACTGAATAATTTGCGCGAGAGACGCTTCCAAAGTGGTAAAATGTGTGTCCCCCCCCCCTCTAACTTCTAAAGTAAGAGAATGAAAAAACTAAAAAAAATATATGATGTACATTACCATGAAAACTACCAACGAAAATTAGTTTGAACTCGATCTGATGAGTAGTTTTTTTTAGTACGTCATAAATACACTATTATTAAAACTTCGATCAAAGTTACAACGAACTACAAGAACTATGTGTACTATGTATATTATGATACTTGCTGCAACGGAACCCTTCATGGGCGAGTCCAACTCGCACTTGGCTACTTTATTTGTAAAATCTAATTAAAATGATAAAATGCTATTGGGGTCTAATTGTCTCAAGAAAATCAAAAGTGTTTTTAAAATACGTGTCTTGGAACATTGAGGAGTATGTTATATGTTTCTGCAAATACTATTTATAGTAATATTGTTGTTTCGTATTTTGCATCACAATATCGTGACCTATGCGCCCACGGTTTAATCCCACAGGTGAAGTCAACCGAGAACGTTTCATTATCTACACCCACTGTGTAGACCACCCACGCAGGCCCATTGAAGTAAGCTCTCTAATTATAATTATGATAATAATTGAGCATGCAGGTTATGGCTTTAACTCTATCCTAGCGAGAGAAGGCTCCGAGTTCAAGAAGTGGGAACATTTAGTACGTAGCTTATGCTTTCGAGAAAAGAAACAGTTATAGAAAATAGGGTAGTAATTTAAACCGCTATTCGATTATTTTATTAGTATTCGACAAAGGGCGATGATGATACTGCGTTTTAAGATAGATGGTAATCTTTAAGTTGTATAACAGTACGAGTCAGTTACTATATTGCCTTAGTGTTCTCATACTATCTACAAAAACAAAATTTTTGGTGTAAACTAATACAAAACATCGATGTTTTTTTTTATAATAAAGGCCGAACGTATTTTAAAATATACCCAAACTTAGAAAATAACTACATAATACATTTCAATATCAACTGTGTTTATTTACGTTTTGAAGACCATTTTTTTTGGAAAATTTCAATATTAATATTAGGTATATTAATACCACAATATCTATACTAAATCTATACATCTTTACATTTAAATAGATCTAAAGTTATGCAGAACTACTCTCAGCGTTGCATAATTGAATATCATTCGAATCTGTAACCTGTCGTCTTTGTATATTTCTCTGGAGACTGTGTGTCATTAGTAAATAATTCACATTAAGTATATAAATATCTTCCAAGCCCGGAGTATTCTTCTCTAAGAATGAAAGTGGGGAACAAAAAAGATAATCTACACACCTAGCTTTCTAAATATTTTGTATATATTTTCCATAACAAATAAATATATTATTTTGGATTTTCTTGCTGACCTGCATAGACGATTCAGTTTATCTCCTAACAGCTAGGATTTAAAGTATTCTATCACTAGTGAGTGAAGGCTTTAATAGGTACACCTTGCTGTCTACGTGAGGGTAGGTAATTTGCATATTTTATGTCCTTAAAATATATGTTTTGTGTATCATACCGTTTTTCTAATGATGTTTTCCTTCATGGTTAAATCTACTTATAATGAAAAACTAGTACATCAGAGAATGTGAAAATACTAAGCCATTTTTTTTGAGCTTATGACCTCACGCTTTGAATCAAACTTTTCAGGCATTAAGCTACCACAGCTTCAATCTGTCGGATTGGGTACAGCGAAAATCATTTGATTCAACAATTAATTGCCCTTTCTGACCTTAGTTATTAGTTAAAATGTAGTTAAAGGACCTGAATACCTGTCAAGACAAGATAACTCCGTCGATGAGGCATACGTCCAAAAATTTACAACTCTGACACTCCATCAATGACCTTTTGTAATACTTCGTTGCACTCCATACTTATAATATCAGCTACGTCTTTTACTAAAAAAAACACGTTCCATTTTTTGGTAGTCGTGAAAAATACAATCATATGATACAAATCTTATCTCATGCTGAGCTATTTCGGAAAACGCTTCGCGAGACAAAAATCCACGTCAACCTTTCCTAAAATGGATTGGCGTTGGCCATATTCCATTCGTTATCTCTTTTTGTACCTCGCGAGGTTCTAACCAATAATTTCATTCACAAACGCCACTCCACGGCCGCCCGTCGCTAGAATACCAAACAGGGAAACATTGATTCGAGCCGTTATTTGCGAATCTTCGATAAAAACGCTGAGCCCGCAATCCTCATACGAAACTCGACTTTTTGAAACGGGAAGTTCTTGAATGCTTCCGTTGTGGAGCATAATTGGATTTGTAAGGATCCAATTTAAAAATAAACGACGATTCGCCTAACAATCGAATGATGTTCTATTGTTTGCTTTCTATAATTCTAATGAATAAGTGCATTAAAATAAATAATAGGATTAACATTCTGATATTAATCCATATGTGATGCACTCATATGTGAAGTATGTGAAGCACTCTATTTTTTCCGCTAGGTATAGTCCGGATATATATTCAAAGCTAGAGTAAACAGGTTAAAGTGTACTGCATGGTAAACCGCTCATTAAATCAAATTACATCATCATCAAATTCACAATTGCACATATTACATAAATAAATCAAATTAACTTTACATAATAAATACACATTCAAACGCATACTTATTTTCTATAAAAAATGTTTCGATATGTGTATTATTAACACATCCTATCCTACTAACTAATATGATAAATGTGGCTGTTTGGATAATAAATGCTCGTTCGGCGGCTGCCGATCCGGAGACCCCGGGTTCAAACCCCACACGCACCACTGTCTTTTCGAAGTCATGTGCGTAATGCTGCTAACTTAAAACGGTGAAGGAAAACATTGTGAGGAAACCGACATGTACCTAGAATCTTTCGAAGTCATGTGTCATCCGCCAACCCGCACTGGGCCAGCGTGGTGGATTACGGCCTTAACTCTCTCCTTGCGCGAGAAGGCCCCGAGTCCCAGCAGTGGGAACGTTTAGTGGACTGTTGATGATGATGGATAATAAATAAATAATAAATATTGGTGGACAATTCACACACAACACCATCTGACCCCAAACTAAGCAAAGCTTGTGTGATGGCGGCCAGATAGCTGATATAATACTTATATATTTTTAAATACATACTTATTATACATAGAAACACCCAGACACAGTGCAAACATTTGAATTCATCACACAAATATTTGCACTGGGTGGGGATCGAACCCACGACCATCGGCTTCGCAGGCAGAGCTACTACCCACTAAGCCACAAGGCCAGGCATGTTTGTTGCACAATCACGTTGTAACGTATGAACGAATCAGGATGAAATTTACAACAGTTAAATTAAAGCCTGGAAGAAGACGTAGGCTAGGTACTTTTTATCCTGAAAAAATAACGGGAACGGGAAGTACGTGGATTAAGCCGCAAGGCTCTGCTAGTATGTACATATTTTACACAGAAAAACAAAGAACAACACACAAAAATGTTATTCCTTAGATACCACGGCAACTTAATTGAAATATTAAAACTAATTATTCAAAGTTTTTAACTATTAAACAATTCCCTAGACAATAAAGTTCGCAAACTTTTACTGGGTAGCTGATAAGGGAAAGGTCATAAAACTTAGGCTTAGGTATGAAACAACAACAAGGCTACCGCTGCTATTTTGCTCGAAAAGTCAAGGACTTTGCAAAGCTTAAATTATTTCGCAGGCTTAGTTCCGAGACGAGATTTACAAATAGAATTTCTGTTGAATTCTATTAACAGACATAACAAAGTTCTGCTTCACAAATCACAGCTACTCACACATTCAGTGTTCTTTCACATATGCTTTCCTCATATTACAGGTGTTCTTTCTTTTAATGTACGTACAGTGACGAGACGAGCAAGTGCCTACCTATGTGCCTCGTGGTAAGCAACACTAAATGTTCCCACTGCTGGTCTAGTCGGGAGATCGGTGACTGTCAATCCGGAGCCCCCGGGTTCAAATCTCACCACGCGCACCACTGTCTTTTCGAATTCATATGCGTAACACCGCTAACTTAAAAACGGTGAAAGAAAACATCGTGAGGAAACCGACATGTTCCTAGAATTTTTCGGGGTCATGTATAATTCTGGGCCTTGACTCTCTTCTAACGACAGAAGGCCCCGAGTCTCAGCAGTGGGAACATTTAGTGGGCTGCTTATGCTGAGACTCGGGGCCTTATTTTACATGGAGAGTCAAGGCCGTAATCCATTACGCTAGGTCATTGTGTGTTGAAGGATGACGCGCGAACTTAAAAGATTCTTAGACCATGTCGCTTCCCTCACGATGTTTTCTTTTACCGCTAAAACCATTTATGACGAACTTGTACATTTGCACTTGAAAAAAAATACTTATGATGTACATGCGGGATTCAAACCTAAGACCTAGCGATTGAGAATCGCATGTTCTAGCTATTAGAATTAGACTGTTACAGTTTTTGTAACAGCACAGTGTTATGCAGCTATTTGAACATAAAGAGTGTAAATCACTGCCTAGAACTGCACTGGGATCGTCACACAGAGATTTAAGATTTAAGAGTTTGTTAAAATCATAACACCATAAAGTTCGAATATCATAGCTTGGTTGCAGTATAAATGACGAAGGTACATAAAGATAATATATTTTTCATCCCACCACCTCGGAAAGAGTATTTATGCTCTTCGATATCAGAGCGCAAAAGCCGTTTTTACCCTCTAGAGAGTAAAGTAAATTTGAATTTAGAACATTGTGTGCACTAAGTTTTTGAATTCAAAACATTCAATCTATTTACTTCTACCTCATTGGATTACCTCTACCAATTTAACGTACATTTTGTTAAATTTGTTAAAAACTCAGGCTCGGAACTCGGAACCTCCTTGATGTACTTTTTCCTTTGCGCGCAATTTTCTGTCCACGTATGGAGGACAGAGGTAAGGAATGTTATCTCAAATGGTAGAACATTAAAAAAATGAACGGCATCTACGCGGAAAAATTGCAGGGCACTGCTAGTTATAATATGAATAGGATGTCAATCTTTGTATATTTGGATGTTTGTTGCTCAATCTGGTCGTAAAATATGAACGGTTCTGAATTAAATTTGAAACACTGGTTATAATCTGGAAGAACACATAGGCTATTTTTATTCCGGGAAAATGAAGGAATCAAGAACTACACGGGCAGAACAGTGGGGAGCTAGTAGTAGTATATTGTCATAAATAAAGACCATTAATCGAAATAAAAACTATCCTATCTTGCAAGTTGACTCAAATAGCACACGGTGTGGAAATTTGATCAAAAACTGTTAAATAGTTTAAGAGTCTATCGTGGACAAACAACACGACGCGTGATTTAAATAATAATACATTAAGATTTAGATGTAATTTTGGGTCGTGACTTAAAACATATTTTGCCAGAACTAGATTAAAAATTTTGATTTATCCCTGACAGGCCCTGATTTGAAATTTGTACAATATTCTACTAAATGAAAGGCTTGATCTTTTGATACCCATATTGAGGTAGTAGTGTGAAAAAAAAGTAATTCACCATTGTGTGATGGTGGCCATCATGGATTTGAAACTTGTCATAGATTTTAATATTCTGCTAGTCAAGCCCTTTCATTTGATATCCGGGGGGTTGTGAAAAACTATTTAGTCCATCATTTTGTGGCGGCGGCCATCTTGGATTTGATACATATTGTAGTGCATAGTACTTTACTAGTGAAGTCCTTTCATTTGATACCCATATTAGGGGAGTAGTGAAAAAAAATATGTTATTCGCCATTTTGTGGTGGCGGCCATCCTGGCTTTGAAATTTATCATAATTATTATTTATATTATTTTACTAGTTTCATTTGATGTCCATTTATCATTATTGAGGGAGGTTGTGAAAAAATATTTTGTCTGCCATTTTGTGGAGGCCGACATCTTGAATCGATATTAACCTAAGAAACACCGTACAAAAATTTGCATTGTCATTACAAATCAAAAAATTGCATTGCAATCGGTTCACCCGTTTGAGCTCTACGGTGCCACAGACGTGTCCGTCTGTGGCACCGATGTTTGTGCACACACAAACATCCTGATAGACAGACACACAGACAAGCTTACAGACATCGACGTCTAACTCATAACATCGATTTTGTTGATCGGGAGTCAAAAATTAACAGTGCACTAACGGAAAATTTAAACTCAAGAACAGGCAACCCTGTAAATTTGGCGGCGCCGACGCCGCCATTATTTAAAACCTTAGGTTAAAAATAGTACATTGTACAAGTGGTAAACCAAAAACAAGAAGAAGTTTATTTGACGCTAACAGAATTGACTGAAACTGTTAAATGAATTAAAAACTGTTAAAAAGACTGTCAAATGCGCAAAGCACTTTTCTCGCTAAGGTGGGATGAAAAGATACGTGTTGCACTCGAGTGCAAAAATGTTTCACCTTGTGCTCTTTTCATTCCCTTGCTACGCTCAGGATTCCAATTTTAAGGCCTGTTCACACTGTGGGTAGAGGTAAATACCGCGCGAGTTTCGCGCGGTATTTTGTACGTACTGCCTGGGTACGCCGTATTTTTGGTGTGAACAGAAATATTACCGCGTACCCTTTCGGTTTTCGCTACTGCAGGCGGCAGCGAATACCGCTCCGGTGTGAACAGGCCTTTAGAATCCTTCGCTTGCTCGGTCATCGAAATTGAGCATGCGATTAAAAAGCAACTTTGCACTCTTGTATAACAAATAACTATTAATATATGTATGTGGTATGTTGTCATGACTCTTTCTTCGTAAAATAAGTCCCGAGGCAGATAGAATAAAGGAATCACCCTTTTTAGGGTTCCGTAAAACGTAAAAACGGAACCCTTATAGATTCGTCATGTCTGTCTGTCTGTCCGTCCGTATGTCACAGCCACTTTTTGCCGAAACTATGAGAACTACACTGTTGAAACTTGGTAAGTAGATGTATTCTGTGAACTGCATTAAGATTTTTACAAAAGTTTAAAAAAAAAACAAAAATTAGGGGTGCCCCCCATACTGAGAACTGAAACTCAAAAATATTTTTTTCATCAAACCTACACGTGTGGGGTGTCTATCGATAGTTCTTCAAAAATGATGTTGAGGTTTCTAAAATAATTTTTGTCTACACTGAATAATTTGCGCGAGAGACGCTTCCAAAGTGGTAAAATGTGTGTACCCCCCTCTAACTTCTAAAGTAAGAGAATTAAAAAATTTAAAAAAAAATATGATGTACATTACCATGAAAACTACCTACGAAAATTAGTTTGAACTCGATCTGATGAGTAGTTTTTTTTTAGTACGTCTTAAATGCACTATTATCAAAACTTCGATCAAAGTTACAACGAACTACAAGAACTATGCGTACTATGTATATTATGTTACTTGCTGCAACGGAACCCTTCATGGGCGAGTCCAACTCGCACTTGGCTACTTTAATATTCTATCTGCCTCGGGACTTATGTTGAAAATAAACGGAAAGTTTCCATAATACGAAAATAGTAAATTGTAATTTCTTGTATTGCACCACATTAACCACCTAGCAGACGTATTACTTGTAATGTTCAAATATATCTTCAAGTATGTGTGTAATAATAATGTCTAATATCGATTTGTGATTAATAATTTAGTGATAAGCTCTGTTTGATGTCTTGATGTTAATAATTCCGAATATCGTCAATTTGTCACGTACGATACAGTACGACAAGCTTGTTACATTTAGACCAGAAAGCCGATATGGGTACTTTACTTTTGTGAAGTTATACTGCTTTTGGCGTGATAGGGTTAAAATATTAGACTACATTTTTGCGTAATGCACGCACACTATCACAAAAAACTGACACCCTCAAGTTAGCTAGTCCCAATTTTAGTAAATATTGAAACTAACTTTAGTTTAATGTTGCTGTCGTTGAAGAGTATCTATTCTATGCATAAAATTAGACTTCGCTTAAACTAGACTTGGTACGAGAAATAAAGCGAAGAAGTATTATTAACTTCTTGTACATTTACACATAATTTTTATCTATCATATTATACAAACGGTGCAGGAAAACATCTTTCGAGGATACGTGTCATCCGCCAACCCGGACTTGGTCAGTGTTTTGAAATTATAGTCTTGACTTTCTAAGTACGTACTTAGAAAGTACTCTCACTGTACACTGAATACACTGTTGTACCACAGTATAATGAAATACTACCAGTAGTTCATTGCCTTTGATCTTGGGAGAAACGCCGATAATGTCTAGACACGGGTAGGGTATACGCAACTTTAAAAACGTGGCACCAAAATCAAATTAAAACATACGGAAGACGTCAGACCTGAGCCGCGCTCCTGCAATACTAACATTGTAATGTAGGCAATGCAGGAGCGCGCTTCCCGCGTCTCACCCCGCACGCCCCGCACGATTGCCCCGTCTAGACGGCTTCGTCGAACGACAGTATGATTTTAGTTGAATAGACTGTAGTTGTACTCTTATGTTACAGCTGTTCTAGACGAGAGAACGGCGACAGCCGATCTGGAGCCTGGGGTTCAAGTCTTTTTAAAGTTATGTGCGTAATGTGGCTAACTTAAAATGGTAAAGAAAAACATCGTGAAGAAACCGACATGTACCCATTGATATAACTAAGTAAAGGAAGATGAGGCACTCTCTAATCTAAAGACAGACATAATATCTAAGACATAATATGGCGAAAATTTCACACAAGCATACTCAATGTGTAGACAGCTTCACTTCCATCGTAAGACACGTTTGAATCAATGACAAAGGCATCATGACAAGGAGGCAGTAAACGCAAATGAGATAGCTATACATCACATTTGTTTAGATATTTTTTCAACAAGAATAGAAAGACATACGAATGCACTGGCGTGAAAGAGACAAAATAGCCGGAACTAACATTTCGCCGGTCGTGTACGCTGCATGTATATCTGTCTCTTTTTAGAAATGGCAAATTGTAAAATTGTTTACAACAGAAAAATAATTTTAGTTGAAATAATTATTGAACTGTTATGGAAATAATTAAAGATTTTGTGTACTTACGCATGAAAAGTGATAAGAGTACATAAGCCGTCTCATTTTTACTGAAAAGTCCAACCAGTACATGGAATACTGACATCATAATCCACCACGCTGGTCCAGTGTGGGTTGGTGGGTGACGCATGACCTCGAAAGATTTTAGATACATGTCGGTTTCCTCATGATGTTTAACCTTCACCATTTTTAAGTTAACGTAGTGTGCGTGGGATATGAACCATGGGCTCCGGATCGGCAGTCTCCATTCTCCCGGCTAGACCAGCCGTAATTTAACCCGTAGCTTGCGTAAGCGTTTATTTAATACTAGCTGAACGCGCGCGCGTTGCTACGCCATCTATCGAAAATTGGTCGTACCAATTCAAATTTTGTTCAAATTCGTTTACTTTAGGTTCTAATGACGCAACCTTTAACATATGACAAATGCTGTCACGCAACGAAAGCTCTCTAAAAGCAATATTTTTTCCCCGTTTTTGTTACATTTTTCATTCATGCTCGGCTCCTGTTGATAGTAGCGTAATGTTAAATACCCTATAGCCTTCCTCGATAAATGGACTATCCTACAAAGAAAGAATCTTTCAATTCGGACCAGTAGTTCCAGAGATCCTTGCGTTCAAACAAACAAACAAACAAACTCTGCAGCTTTATAATATTAGTATAGATATAGATTAATATTTGATATACGGCGGCAACAAATATGATAAACAAATTATTAAAAAATATTTTTTTCCCCTGTGACCGTGATTGATTTACACACTGGTTAATTATTATGAGTAGCCGCAGCAGACCTTGCAAATTATTCAACAAGGAAGATGGGATTGAATTTTTGTTGTGCGAAATTAAATTCATTGTGAATTTATAATGGAGTTTGCGGTCGGACGCTCGGGAACTGCGGGTGGTGATATATACTTCGGTCGGGACGTGAAGATCCGTCGCTGTTGATTCTGTATCTACTCGGTATTATGTTACATTTAATCAAGATTTGTACTAATGGATTTTGCTCTCTACTACTACTATTAGTAACAATTTGTCAAATGCGAAAATAACACTGTACCTCTAATCTCACGAATTAGTACTTCAAGTTAACCAAACGACTGCTCACTGCAGCTCTCTGCAGGTCAAATTCAAATTGAATGAAAAACATTTTACTAATTACCCGACTGAAAGAAGGGTTATGTTTTTCGCGCGTATCTTGTATGTTTGTAATGTTTTTTAAACCCTCGTATCTTTTAAATGGCTGAATGGATTTAGACAATTAAAATATCATTAGACTAGTCTCAATCACCCAAGTGTCTTTAAATAGTATAACATCATATTCTTTTGTCTATTAATGTTTGCTGTCGGGTTTTTTAAATTAAAGTTATTTACAATTTATCTTTATGAAAGAAAGTCTTGCATATGCATTTGTAGCATAGTACTTCTAGCTTAAGTAGTCCACTTTATGTTTACACTACTAGGACAAGACTTTCTTTCATAAAGAAAGAACCAAGGCCATAATTCATCAGGCTGCCCTAGTGGCAGTTAATATACATTTTCGAAAATTGTGTTTGTTGAAACTTGCTGGTTTTCTTCCCGATGTTTTAAATTCTCGTCAAAACTAGTGGTGATGATAACTTGTATATCTACACTGGAAAAAAAGAGGTGCAATCAGAGGTGCAATCGGGATTCACATCTGTGACCTCACGATTGTGTTTCGGATATTCTCGTCACTAGGCCACCACAGCTTCTAAATAATAAAAAATTAAAAAACTTATTGATTAAATTAACATGATCCATTTTGAAGTACATTTTTCTAATGGGATGCATCAAAATAATTTAATCAGTGAACAAAATAAATACATATAATTCACACAGAAAATTGTGAAAAACAAAATCAAGTCGAATGCATGATTAATTTTTTCCCATTTTTTTAAAGTTGTATCTGCGAACATAGCTAAGGATTTTTTTGTGCTGCAAAAAGGAATCTGAAAGAATTTTCTTTGTCACTCTTCAACTTGAAATTACTCTACTAGTTCTATATACATAGAACATTCATAAAAAAGCAGCACATCTCTAGGAACTTAGCAAGAAAATAATATGTAGCATTTCCTTTCTACTGCTTGTTTTATTTAGTCTATAATATCTCTCAGTTCATGCGAGATGTATGCGAGGTTCAGACTTTTGCAATATGACGTGAATTTCTTACTCCGCGGGTATTCCGTGCGATTGGACAGAAGCGCGACTCGATTGGTAATTCTATGGATTCACTTCAATTTTGACACACGATTTTTGACAAATGAAAGAAGTCCGTTGCCATATTATGAAACACAAAATTTATCCGACTTTAGACGATATTTCTCTGTAGAACAGCATAGTCGTTATTTGTTTACTTACTAAAGAAGATAATTTGTAGATTTCTAAGATTTTAAAATGTCAATTAATAAGCACCCCAACAAATACAACTTTACAGTCATAATTCAGTCGTCGTCAAATCCCCAACCAAAAGTGTCCGAAATGTACCCAACAAAAAACCGACAGATTTGTAAGTTAGGACATAAATATATTATGCATGGAGCTATTCATAAAACGTAACTTTATGTTACCCAAGAGGTTGCGTAAGCCTAAAAAATGTTCATGAGCAATTCCGTCTATAAAGCTAGTAAATAGAGGGATAGAAACGATAAATCACTGAACGGATTAAACAAACTGTGTAGTATTTGAATAAATATTGGACACTAGATAAATTGATTAAATCACACTTCCAAAATTAAATATGTGTATGTTCGGCTATTTTTACTTGCAATGTACATAAAAATACAGTGTCATGGTGCTTGCTCTCAGTGAACTTTTCACCAACTCAACCGATGTTTACGAAAGTTGATATTTATGTACAACTAGCTGATCCGTGCACGCGTTGCTACGTCATCTATCGAAAATTGGTCGTACCAATTTAAATTATGAACAAATTGTTCTAATGACGCAACCTTTATAAAAGATACACAAGCTAACACGCAACGAAAGCTCTCAAAAAGCAATAATTTTTCCCGTTTTTGTCACATTTTTCATTCATGCTCCGCTCCTGTTGACAGTAGCGTAATGTTAAATAGCCTATAGCCTTCCTCAATAAATGGACTATCTAACAGAGAAAGAATCTTTCAATTTGGACCAGTAGATACCGAGATCCTTGCGTTCAAATAAACAAACAAACTTCAGCTTTATAATATTAGTAGAGAAGTATAGATTTAAACTGGTAGGCAGTCCGTCTGCCGGAAGCTTACCAATAAGACTCTCGTGCTGAACCCTATCGCAGGCATAAGAGATGTTAAGAGACACAGCTAAAGCTTCGCCGCGTCTTTCTATAGCCTCGTCCAGTATGTGAGTGGCGTATGCTAGAAGATTCATAGTCGACCGATTTTGACTAAAGCCGTATTGCCGATCACTGAGATGGTGGTGGACAATTTACACACAATACAATACCATCTGACCCCAAACTAAGCAAAGCTTATATGATGGCGGGCAGATAGCTGATATAATACTTATATAGTTTTAAATACATACTTATTATATATAGAAACACCCAGACACAGTGCAAACATTTGAATTCTTCACACAAATATTTGCACAGGGTGGGAATCGCACCCACGACCCTCGGCTTCGCAGGCAGAGCTACTACCAACTAAGCCACGAGGCCAGTCGCTCACGATGCCAGATGCTAGTTGTCTTCTAAGTATGCTTTTTATTAAGGACACGCTCCATCACTGTGCAAAGGATGGATGTTACCGGAATAGGACGATAATTGTTCGTGTCGGCACGACTATCTTTCTTAGGAACAGGTTAGATGGTCGCAAGCTTCCAACGCTTTGGAACTGTCCCCAAGTTATTATTAATTTGGAATTATCTGGAATTTCAACTATATATGTATATTTCATTTATCATCCAGACAAATGAAAGCCATTTTTAAATTTTTGCTGATGTTTAAAAAAACCGCCCTAATCGATTTCGATAAAATGTATACGCAACAACCTCTGTAGTACAAACAAAAAAAAATTGGCAGTCATAGGAACTGCCGATAGGAGTAAAAACTTTTAACTCAGAATTTGATAACTTACTTTGGAAACTACGCGGGTGAAACCGGATGGCCTGGCCATGAACATGCCCATGGTCCCGAGTTTACCCGAAGATTTCTTATCATTCCCGAGCGTGACGCCAGAGCTCGAGTATTGAATTCTAGCCCACGAAAAATCTCGCTGTGGCTCGCCAAAAGAAGATTTCACTTCAAAAAGAATAATCAAAATCGATTCTCAATTAGCGGAGCTATCGTGTAACATATGTACTTACATACAAAAAAAAACATTCAACAACATATATTTATGCAGAATAATACCTATAATAATACCTACTCATCAGAATTAACAGACGGCACTTACACTATTAATTGTGCCCAAATGTAAACTTACAGATAACAAAGGTCCGTTCGCTGGCCATTCATTACATTATACCTCACCCGTATATGTTACAAGCACGAGCCGACAATGTGGCCGGATACAATAGAAATGGATACGATATAATTTATGCTTACTTACTTTTACCTTCCACTGTGCTCTGCGTCTCAGGATCTACAGTCCCGAAATATGGACACTGACAGGGAGAGCGATCCTAAGGTTGAAAGCAATATAATAGGCTTTAGAATGAGCAATATGCATAATTTCTCTGGGATATTGGCTTTTCTTTTCAGTCTTACGTATCCACAAATTGAAAATGCATGGTTCCAACTTATTTTCCATTTACATATCTGAATCTCTATATTATCCTTACTCGATTTATTATACCTTGGGTGGTGGTACTGGGTAGTTTGTGGTAGTTGGGCTAGTGTGGGAGCTGTGTTGAGCTTTCTAGGGAGGTTACCCTGGAGTGAACAATCTGAGAGGAATGGTCTGAGTTGGACGTATCGGAGGATTGTGGTAGGCAGTTTGGAGTGGGTGGTCTATTATTGTAAGCCACAAGATAGATGTTTAAATGGGGCCCTCAAAGTGTTGTACATAACTGAGAATAATCTTATACTTTTAAAGAAGCAATTCTTGTACCTATATAAATATGTATATATATATATAGAATCTGAGTCTCGGAAACGGCTCGACGGATTTGCATGAAATTATGTATGCAGGGGATTTCGGGGACGATAAATCGATCTAACTAGGTCTTATTTAAAAAACGCATATTATGCGCGTTTTTAGACAATGAAAAACTGTCACATTAAACATTAGAATGTGAAGGTAAATTTCGCCGCGTGACGCAACAGCATAATTAGCTCAGCCGAGAAGTCGGGCGCTCATAGCGGTCACGAATTAGTAGCTCCGGGTTCGAATCCAGACGGGTTATCTTTTTTTTCAATTCGTTTTTTTAAGAAAATCTATTTCTTGGAGTCTTTTATCTGTAGGTATCTAAGTATATTTAGTATTTAAACCGAGCAAAGCTCGGTCACCCAGGTACTATTAATTATGTAAAATATTTGTGATCAAGTGAGAATCTTATTAATTTCAAGTAAACTTGACGCTACAATTTAGCCTTACGTATGAGTATGGACACATTTTGGACCAATCAGACAAAACCGCAAGCAAAATCTATTGGGCTGTAATTTCTAAGTATTTATTGTCGATTAAAACAAAAAACTGCGCTGAACCGAAAGAGTAGGTAACGTCTTATTCATCATCATGGCCAACATTTATTTGTTATGAGACTATTATTTATTTATTATGAGACCACCTTGGAAACAGCGAAAAAGATAATGTTTTGCATAGGTTTGTACTTGTCAAGTAAAATGAAATGAAATGAAAAGAAAAGGTCTTTAAAGATATTATCTAGTATATTCTCTTGAAATAAATTGGAAATCTTCACAAAATATGATTTGTTGCTTAATAAACTATGCCCTAATAAATCTTGTAACATTATATTTCGTTTTACAGAATGAATAAAAAAGGTTGTACTCCGTTATGTAGAACAATGCCTTTCATGTAATTTCGTTCAACTCGAGCCTTCGTCTTATAAACCGTTCAATTTGCTTTCAAAGAAGGACGCCAGTCCATTGTTCACCGATAGTTTGAGTCTCGTGACAAAAATAAAACGTAAGCAAGGAACAATCTCAAGAAAACTGTAAAAAATATTTCGTTGAAACTAGATTTCAGGGAAAAATAGCGGAATAGGTACCGGAGATACCAATTTAAAACTGTTTCATATTTTATTCAACGCGAACAAAAATGGTTGCGCAGATAGTTTTAAACTATTCATTCTGTTCTGATTGCTTTGCTTATTGAAGTGTTCATTAGTCGCGGATAGAGTTTGGTTGTTATATTTATGAATGCATTTTAGGACGCTGCTCTGGGGATGGACGCGAAATGCGATTATAAAGGCTTTTGACCGGCACAAATGTCGCTGATTGCGGAGCGGAGTGGCGAAGGAGCCATCAGCTTTGCCATCAAAGTGAATAACTCAGTTCGGGTCTGGTTTTTTTAACGTAACAATATCAGTGAATATTAGATAGGTATGCTATGTGCTATTTTCCTATTTCAGTACTGAGTCTGCGCACTTTGGACACACAGGACAAACATTTTGAGTTTTCAGTCAGATTTTTGAATGCTATATGTAGGTTATAAGTATCCATATTATATTATATACCACGGGCAAACCCAGGGCAGACCGCTACTTAATAAATACATGGTAGTAGTGGTAGGACTCTTAGCAGAGTCCGCCTGGGGAAGTACCACACCTTCGTCAGTTATTCTACCGCCAAGCAGTAATGTGCAAACATTACTGTGTTCCGGTTTGAAGGGCAATGTTTCCAGTGAAATTAAAGGGCTTAGAGATATAACATCTTAGATCTCTGGGTGACGAGCGCAGTGCAGTGCTAGGTAATGATTTGGTCTCTTGATGTTCCAATAGCTGCGTGTCACTGTGCTGTTATGTTATGTGCTGTTATGTAATATGCCTGCCAAGACATGTTGCTTACCATCAGGCAAATGTCCTGATCGTCTCGTCAATCTTTATTTTTAAAAAAAAGTTAACATAATAGTTGACACATGGGCGCTTAAGCTAAGTAAGCAATCGAAAATAGATACATAGGTATGTCATTGTTACATTTACGTTTTCGTTGTTTTGTAGAAATTAATCATAAAACAGACATACTCAGACTAAGCCATATTGCATTGTTTTATTAAAAAAAAGTTACTAGACTAGTCGGAAGAACGGCGACTGCCGATCTGGAGCCTCCGGATTCAAATCCCACACGCACCACTGTATTTTAGACGCCATGTGCGTAATGCCCCTAACTCAAAACGGTAAAGGAAAACACTATGAGGAAACCGACAAGTCCACTGGGTCAGCGTGGTGGATTATAGCCACTATCTCTATGTAACAGAAGGTTCAGAGTTCCAGCAGTGGGAACATTTAGTGGGCTACTTATTCTTATGCCTTTTTGTTAACAATTTCCCTGTAATAACTGGTCGACATCATAAAGATAGCAACTCGGTTAGGTTTGTTCCGGAATAATAGTTTGAAACGAGTTCAATAAAAACTATCTCGGTTTTGGGTCGCAGCCTCTAGAGACTCGTTGCGGAAATTCAGGCGAATCGATACCGTAGCTGTACTTATTCAAAACCGACGAGCTCCGTCTGAAATACCTATTCAAACTCCACGACGCGACGTCAGCGGTAGGTACTCACTACTCACCTACCAGTATAATATTATATGATGAACAATTTTAACGCCAACTATGCATCAAAATTATTCCGAGTTTCATTAAATCAGTTATAGTTTTGAATAAGAATTGAAATGTAACTATCGTTCTTAAATAAGATCGTCTTTACTAATGATAGAAAATCTAATATTTAACGTACATTAGTACTGCTAGCTAATAGCTAGCTAGCTTCCATCAAATATTATTATGGCTCCATCAAGGTCACGTGAACTACCAAATAGAGCACAAGCATACAAAACCACGAGCGTACCACTGTCTTTTCGAAGTCATGTGCGTAATGCCGCTAACTTAAAAAAAACGGTGAAGGAAACGTGAGGAAACCGATATGTACCTAGAATATTTCGAAGTCATTTGTCATCTACCGTACTGGGCCAGCGTGGTAGATTATAGCCTAGGCTATCTCCTTGCGAGAGAAGGCACTGAGTCCCACCGGTGGGAACATAATGTAATGTTGTATTTATGTAGGTACATACATATATATCTTTACTATATTTTATAATAGTAGTTTGTTGTAGTTTATATGTATGGCTACGGACTTACAAACATTGTTCGACGTCTAAAACGTAAAGATTTTTAGAAGAACTTTAAAGCAAATAAACAAAATTCCACTAATTCGTCAGCTGTAAAGGGTTTCTGAATACATTTTTTGTGTAAAAATTTATAATTAACTAATGGATCTAGTGTGCAACTGTAACAAATAAAGTCATTCATAAATTTCAGCCCGTTATTGCACACTGCGGAGCATAGGCTTCTCGTATACATAATGTATCAAAACTGTGCCAGTCTCATCTATGCAGGACTTACGATTTTTCGAATATCATGGTTCCATAAACTGGCGAGGGCCTGCTGCATTTCTTGCTTTCTACGAATATAGTCCACCTACTATTCTAATCTGTTATTGCTTGAGTCCATCTGCCATCACTCTACCTATCCAGCCCAATTCCATTTGAGGAAAATTATTGGTCAAAGAGCAAGAATGTCTTCCACTTCATCCCACGTCGTCATTCACTCTTCTAATTTGAAGCCGTCCATAGGTCGCTTTAAAGCTCTTTGTGCAATTAGCATTTTGTACACAGCCTCAGTGTCATGTCTAGGTCCTAGGTCATGGTGGATAGAACAAATTGATTGTATAGGCAACAAATTTGAAGATGTGTTCAAATTTGTTGAATGTCATCCATCAAATTTGAATCGTCCTCACTAGATCCCCTTTCTGAAGATCTTAGTTAAAACATATAATATTCCGAAGATACACGTATTGGATGACTAGCTAAAACAGTTCGTTTCGATCGATCGGAGAAGTACACCATAACTTTAGTCTTGTTCATATTAACCCCGACAAGCGGACAATCTAAACGAAAGCATCATATAGATCAGGAGCATGCATTGGGTGACAAATAAAGTTATACCTACATTATAAAATACAGAATCACTCTCAAGTGTTGAGTTATCATACTCAAGTTTGTTACTTAATGTCAAAAAAATGAATAACACCGTTCTAAATACTTAACTTATAAGAGAAAACGTAACGGACGTAAATGAAACCATGCTAATAATATTTTCCAGTGTTACCAAATGCAATATTAACGGATTTGATAGTAGGTACTCATAAGAACTTTATGACCTTCTGAATCTAAAACAGTTTGTAAATATAGTATCCTACTAATATTATAGATGTCAATGTATGGATGTTTGTATGTTTGTTGCTCAATCACGTATGAACGGATTGAGCTGAAATTTGGAACACAGATAGATTATAGTCTGGAAGAACACATTATCTACCTTTTATCCCGGAAAACAACGGGAACGGGAACTACGCGGGTAACATCGCGGGGCGCTGCTAGTAAGGTCATATAATTAAGTGTCATTTTCGCTCGTGCTGACATGTGAACTATTGCTACAGTTATTACTTGATTTATTTTACTAATTACATTATTATTATAAACAATTACATCAGGAAATTTAAAATTTTAGTCAAAATTTAAATGTTTAATTTTTTTTTGTTATTTAGTTTTGTATTTTTGAGATATATAATTTCCACGTCTTCAATGGTGTTTTTCGAGACTTTCCTTTCGAACTTGGGACTGATCGTCCGTGCAGTGAAATTCAGAGTGTGTAAGTTTCAGGGTTTGGCCTTCCACCTCCGTCTGGGTAGGGCTGGTGACGATCCCTCAGGGCCCACTCGGTGGCGCTCGCTCATAATTCGTCTAGCGTGTCACAAACTTTGTCTACCTACCTATTATGAATCCATTTTATTATGGCAGATTTTCATAATATCATACGTAACAATTTGCGTAACTAAGAAAACCTTAAAATAAAGCTGACCTAATTAAATCTGCCTTTACATTAGGTCAAAGTCACCATCACCTTCGGCCACACGTTGCTTGCCATCAGCAGAGTTGGTGTTCAAATACAGATCTACATACGGAGCGTTGATAAAAGCATAAACCGCAAAAAAATGCTTTATTTTATGTTGCCAATGTTGAAAAAGAGCCTCGTGCAGAGCCATCTAGCACGTTCTGTCACCTTAAATTAAAAAAAAACTTTATTTTATTTTAGTACTTTAGTAGGTATGATTCTACTTATATTTCATAAAATATTAAATATCGTCCAACATTTTATTTAAAACATTATCTTAAACCTACCAAAAAGTAACTTCAAAATATGCCTAAAAGTTTGCATCTCTTGGGATTGTTTAAAATTAATTTTTATCAAGTAATTTTGAAAGTTTATAGGTCCAAGATGGTGAAGTAAAACGAGATAGGTGTATTGAAACGAGATGCCTTAGTATTTCGAGGCTCGACCCACTTCCAGTAAGCGCCCTTTTGGGATTTTGAATCTCTTTGCCTCGGAACTTATTTCAGTATCACATCAAAGTTGCAAGTTCGAGCGAATTACTTTAGGGTCGAGAGATTTGGCAGCTATCGATAAACGATAGTGGGGTAGTTGTGAACTTTGCAGTGGCCCTTGGAAGAAAGGAGTTGATATATTGAGATGTGTCACTCACTTGAAACCGTATATTCCTGAAAGGGATAGTTCATTAATCCTCCGAGAAACATACTAATACTGTATAATACTTAACTAAAATAGTCAAAAAACGATAGTAGATAAATATGAATAGTTGGATGTCACATTTAAAGCGAGTAATAACACAAATATTGACATTATTTAAACAAACTCAAAGATCAAATCACACTACATAGGTACATAATAAATGCAGTCGTGTATGTACTGTGCACATATATGTTCTTTGTTAGTTGATATTTTTTGTTGTAGTTGTTATTTAGAAAGGAAACCATTTTAAAGTAATCAAGAAATTTTGTAATTCTATTCGAAGGTTGCACAAAAAATACTACTAGTCAATTTTCAACGGCAGGTAATCCGAGGAGGTAATTTACCAAAATTACTGTCGCGGACTTTACTTGGAACTCCCTTAACTAATTCGAAGGAAAACATTCCTTTTTTATGTCGTGTAGAATAATAATATATTATTTTGTCAATAGGTTGACTGATTGGCCTAGTGACTACCAAGTTACTCGACACTGTGACCTTTGTACAATCGAGAACAGAACTGATTCAAATATTATAACATTTTTCAAAATTGATTTAATTTTATAGTAATCCTTGTAGTAAATAAACAGCCGCACTTTATGTTGCCAGTCTATGGGGGGTTTTCTCTGACAATGAAAATGTCAAACAATCATTTGGTAAGCCCAGATGATCTACCAAATGATAGTTATTTATGTGCAGGCCAAGTGTGAGTTGGTTGGTTTTTTCTCAGATCGGTTTCCTCATTGAGAACAATACTCAAAGGTGCAAGCGAGTTCAACCCTCCGACTTATTTATTTTGTTAATCATTAATAAGCTTTGGTATTGCGGTGTCACCCAATGAACTAGAAGAATTTTAGTTCTCCGCTGTAAACATGGACATTTAAATTGATTTATATCTTCGGCTATTTTCTCGTACCTACTTTGCTTTTTTTTATTGAAAACTTTTCTCAGGACTTAATAACACAAAGGTGTTATGGTTTCTTAGGCCCTTTTATATACCAAAAACTAAATAAAGAGCTCAAAATACTGACAAATACGAAAAAAGAGTGCAAAAAGAAACTCATAGACTTTCTTCTGCAATCAAGCTATGAAGAAACCGAGGCACTGCTTATTACCGCAACTTAGTAAACTATATGACAGTATAGGAAGCCCTCTCTCATACTTTCACAAAGTCACATATGCCCAAACCGCGTCCATACACGTACATATACAATATACATACACACCCCCACTCACACCCAAACTCACCAACACACAATACATACCGCCCCATATTTACACACACATCCCCTCCACCTTCCACCCTCGCACACACACACACCCCTTCACACACACACACACACACTCACACACACACACACACACGCACACACATGCGCACACAATTTATTTTGAATTTTTTACTTTTTTTTTGTAGTGTTGTCAGAATGTTGTCACAAATTTGTTGTTACAAATATACGCCGTCTCAATTATTGTACTCAGGATGGTCCATATGTATATTAACAATCTATTGTATTTGCATCGTCACACAGAAATAATCATTGTCAAATACTTATTCCAAATTGTATCGTACAAAATTGATTGCTGTCATATTGGCAATTTTTACTAATAAGTTCAAGCAATTGTACTTCTTTGTATTTTATCATATTTTTAACACATAATTCGAAGAGAACTAGCTCTCACAAACACAGGGAATCCTACTGTGGGAGCTAGGGATACACATTGTCACCTATTACTCTGCATGTTAGTTATTTAAGTCAACTTACCATAAGGCCATATTGTTGAAATGAAATAAAGTTTTTATTATTTTTATTATTTAATAGCCATCTAAACTTTAAGCCCCTAGCACACGGCGTACTTCAAACGCGTAGACGAAGCGCAGATGACGCGCGCGTATAGTATGCGCGCGTCATCTACGCGTAGAAAATTGGCATCTACGGCACAGAATACGCGTGTTCCTGAATCGCGCGTCGTCTGCGCGTTTAAAATACGCCGTTTTCTGGGGTTCTAAGTAGTAAGTCAATTAATTATTGTAGCCGTTGTAAAGCAACTGAAGCGTCGGAAGTTAATTATACTTCCTACTAATCTTATCTATACTAATATTATAAAGCTGAAGAGTTTGTTTGTATGTTTGTTTGAACGCAAGGATCTCTGGAATTACTGGTCCGAATTGAAAGATTATTTCTTTGTAGGATAGTCCATTTATCGAGGAAGGCTATAGGCTATTTAACATTACGCTACTATCAACAGGAGCCGAGCATGAATCAAAAATGTAACAAAAACGGAAAAAAATATTGCTTTTTTGAGAGCTTTCATTGCGTGACAGCATACCTATGTCATATTTTAAAGGTTGCGTCATTAGAAACTAAAGTAACCGAATTTGTTCAAAATTGGTTCGACCAATTTTCGATAGATGGCGTAGTAACGCGCGCGCATTCAGCTAGTTTAGAAATAATTATAATTGCGCAAGATTTAGAGGATGGATGGATGTATTTTACTCTTTTATGCAAACACTACTAAAGGGAACTGAAATTTAGTATATAGATTAATAATGATTTTATATATAGGTAAATAACAACACTTGGGCAGTTTTCTATCTTGGATACTATGTATCGGGAGCAACGTGGTTGAATCGTGGAGCGCTGCTAGTAACATTAGAAATAATGTCTAAGTTTTAATGTTTATTGCTTAATCACATCGAAACAGCCAAATGGATCGAGTGGAAGTTTGGAACACAGATTATAGTCTGGTACTACACATACATACGCGGGAAAATAAAAGAATAAACACGGGTAAAACCGCGGGGCGCTGTTTGTAAAAATAATTTACATTGCGATTTTGTCCTGTGTGGTGCTTTCAATATGAGTTCAGATCGGAAAAGTATAAAAAATATGTTTTTTGACGTGACAACGTCTTATAATTCGATGAAGCCGGCTGCACGCCCGCAAAACATGACGTCATGTGCCGTAAACGCCGTTACCTCGCCGCCGGCGTTACCTCGCTCTAAGGCGTAGTTGAAGTTGTCACGTTCAACTAACGTCAGTAACCCGACTTTACAGACAACCATTTTTTTCATAAAGGTGCATATGTCGGCCGAATATGACCTTTACTACCTAGTACCTACCCTACCTAGTTGACTAGCGTAGAGGACGTAAGTTGGCTGGTTTGGATAATGTTTAGGAATAATTATATATCTGTCTCACCGTTTCCAATTTCAACAATATTAAAAAAGCTCTCAAATAGCTGCGACCTATTTCTGAACAAAAATGGGACTCGCAGAGGAAGTTTCTGATTGTCGCTTGTAATACTTTTGTTGAATGACTCGTTAAGCTAATGTTCACGATATTTCCATGTTTTCTGAGAGCCGAGATTGAGAACTCTGCAGGTGGTTGAGGTTGAGTGACGTTTTAACAAAATTGACGGAAACATTGTATCTTACCTTGTTCTCTCTTAACAATTACTTTTCAACCATTTTCCGAATATCTGAATGAAGAATCGCACTTCTAACAAAGTTATTTAACCATTTTTTTTCTGGATCATTTGCCTCGAAAAACTTGATAGTATTGCCACTAAAATAATAGAAGTGTTTAAGAATGTGATTTGGAAACACTATCCAAAATTGAAGAACAAGATTGAATTTTAAAATGCAAATAATTGCAATGATATTATTATCAATGATTGTGAAAGTAGCACTGTGCTGTTTTATGACAAGCACATATTAAAATAAAATATGAAACGTCCATAAGTAAAAAATCATAAAAACTCTAAATACATAAATTCATTAGTATTTTAATGAATTTATTCGAAAACTGTGCGATTGAACCAGTAAGCCCGTAATCTTGCAAAAATTCGCAGAAATAGATATACTTACATATAGAAATTAGCTAAGACCAGGAGTCAGGATCTACAAAATAAAAAATACTTACCTAGAACCACAAAAAAATATAATCACAGTTAGCAGATTGCTGCTCGGAGTTTTAGTACAGTCGAGGTAGACATAAAACTAGCCTGAAATAGAAAAAATTCCGGGGAGCGATTTTTTTTTATGAAACGTCGGGGAGGGTTGTTGGAAGTATAAATCCCGATTTTCTAACTTATCCCGGTAGAGGGTTCGCCACCATCTTGTTGGAAAGTTTTTGTGAAATAACTCGTTCATTTTCAACTTTAGAGCAAAAATGATAGTCACCAAAGTTGTTGGAAATTTAATTTCTCACAAGTTTGCTTCATATAGTTTTTACGCTAGGATCAATATTTGCAGAGTTATACTATCAAGTTTATCAAAAAAATCGTAATGGGTGAAATTTTATTTTCTTCAACTTTGGTTCTCGCACATTTTTTACTTATTTTATTTTTAGTATTTGTTGTTACAGCGGCAATAGAAATACATCATCTGTGAAAATTTCAACTGTCTAGCTATCACCGTTCTTGAGATACAGTCTGGTGACAGACGGACGGACGGACGGACGGATGGACAGCCAAGTCTCAGTAATAGGGTTCCGTTTTTACCATTTGGGTACGGAACCCTAAAAAGTGCGAGAACCAAAGTTGAAGAAAACAAAATTCCACCCATTACGATTTTTTTGATCAACTTGATAGTATAACTCTGCAAATATTGATCCTAGCGTAAAACGTATATGAAGCAAACTTGTGAGAAATTAAATTTCCAACAATTTTGGTCACCATCATTTTTGCTCTAAAGTTGAAAATGAACGAGTTATTTCACATAAACTTTAAAACAAGATGGCGGCGAACCCTCTACCGGGATTAGTTCGAAAATCGAGATTTATACTTCCAACAACCCTCCCCGACGTTTCATAAAAAAAAATCGCTCCCCGGATTTTTTTCTATTTAAATGTCTGCCTCGACCGTGCTATTTAGTGTTTTTGTAACATAACAACATAAAACTAGTCACAGCATGGTCACAGGCCTGTATATTAATAACTACATCTATCGAAAATTGGTCGTAGCAATTCAAAATTTTGAACAAATTCGGTTACTTTAGGTTCTAATGACGCAACCTTTAAAATATGACATATGCTGTCACACAACGAAAGCTCTCAAAAAGCAATATTTTTTCCCGTTTTTGTTACATTTTCACTCATGCTCGGCTCCCGTTGATAGTAGCGTAATGTTAAATAGCCTATAGCCTTCCTCGATAAACGGACTATCCTACAAAGAAATAATCTTTCAATTTGGACCAGTAGTTCCAGAGATCCTTGCGTTCAAACAAACAAACAAACAAACTCTTCAGCTTTATAAAATTAAGTATAGATTCCATTTCCAGGAAAAATGTGGACATTTTTCACATAACTCTATCTAGCCACAAATTAATCAAAACTTGTAAAGAAACTTAAGAAATGTTAACAAACAAAACGAGTACCCATATATACTTTTTTATACATTGTTTTTCTTTGTTTTATAATTTTGAACTGTACTGCACTACACTGGCTTTAGACGTCCCTGATGTGACCTACGTTTGGATCATGGTATTGGTATCTCACCCCAGGTATGTATTGGGAAAGAGGGCTATGAGTTAGAAAATCTTTGAAACAATAAATATAAACAAATATTGGTGAACAATTCACACACAACACCATCTGACCGCAAACTAAGCAAAGTTTGTATGATGGCGGCCAGATAGCTGATATAATACTTATTTAGTTGTAATTACATACTAATTATACATAGAAACACCCAGATACAGTCCAAACATTTGAATTCATCACACATATCTTCGCAGGCAGAGCTACTACCCACTAAGCCACTAGGCCAGTTAAACAACAGCACAACACAACAATAGGTATGTACAACACCAATACGAGTAAGGTTGCTTGTGTTTGTGTTTAAATAATGCAAAAGTATTAGAAGATAAATAAATCAAAGAAAAACAAAAAAAAACAGTTCTCCGTTTCATCATCACGGGTCTGCTACCGAACATGCCATCGAAAATGCACTACTCAGCCCAATCTTCAACTCTACTTTATACATTTTGGCGGTTCGTAATTTAACAACAACATTCATGCCAGCTCTATAAATGAAAGCGTGCCAGAACCGTAATGATATTAGAATGATACTAAAATTGTGTGCAGTCGAATCCCGCCTATACCCGCGTACCTGCCTACTCATCCGAGCATTTTATTGCTCGCCACCGGGAGCCATATTTTAGATCGGAACAACCGCAGGCTTCCTTTTCCTCAACGGCGTTTAATGATTCATTCAGGCCGAGACTAAAAATATGTTTTGTAAGCAACAATAGCTCAAGCGGTGAGAGTTGCTCGCGATTTATTACACGCCGTTACCTTGAGAAATTAACAGATTTTCTTGTTTACTGTTTACTTAGACCTAATGAATTAAAAAAACGTCGGAGTGAAAAAAAGTTTTCATTACTTATTTGATATAGTTTTTTACAGGAGCTAGGCGAGATTTGCCAATAAATTGTTTCCTTTTTCATTTATTTTCCTATTTTAATTGTCTATTATTATCTCGCTAGCATATCATATTGTATCTAATGACTAAATATTTGTACTTCGTCTACTGTAATCAATCTATATTTTATGCAACATTTTGGTTGTTTCGTTATGAAATCGGTTACAAAATCAATCGATACACGAACACATGATTTATTACTTTCAATTGAATCCAAAAATTTGTTCTCAATTCGATTGTATCTTAAGTTACCTCGGCACTCCGTCACTTATAGGTCTATTTTTCAAAAGCATATTCTTTCAGATTGGTCTCACAAAAATTTCATCTAAAACTGTTCAATCGTTTCAGGGCAAAACAAAGTTCATGGTTGTATTTAACTTGAAGAGGTTTTTGTATTTGTTGGATAACTTATATTTGATGCTAAAAGCAAACAGAGAAAATCATGTTTTCATTCTTAAGAATCTCAACAATGCATCAAGTTACAAGAGCCATGTAAGTTTCAAAGTAAACTTTTGTTTGCAAAGTTACGTACTACGTCCACAAAAATAGCAGACCAGAATATGAAACAATAGATGGAAAAGTTATGAGCAGGTGTGAAAAATTAAATTTACTTTACTGATGTAACTTGGCTGCTCTTTGCTTTACATACTCCTAAAATACATAGAGTACATGAACATAATGTAGCATAGTTTGCAGTGAAACCGACAAAAGTGATGTAGTTGAGTGGAGTTTCGTTTCGAAATTTTTAAAGTTTTGTTCGCAACATTACTTACTATGTCCACGAAAACAGCAGACAGTAATGTAAAGTTGATGGAAAAGTTGTACGTAGCCAAGTAATTTGCTAAAGTACGACACATACGTTGACGCGGATTTTGAAATAATAATACCTAGGTACGTACAACTGTTAGGCCCGGTTCAAACGGTGCGGCTGCAAACCGCGCCCGCGAGCGGGCTCGACAGATTTCCATATAAAATTGAATTCAATACACACGACGCAGTTTACGGCCGCGGCGGCTGCGGCAGCTGCGCGGCGCCCGCGTGGCTGCGCGCGATTCTTGCGCAGTAGCTTTCCGGAGCAGAAACCGCGAAAACCTGCGGTCTCGTGAGTATTGAAACAAAACCGTCGCACGGCGCGGGCGCGGTTGGCAGCCGCGCCGTGTGAACCGGCTCTTAGTCTTCGAAAAATAAATAGATTGTTTTAAATAATATAATATAAATTCATTATATTATATTATTTAACGTGTACACTGTACATACGTAATTTTTAATATAGGTAAACAATACAGCAATGTAATTTTTTAAATATTTTTATGTGCCTATTTAATTAGTGTGTCTTATTGTTTCTTTCAGTTTAACTCCAAGTTACATTCTAGAATCTTTCTCAAATGTCGAAATGGATCTAAACGGGATATATTTTGAGAACCATACTTAAAATATCATCATTCATTATTAATTTACTTTAGTGATTCTGGCAATTAATAGTTTTTTTTTAAATTATTTCAATAGTAGCACATCGATGTTCTTTTTTTGTAATGTAACGTTTTCTTGACATTTTTTGATTAAGAATGAGGATTCGAATTAGGCAGAGACAGCTAGCTCTCTGCCTAATTGATTTGGTAAAAACAAAACTCTTATTTCTGATTTTTACGACATCTTAACTACTTTTTTATAAAATTGTACTGTAAACCTTATGAAGTTTAGTCAGTATAGATTAGCGTGGAGTGAGGTGCATATCAACAACTGCTATCTGGTACGCTTTTAGCCATGAATTTTATGTCTTCGTTTGTTGATTTTGACACTACTGCTGGATCTAATATAGTACCCAGTGGCTATCGCTGAACTCGCCCTATTCACGGCTCACAATGTACTGCATAGATTTAAAGCAAAATGTTTATTTTTATACGAAAAAAATCTTCTCTTGTCCACTTATGGCAGGTAAGGGTGAATATAACTCGTTTTGCGTGTAAATGAATTAGGATCCCGCCCTCTGGCTGCGCTGGCCGGTTTCACAAAACTTCGGAAGGTAATTAAATACCGATTACTAGCGAGAAACTGGGGCACGTCGAGTAGCGGTTAATTAGCTAGCTAAATTATGTTTTATTCTATAACACATTTATTCGCTCTGTTTCCGTGCTTGCCGCAAGTTCAAGGTAATCTTTTGTTGTTGCAATTATAAATGTTTAGATGTTTATTGCTTAGTTACGTAGGATAAATTGAAGAATTCGGGCTAAAATTTGAAACGAAATATTATATGTGTGTCTAGAAAAGTAGGCTATCATAACGAAAAGAAAGAAAAAATCTACGGGTAATATTTTTCTTTGGTGTTTTTTTTGTAAACTATTTGCATACGAAGTCACGGTATTAACTTAGCAATAAATCTGAAAACCGTTCTGGTGAATGACGGTTGACTTTGGTGACTTTTGGTATTGCGGCTGTTAAGGCCGGTTTGCATTTTTATCATTGCGTGTGAGTAATCGCGACTGATTACTATGCACTCGCAACAACCAATCGGTGTCCACACATGTTTGCTACTAATCACTCAGCACCTGCACTACTCGCTCGCACTCGCACTAATCAAAATGACAATAGGCCTCTAGCCATATCTTTTTTTGGTTTAGCTGACGGAATGTATTTTGCATCTGACAATTAATTTAATATTATTTTGATATTGTCTTAAACTATCAATGTTAAGTTTACTTAAACTGTACATATTTTGGCAGTAGATAAAATCAGATTTTCTGGTAAGTTTTTACAATAGTCAATGAAATTTAGGTTCATAGTTACATATTAAATAACAAAATTAAGGTATGGTACTGCTAAAGTGAAAAAAATTTTACCTACATATTAAATCTTATCTTATCTTAATATATATAAATCTCCTGTCACGATGTTTGTCCGCGATGGATTCCTAAACTACTTAACCCTTTAACCGATATTAAATAAAATTGGCACACCGTGAGCAGTCTGGTCCAACTTGAGAGATAGGATAGTTTTTATTTTGATTAATAGTCGTTAAATGACAATATCCGAGCGCAGCCGGAATCGGCCGCTAGTATTATATAAGTAGGTACTACAAGGTTGAGTTTTGGTAAGACAAACACACCGACTTACACTACAAAGACTTAAACGTAAAAGTATTTACGTAAAATACAGCATTCTAATTGTTTCGCTTTAGATAAGTACGTTTGGGATAAAAGCATTGTCTGCTAATTACACCCTCATTTCCTTTTGACGTTCTGTTAATTATGTTGCAGAAGTCTCGTCGCAAAATAGCTTAAAAATTGATGTCAAGTTATCGCGTTGTCGCGTTCCAATTGGCATTGTTTATTCTGACTTTCTATTTCGTTATAATAGGATAGTCATCATCTAGGGTAGTTTGCCTAGCCTCTGAGATTAGTTTTGCTTTACGTTGCCTGAATGGGATTTTTCTTGTGTGGATATTATCATGGTGTCTCCTAGTAGAGAGTGAACGGAGCTTGTAAAACTTAGCACGATCTATCGTAGTATCGTCGCTTATTTTAAGGCACAATGGCGGGCAAGTGTAAATCTAATATGTAATTTTAAAAAATATCCGACAACCGAGCTAAGCGGAAGCGAATGAGTACGACATTGCGGTGAGCTGAGAAGGTGAAAAAAAGTAAACCGAATATTTGTAGAGGGGTTACAACATTCGTATTGAATTACTATCACAAAGAACAAATATGATGTGTGTACAAACCATGTACACATAATATGAATTCGCACATACATTTTCAGAGATAAAAAAAAACAGTAAGTTGCAATAAGTAAAAACAAGTCAAATCATTTATTTAACTGCGGTAAATTCATTTTCTCCTCTACAGATTGAACAATATTTCATTAAATAAGCTGACTTAAGTATTTGTGCAAACGGACCAGACAGTTTTTCGCTCTTTGTGTTTTCAGTTTTCTACGCTAATTAGAGCTTACAATTTGTTCTAAAATTTTCTTTGGTGTTTAGGTTAATTTTTTTAATATAAAGTGACGGTACGAACGAAATTTGCGCTTAATGGTAAGTAATAGGGTACCGGACTGGGTCAAAAATACACCATCCTAATTAGTCCGTCAGCTAGATCATGGAAAAATATTCGACACGTATTTTTTGTTTTGTCATAATTTTAAAAATCGTCAAAGATATAGACCATCAAACTTCGAGAGTGGGGGGTCGCGACGTCACTCGTGAGTAAAAATCGTACTCACAAGTGACGTCACACGAAACTTCGAAGCGCTGTATCTTCGTCATTTTTTGTTTGTGAAACAAAAGAAAAAATAACTGTACAATATTTTTTGCCAATCTAACTAACGGGCTACATAGTTTTTTTGAGGATTGTACCCTTTTGCAATTTTTTAAACATGAAATCCAAATTACTGTCTAGCACTGCACTACGCTCGTCATCCAGAAATATAAGATGGTTTATCCTGTAATTTCTCTGGAAATATTGCCTTTCAAACTGAAATATAGTAATTTACACATTACTGGTTGGTGGTAGGTGTTTACACATTAGTACTTCCAATACAATAATTTAAGGGTAATTTGTAAATAGCTCTACAAATAGGGAACAATCGTTGCGGCTTTTTGTATCATTTGATTATTTTCACGACATGAAAAATGGCATACGTGTTATCCTAGACCATAATCTATCTTTGTTCCAAATTTAAACTCAATCCCTTCAGGCGTTCCGACGCGACGTCATTAATCAATAAACATCTAAACTTTCACATTTACAATATAAAGTGGCCAAGTGCGAGTTGGACTCGCCCATGAAGGGTTCCGTTACAGCAAGTAACATAATATACATAGTACACATAGTTCTTGTAGTTCGTTGTAACTTTGATCGATGTTTTAATAATAGTGTAGGTATTTATGACGTACTAAAAAAAACTACTCATCAGATCGAGTTCAAACCAATTTTCGTTGGTAGTTTGCATGGTAATGTACATCATATTTTTTTATCTTATTTATCTCTTACTTTAGAAATTAGGGTGGGGGGACACCCACATTTTACCACTTTGGAAGTGTCTCTCGCGCAAATTATTCAGTGTAGACAAAAATTATATTAGAAACCTCAACATCATTTTTGAAGACCTATCAATTGACACCCCACACGTTTAGGTTTGATGAAAAAAAAATGTTGAGTTTCAGTTCTCAGTATGGGGGGCAACCCTCATTTTTCTTTTTTTTTAATTTTTTTGTACAAATATTAATGCGGTTCACAGAATACATCTACTTACCAAGTTTCAACAGTGTAGTTCTCATAGTTTCGGCAAAAAGTGGGTGTAACATACGGGCGGACAGACAGACACAGACAGACATGACGAATCTATAAGGGTTCCGTTTTTACATTTTACGGAACCCTAATAAGTAGGATTAACTACTTGAAATTAAGAAGGAACAAAGATAAATCTGTCAGCTAATGCGATTCTCGTAGAAGGCTTTAGTTTAAATTAGACCACATTAACTGAGCATTCCGTGCATACAAATAAAGGTAATGTAATGTGCGGTCTGAAACCGCATGCGGTAAATGAAATTATAATGGCCAGGGATATCTGGCGCGTGCCTACGACCGGTCGTGTTTTACTCATAAATTAATCAATTACATTTATACCAACTTAGTAAGTATCCATACACACTGACTCTGCCGTGTCGAAACGCACCTTCATTGCATGGGCTTGGTACACATAACGATATTTTTAGTATTGGGGAATGACGTTGAGTTTACAACTTCGTGTGACTGTGACGAATCCTTATTATGACTACACAGTATAAAATAAAGTCACTTCCCGCGTCTGTTCGTTCTATATATGCTTAGATCTTTAACGCCCTTAGTACACCAACGCGTTCGTATGCGGCTGCGAATCTTTGCGAAATAATTGCGGTAGCGAAACATCTGCGGAACGTTAGTACACTGCAGTTCTTTCGCCAGGAAATGTCATTGTCGCTTTCAGATTCTGAAGAAATTTTCCTACATGCCACCTCTTTTTGGATGCATTTTTGTAATCAACATGCCCAACTTAATATAATTCGGGATAATTTCGAATCAAATTCAATATTTTCGGCATCCATTGTGCGAAATTCTGTCCTCACCGACAGAACGCGTGGTGACGCATTGCGATGCGAAACTCCACTAGCGAAATGGTTGCGTCTGTGTAACGGCCATTTCGCAGTTACTTGCGAAACAATACCGACAAGGACGCAACTATTTCATCTAGCTGTATAGTAGAGTGAGACATAACACATGCGAAACGTTGCCATCCATACAACTTACAGTTCTTTCGTCGTTTCGCTGCCGCATGCGATTGCGTTGGTGTACTAAGGGCGTACAACTTACAGTTTTTTCGTCGTTTCGCTGCCGCATGCGATTGCGTTGGTGTACTAGGGCGTAAAATCACTAAAAAGATTTTGATGCAAGAATTTTTAATTTGATAGAGAAATTCAAGAGGAAGGTTTATACGTATAATACGTGCATCAAATAGTAGAGAATCAATGATAATTTTGATGGTTTCTTACGTAATGTCATAAATAAACACATTTTTTGCGCTTAAACTGCAAACGCTCGCTGAACCCTACGAGATAGATCAAAATAGTGTACAACGGTATTGTACCCATTCAAAAGGTCCACAAAAAAGTCTGCAAAAGTAAATGTCTATCTCTTAGGAATAACCCTCAATAACCATTTTTATTAGTATGCTTAGTATCAGCATTGCACCGGTGCGCAGCCGGGGTGGGTCGCTAGTTTTAATAAATACAAAATATTTATTTTTACACTATAAAAGGTTTACAAAATTTTGATATGAACCCATTGGCTCCGAACTAGTCGTAACTGTATTTCGGAAGACAATGGCTCCTTCCATGGCGAATGTGTAAATATAGTATGTTTTTAATAAAATTTAAAGTTACAACACATAGATGGTGTTGTGTGTGAATTGTCCACCAATATTTATTATTATTATTATTATTCACGTATTTATTTCTTTTCTTAAATCAAAGTTTTTACAATATTTAAATAAAACAACATAAAAACATTATAAAAACTTAAATCTAGATAGCCGCCAGCAGCGGGGCAGGGCCCAAGCTACCGGTGGTTAGGGCTGCAGAGTGAGGAACCTCCTGACGATGCGCGCTGTGTCGAGGATGACCGCCTTCTGCATCTGACCCTTAATCCAACCGTCTAGCGAAAGTCTCTTAAGGTGTTGGTCGAGACTTTTCGCTATAAGGCATGGATTATTATTATTATTATCCGCTTAACGGTAAGGGACGCGCCTGCCCGTCACAGCACAGTGCTACGCAGAGCTACTTGAACATAAATTTCCAATCTAAGTAATTAGAAGCTAGCGCTATGTTATCTATTTAATCTATTTGCCCTATAGATACTCGTGAAACTTTTGCCTATTACTGATAACTATAACTTTTACTGATAACTGAAAAATGTGTGACTGGCATAAACTATTCCATGGAGACTTTGCAAAGAATGTTCCAATACAATTTACGAGTAATGAAGTTTATGATGTTAATGTTATACCCCGTTTACATGATTCCAGTCCAGCGACCGAGTCCAGTGCTGGATTGCTTACTGGAATAATGTAAACCGGCACTGAAATGCATTGGCACTGGATTGATGCATTCCAGTGCCTGTTTCCATTATTCCAGTAAGCAATCCAGCACTGGATTCGGTCGCTGGACTGGAATCATGTAAACGGGGTATTAATAATTTGTCTAAAAAAACATGCGAACGCGGCAAACGTTTTGTAATATAAATTATGAGCCAAATAAGATATGATGTGACGCGGCATAACATGAACACGTCACTGAACAGCACGGACGGTTAAATTAGTTGAATAAAATATTTTTCATACGAAAATGTTAAAGTAACGTTAACATTAAAAAGTGAAACAGAGAAAGGAAGGTGAACAGTACGTCACAACTTTTTTTCATGCTTACCATCTCACTCACTTACTCACCAAATTTACAAAAAATCCCAAGAATCGTTCGAGCCTTTCCGGAGGAGTACGAACGGACACATCGTGACACGAATATTTATATAAAAGATATAATACAACTCCGATATCTCCATGTCACTTGTAGATGGTTCTAGATGTAAAATGTGGAATCGATTTAACCTTATGTTTTATTTTACCTACGTCGTCGTTCGTCTTAAGCCACAACCGATACGATATTATTTATCCATCCAGCAGTAGACGGCTAATATTTTGCTTTCCTTGCCTTCGAAATATGACTTTAGTACGACTTTACACCAACTGTTTTATGTTGTATACTAGCTGACCCCGCAAACGTTGTTTTGCCATATAAATAAAGGTATGAAAAATAGCTAGTAGCCGATTCTCAGACCTACTGAATATGCATATAAATTTTGGTTAAAATCAGTAAAGCCGTTTCGGAGGAGTAAGGAAACAAACACTGTGACACGAGAATTTTATATATAAGATTATAGTAAAGTCCTGCCCTGGTCCAGTTATGTTTCCGAGTATTAAACCTCAGATATTGGCCAAATTTTGGAGATATTCATGTCTTTCACACTAATTATGGTTTCATCAGGAAGTCCTATCAGAATCTTATTTTGTCATAGTTCCGTTCCAACCCTTGCTATGTTAAAACAAAACTAAATAGCAACCCTAAGCTGTAAAATATCCGATTGCCCAGCCATTCGGGTTTCTCATTACTGTAGAGGAACGTACCAACAATAAAGCTTTCGTGTGTTATTATCGAGATAACCATCTTCCGTATCAACTCATTGTGAATGTTTTATTACAATTTGTACCTTCATTTGTACAAGTTTCTGGTCAACGCGCTAGGAACATTTTTTAGACGTCACACTAACAATTTGAATACATTACTGTGAGTTCAAGGATAATTTTATTTATTTACATTGTTGGTATCTCTAACAGTGTTTGGGAAGTAGTATTGACGTAGCTAGTTTGTAGTAAGTTTGTCTTGCGGAGCTGACGATCACGGGTTTGATTCCCACCTAAGACACATAGTATTTGTCTAGTACAGATAATTGTTGCGTAGGTGTTTCTTTGCATCCTATGTATGTACTAACAATGATATAATAATTATATCAGCTATCTGGCTCCCATGTTACAGACCTTGCTTGGTTTGGAATTAATAAGTGTTGTGTGAGGAATGTTTGTCGCTTTTTATAATTTAGATTCTTTCTTGTTATGAGTTTCACCGCTTGAACTGATGTGCCCCGAATGGTTTGTTTCTATGGCATGAAAGCCATACACATACGGCACAACAGTCATTGTCTCGTCGTCACGAATTGCAGAATTGCGTCGCCCATTTTATATCCACAAAGACGCAGCGAGTGAAAGACACGTCAAATTACTAGTAACATTGATGCATGTTAATAAAATTTCTGTAGGAAAAACCACCACGCATGCAAACTATTTTATCAGTCTCCATTTCACTTTAAAGATTTGAATTTATTATCTAGCACTGCACTTGGGTTCTCCACCCAGAGATAAATGATAATTTGATCTCAATGCGGTGTAATTTCTCTGGAAACATTACCTTTCAATCCGGAACACACTGATGTTTCACATTACTACTTGGCGGTAGAATTACTTACAAAGGTATGCTTCATAAAATGATAATTTAAAATTGAAAATAAAACAAAAACCTGCAAACTCATAGGAGATCGAGGATAAATTCAGTAAACAGTTCAATAGGAATCAATATCATTGGCAACGAAATTGTCCAGTTAGATTCTGTATATATTCGGGGTTCGCATTCTCCGTACAAATCCTGAACTCGGGCGGGAGTTAGGCGCGGCTTTGCAAACATCGAGCGAAGTTTTCTATCCGCTCGGACTCTCCAATGCAATTTTATTCCCAACGTGTATCGAATCCGATAAATTATTTATCAGTTAAGGCGGTACAGAAGGTAGCAATAAACATTCACATACTTTCACGTAAACAGCGATAAACCAAAATAAATACATAACAACCTTTAGAGAAACTTCAAATATTAGTGTTGCTATCATATTTATATTGAATTTGTTAAATAATTTAAATTCTTGGGACAAAAGTAACAAGCCTTGCCTCTTGGTATTTCTTATAAACTGAGTATTATTTATTTATCCGTTATTAACTAACAAGGACTAATTATTTAGTTTAGTATTTAAGTTATATTTAGTTTAGTATTTAACTTTATAAAAACAAATATCATGCTCCCCATAAACATTAAAATCAAAATGTCCTGAGGATTGGTTAATTCTAAATTGATTAAAATTATCTTAGCAATGATAGAATAGCAGCAACTCAATAAAATTAATTTATGAAATTGATAGCCTGCTCTATTTTCTTTTTGGGATTCGGCTAACATTTCAATTTAATTTTCGTAAAAATGGAAACAAAATAATATCAAATAAATACATGTCATAATGTTCTTGTAAATACATAATACCTAGGTATGTATGTATATGACGAAAAGTTATAGTTTTTTGTAGCTAAGATACATGTTCAAAAATTTTAGGTATCATAATGCTGCACAACTTTAAATATTGTCATATTACACTCATTTATGTTATTCTAAGCTGAAACTGCAAAAATTTTGCTAACGTAATGAAGAAGAAGAAGAAGAAAATTCTGTTCAAAAATACATTAAAATGCTGAAAAGAAGAAGTTTTTTGGTCACAAATATTTTCTTGCATTGCATTAAATGTAGTATCATGGGAAATTGGAGCTTGCTTACAAAACTTGTAGGTAGTATTCTATATTCTAGTGTATAAACCCTTAAGAAACTTGCTTACCTGCTAAGGCTCGTCCGAGAAGCAGCACGCTGAATACAATTGAGAGCATACGAGCGCTTCGTCGGCCAGCCATCTTGCTTCTCCCTTCTCCTTCTGCTGATATCAACTGGCCATTTTAACATTTACACATACAATCACTGCAATCTTTAAATTATTGTTCTTATCATCACTTCACCGTCATTCAATTTGAGTCACTTTGTCACCTCTTCATAGGTTCATTTTATTTCACACAGTTTCTTTAAACTGCATTTCATATGGTATTTTGGTAATTTTCATAGTCATTCGGTTTAGGTTCAAATTAAACATTATCTGCTTACTTCAAACCATGTCTATGAAATACAGAATGTGGGATTAGTAGGCGTCATGTAAGTAAAAAAAAACAAAAAATTATACCCACTACAGTGGCTAGAACATGTAATTTACAATCGTGAAGTGGTAGCTTCGAATTCCGTCTGTACCACTGTATCTATTTTATTCTATTTTCCAAGATGTGAAAGTTTGTCATGAACACTGGCTGTGTAGGAAAACATCGTGAGAAAACGGCCATGTTCCAAGAATCTTTCATAGATATGCATCATCCGTCAATCCAATCTGGCCAGAGGCTCTGGGCTAGTGGTGGATTATGGCTTTGAGTCTCTCTTTGCGTTAGAAGACCTCGAGTCTCAGCTGTGGGAACATATAGCGGACTATTTTTGCTATACATGATAAATTGATGCTGAGTTGTAGTGGGTTGTGGACGATGATATGACATCATCATCAACAGCACACTAAACGTTCCCACTGCTAGGACTCGGGGACTTCTCTCGCAAGGAGAGAGTTAAGGCCATAATCCACCCGCTGGCCCAGTGCGTGTTGGCAGATGATACATGACTTCGAAAGATTCTAGGTACATGTCGGTTTCCTCACGATGTTTTCCTTCACCGTTTTAAGTTAGCGGCATTACGCACATGACTTCGAAAAGACAGACATCGATGATATGACATCATGCCACAACAATCTACACCGAACTTCTAAAAACTACAAATTTAAAACTTGTTAAGCTCGAAAAACATGCTAGACCTTTTTTATAAACACCGATCATAACTTTATTAGGATAGGCTATTCACGTGAGTCAAGGGTCACAACCTCTAGGTATTAATGAGCCGAATGCACGCGTATGTCTGATATCGTAACCATCACTGTTTTGTATTTTGTATCATATTATTTCGTATGTTAGAACACTAACACAAAATTAAGCTAAGCTGTTTTTGCTTTGACTAAGTTATGTGTCTAAAGTCTTCTTCCGCCACAAACGGATATCTAATCCTACTGCTCTATAATTGCTTTTGCAGGCATACAATTATACAATTTTGAACCCAATTACTTCCTAAAGCAGGCTATCTTAATGGGTCCTCATTTCTGCGGGAAAGTTTACAGGTCAGTTAATTGCTAGCTGTAACGATCTGTTGTCTGCCACAAGGGGAAAGTAAAAACTTACTTCCGTCGGGTAGTCGCCCGAAATGAAAACGGAAGAGGCGTTCGGCGTTACAAACTGTTTATTTTTTACGCAGCTTTTCCTTTTGCTTATAGTGGGCCGGTTTTAATTATTACGGTACTTGGGCATTTCGTATTACAAATTACCTGTTGGTAGAGTAGTTTCACAACTGTTTTTCGAGTTATTATATTTAAATTATACATATGGCGAGTTAAACTCCGTGAGTTATACATTTGTATACTTTAAAATATTCAACTTATAAATAAAATTCGTTTCCTTACGCATGCGGCTGAATAAATTGTGTTACATTAAAGCACAGTCGCATATATCACATCTGACACCTGGAATGGGTAACTGAAAGTCATCTTTAGATTGTAACAATTATTATTATATTCTTATGTCCTGTTTATAATGTAACTGGCGTGTTCTGTCAATAAAGATTAGTGTTATACGTATACCTCTATATTATATAACCTTTAAAATGTATTATGTCTTCAAAATGGCAAATAATAGTCCGGTCAAATTAGACCAAAAAATAAGAGTATAGTTACCTAAATTCCCACCAAGCTGAAAATCGGTAAGATTGTTTGAAATATCATTAAAAACAAAATTTGAAAGTTCCCCATCTTTTCCCTGTAAGGAAAAAATATATTTAAGGATGAGTTTATCGCGATTTTCAGCAAAACGGTAAGTTTTATCATAAAAACACTACAGAAAAAAGTTGTAGATCATAAAATTATCTACAAAAAATGTCTTAATACTTTTTTTTCTACGAGCCACTGTTTTTGAGATATAATTGTTTTTATGATTTTAAGTACTAGCAATTTGATCTGTATTTCTCAAACTCTCAATGTTGCATTCAAGACATTTATACTTCTTTTCATCAAATTATTCTTATTAGGGACGCGCCTATTTTTCTAACATACCCCTCTCATGCTCATATTGTGAAAATACCCATTCTCATTCGTGATTTCCAATAGTAACTCTACTCGATAAGAAATTATTAGTAACGGCATTCGCTTTCTTGACAACGGAAACGTGTGCATATTATGACGACTACAACTTTGTAAATCGTTATATCTCGAAAACGGTGACTTGTAGAAAAAAACCTATTAAGACATTTTTTGTAGATAATTTTATGATCTACAATTTTTGGCTGCGGTATTTTTATGATAAACCTTACCGTTTTGCTGAAAATCGCGATAAACAAATTTTTTTTTACCTTTGACCTTGAATATTTTTTTTCCTTACAGGGAAGAGATGGGGAACTTTGCAAATTTTGTTTTCAATGATATTTTGAACAATCTTACCGATTTTCAACTTGGTGGGAATTTAGGTAACTTCGAATGTCTAAATTAACCGGACTGTAATTTCTACGGTAGATATAAAGGTTACATGAAAATACCTATTTCTCTGTGGGTGGCTGGTTTTATATGTGAGGAGACTCCAGGGCAAGATGATAATATGAAAAGTTTTCAGCGACTCGCATTATGCTGCCGAACAAAACTTCAGGTAGGTCATTTATGAAATTGGACGGACACGTCGCGTGACTAGCAACAAGGCGTTGCCAAAACGTGTGACGGGACGCCTCACGCAAATTGTCGTTTTGGGCATTAGAATGCGTGTATGCGTACTAATGTACTGTTGACTGACTGGCAGCTTTAAGAGTGCGCCTAAAGCCAGGAAAAAACAGATTTCACCCGCGCGACGCGTTTCTTAATGTGATGTACATAAAGTCGAGAATAGCATGACACAGTTTGGAGGAAAAATCAATATTTAATCAGGAGTCCATTTTTGACCACGTTTTATTTAATTACTCAATAACTAAACATAAATTTAAAAAAGTGTTCGGTTACTTTACTAGAACGTACAAATAGGAATTGTATTACCAAAAAATAATGTGGGGTCATCGCTGATAATTTCGAGTACTCGAATTAAACCGGGTTTTTTCGGTGTCATTTTTATTTTTTTTATTGTAAAAAACTCTGATCTATTTTTAAAATTCTATTCGGTTATTGTGCTTCTTCTTGATTGTACCCACACGTCAATATTTTTTTTGTCATAGTTTTTAGTTTCTTAACTTCAGTGAGCGGCGTCGAAAATGTTTTTTTTTTCGTTTTCTGGCTTTAGGCGCCCCCTTAATACTTGCTTAATAAAAACCCTTTTGGTGAATCTGGGAATTTTTCGTGTGCCCGTAGCTACTGAATTCTGTGCTCACCTTTAAACATCATCTAGGTATATGAAAACGAATGTTTGTATCTATGTCCTTTAGAAAATCGTAAGCTGTGCAATTGAAAGAAGGTTTTCTGACTTGGTAAGACAATTTTCGATAGGTTGCGTAACAATAGAGTAAGTACAGCTAGTATTCCATAAAAATGTCAGTTTTTAGCCAGACTATTGTCATTTTTAAGGATCAATGTTGTAGCTAAATTCAAAAATTAAATCGATCATTTCTACAATTAATTTTTAAAGTTTTTTTGTTAGTTATTTTCAAAAAAAATATTAGTTTAGAAAAACGAGATCCGTTTTTTTAGGATTTTTGCATTTAGAAAAAAAAATAGAAAATAAGATCTGGGGATTCAAATTGCAATTTGGATTCATTCAAATACTTACCCAATATTATTTTTGTTAAGTAGTGCAATTTCATAGGAGAGTGGGACCAAAAGGTAGATAATATATGTAAACCTATACATATAAAATGTATTTCACAATCGTCTAGCACTAAAATTGTGTTACTGACAAAATTATACATCCTACAAATCATATTATAGTTAAAACAACTTAACGGGAATACACTAAATTACAAAAACAACTGTTTTTTATAATAAGTAAAATTTACAAAGTGCCAATTTAGACCAAATTGATATATGTAGACGATATGCGAATTCGCTATATACGTGGCTGGAATCGCCGCCGAGGTTCGTCGAATAAGCAATGCACATTCAACCGTAGTTGTTGTCACTCGCTCGGCTCACACTACGTACGAAACCGTTACTATATAAATACAAGCAACATCCAGTATCCTGCAGTCTACTGCAACAATATCCTCCCTACCAGTACCTTAATATCATAAATATTATCGTCTTTATTAACCTCTGTCCGTGTACGGCGGCCTGGAAAAGTTTAACTTTGCTTTTAACCATTCCCATTATCGGCTTTTCATAAGGAATTAATATCAGGATGAGTCTTATGTGTCTTTGGATCATTATTGTCAACCTAATAAAAAAAGAAAACAGCAATTTTTTCAATTATTCGACGGTAACGCATCACGACCAAATAATCAGCACGTTGCCTAAACCAAGTTCTAGTCCAAAAGACCTAGTAACGTGAAATTTGGAGAGTATGTTATGTGTACAATGAAAGCTTTCAACATGAAAGGATTAGCCTTTAAAAGCGTCAAGTAAACATTTGAGTTTGCTACGGTTTTATAAGCTTAAACAAGCATGTTAAAACTACTAATCAGTGTCATGTACCTACGATAATTGTTCATTTTTAAACGACTTTAAAAAAGGATGAGGTTATCAATTTGACTGTGTTTTTTATGTTTCACATCAACAGCCCACTAAACGTTCTCACTGCTGGGACTCGGGGCCTTCTCTCGCAAGGAGAGAGTTAAGGCCATAATCCACCACGCTGGCCCAGTGCGGGTTGGCGGATGACACATGACTTCGAAAGATTCTAGGTACATGTCGGTTTCCTCACGATGTTTTCCTTCACCGTTTTAAGTTAGCGGCATTACGCACATGACTTCGAAAAGACAGTGGTGCGTGTGGGGTTTGAACCCGGGGTCTCCGGATCGGCAGCCGCCGTTCTCCCGACTAGACCACCGTAATTACCGTTTTTATGTTTATTACCTCAGAATTTTCAACTGGATAACTTGATATTTTTTTTGCGGGAAGTCTTCCCTAGACTTCTCGCCGTTTCAAACGAATATTGTCGAAATCGCAGGAGTGCTTTTGGTGCCAAAAAATCATATGTCGCGTCGAAGATTTTAAGTTTATTACAAATTGTAAATCAGATAAATGTGTGCGTTTATTTTTAAATTGAAGTCGTTTTTCAGAGAAAAATGATTAACAACGTACGTTAATGTATCGTATGTAAACATAACAGTCGTAGAGGCATAACGATTGGGTTCAACAAGTCCAGCATATGTCAGTTTTGAGTGACAAACTCCAGTACTTGGGAGTCGTATTCACACACTGCTACGTCAGCTCACTGGACTACTTACTGCTACTGCAGTCAAAGTAAAAGCCTACAAAGGCGTACGTGTATCAGTTCATAGGTGAAATCCTAACTTACCTACGTATACGTATAGGATCACTGTTCGCTCGACCTAGGTTTTGCCTTGAAATGGAATTGAGCTTCACTTCTGTATTATCTATTCTATGCTTCTGTTTCGAATGGTTGGATAGATATCGTCTGTTAGATACGTTGGTTGGGATATCGTTTGCAGGTTTCTAGTAAAGCTTTGCTGTTTCTTTTTCCCATTTCTTAAATGAAAATGTTTTGAAAAATTACTAAAATAAAAAATGTTATGATTGTAAATAAATAGATATAGGTGGACACTTCACACACAACACCATCTGACCCCAAACTAAGCAAAGCTTGTACTATGGAAGCCAGATAGCTTATATAATACTTATATATTTTTAAATACATACTTATTATACATAGAAAACACCCAGGCACAGTACAAATATTTGAATTCATCACACAAATATTTGCACTGGGTGGGCATCGAACCCACGACCCACGGCTTCGCAGGCAGAGTTACTACCAACTAAGCCTGCGGGCCAGCCATGTTTTTTTTTCTTTTGAAAAAAATTCATGATCGTTTAAAAAAGAGATCGCTGTCTTTCGTTTTATCACAAGGTATGACACTAATATTGAAAAGGCGATAGTTTGTGTGTTTATATTTTATGTTTGTTGTCATGGATATCTGTAACGCTTGAACGGACATAATATTTAACCAAATATTAGATTTGTCATAAGTACATATTTATATTCCCTGCATTTACAGGTAGGAAATGTTTGTCACACAGTTTGGTTACACAGAGATCCTTCTTAGTATAAAATAAATCGTATTAGGTTGAACTTTGTCTCTTAGGATAGTTACATAAGTAAATATTTTCAATCGTCGATATGCCGATAGAAATGGCGTAGGTAACACAAATACAGGTATTATTTTATTATTAGAAAAGTTAATAAGTGGTTCTAGCTATTTGTTTTATGTACCTGCCTTATTTTTAGAATCAATAAAGGAGCTTTAATAATAATTATATATCCCGTTTGAGGCTTGTGTTTAAACCAATTTCAGCTGTCTACATAATTTATGTGATTGTTAGTTATACCGACTTTATTAAATAGTCAAGGGAATACCTAAGTATGGCTTCTGGTTTTTAAGTTGTGTGTAACATTACGCACTCATTTCGTAAACTATACATGATGGTGTATGTAAAATATGTGTAGTTAAGCCATTTAGACTTCGGAATTTGAGCTTTATATTTATGAACAAAGTTGATTTTACATTAACAAAGACAGTTTCGATAAGGCCTCAACGTTATATGATGAAGCTAGCCTCCTATATTTCGATGCAGTTTCATGCAGCATATTCACGGGAAAACTCACTTACTCACTTTGTTTATTCGCTCCAACATTTAAACTTGTAAATATCCCGTAATTGGTACCTAATAATAGTGTAAAATATCAATAAACTTCCTGAGTTTTATCAACTATTTACCACCTAAATTACATTTACGAATAATATCTCAACAGTATCAATGAATTTACATTATAGTTTCGGTAACTGTCAAAAAGCGGTGTGAAACGTGAAATAAACTGGAAACGACCGGCACACGGTACCGTGGGTATGCTCTGTTGAACCGAAACGTAATGTAATATGAAATGTAATAAAACTTTGACTTACTAACCTATTAGCATAAACACGATCACGTATAACATACTGTATCCTGGTTTGCAGAACAACGTTTTCAGTGAAATTAAAGGGACAAGAGTTATATCTTTGCCATCATCTCATATCTCTAGGTTACAAGGGAAAGCAGTGCTGCTAAAAAAAAATTGGCACTCATAGGAACTGCCGATAAAAGTGAAAACTTAAAACTCAGAATTTGATAGCGTACCTTGGAAACTATACGGGTGTGACCGGAGGCCGTGGCCTCGCCATCATGGCATGGCCATCTAGAAATGCGTCAGCATTTCCCATTGGCTCACGCTTTTCTAGATGCCCATGCCACGATGGCGAGGCCACGCCCTTTCTGAATTTTCCATTGGCTGACGCATTTCGAGATGCCCAATCGCCAAGGTCCCGAGTTTACCCGAAGATTTCTTATCATAGCCGAGCGTGACGCTAGATTGAATTATCGAAAATTGACACCCCACGAAAAATCTGTCTAGGCGCGCCTAAAGAAGTTTTCACTTCAAAAATTACAAAAATAGTCAAAAATAGTCATAGCTGCATGGCATTGTCCTATATATATCCTATAGTACCTATTGACAATACATGTTACTTATCATCGGAGTCCCATCCGGTCAGAGAGTGTAATTCGCGATATCAGTATTGTTCCAAAAACAACAGTATATAGTACAAGTACAGTACACAGTAACAACAACAAATAGTAAATATTGCAAAAAAGACTTAAAACAAACAAAACTTTTTAGTTTTACTAATTAGTACAGATCTAGTATTTCAACAATGTTGAATAGGATTTCAACAGCGACACACGGAGAGAATGCAGTTACGGAAAACGGTGTGAAACATGGTGAAAACTCGAATGAAACAACCGGGGGGTCTACCGCCGAACGAAAACTGTCTTAGCTTTGATGTTTCTCTCTCTTTTCTTTGCGTTTGAAATGATAGGGACAGCAATAGCAAAGCCATAGCCGATTTAGTTAGGCGGTAGAAGGGAGGGACGGCCTCGTGAACCGCGGCGGCCGTTCTGAACGCTCAGTTGAACCGAAAACCTAATAAAACTTTGCCTTACTGCCTGATAAGTATGAATATGATCGCGGTCGCCCGTTCCGCTAAAATGAACCTGCGGTAATTTGACTTTAGGTGATTCCTCCATTGAAATATACGTTTTAAACGTCAGCGTGCTCATTCCAATTTCAGTGTTGCTAGTGTTTGTGGTAAATCTTGCTATTTTAGTGGCGATTAACATTTGCACACGTACTTATTTAATAAAGCAAACGTATGTTTGTAACTACAGACCATAATTTTTCATGGAATGTACATACATCTATAATAATATTATAAAGCTGAATAGTTTGTTTCTTTGTTTGAACGCATGGATCTCGGGAACTACTGATCCGAATTGAATGATTATTTTTTCGGTTGGATATTCCATTTATCGAGGAAGGCTATTATAGGCTTTTTAACATTACGCTACTATCAACAGGAGCGGAGCACGAATATGTAACAAAAACGGGTTTTTTTTTCTTTTTGAGAGCTTTCGTTGCGTCTATCTTTTAAAGGTCATTATAATCTAAGGTAACCAAATTTGTTCTAAATTTGAATTGGTACAACCATTTTTCGAGAGACGGCGTAGCAACGCGCGCACGGTTCAGCTAATATTAAGATATGATTGTAACAAGACTGTTTTGACAAAATTTGAAGTTTTCAAAATTTCAACCAGATCCGTTTACACGTTCCGACGTGACTGAGCAACAAAAATCTTACCATACAAACTTTCGAACTTATAATATTGATCTAATTAATATAATGTTAGGTGTATTTATATGTTATACACGTTTTAAAGTAATGTTACACTCGTGTGCATAAACTTTTAACAGCGAAGTAACGACCTCATCACCCACAGAAACAGACATAAAGGAAACTTCGCCTATTCTTTTACGACCTCTACGACCCCAAATAGTTACACTTATGAAAATAGCAGGAAAATCATGATATTCATAAGATTTTAGCACCGTGTGGGTGGTAAAGAAAGTGGAGGTGTAAGTGATGACATTTATTTATTTGTTGTTTCATTCCCTTGTTTTCATCTTTAGATAGAGCTATGCTGTAAATAAAGATTTAGTTAATGTAACACTTTTACCAGGTTGAGTAGGAAAAGCGAAAATGATTACAATAATACTCAGCTACACCTACATACAAATCCTACGCAGTGATGTAGGGAAACTACATACTTTAGTGAGTTTAAAAATATATTTTTGTATGGTGTGGTAGGCGTTTGACTTTTCAACCATTTGCAATGATTGTGGGCAAAAATATGAACAGTTTTTTCAAGTTCTTGTTCATCACAGTTTTGTCTGCCTTTGTAGAGTTTTTTGACGTGATAACGTCTTATAATTCGATGAAGCCGGCTGCACGCCCGCAAAACATGACGTCATGTAACGTTACCGCCATAGATTAGATAATATTTACCGCCGTTACCTCACCTTATTACTTTTCGCACCATCTAGTGAGTGAGTATAGTGTGTATTACGTTCAAGGAGTCTGTCCATGTTTTATAAAAACGACGAAATGAAGTTAAAAACTTGTGCTAGTACAATGATGTACCCAGAGATGGCGCTTTGAACAGCTTTTCAAAAAGCTTCAGAATGTTTTACCTAGATGGCGCTTAACACAAATACTAGACGTTGTCACGTTCAACTATCGTCAGTAAACCGACTTTACAGACAACCATTTTTTTCTATACGGAAAAATGGGTCCTATTTCTAGATTCCGTTGCGTTTGTCTGTTTTTTTCTTCAACTAAATGCGAAATGTCCGTAGTAAGTTTATATTTCGAATTGTGCGTATTAACATATTGCCAATATATTCTACTAGCTGAACGCGCGCGCGTTGCTACGCCATCTATCGAAAATCGATGGTACCAATTCAAATTTTGAACAAATTCGGTTACTTTAAGTTCTAATGACGCAACCTTTAAAATATGACATAATATGCTGTCACGCAACGAAAGCTCTCTAAAAGCAATATTTTTTCCCGTTTTTGTTACATTTTTCATTCCCGCTCGGCTCCTGTTGATAGTAGCGTAATGTTAAATAGCCTATAGCCTTCCTCGATAAATGGACTATCCTACAAAGAAAGAGTCGTTCAATTCGGACCAGTAGTTTCAGAGATCCTTGCGTTCAAACAAACAAACAAACTCTTCAGCTTTATAATATTAGTATAGATGAGCTCTATTTGAAAAATGATTATACAAGCGTATAATCATTTTTCAGTTGTAAAAAACAGTTGTGAAACGTTTACGATCCGAAATCCTATTCTAAACAGAAAGAGAAATACACAGGGAGAGGGGGGAGGGGAGAGAGAAGAAGTTGTAGAGTTTTCTCGTGACCACGACGATTGTAACGCTACCGAAACGTATTACGGTAATTAAACAATAAGTTAAATAATTCGTGATAAAGTGCTGTACTTATAGGTAATGATTTCAATATGAGTAGGTATACGCTTTAAACTTGGATCCGTGGTTTGGATTCAAACCAAACTCATAAACAATTAAAGTCCAAGTCATTGAGCCTACTTTTGACTGAACATCGTTAATTCTAGCAATTCTGATGGTAGCGCGCCCAGGGTGTAAGAATCGCAGTTGACCGATTTATGACTACTCTCTGATATATTACAATTTATTTTCTAAAAGATGTGACATTATGAACACTGAAGGAGCAGACAGCCTCTTTTGCTACATTGTGTACAACTAAGTTAAAGCAGAAATCATTTATATAGATAGTCTTCTATTTCTAAATAAATAATTTTAGAGGAACGTGTAACCTGACGACCCGCAGTTGGCCAGCAAACTAGTTTATGTTCTTTTTATTTTTCCTGTAAGAGAAGTAAACCCGAGTTATTATGATATGTTACAACTGCCGCGATGTAACGCGGTGTACCTTAACTATAGAAAGTAATTTTTTTCTGAGATAAAATAACCCAAGTTTTAATTACTTAATTGTATTAACATCTGCTACGTGCTGGTGAAAGTATCGTTAAAATCGATCCAGCAGTTTTAAAGATAAGCTAGAACAAACAGAGAGACTGACAGAAATAAATTAAAAAATGTTTGTTCTGTATCGTATACTCTCATATCGATTTATTGAAAAGTTGGTGACTTGATATTACAAACAGACACCTCGATTTTATTTATATTTATGGACAAACTAATGCCCTAGCCTCGGATGTAAGAAATTTTACTTCAAGTTCTTTAGTTTCCTTAATGACCATATTTTATAAATTACCTACCCACCTCTACTATTGTTTGGCTCACGTCTCTTTCTTAGCCATAATGATAAATTCGTCCGCCACAGTTTCAGCTTGAACAAAAGCTGCCCTCTGAATTATTTTCCAGGGTTTATTTCTGTGAAAATATTTCAAAAATAACAAAGAGAAACCGAGCTGATTTATTAAAGAAGGTGCGAGTCCAGAAGGTACGGAATAGGCGTTTGGAAGCAATGCCGCCCGGAAAGGAACACAACGAACAAAAGAGTCGGTATCCCCACGCCACTGCCCAGTGACACATTTCGTAGAACTTGCAAACAGAACTTAATCTTTAAGAAGAACGAAATTAGAAATTTTGAATTAGCCCAGACCATCTTGGATTTGATATTCAACTTATCGAGCCCTTTCATCTGTAACGCATACTGAGGGAGCTGTGAAAAAATATGTTATCTGCTACTTTGCGTCGGTAGTTATCTTGGTCTAATTTTCGTCAAACAACTAAAAACACTCCCAACATATTCACATTACAAACAAAAAAAATCAAAGTCGATTCATTCATCCAAGGTACGAAACAGAGACAAACGCACGTCAAACTTATTACACTGGGTTTTCTTTGCGTTAAAAATAATACATTTACCGCTCATTTATTGTGCAGTGCAGTTGCACCAATGAGCTTACATATACTTATACTTTATCTAAGAGTTGAACCAAACCTCGATCGGTTCCAAAACATCAGGTTTCACTTCCTAAGAAATGTGACACATGTATCATACTCCTCTCCCTGATCTCTTTACTCACTTCTACTTGACTAAGCATCATTTTACAATGGGGTTAGGAGTCCCGGTAACAACGTAAAGTTACGCCTATCTCTGTAACATGACACGACTCTATTCATTTTAAACTATTTTAAGATCATGCAGTGAATTAAATACCGCAGTAAATTAATGAAACGTTGGTAGAATTAGATCTAATTACCGTGTGATACTCGTAATATGGTATGACAGATTTACAATTGAAGGTACTATAGTGCATTCCAATAAGCTGTGTAGAAAACCAAAACAAACCAAAACAAAGGTGATACCATAACATAAACATCGTTTAATCTTAGTATTTTTATGAAATAGCCTTAAAATATTTTTCACAAATAGAATTCGACTTTATTGCGATCTTAAATACCATATACTTAGATTTGTATTGATCAAATAATTCTATACTATCTTATTTTAAAAGTTATATAAAGTAATGGTAGGATGATAGAAATATGATTTTAAGTACTAGCAATTTGATCTGTGTTTCTCAAACTCTCAATGTTGCATTCAAGACATTTATACTTCTTTTCATCAAATTATTCTTATTAAGCATTTTCACAATATTGCCCATCATGCCCATATTGTGAAAATGCCCATTTCCATTATATTCCAGTATGGATTAATTTTACTCTATTTATTTTTGTCATTAATTTAGAATTTTTAATTATAATGTAATTTTATTTTAATATAATGTATTATTTGATTTTTATTGTAATGGGATTTTAAATTGACGTCTACTTTTTTTTAAATTATTGACTAGTTTTGGTAATATTTGAATACCTTGAATATGACATGCAACTACTCGTTATCAATAAAAGAGTAAGAGTATGACTAAAGAACTCCGAGAAAAAGGTTTCTTGTGTCGTAACGAGTTGAGAGAAAATCGCAAACCTCTAAATACGTGTTCCACATTACGCTGTGTACTATCAAAAGCATGTATAGTTTTCACTCTAAAATGACATACATTTTGTGTTATTTTGATCGAAACTTTTGTATGTGTTTACAGAATATTACGTCATAGTGTAATGATCAGTTTTGGGTAGTACGAGGACAATTCGAACGAGATATTTTTTTTTATAAATAAATACTGGTGGACAATTTACACACAATACCATCTGACCCCAAACTAAGCAAAGCTTGTGTGATGGCGGCCAGATAGCTGATATAATACTTATATAGTTTGAAATACATTTTTATTATACATAGAAACACCCAGACACAGTGCAAACATTTGAATTCATCACACAAATATTTGCACTGGGTGGGAATCGAACCCACGACCCTCGGCTTCGCAGGTAGAGCTACTACCAACTAAGCCACGAGGCCAGTCTTATTTAATTATTGTTAAAAATAAAAGGAACGTTTTCACATAAGGAAACATCTAAATTACTTTTCTTCTAGTGTTACATTCTTCTCCGAACTCAAATGCTTTGCCTTTCCTTTTTTTACGTGGGGGAAATAAATGTACGTATGCCCGCCATATTCTCATTATGAAATGAGAGGAAATCTCCATCTACCCTCATTTGGGCTTCAAAAATTGCACGGTGACTAACACTACACACAAGACTAACCATATCACCAGGTTTCTCCAAACTAAGTGCGCTATGCACACATTTATTTATTAGAGGATTTCGCGACGCCGATAACTGTAAACTGGTTAGTTTTCGGTTATTGACATCGTGGTCATCGCGTCGTAGTTGAAATATATACCTATGTTTTTTATTTTCCAATGCTTCCCGAACCATTCTTGCGTAGTAATGACATTCGGTAGATAGAACCTTCGGGTCGTGGATCTCGATCCAATGACCAGTTTTAGCATCAATCAAATGTTCAGCAATTGCAGATTCTTGTGCCTGACGATTTTTTACAGCGGCAATGTGTTGATTGTTCCAAGTCCCAGCAGCAGTGGGAACATTTATTTGGGTGTTTATGATATGCATACATATATATTTAGCCTTTTTATGCGGCGAAAATTTAAAAGGGCAAGCAATGAAAGGTACTACAAACTATCTTGTAAAACAATGGTTGAGAAATGCTGGTCTGTCATATTTTGAGTGACATCGATTTGTTTACCTTTTATTCACAGAGAATTGGAATGAGGTATAGTAGGTAATATATGTACATTTGAAAAAAAATGGAACTTCAGAAGATTAGAGCTAGTAACATTTTGTGATTCGATGAATTGATACCACAGAACAGATATCTGTTCTGTGATTGATACAGACAATTATCGAAGATAGACAACCGAAGATCGATCAGGGGGATGTGCCATGAACGACAGTTTTTTGTAATAAATCAGATTTATAATAATGGAATCGCCAGATAAATGCATCAATCGTATTTTATCCAAAGACGTCAAATGTAAAAGACACACAAAGGCTGCTCGGATACCTGATAAAAAAACATATTTACATGTGTTGGTGACTAGTGTAATGATTCGGATTATAATATCGTCTTGTATCACATTCACGCACAGAACATGCCATAATATAAATAATTTAATAAAATCGTCTGCATTCCAAGGATTAATTAAAAAATACACGATTTTCACCGCGACGAATTCAGACTGTTACGTTCGGGTATACTAAAATATTGTATTGACGTTACTTCATTCACTTTCTCTTCTTCTCTCGAGCGATTTCCACTTGAAAATGGTTTCTCGCTCACTCACTTTGTTGATCTTTTTGCGTAGCAAAAAAAATTCTTCATCTATGATTTGATCTTTTTGCGTAGCAAAAAAAATTCTTCATCTATGATTTTATCTAAAGAATCCCACTTATAATATAAATGTCAAAGTATGGATGTTTGGATGTTTGTTGCTCAATCACGCCTTACGAACGACGGGAATGGGAACTACGCGGGTAAAACCACGGGGCACTGCTAGTCAATAAAAGTAAATATTTATTTATATATATGATACAGATATGTTTATTGTAAGAACAAAATTTTGAACTCTTGTAGGGGGGTTTCAAAATAGGGCAGAAGGAAAGTTAGCTATTTCAATCACTGTTTCTGTAGTATGTTAGAAGCCACCGCACTGTGGCGCTCACTAACGAAGCCGGCTTACGGCCCAGAGCAAAAAAAGATTCTATAATTATTGCACCCAGATAGCAAACACTGTTTACAGTAAAGATTTATATTATAAGTCTATCAATTACATAAAGCTGTAGATACCTATAATGTGTATTAAGAAGAGAGATTTCCTCATTACAGACATCACTGAATAGAATATTAAACATTATTTTCGGTTGCACTTACACGTAGTAGTTGAAACTAGCGAAGCTACGAAGTTCTAACTATACATATACTTTATTTTTAGTAAAAAAGTACCAAAAATTTTAACTGCGTTGCCATGGGCCCACGTAATCAACATAAAGCCCGTTCTGTATCTTCTGCCTGTCATGGGATAACCAAAATGAGAAAAAATGTGCAGAGTAGACAATCATGTAGAGAACGTGTCGATAACCCACGGAAGATAACCCATGACACTCTGTCAATGTTGGAAATGTTGCGAGAGATACTATACTTAGTTATACTTAGTATACTATACTATACTTAGTACTACGAAAACTTTTGTTAAAATAACAGACTATGTACATATGTATGTTATGTATTTAGTATCAAATATCGATAAAAAATCAAAAGCGACGTACAAAATGATAACCGCAAAGAAAAGACTCGATAAACGATTTTATCACTATTCAGAGTTACTCAAAGGGTGCCGAAGGTAAAAATAAGATTACACTATTTACACGTCCCTTGTTTGCAGGGATTTAATAAAAGCGGACCCTGCGGGTGAAACGCGCCCTCTGTCGGTGCCGCCCCGTAAACCTGATCAACTTAAAATATGAGCAAGTTTCAGAGTTCAACCAACATTTTAGGAGTAAAAGACGGAAGTGTATATATACACTTCCGTCTTTTACTCCTAAAATGTTGGTTTCCTATTGGTCGGTAATGAGGTAAGTAATCCTAAATACACCTCTATATGAAGAGCACAGTACAATACTGGGAAATAATTTGTAATTTTATTATTTACTAGCTTTTTCCCGCGGCTTCGCTCGCGTTTTGTAAGACGTTGGCGTAAGGTTTATATGAACTTTTCACCCCCTATGAATACAACGAACAAAAAGTTTTATAACTACAAACTTTTATCCTCTATTTCACCATATTGGGGATGAAATTATGAATAATCCTTTCTTAGTAAATACCTACATCATTGGCGGAATACGTGTGCGAAAGCGCTTGGCTTGTGCGTTTATCTAAAACTTTCATCCCCTATTTTACCCTCTTAGGGGGTTGAATTTCACAAAACCTCGTCTTAGCGAGGCACGTAGGCGCACGTAGGCGCTAAAAGGCACCGATATGCAAAATTTCAGACTCCTTGCATTTGTATAATATATATATGTAGATAGATAACGGAAAGATGTGTTGTTTGCCGTCAGTCAGACACACGTCTTGCTATTTATTATCTTCGCGTTATCCTAGTAATACGACTGATTTACGAATGCGAAAGTTTGTGAGGATGAATGCATGTATGTTTATTACTCTTTTTTTGTTACGCAACAATTACTGAAGTTTGGTGGGTAGGTACATAGGTAATAGTCATGGTATAAGAATTTGGTATAGGTATAAGTCTTGAAAATATTATCCAAAGAAAATTACGGAATCGGGAACTACGACTTTGAAACCGGCTCTGTCAGTATAAATCAGTAGTATAAATGTCAAAGTTTCAATATTTGGATGACGAAATATTATTAAGTTCGTCAATCTCTAAATCTACACTAATATTATAAAGAGGAAAGATTTGTACCTATTTTTGTATGTTTGTAATGAATAGGCTTAAAAAGTACTGGGCCGATTTAAAAAAAAAAATACCAATAGAATGCTACATTCTTCCAATTTGACATAGGCTACATTTCATTTTGAAAAAAATTAGGGATCCTTGGTAAAATTTGAACAATGTAACCGAAGGTGTAGAAAAATGAGTCTTAAAATGTCTTTCGTCGAATGCGCTGCCGAAACTATTAGCGATAGAACAAAATAATGTACAACAATATTGAAGAACATCATAATGTTTACAAAAAACTCCGCGGTAGTATATGCCCAACTATTGTAGTTATGTCACTACAACAACTTTTTTCATCTTAAACATTAATGAAAATGCTAACCAAATTCAAACCATGCTATTTATGTGTTTATATTAATCCTTATTAAAAAAAAATATTTTATGGTCAAGACCAAATGGTCTTGACCATAAAATAACATAACTAAAATAACTACCTACTGTGTACAAAGATGTTATACAGAAGAAATATACTTAGAAACAACAGTCTTACCCTTTGCGGGCATGCAAAAATAAATCCTCTTTGGTATGAGGTTACAAAAACATTACATTACATTACATTAAAGTTATTTTATCCTACCTATAATCTAAACAAAAATAAACAACAGAGAGTCAACAAATAATAAGTATTTAGAATTTAGGATTAACTTAAATGGCAATATCCGAGCGAAGCCGGAATGGGCCGCTAGTGTTTGAATAAAAAAACAACTTTAATCTGACAATTAGCAGGACATTGTTAGTCGTTGTCATACGTATGGGTTGGTGTTTACAAGTGCAATTTATGTTCCTTGAGCGAGCATAGATTTCGGATAATGGGTAACTGCTGCTTCTTTATTCGACCTTATTTAAGTACTTTTAACTAAAAAACCCTTTACTAGAAGCCCAACGGTCTATTAAATAAGTTGAAATTTACCCCTATGAATAGCATACTTCAAACAAGAGTACTTACTGTATCCCTCTATCATGATGACATGAATTAATTAATTGCATGATATAGTTAGCAGAAAATCGTGTGGCGTGTGAAATGTATTACTAGAACAATGTAGCTATTATATAATTTTTCCGAGAATAAATAAAATAATTGTGAATTATGAAGATAAATTACAATTTCCAATTATATTACATGTGTACCTATGTATGTCCTACTACAGTTTTAATAAAAATATTCCATAATGTCGTGATAAATATCGAAAACTGTTTTATTTATTTGTTATTTTTATGATTTCAAACGCGAGGAGGAATAGATAATCGTAATTTGATCTTGACTATCATCTTGTCCTACCTTAACCTTCGTCTAACCTTAAGGTTAATTTTGACCTATTCCAGCTTCATTTTATGGACAGCTTACTTACTTACATTATACTTGTAGGTCACGATTTTCAATAACGGTGATGAAAAAGCGGATTCCATAAATTGAAAATTTATTTCTTAAAATAAATTGTGAAATGACCGCTATAAAAATGGGTTTACGATCTATTTTTGTGGAAGCCGTGAAAAATATTTTATTTTATATCATAAAAATGACTATCATTGGATCGCAAAAAAATTATCACAATGCTTTGTTCGAATTTTAGTGGTTTTCCTTTGTATTTCTATACAAGGCTTATAAACAGAGCTCTTAGGGCCTTATTAAAATTATATACGGAGCAAAAATAAAAAAAATAGGTGCAGGAATTGATTTTCTAATCACTTTACCGTGTGATTCAAGCCACGTCAGTACTTAAACATTACACTTCAACATAAAAGTACAGCCATAACCGAGCGTCTACGTCTTGACGTTACGTACACGTAGCCGGTACACGCAGAACGTGAAATACGACATATCGCTCGACCGGAATCAGTATACATGCGTGATGGAGCCACTAACAAAATCTTTTAACAAAACTATCATTATATTGATACCTAGCAGTGCCCCGCGGTGTTACCCGCGTAGTTCCCGTTCCCGTTGTTTTTCCGGGAAAAAAGTAACCTATGTGTACTTCCGTTCCGATCCGTTCATACGTTAGGACGTGATTGAGCAACAAACATCCAAATATCCAAACATCCATACTTTGACATTTAAAATATTAGTAGTATAAAATTTTAAGTACTAGTGTATTTTGTTTAGTAATAAGTAAATATGTTTAAGTATTATATATTTCAATGTATTTATTTACACATATATATGTTTATGTCATTTGTATACCGCGCATGTGTTAAGATCCTACTTTTCTTCTTCCACCCTAAGGTTGCCTGGAAGAGATCGCTATTAGCGATAAGGCCGCCATTTGTCGCACTAGCTTTAAGTGTTTAACCTGTTTAAATTTGTGAATGATTGTTATTTTGGTGTGTTCAATAAAGCGTATCTATCTATCTATAATTCAAGTTAGAAATTGCTAGTTCGACCGTTTGGTCGGGTGTAGAAAGAATTTGGACGCACTTTAACTGTACAAGTTACGACAAGCTCGTATCTGCTGGCCGTATAATACGCTTCGCCGCGATAAATTGAAATTGACACGTTTATCATCGCGCCTTCGTGATTGTATTTTTTATTGCATCGCTCACTCATAAAGGTTTGATTGCTGACGGTTTTAGCCAGTTGTCTCACCGGCAACGATGAAAGAGTAACGAGTAGAGCTAGAATTAGAAACGAGTTGGCGAGCCGCGGGGAGCGAGTGCGTAGTTCCGATAGTTGTGTAGCTCGGCTATGAGCGAGTGTGCGAGTGAGGCGAGCGATTACTCGCATCACTCGCTCTCGGCGTAAAAACGTGTACTTTCAGATCCGCACTGTAGAGAAATTACTGCTGGTTGGTCTTTCGGCGTGTTCTAATCGCTTAGCGAGTATTACTGAACGAGTGTTATATTTCATAGCTCTTGTCGCTCACCGACCAACTAGTGAAGCGAGTGCTCGCCGGCAGTGTGAACAGTCAGCGATCAACTGTTTGCATATGCATCTCTTTTATTTACACGGAATGTAGGTATATCTGTTGTGCGTTTCTTAAGCGAGAAAATAGTCGATAGTTACTCGTTTTCTCGTCGGCGGTGGGACAACTGCCTTAGCGCCAGTGCATTGATTTACTTAAAACGACGTCCTAGGGGTTGGTTGGAAATAATCCAAATCTCTAGGCATTAAATGTCAATGCGTCGACTTTCGAAAAATATATTGCCACGAGATTTTAAACGTTCTTGATTTGAATTCAGGCTTGGGTCCGTAGTTAAAGTTAATTGTTATGTTAAGTTAAACTTCTATTTGCAGTAAAAGTGAGCAGATTTTGTCCCAGACGCTTCTATTACTAGTACTTACATCCTATCTGGGTAACCTTATATAATATTTAAAGCTCTTTTATGCAAAACACTCAAATACTTTTGAATCGTTGGTTTGTTGGTTTCCCGGCGCAAAAACTTATTCTGGTCATTATCATCCATTTTTCGGGCTACCAGCTGTGGACTTTAGCTATAGATAAATGTGTTCTGTCATTTTTCTATCCCACATGACTTACGGGACCAAAAGACCACACTATCGGTGGTAAAAACAGTCGGTAAGTTCAAAGTCGCTTAGCTTACGCATAACATAGAAGTATGCTTGTAATTTCTTTGTTCGAAGTCATGTTTGGAACAAAATCATCATTTTCATCATCAACAGCCTACTAAATGTTCCAACTGCTGGAACTCGGGGCCTTCTCTCCCAAGGTGAGAGTTAAGGTCATATTCCACCACGCTACGCTGGCTCAGTGCGGGTTGGTAACAAAGTCATGAATGAATGAAATTCACTTTGGCTGGGATAAAAGTCTCCATTCAGTTTTCTAACCATCGTGACTTATGTAACCAAATACATGGGCATCGATGGTTACAGCGGTCCATGAGTACATATCTATATCTCGTACAATTAGGTACGCATGGATATTCTCTGAGTCGTCTAAGTCGTAATTGGAACCAAAAAATGATGGATGGATGAAAAACCAAAGCTATCGACACAGTTCAGCGCATTAGTAATCTAAAACGGAAACTTCTCGGTCATATCTATCGTCGGTAATTGTCGTACAGGATACCATCATATTTGACGAAGTTACAATATTCGTAAATCGTGGTCGAAAACGTAAAACCGAGGATCGATTTGAATAATATATCGTGGGTATAACTTATTGGAAGCGTTTTACTAAAATTGGCTGTTGATGATGATATAGACACAAAGTTAAAAGAGAGTTGACATTTATAATTGTTTAAGAAGAGATTGAAATGCCCACTACGGATAAGTAGGTATAGTGAAAAAATCAAGTGTTCCTTACGGAAACTTTCATTGGTACCGAACGTGTGAACATTGACGTGTAAATTGTACATTTATGAATAAAGTACTTTGACTTTGACTTTGACTTTGAACTAAATATGTGATGATCGTATTTTTGCTATTACTGTATTGATGGGTTTTTCATTGTTTTAATTTGAAACGTCCTTTTCCAAAGGCAAGGTCTGTGGTCTGTTCGTCTATGATGATGTTCACAAGGTTTTTTTTATGTTGTCAGATATCTTGATCAATTTGAATCAGGCTTAATAAATATAATATATGAAGTTCAATCGTAAGAACAACAGTTGTGTTTTCGTTTGCGTTTTCAGTACCTAGTCATAAAATCAGCACTTCTCGAAATATTTCGAGGTCAAATATGTAAATAAAAATGTGTCTATTTTATTCGTGACGTTTACTACATGTTATACTATATGTATAACAAGGCTATTACAACTATTAAGAAACTTTCACTACACTGAAAATACTACTTTCTACTTATTAAATCAGAAAATGAAGTTCAATGCTGAAAATGCTACGAATGTTGTTTCAGTTTCGTCGAAACAAAAATTCCGCAGAAAAGTTAGTAAAACAATAAATCTACTCAAGCAAATTCTCGGCGGTAAAATCTCAATAAACTTGGAGGGCCGATAACTTTACCGTAACATATTCAAGGGTTAGAAGATTAAGTTATTTATGCATCCGATTTTATTATTCAGGGAGCGCTGCGCTCGGTATAAATATTTTAAAAAAATCACCACACTTTTTCCATAAAATAGTTCACTTTTAAACGTCACATTGTCTCTGGCCGAAAATGTTTAATTAATTTAGAGTTCTATTTTTAAATTCGCGGCGGTAAGTTGGGGCAAGGCAGTGCTCCACTTGTTGAGGTTGTGTGAAGCGTTCGCGCGCTTGGCGGAGCGTAAGCGACTGCGCTTCCCACCCATTCATCGAACTGCCCCTACCTACTCCGGGTGCGTTCGACTCGAACTCGACTCACTATGGGGTTCTAATTTCATGAGTAGTATTCTAGATTTTATTGGTCATTGTGCACTAAGAAACATTAACACTACTCAAATAGTTTAAGTTATCGGTTTTTATAAATTCTATAACATATTTATTAAAACATTCTTGAGTAATAATAGTGTGCTCGTAATTAAATTAACTAATTAGAAGTTCATTCTTATCCGTAAAAAAAGATAAAATCAAACATTTTTTTAAATTAAAATTACGTATTCGATCGCCCCGTGGTAGAAATTCGAACCTAATTTAAATCAACAATTTATATATGTAGGTATGTGTAAGTAAACTAGGTTTAAGGGAAATTATATATTCCTCCGTCCGCACCGTTATCGTAAAATGTACTACATAATAACGTGTCATTTATACTAAATAATTAAAATTTTGCAAGCTATCGGATTTTGATAAATTACTTGAATTTTATTAAAATATTATATATTTAAATATTTTTGGGTAATTATAGTGTGTTCTTCATTAAATAAATTTTGTAAACGTCCGATAATATTCGCATCTATACTAATATTATAAAGCTGAAGAGTTTTTTTGTTTGAACACCATTATCTCGGGAACTACTGGTCCGAATTTAAAGGTTCTTTCTCTGTTGGAATGTCAATTTATCGAGGAAGGCTATAGGCTATTTAACATCACACTATTATCTACAGGAGCGGAGCATGAATGAAAAATGTAACAAAAACGGGAAAAAATATTGCATTTTGAGAGCTTTCGTTGCACGACAGCATCTACTACAGCTATCTACCTTTGAAAGGTTCGTCAGGTAACCGAATTTGTTCAAAATTTAAATTGGTACGTCCAATTTACCATAGATGGCATAGTTATGCGCGCACGGTTCCGCTAGTATTGTATAAAAGATATTTTTGGATTTGGCCTCTTAAAAATATTTTTAACACGAAAACTTATAGTACCTAGTAATATAAATAGGTGAGCGTAGGTGTCATACTCGTATATTACTTGAACTAGTAATCTTCTATACGATGGAATATTTTTCGCTTCTACGAAACATTTCAAGAACGATTGTACCTATCTCTGAAAGTGCGTGTCTCTGCCCACATAAATTTACGCTTTATATTGTAAGACACGCATCCACGAAATTTGAAAAATAAAATAAAATTGACGCTTTCTTACTTTTCAAAATGAAACGTTATCATATTATAATTGACATACCTATTGTTTTTATCGATACATTGAAAAATTTCGATACAAATCATTGAAATATAATATTATGTATAATAGCTATTCCTTTTTTTCCTTGTTTGAATGAGACTTCTGAGTCTAGAACCTCGCGCAAAGTTGTAAGGTTTATAACGGGCTTTTAATTGGATACATTTCGGGGATTGTTCAGCTGATATTTAAATAATCTAATACCACGTTAATATAAATTGTTTTTGACGTGACAACGTCTTATAATTCGATGAAGCCGGCTGCACGCAAGAAAAAACATGACGTCATGCGCCGTTACCGCCGTTACCTCGCCGCATGACATCATGCGGCGTTACCTCGCTCTAAGGCGTAGTTGAAGTTGTCACGTTCAACTATCGTCAGTATACCGACTTTACAGACAACCATTTTTTTTTCTGTCGAATAGGGTACCGGACTGGGTCAAAAATACACCATCCTAATTAATCCGTCAGCTAGATCATGGAAACATATTGGACACGTATTTTTTGTATTTTCATAATATTAAAAATCGTCAAAGATATAGACCATCAAACTTCGAGAGTGGGGGTCGCGACGTCACTCGTGAGTGAAAATCGTACTCACAAGTGACGTCACACGAAACTTCGAACGAACTTCGTAATTTTTTGATTGTGAAACAAACGAAAAAATACGTGTACAATATTTTTTGGCAATCTAACTAACGGGCTACTTAGTTTTTTGAGGATTGTACCCTATTGTTTGTAGCTTGAGAAAGTGGCATCGTTTTATGGTAAACATTCTAAAGCCTGGAACGAAACTGTTTAACTCAATTTTCGTAATAACAGGCTGTGGGATGCGTTGCCTGAGTGGGTTTTCTAGATGGATAAAATCTAGGTGTTTGCAAGCAGAGAATGAATCCGTTTCTATAAAATAAATTTGCTCCATCGTAGACAGCATTGTTACTTCAGGAACAGAGGAGTTAACATCAGGAGGGATAATGTCCAAGTGCCTATTTTCCATTAAAAAGTTGGAAGTTTGAGTTGGAGTTGGAAGTTAAGTTACTGCACCTACTACCACGAAATCCTATTAATATTAATAATAATAAAGTTAATAATCTTTTTGACCTAAAATCATTAAAACTCTTAACCTACTTTGTAATTACTATAACTGAACCTTGAAACTACAGGGAAATCATAAATTTATGAATCCTTATCGATTCTATTCACAGATTTTAGTCTAGACTAAGCGTAGTACAGAGCTAATAAAAGTTTTGGGAGCTTGTATAATAATAGTCATGTCTTGATACTGTTATTGGCTGTTATGCACTCACATCTATATTTATACTAGCAGCGTTCCCCGATTTTACCCGCGTAGTTCCCGTTCTCGATATTTTCCCACGATAAAAAGTAGCATATGCACTATTTCAGACTCTTGTGTCTATCTAATTATGTGCCAAATTTCAACTCAATCAAATACGATTGGGTAACAAACATCCAAGCGTTCACGTTTAATGATATTAGTAGTAGTTAAAACGCTATCGATACTATTGTTCAAATACTTTCAGGCTTAAAACATCACACGTCCACTGGTAGGTCGGGGTTTACCCGAATCAGGTGCAGATAGGTAAGATTACCTTTAACTGTTATCTTTACCGCAATCTACTATGGAACGCGCTTACCTAGAAGAAACCGATTAAATGTCGATTTAAAAGACACTAGATCGTATCTATTAGGTAATGCTTACTTAGCGATGTACTCCACTGTTTTCATAACATTTACTTTTCGGTAGAGTTAACGAAGGTATATCTCGGATAGGCTCTTGACTTAGTAACTTAGTTGGTAGTAAGTATGCCTGCAGACCCAGAGGTAGTGAATTCTATTCCCGCCCAGTGCAAATAATTGTGTGACGAATACGAATATTCGCTCTGCGTTTGGAAGGTTTAGAAGAACACATAGGCTACTTTTTATCCCAGGAAAATAACGGGAACGACCGCAATGGGAACTACGCGTTGCCATCCCATAAATACGCGGGTAAAACCCCGGGACGTTGCTAGTGTTCCATAAAACTCGAACACCTATCTATTGTTTTGTAATGTATAGTTACCTACTCTCACAATTAGAGAACCAAACCCATTATCCGTTAGGTACGCTGGGTGCTTAATCGTATGTATAGGAAAATATCATGAAATAATAAAATTTATAGGCTTAAAAAAGACATATTTCGAAGATTAGTGTCATACGGGAACTCATAACCCTTCCTCTTGCCCCAGATTGATGGATAATAAACCTTCGCTCTCTCTTTGCAAGAGAAATCTCCTAGTCGCACCAGCGGACTACTAGATACTTGTACCTACCGTTTAACTAGACTAGCGGCCTGCCCCAGTTTTGCCCGTTGTACATAATATATAGCACTCAGGGATTACATATAATATATCCAACGGTATTTAAAAAAAAAACAGTATTTCCTGAGGTTAACGTGATCAAACAAAAAACCTCTTCTACTTTAAAACATTAGGTAGATAGTATAGGTAGATAAGTGTTACGTAATAAACGTACAGTATTTTTGATGATAGTAACCAGTCGTCATCCCTTATGAACATTTGCAACTTTTTTGCAATTTTCAGAGACGCATAAGACATTTCGTCATCTCGGATATTTGCTTAATGATATCCTTTTCAAATTACATCATGTTCAGGCAGTTACACGCACTTAAAATACAAAATTAAAAACTTATAAGCTTTATAAATAGCAGTCACTTAAAACATCTCTGAACAAAAGACATCCCGAAAACTTGATAAAAGTGATGGTTTCAGTTTAATCATAATTATGTAGATGTGGCCGAGGTCTTCCTTCCCGTGAGTTATGTCTGAGCTTCTGGCGCCTCGCATTTATCTTCCCTGTTGTTTTGATGACAGAACCAAGGAAATATTTTAGTTGGATGATTCGTCTCCGTCGTATTGTAGGAATACTTTCCTTCACCTTTAACCCAGTGGTTAACCTAGTTTGTCAAGAAAGTTTCACTGATATTTTACTCGTTCTACTTCGTTTCGACCTTTCGAACCTTTTGCTATAATTTTTTTGTAAAATTTTGACGGGACGAGCAGGAGATGTGCCTGATGGTAATCAACACGCCTGCCCATAACAGTGCCACGCAGTGATTTTAATGTGAAGAGCACAAATCATTACCTAGCACTGGACTGTGCTCGTCACCCTGATATAAGAAAATGTAGCTTTACGTTTTGTAATTTCTCTGGAAACATTGATCTCCAAACCGGACCACAGTGATGATTGCACATTCCAAAAAAAACAACACTTCGACATTGCTACTTTGGCGTAGAATAACTGACATATGTAGGTGTGGTGCTACCCCAGGCGTACTCCGCAGAGAGTCCTACCACTACAAAAACAAGGTGTAACAAGTTTATAATTACCACTGGGTTAAAGGTGAAGGAAAATATTGTAGGGTCCTTGGCATTTTCTGAGCATTCCAAAGACATTCGTTATCCGCCAATCCATGCTTGGCCACCGTGGAGGCTTATGGCCTTGGCTTTCTTCTTGTAAAATAAATCCTGGATAGTCCAGTCATTATAGTAAGTTCTCCTCGGAATTTGAGATACCCAGCTGTAAGTCTGTAAATACTTGTATATTGACACCCTAAAAGTTGTCTCAAAACCTATGTACATATGGTAGGGTGTACGCAACTATAAAATTTCATGGTCAAAAGTCACAAAAATCATTTTTTTGCGCTTTTTTACATACAAGTATTTACAGACTTACAGCCGGTTCTCCTCTGAATTTGAGATACCCAGCTGTAAGTCTGTAAATACTTGTTTATTGACACCCTAAAAGTTGTCTCAAAACCTATGTACATATGGTTGGGTGTACGCAACTATAAAATTTCATGGTCAAAAGTCACAAAAATCATTTTTTTGCGCTTTTTTACATACAAGTATTTACAGACTTACAGCCGGGTATCTCGAATTCCGAGACTCTTACCTAATTTAAGCTTAAATGACTGGACTAGCAGTCCCAGCAATGGGAACTTAAAGTAAGTTGCTTATGAGCCTGGTGTATTTAATTAAATTTCGTTGCCGCTTCTGCATGACATATATTTACACCCATGTAGGATTTTGCACACAGTACTAATTTGAAATGAGAATGTGGATATGATAAGCTCTGTACGCTGCCTTTACCTAATATATTACATTTCTATACTCGTACATCATCGTCACATGTTTTCTACAAATATTTAAATATTTTTGTCCAAAAACAGGTTATTATAGACCAACAAGTCGCCTAAACTAAGCTACTAAAGTTAGCTAAATAAAATTCGACACAAGATTTTAATCTGAATTTCAGTTTCGTAAAATTCGATCCCTAAGGAAGTGTTACACAACAAATTTCTTTTCAGTAAGGTTGTTGGAAAACTTCCAGCAAGGTTTTATACACGAAAAAAGACTGAAAATGATCGTAAAAAAGGCAATGGTAAATTTAAATGTTATATAAAAAAATGCATTTAAAAAGCAAAGTCAATCAAATTCTACCACCATTTATGTATTTAACCAGTACCGAGTAAAGGAAAATGAAATCATATTTTACATAGTAGAAACTAGAATTTTGTCAAATAATGAAAAAAAAAAAACGAGCCGAAAGTACAGCAACATTTTTAATATCATATGGCTCACTTTCTATGTGAGGCAATAAGCTACATAACTTCGAAAACGTGGCGTGCAGATAGTCACACTTTACAAATTCGTTTTAATACCTATGCAAAAGTTATGAATTCGAAATTATTTTATCACCATATGGTACAAAGCTATAAAGTAGGTAAGGGCGCGTACGGCGTTAGACACTTTATGGATAGGGTGCGATTTTAAATCTTTTGTGTCGGTGTTACTGACTTGTGTAATAGCAGTATATCTGTAGCTATACAGGAGACGTTTTGGCCAACATTAATCCTGTTTAATACTAAAAATCTAAGTTATAAAGTTTTACTTCTGTCGGCAGGCCTTTTTTAGGGTTCCGTAAAACGTAAAAACGGAACCCTTATAGATTCGTCATGTCTGTCTGTCTGTCTGTCCGTCCGTATGTCACAGCCACTTATTGCCGAAACTATGAGAACTACACTGTTGAAACTTGGTAAGTAGGTGTATTCTGTGAACCGCATTAAGATTTTTACAAAAAAAATAAAGTTTTGAACAAGTTTTTTTTAGTACATCATAAATACACTATTATTAAAACTTCGATCAAAGTTACAACGAACTACAAGAACTATGTGTACTATGTCTATTATGTTACTTGTTGCAACGGAACCCTTCATGGTCGAGTCCAACTTGCACTAGGCCACTTGGAATGCGCTAATCTATACTTAATATTCTAAAGCTGTGTAAAGAGTTTGTTTGTTTGAACGCAAGGATCTCGGGAACTGCTGATCCGAATTGAAAGATTATTTCTATGTTGTATAGTACATTTATTGAGGAAGGCTATAGGCTATTTAACATTACGCTACTATCAACAGGAGCGGAGCATGAATGAAAAATGTAACAAAAACGGGAAAAAATATTGCTTTTTGCGAGCTTTCGTTATGTGACAGCACGTGTCTATCTTTTATAGGTTGCATCATTAGAACCTAAGGTATCCGAGTTTGTTTAAAATTTGAATTGGTACGAATAATTTTCGATAGATGGCGTAGCAACGCGCGCACGGTTCAGCTAGTTGTAACTATAAAAATGTTGTGTATATACACTTTTATTATCACTTCATTTCATATTAACGTAAAATACATTTTCGTAATGCTATTGGAACCCAAAATCCGGTCAAAACAAAATACCTCCAGCGCTTGTAGAGCTTACTTTACTAAACCTAAAAATCTGTAGCGTTTCTCTTGAAAAGCTCGTTATAATACTTGCGGTACTTCAGGCAACTTTAATAAGGTAATCTATGAAGTTCATTATAGCTGCTTTGTTTCGGTAGGTGGCGTTGGCGCGAACCTAAATAGCTACAAAGGAAGTGCGTGCCAACAAGATGTTACGGAATCGGCGATTTCCGAGATTGGTAGCCATAAACGGTGTTGTGCCTAAAGCGTTTAAGCATAAAATTCAATAACGGGTGAATTGGAACACAATGAACACAATACGGATTCATGTCAGTCATAAAAACAAACATTTACATCTGTAATATAGCCTTTAGCAATATGTTTTATGGCGAGCACCGAGCTTTGCGTTATCAACGTTAATAATGAAAAGTGTTGGTTTTGTAGAGCATATTTATGTACTTGTACCTACTGTTTGGGTTTAGTTATGATGAACATAAATGACGGATAGGATACTAGAAAATAAATAAATGAACCAAAAAAGTGTTTTGTTTTTGTAAAGAGACGTATGACTAATGGGCTCAGATAGCCTCTATTGTCTACTGAACTTTGGTAGATCGGATTTAAGAATATGTTTTGTGTCAGTTTGGTTAATTGGCCTTTTAAAATCAAGTAAGTAAATAAATTGTTTGAAACAAAACCGATTAAAAATGTTCATGACATAATTTAGTCGAGAGTAGATTTTCTTTATAAAGAAGATCAAATTTCGAAAATCATCAAGTTAAAAACTACTGTATCTGGCGGCCTTATCGCTAAAAACGACCTCTTTCTTCCAACCTTAAGATAAAAATAAAAATGTGTAAATGTTAGAAGGCGGGGTAGGTAAAAGACAAGTAAAATTTATAAGTACTAATTAAATTGGTTTGACAGTTAATTCATTTATCTAGTAGTTTTCTGGTGCTTTGAATTCAAAACAGAATATACTTACTTAAAAATTACTTCGGGCGATAAAAATATGACGAAGATGATAATTAGGATACTTGGCCAGGCAAATTCTGCGAATGACTCCGTCCGCTGCTCATTTATAAATTCCATCACCCCTGGAATTGTGACAGTTTCACAAAAATATTCAGTTCGCTTTATACAAGATATTCAGTTCGCATACGCCTGCCTGACTTTATGAATCGGACGGTAGCTAGTCAAAAAACCAATTCAGTCCAGTCAAAGAAAGAAAAGATTGTGGGTTCCATTACCACTCGGAAAAATATTTGTGTGACTATGAAAATTTGCTCTATGTCTGGGCGTTTCTATCCAGCCAATATTTAATATGTAATATCAGTATTTTAAGTATTACGATGTATTAATGTTAATATGTATGTATGTGTATTTGATACTTTACGGCACATAGTCCCTTACCCCGTCTTTTGCTATCTAAATTTTTCTCTCCATCCTCTGGTTGCCTGGAAGAGATCGCTCTTAGCGATAAGGTCGCCGTTTGTTTCACTAGATTTAAGAATTTTTCTTTTTGTTTATTTATGTTTCTTTTTGTGTTGTGAACAATAAAGTGTTTCTATCTATCTATTTTCATTTATATTTTCATAGATTTTAGTTGCTTAATATTAGTATTTGTATTATGCATTAAATGAAAATATTCAGTGCTCCTGAGAAATGTATCAACTTATAGAATCCTTAATATTCAAACAATTAGATCAAGAAAGTTAGTCGTAAACACAATAACAGATGTTGCCGATTGGCTCGAAACAAGTTACTTTGAAACATGCTTATTGTTTCCAACTAAGTTCGGTCAATCAATACATACGTTGTCATATTGGACGTGAAAATTACTGTTTACTAATGTGATAATATGAATGAGGAATAAGTTATTGTACCGTACTAGTCAACATTATAAGTCGTGGTGTTTAGAAGTGATAACGGCTGATCTATAATCTTGAGGTAAGTGGGTTAGAATCCCGCATGTACCTACCTCTGAGTATTTTAATTTAAACGCAGATATACTTTTTACTATCACACGTTTTAATGTTTTAACGAAAACATGGTGACTAAACCACGTAAGTGATAGCTACGTGACACTGTGGTGTCATTGATGTATTGCTTACGATCAGCGACATGTATTGTTCTTCTAGCCATTCTATATTACGTAAAAAATAGCAGTAGAAAAGAACGACGATAGAAGTGACAACTTGTAACTTAGTATTACAGTACCTGGGTGACCGAGCTTTGCTCGACTTAAATACTAAATATACTTAGATACCTACAGATAAAAGACTGAAAGAAATAGATTTTCTTTAAAAAAAAACATGAAAAAATAGAGAAGCCGTCTGAATTCGATCCCGGAGCTACTAATTCGTGACCGCTATGAACGCCCGACTTCCCATTTGAGCTATTACGCTGTCTAATGTGACAGTTTTTCATTGTTAAACGCGCATAATATGCGTTTTTTAAAAATGAACCCTAGTTAGATCAATTTATCGTCCCCGAAACCCCCTGCATACATAATTTCATCAAAATCGTTCGAGCCGTTTCCGAGATCCTGATTTATATATATATATATATACATATTTATATACAAGAATTGCTCGTTTAAAGGTATAAGATAAGATAACATGCGGTGATGCGATCTCACTTTTTTTTTTTAAATAAAGAGTTACGAGACGAACAGGACATGTGCCTGATGGTAAGCAACATGCCTGCCACATAACAGAACAGTAACACGCAGCTATTAGAACATGACGAGTCCAAATCATTACCTAGCACTGCACTGCGCTCGTCACCCAGAGATCTAAGATGTTAAATCTCTAAGCCCTGTAATTTCTCAGGAAACATTGCCCTTCAAACCGGAACACAGTAATGTTTGCACATTACTGCTTGGCGGTAGAATAACTGGCAAAGGTGTGGTACTTCCCCAGGCGGACTCTGCTAAGAGTCCTACCACTACAAAACCTACTACTACAGATTTCATCAATCCAAAAAGCAAACGCACACATCATGCTCCGCCACAGTTCCGACGCTACGCTGCCGCCTAACGTTAGCATGTTAATGACGCGAACCAACATAATATTTTCACTTACCTACTAAAGAAGCTATTGCTTCAAAAATACAGCTTTCTTATCTTATACCTTTAAACGAGCAATTCTTGTACCTATATCTTATACCTTTAAACGAGCAATTCTTGTACCTATATAAATATGTATATATATATAGAATATGGATCTCGAAAACGGCTCCAACGATTTTAATTAAATTATGTATGCGGGGGGTTTCGGCGACGATAAATCGATCTAACTAGGTTTCATTTAAAAAAACGTATATTATGCGCATTTTTAGACATTGAAAAATTGTCACATTAGACATTAGAATGCGAAGGTAAATTTCGCCGCGTGACGCGACAGCGTAATAGCTCAGATGGGAAGTCGGGCGGTCATATCGGTAACGAATTAGTAGCTCCGGGTTCGAATCATAATCATAATCATAATCATATTTATTCATAACAAAAATATTACACGTCACAATATTGAAATACTTAAAATTACACGAAATGTAATTAAGTACAAAACAAATAATGAAGAGGTAGATACCATTAATTATAAAATAAGTTAGAATGTCAGACAATCATCAAAATAACCAAGTCAATAATTAATTAATTGAATACAATAAATAAAAAATAAAAAAGTGTCAGAAAATAATTAAAATACCAATGTCATAAGTACTATGTACTATAAGTACACAAAGTAAATTAATATTTATAATAATAAAGTTAAGTCAATTTCAGCTTCATCATTTCCGAGTACTTATAGAACGCCTGCTCGACAAGCCAATGTTTTACACCATGTTTGTACGATCCCCTAGAGGACGCAGTTTTTACTTCTTTCGGCAGTCTGTTGTACATCTCCGTCGCCGCAACATGCACAAGTTTGTCAGACTTGGCGAGGCGGTGAGGTACCGCGCACAGCCGGTGCGCGTGCCGCGGCGTGTCGTGCGCTCGCGTGTCCCCCAGGTTAGAGTACTCCTCCGGGTGGTCCCTGGCGTACAGCGCCGCCTGGAGACACACCTCGCTCGTTAGTGTCAAAATACCCATGGACCGGAAGTATGGCAAGACAGATGTGTCCTGTGGCACCTGCACAATCGCTCGTACTGCCCGCTTCTGCATTCTGAAGACGCGCTCCCAGTCGGCGGCGCGCCCCCAGAGCTCGACACCGTACTGCAGAAGCGAATGCACAGATGCGAAGTAGCATTGCCGGACCATGGGTTGCGGTAGGATCCGCGCCACACGCCGCAGAGCGAAACAGGCACTACCCATCCTGGCGCAAACTCCATCGATGTGGTCTTCCCACGTCAGTGCGCTATCTAGCTGAAAGCCCAAGAATCGAGTCGAGTGAACCTGATTAATGCTCACATTACTGATTCCGACAGTAAGGGGTCTATATTTGCGGCCGGACAGGTTGAAGTGCATGAACTGCGTTTTTCCAGCGTTCAACATCAACCCGTTGACTCGGAACCAATAATTGAGACTGGCGGCCGCTCGATTGGACTTCAGCTCTAACTTGTCTATAGTCGGCGCAGTGATGACCACCGCGACGTCGTCAGCGTACATGAGCGCGTGCCCGTCAGGAATGCTCTCAGGAAGGTCGTTGAGGAGGAGCGAGAACATGATGTTGGATAGCGAGGAACCCTGGGCCACTCCGATGACCGTTTCCAACGGCTGGGACCTCGTCTCTCCACCATCTCCCACGACAACCTGCCGCCTTCCAGACATAAAGTCCGTCAGGAGCTTTAGCGCGGGGCCCCGGATACCGTAATAGTTCATCTTAGCCGCCAGTACTTCGTGATTGACCACGTCGAATGCTTTCGAAAGGTCGCAGAAAATAACTGCGACCTGCATCTGATCCTCCCGCGCCTGCATTATCCGACGGATAAGCTCCCTGGCCAGCGAGGTCGTGGATTTCCCGCTCCGGTACGCGTACTGCCTGTCGCTCACCGCCCCGCAACCCTCCAAGTACTGCGTTAGCCTCGAACTCAAGCCGTGTTCGAATATTTTAGCCATCCCTGGAATAATCGAAACAGGTCTATAGCTATTGACGTCTTCTAAATTACCCTTGCCCTTGTACAACGGAAAAACCTTTATATATTTAAGAGCCGTCGGATATGTTCCCTTTTTACAGCTCTCATTATACAGGCAAGATAAAATAGGCGACACCGGCTCCGCCGCTAAGCGCAGTAAGGACGCTGAGATCCCGTATATATCTAGCGATTTTTTATGTGCTATTCCAAACATAATAATCCGGAATACCTCAAGCGCAGAGAATGGCCTCAGTCTCAGCGAGCGGTCGGCGGGCGCGCGCGCCGCAGCCAGCGCGCGCGTCGCGGCGGCGACGTCGGCCGCCGGCGCGCCGCACGCGGCTGCTGCGGACACGAAGTGTTCGTTCACGGCTTCCACGGCGTGCACCTTCGAAGAAAATTTAGACCCGTCGGGGCGCGAGAGAACTTCTGTGAAATCGACACGACGTCGAGCTTTTCCAGTTTCAGTCCCAACAATTTCCCACATTGACTTTGTTACGTTGTCAGAATTATGAATATACTTGCTAAAGTAGTCGCTTCTCTCACTTTTCAGGAGGTCGTCATATTTTTTTTGAAATTCATCAAATTTTGTTTGAAGTTCGCCAACGTTAGGATATTTCGCTTTAAAATGAGACATGTCAATCAATAAATTATATAGACTCACCGTCTCATTAGTCGCCCATATTGTTTGTTTCGCGTTGTGTCGTATTACTTTTATGGGAAAACATATTTCAATGTGGTACTTTAATATGTTAGCAACGGCTTGAGCCATGTCGCCGGGAGAGCCTATATGATTTCGTTCGATTTTCTCCCAGTCGGTTCCCGCTACCGCGGTTACAAAGTTGTATTTGTTAGCGCGGCTATAGCAGCGAGCGCGGCCGGGCCGGGCCGGGCCCGCACGGCACCACGGCGCGGACGGCGAGGTGGTCCGACAGCAGCGACACGAGCGGTCGCGCGCGCGCGCCGCCCGCGCCCGCCGCCGAGCGGCTCACGTATACGTGGTCGATGCTGGTGCTCGAACTGCCGTCCACTCTAGTGGGAAAGTCGACAATGTTGCTTAAATTAAATGATGATAAAATATCTGTTAATTTTTTACAATCAGACTTATTCGGGTCTATGGTATCTATGTTAATGTCTCCGCATACTACAAATTCCATTCCGTCATTCGCTAGCGTATCGAACAGGCGTTCCAGTACGGGAAAAAATAATGAAGTACTCGTCAAGTTAGATCTGTACACACATACTACAATTAATTTCCTATCTATCAACTCGATCGCAGATATTTCACAAACTTGTTCGACCGAGAGATTACAGAGACGATTTATATTTTTAAATTTAACATTATTGTGAACATAAATACACGAGCCACCGTGGGCGACGTTCTGTCGGCAATAGTGCGATGCGAGTACAAAATTATTAATACTTACACACTTTAATTCGGACGACTTAAGCCAGTGCTCCGTTATGCATAAAATTTCGCATTTCATACTGTTTAATAAAAGTACTTCAAGATGGCTAGTTTTGCTTCTTAATGAGCGCACGTTTTGTACACAAATCGTAGTAAAGTCCGTCCTCCTATCGGTTTCGCTCGCCGCATCAGCTGTTGGTGTCGCGCGGCCCGGGGCCGGCTCCGGCGCCGGGGCGCACGCGTCCGCTAGTCCGAGGCCTGCTGCTTCTGCTGCGAGCGAACGCGAAAAAACCATTTCGCGAAGCGAAGTCCCGTTGGCCACATATTCGGGTCCATAATGCGAGAAGACACGCTTTCAGGCATACCTATTATGTACGATGCGTGTCTATCAGATTGGATTTGCCGTCCAATCCAGACGGCTTCTCTTTTTTTCATGTTTTTTTTGTAGAAAATCTATCTCTTGGAGTCTTTTATCTGTAGGTATCTAAGTACATATATTTAAACCGAGCAAAGCTCGGTCACCCAGGTACTTCACTTAATACCGGCAAATGTCAGGAATACAATATTATCGTTTTTACTAAACAGGTACCAGGTACTTTTAAAGAAACGAAAGCAAAAAATCGCAAACTGCATAATTACGTTCAATCTTTTTCAGTAAACATCGGATACCTTTCGCTTCTAATGGATACCTGTATAAGGCAACCATTAATTTTATTATTTGGCGGAAATATGACGTGGCATAAACCCTTTCCTTGTCCCGACTTCTGTTATCATAATGAAATCAAACGATGTTCTGTTGATTTTGTTATCCGTCATTCTGTCTCTCATTCATTTGATTCATCCATTCTTCTATTATTAGCACTGTTTTGTTTAAGTGTTGGTACTAAAGTTACAGCTAAATTCTTTTAGTATGTCTTGTATTGGCGAAACCTCGTGTAGTTGCTGTTTGATATAGAATGGTGGCTTATTGGCTAAAATGGCAATTTTCGCATTCGTATTATTGTCAAAGTCAAAGTCAAAGTACTTTATTCATAAATGTACAATTTACACGTCAATAAATAAAAAATAAACAAAAGAAAGAGCATACAAATTGTATACATTTTCAAAGTTTGAAATGACTACTTTACTGTATTATAATAATTATTGTACAGAAAACTGTCAAGCATTATATGAGTATAATATGTTTTTATAACAATTGTACTGACCCATGTCAAATTTTTGTATACATTTTTATAGGACTTTGCCATCACTCTCTAAAAATTCGGTGTAACTATAAAAAGTTTGATCGATAAGCCAGGACTTTAATTTGTTTTTGAAGCTGCCGAAACTTGGGGCAGATATAACTATTTTGGGAAGAGTGTTATAAACTTCAGGTCCCATAATGTGAGTTAGCTTCCGTGACCTTGTGAGAGAGTGTGATATGACATCCAGCTTGTCCGCGTTACGTATGTTTCTAGAATGTCTCTCTCCTCGCGTATTGTATGATTCTAGATTATTTCTGACATACACAGCCACCTGGTAGATCAATATAGCAGGTAACATAAGTATGCCAAGCTCTTTGAAATATGGTCTGACGGATGTGCATTGCGATACGCCAACGATGGTACGTACGGCACGTTTTTGGGCGCGGAACGCACGCTCCCAGTCGGCAGCGCGCGCGTATAGCTCGGCGCCGTATTGTAACCGAGAATGCACTGTGGCGAAGTAACACGCACGTGACACTTCCGCAGACACCACTCGGGATACTCGTCTTAGCGCAAAGCACGCACTGCTGACTTTAGCACACATCTTGTCGATGTGGTGTTCCCACGTCATGCTGCGATCAATCTCGAATCCCAAAAATTTGGTGTTCTGTACTTGCTCAATCCTTACACCGTTTAGCGAAACTTTAAGCGATTTTGTATGATGGCCCGACAGACAAAAGTGAACGAAGTGAGTCTTTTTTGAATTTAACATAAAACCATTAGCTCTAAACCATGAATTTAAGCCGTTAATTACAATATTTAATTTATCTTCTAAATCCTCAATTGAAAGAGCCGTTACTACGGCAGCCACATCATCTGCATACATGAATATGCCTGCACCCTTTACGGCATCAGGGAGATCGTTTAGTAGGAGAGAGAACGTTATATTTGAAATCGACGAACCCTGCGGTACTCCCATAGAAGAAGGCAGCGGATCTGATTTATTATCGCCATCGCCAGCATCCACTACCTGAGAGCGGCCTCGTAACATGTCAGTCAACACCTCGTATGATTTCCCAGCTATGCCATAGTGTTTCAGCTTTAAAGCTAAGGTCTCGTGGTCTGCGACATCGAAGGCCTTCGATAAGTCACAGCACAAGACAGCTACTTGTTCTTTACGTTCACGAGCAGCCAACACACTACGTATCACTTCACGCGTTAGAGAAATCGTAGACCTCCCTTCGCGGTATGCGTATTGTTGTTCACACAGCGCCTCGGTTTCCGATAGGTAGGCCACTAATCGCGAACTCAAGCCGTTTTCGAACACTTTGGCTATTGCTGGTATAATCGATACTGGTCTTTATCCATCAATATCGTCCCTTTTGCCCTTGCCTTTAAATATTGGGGACACTTTCAATATTTTCAGCGACGACGGGTACGAGCCTTCTCTAAGACATTTATTAAACAGTGTGGCGAGAACCGGAGCTAGAGGCAAAATTGCTAGTTTAATTAGCTCCATCGACACACCGTATATGTCTTTCGACTTTTTTGGGGGTATTTTGGAGGATACTATGCGGAATACCTCATCAGCCGAGAAATTCTGTTGTTTGTGGATTCGAATCTCGCCTCCATGTGTGAACATTTTTTGTGACGGAGATGTACCAGTTTATCATCACAACTGGCTTTAACTGTGAGGGAAAATATCGTAAGTAAGTCGATGTTTTGCATAAAAAATATCTTTCGTCGATAATCTTGCCACTTAATACTTGCCACGCCAGCCAACGTACACTTTGGCTGTATTGTATAAGAATAAGTTACACAGTACGAATTCAAATATTTGTACTGTGTCTGGGTGTTTCTATGTATAGTAAGTATGTATTTAAAACTATATAGGTATAATATATCAGCTATCTGACCGCCATAGCATTGTTTAGTTTGGGGTCAGATGGTGTTGTGTGTGAATTGTCTACCAAAAGAAAGAAAAAAAGAAAGTATAAGTATCTTGTGGCCCCGAGCCCCGAGTCACAGCCGTATGAACAGTGTGTGGGGTGCGTCTATGCTTTTCATTACATTAACAAATCGTATTGTTGTATAATTTGTCCATACCCAGTTTTTCATAGTGATAAAGTAGTAATAACTAGCAGCACCTCGTAGTTTCACCTGCGTAGATTCCGATTCCGTTATTTTTCGTGCGCGATACAGTAACAAACACACATCCGTACTTATATTTTTATTAACTTTCACGTTTATATTATTAGTAGGATAGACTTCATTGTATTACTATTCTGTATTGTAATGGCAAAATACTGGAAAAACTTCCAGTTGGTACTGGGCTTGATTATGATTTACCCTTAGATCGTCTTCGGTCTATGGAAAATATCGAAATTCTTAGTGTAAGTAGAATTATGTTCAGTGAATTAAGTATGTACCTACCTATAATAAAATTATGTGGTGTAGGGCCTCACTGTTATTTGGTTTTGTTATCTAATAAAAGCTTTGCCCGTAAAAATTTAGCATGGATTTGAATACCACATAACATTTTGTGATTTGAATGATTTGCGATAAATAAATAGTTAACTTTCTACAAGCATTGGTTATTGGTTCTAACTCATCTGAATATGCCAGGTTGTTTTATTTAGCACTAGTCGCGCCCCGCGACCCCGTTATTTTTTCGGAATAAAAAGTAGCTTAAGTTTATGTCATTCCAGACTGTTATCTAGCTATGTGCCAAGTTTCACGATCAAGTTTTAAGATCTCTTTAGTAGTTTTTGGGTAAAACAAACATCCTACATACTCACAAAATTTGGGGTTTGCAATATTATAAGAATTATACATGTAGGTATTATTATATAGATTTAAGAAAACAAAGTATAATCTTAGCAGTCTGGCAAGTTTATTATTTTCTACAATAAATTAAATCCTTAACTAAACTTAGGCTACAACATTAGTCCATGTTCTCTTAATCATATCAGCAGCCTTTTCACCAATCATTACCGTCGGAGACCCCATATGTGCAGAAATAGGGCGAGGAATGATACTGGCATCCGCTACTCTCAGACCTTCGACGCCATATACTCGTAGTTCAGGGTCCACCACCGCATTAGGATCATTAGGAGGACCCATCCTGCAGGTGGCTATGTGATGGCGAGCCGACATCACCATGGTTCTTATAGCACATTCCCAGTAGGAATCAGATCCAGGAGGTTGAGTTCTACATGTTGGATACTCTGGCAAGAATAGCTTTGCATCATATTTTCTAAACGAATCTGACTCTCCTAGCCTTATTATAAACCGAATTGATTCAATTAATGTAGCAATATCTTTAGGATCAGTCAAATAGTTACCGTACAATTTTGGATGTGAATAAGGATTTGCATCCCTGAGCTCCATATGACCCTTTGATTTTGGTTGCAAAAGAACCGGTATTGCGGACCATGTATCTAGACCATTAAGTGACCCAAATGCATTACTATACGTCTTATCAGTTATTTTGATACTCTTTCTAAAACCGCTACCTCCATCAATATTGATAGATCCACCTAAGCTGATCAATTCAATGTCTGGGATTAGATCAGCGTCAGTAGATTGGGATGTTTTCACATATCCCAAAGCTTCAGCATATCCTGGTGAAGTTAATAGACCATCTCCGAATTGTAACCATTGCATCAAATTAGGTAATGTTGCAACTTTAGGTTCCAAAAGACTAGCATTTGTAGAATTCAGCTTAAAGATTACTCCTGGGAAAGCAATGTGGTCATACAATGTCTTTCCCACTTGCAGATTTGTGATGACTGGTATTCCAAGAGTTTGTAGTTGTTCTTGTGGGCCGACTCCAGACAACATAAGAAGCTGCGGTGAAACTACGGGTCCAGCTGCTAAAATGATTTCTCTGCGACAACGTACTGTTTGTTTTATTCCGTTTTTGATATATTCCACAGCATATGCTCTTTTTGTTTGTGGTTCTATAATAATTTTAGTAGCTCGAGCTTCCGTTAAAATATGAAGATTCTTACGTCTTTTATGAGGGTGAAGGAAAGCTTTAGCAGTGCTCAATCTGTGGCCTTTATTAGTGGTTGTCTGCACGTAGCCAAACCCGAGCTGATCTGGCGAATTATAGTCTATAGTAGGGTGGCCGAAATTCCTTCCGGCTTGAAGAAATGCTTCGACGAGACCGGTTCTGTAATAAACGACGTAAAACTTATTGAAAAAGAAAATGACATTTTACCGAAAAATGTTAGCTGAATTCAGATAAGTTATTGGGATTTATGATTAAAACTCATATTTTACTAACCACAAATCTTTCAGTTCTTGATGGTTAGCTATTATTACTGGTTCTTACTAAGTAATCAGTCTGCTTCCAACATTTAGATTTTAACTAATCCTATTTAATATTCTGTTATGTTTCATTAAATACAGTTTCAAACTTACTTAAATGGAACGTTTTCAACATTTAGCTCGCCATCGCGACTGTGGTAAGGAGCGTTCTTGTACTTCTTCAGTTCTGATCGTTCAGACTTCATGTAATATTGTAGAACTTCCTCGTAAGACCTGTAAAATAAAAAATGTAATTAAAAAAATATATTTAATGCAACCCAACTCTAAAATCGTCATTTGTATTAGTAAACTAACTAACTAACTAGCACAGTCCATTAAATCATAATATTTATTCCTTTATACTGTGAAAATACATAATAGGTATAAATGTATAAAAAAATGTGAGTAAGTATAAAAAAATCTCACACTTTAAACTATTTGGATTCAGTTACCGATATGATTAAATTCTAGTGTAAACTAAACTAATAACTCGATAAAAAAAATATCTAGCTTCATTTTGAACGTAGAAAATAAATCTGATTAAAAATACCAACATTTTCCAAGTTTAGGTGGAATTAATTAATAATTAATATTATTACAAACTAACATAAACCGTCACAGAATGTACAGAAATATTGAACTATTGAAATAGTTTTACTATTAACTCGTTGTTTTTTAATAGGACGTAGGTTCGTTGTGCTGTGCTGTTCTATTATGTTTGTCGCTTAATATCCGGCTTCCGTCGGGATCGTCACTACTGTGAATATTGTTGACCTTATCTTTAAAAAAATCTTCTGTACAAAATGCAGAAAGTAAAAGACGCCTCATACGAGTAAGAATTAAGTAGAAGCATTTACTTGTAAAAAGCGCTATACCACAATAAGCTAAGTTCCTCGCTGCGTGTGTTTACGAGTGTTATGAGTACAAGTTCTTTGTAACAATATAGATACATAGGTATGTCTTTGAGGATTTACCATAGGAGGACACAAGACATTTGGCTTGCTAACGAACTTTTTCACATTTTTTTGCGGGGCGCGGGGGAACATTTATATCAGACAGTTGTAAACTTGAACTCACACTAGAGCAACACATCTCTGTTTCTATAAACACAAACTAAGACAAATGCTACCCACCTAAACAAAACATGCACACATCTACGAAACGCGGTTGACCATCCTACTAATATTATAAATGTCAAAGAATGGATGTGTTGATGTTTGGATATTTGGATGTTTGTTGCTTAATCACGTCCTAACGTATGAACGGATCGAGCTGAAATTTGGAATACAGATAGGTTTTAGTCTGGAAGAACACATAGGCTACTTTTTATCCCGGAAAACCACAGGAACAACGGGAACGGGAACTTTGCGGGTAACACCGCGGGGCGCTGCTAGTTTTTTATATAAAAAAGATCATTTGCTGGTTGCCTGGAAGAGATTGCTCTGAGCAATAAGGCCGCCATTTGTGGTGCTAGTTCGTAAGTGTTTTACTGTAATATTTCTGTTTTTGTGTCACAATAAAGAGTTATCTATCTATCTATCATTTGGCACTCATATGGGCACGAAAGGGGTATGTTGGAACTAAGCGTTCCCTAAGAATAGTTCGTCTGAGAGGTATGTTTAACAAATTTAAATAAGACCTCGTCGCTTGTTCCTGTTACTCCTAGTACCTGCTCGTAGCTTCGTTATATTTTATAAAAAGATATGTCGCAGCCCTTCTTGAGATACAGTCATACAATAAGACTATGATGGCCTAGCACCCTAGTGGAATAATATCCGATTTCACAATCGTGATCCAGATTATTCCGTGATCAAATCATGAGTCTCTCAATATTTTTCAGACGGATAAGTATGGTAACGATTTGTAAGGGTGGATGGCATAAGATAGGGTTTATTGGTGAAGTGCAATATCATGAAGAAACCGGCATGTTCAAAAAAGGCATATTGAAATTAAATGTTTTTTTAATTAAACACACAGAGACTAACAAAACACATACATAAGTAAATTAATAAGTCTTTACAATACTTATTCGGTCCGTATGTGTGGGTACAAGTATGATTAGTGGGCCGCATATTTCAACTATACTATGGCAAACCGCACGCCAGTCACCTTATGAGAGAAACCCGTGAGTCCCAGCTGTGGGATCATAAAATGGTGAAACGCTTCGTTTCCGTAAGATTACTTTTTTAACATAAAAATGTTATTATTTACCTATAAAGCTGATGTGATTTTAAATTGTCGACAACGTAAAGACGTTAAATATGTACGTTCAAACGTAAAGTTTAATAAAGGGAAAGTCGCCTACATTTTGTTGTTATTAAATAGTCACAGTCTTCGATCTTATAATAATAATCAAAACATTTCGAAGATAATAAAATAGCTCTCTATTATCTAAGAAAACAGTTTTAAACGTACTTGTCGTAAAATTTGTTGTCTGGAGAATAGAAACAGTTTAATGAATTTTATCAGTTTAGACATTTAGAGCATTAAGTTCAAGTCCAATGTTTAAAAAAATGTTGAAATTATAATCATACACATTTTATAATAAAACAAAGCAAAATTGAGAAAATTGCTCCAATGTATATGACAGTAAGTTCTTAAAACACATAAAAATTCGTCTAATTTGCATGCATGGAACTTTCTTTCGACCAAAGTATCGTAAACTAAGCAGCCAAGCTTAATCTATCAGCTATCGATATGATTTAAATACATTTAATAAGATTTTTAAAAGTATCAGAAAATATATTTGCTTGGGGTTTTCTCTCGCAAGAAGAGAGTCAAGGCCATTATCCACCACGCTGGCTCAGTGCGGGTTGGTGGATGATACATGACTTTGAAAGGATCGACGTGGATTGGGTGAAAATTCACACACACAATACTAAGGTATATGTCGGTTTTCTTACGATGTTTTCCGTCGCCGTTTTAAATTAGCGGCATTACGCACATGACTTCGAAAAGACGGTAGTTGGCATTCTCCCAACTAGAACAGCCGTAACTACGAGTATTTGCTACTCAATACCCATATTTACACAACCCTATATTTTTTGTTTCTTTTGGGCTAAAGCAATCTCCGTCTAAACCAAGCACTAAAAACTTTATTTTTATACCACAGAAAAATCAAGCAAACAAACCCACCATCCATAATTGCCATCAGAAGCGATTCTGTCCCAGTCTTGTGGTCGTCCTCTCGTATAGAACATGTAGTCGGTGACACTGGACCCTCCCAAAGCCCTACCACGAGGGGAGAAGCATCTCTGTTCTTCGCTTCCTGAAAAATTAAAACATGCATGTTTATAATAAAAAAAAAATATATAGGTAAAATGGTGAGACGTGCACCATATGTACGTAAGGTAAGTAACACGCATGCCCATAACAACACAGTGACACGCAGCAATTAGAACCTAAAAATCTAAATCATTGCCTAACCTGCCCTCGTCACCCAGAGATATAAGATGATTATTTCCGTACCATGGATCAATCGATATTGATTATTATCGATGTAATTTCTATGGAAAAATAGCCCTTCATGAAAATGGGGTAATAGGTTCAAATCCAATCTGCACATTTGACTATTTTTCCAAGTGTTGATGTACGAGTTTCTCATCACCGGTTTACCGGTATAACGGTGAAGGAAAATATTGTGAAAAAATCGAAATGTTGCTCGAAAGACATCTTTCGACGACATGAGACATCCACCAACACGTACTTGACCAGGGTGATGGATTACAGCATCTTTGACTCTCGCCTTGTGAAAGAAAATTTGCTAACACAGTAGAAATAAATCAGAAATACCTTGCTTAAATGTGTTACATTAGATCTGTTACTAATACCAATATTCCAGCAACATAGATAATATATTTATCTCGAGGATTTAAAAATCGTACGTATAGTCATAAGAAGGACTAATCACAACATACTTACTAAACAAAGCATATTCTTGTTAATTCACTTGATTACTTCTAGATTTGTACGTGAGTTAGAAAGTTTAGGTTAGTAGGGCTCTGCGCTTTCTATACTAACAAAGTTTTAAAATAAGCAGTAGTCGCAAACTGTCATAGGTCTCTTTAAACTTATATACAATTACTTGATAATTCTTAATTATTTTTCTCCTGGTCACAATATAACTTGGTAACGGCTTTATCGATTTAATTCATATTTTTTTAATGTTTTCTATTCTAATACCATGTAGAAGGTTCTAACGGTAAAAAAATAAGAAAATTTCGCATAAACTTAATTTCTTAACGATTACCTTTATTTTAACCTTTTTTTTTAAATAACTGTTTAGAAATTGTTTGTCAGTTAAAGACTATTTACTACAGTTGTAGGATTTCCTTTTTGTTGTTATTATTTCGTGAATATGGTATATATCACTGGAATGGGCACTAGGCGAATAATAAGAGAAATAGGCAAAGATGTAAAAAACAGGCATTGGGAGGAGGCGATAAAGTTTGGTGTTTAAGATCTCCGGTAAGTATAACGTGCATTAGTATTCTACGCCTACCAGTAAACTTACTTCGTTACGCCTACGATATTGACATAGCAACTAACGCTAAGTCTAGATTTACTGCGAGGTGAGAAAATTAATGTTGGGACTTATGATTGTTCCGAGAATCGAGGAGAAATGGCTCAGAGACGCTTTAGATATCAAAGGCAGTTCAATTAAAGTCTTCAATTTAATAAATAGAAATACATTAAATGGGAGCAATCTCATAATTTTAAGGCTTTTCTCCTCCAGTGGACTGTGTAGTCCTGATTTAAAATTATTACATAACATACAGGTTGTTTCTTTGGTGTATTATAAAACATTAGAATGGTCGAAACGAGAATTCTCTTTTGGAGTTGTTAAAAACTTTTTTTTGTTATTATCCTGTGTTGTTTGTCAATAAGTAAATCAAATCACTCGTTATCTCTGAGTAAGCGTGCATTATCTTAGACTGCATTGTTGCTCTACATCAGGCAAGATGGCGGTCAAGCCTTTCTGACTAAAAAATAAAGATGGCTATGATGGAACAAAAAAAAATGCAGTCACATGGATTGACAACTAGTAGGTAGTAAAGTAGTTTTAGTTTCAAATAGTATTAATATTGCACAGTACGTCATATGGAGAGCTACAGATACACTGCTATTATTCATGACGATGGGTTCTGCACCGAGTCCAACAGCTACAATTATAAGCTATTAATAATAATAATAAGCTATTAGGTTTTTCTATTTTTATAACAAATTTGTTTTTATTTCCGTAATTTATTTATTACTATTTATGAGTACTTATGTTTTTTTTAGTACTTCTTATTTACGCACCCCATTTTCTGATTTGTCCACATGTTGTTTTCCATCCTAAGGTTGCCTGGAAGAGATCGCTTTCAGCGATAAGGCCGCCCACTGTCACACTAATGTACTATGTTTTGTTTATTTTTGATATGTATTTTTATTTTTGGTGTGTCAATAAAGAGTATCTATCTATCTATCTATCTATCTATCTATCTACAAATAATGTGATGATAATACAAAAATAAAGGTATACTCTTTAAATTATCGCTAATCGCTAAAAGCGGTCTCTTCCTAGGAACCATACGTGCGAAAAACAAATTTATAACAGCAGAAGACAGTTAACAATGTATTATTTCTGACCACATACCCAAGCATACTCCTGGTTGGTGTTCCATTGTATACGGCCAGGCGTAGTCGGTCAGTTGCAAGTATTGTACTAAAGCTGGTACGTCAGTGAGCAGCATTTCAGGCTTGCCAGCTTCTAACACAAGCACAGTCGCCTTCGGTTTGTCTTCAGAGAGCCTGGATGCCAGCACTGAGCCGGACGTGCCTCCGCCGACGATCACATAGTCGTATTCATCTAAAGCTTTAGAGTAACCTGAAAATATATACACATTTGTATTGTTGGTGGACGCGACGCGTGACCAAAATGTTGGCGTTTATTTGGCCCAACGCATTAGCATTGCCATCCAGCGTGGTAATGCCGCCAGCATGCTGGGTACGCTTCCGATTTGTAGTGGGCTTGAACATCTTGATTATCTGTAGACCTTCATTGGTCTATGGGTAATTCAGGTGAGCTTATAGTAAGTAGTGAGGTATGTAGCGTAGTGTAGCTCTCATTGTATTCTAGTTTTGTTATTAAAGGCTTGCCCGTTAAAAAAAAATGGTGTTGGCCAATTCACACACAACACCATCTGATCCCAAACTAAGCAAAGCTTGTACTATGGCGGCCAGATAGCTGATATAATACTTATATCATTATAGCTGATATAATAGTACATACATTCTTATTATACATAGAAACACACAGACACAGTGTCAATGTTTGAATTCAACACATAAATATTTACACTGGATGGGAATCGAGCCCACGACCCTCGGCTTCGCAGGCAGAGTTACTACCCACTAAGCCACCAACAAATCAAAGCAACGGCCGAAGTGGTGACGGACATCAGTGGTTATCTCAAGTCAACTGCGCCAAGTCGAAACGCCTCCGTCGATCTGACTCCACTGCAGAACGAATATCTCGGTCTAAAAACCGGGATTGAAATTCTTCGGAGGCAGGTCGACGAGCTTCGGAGAGACTCAAACGTAGAAAGGACGGAAGCCATTGAGATCCTTCACCAAAATGCTAAGATTCTGAAAGAGCTCGCGTCGACTCCTCCACCTCCTACCCCCCCAAATTATTCGGACAGATTAAGTACAATCGAAAAAATACTGACGAAACCAACGCCACCCCCATCCTCAGCTCCAATAAAAATAAACATTGACGAGCACGTGCTGCCCATCACAGAACGGCTAGAAGCTGTATCGTCAGAACTCCGGACGATACGGCAGGAAAAATTAATTCTTCCCCCCCCAGGACTAAGCATCGAGGCTGAAATCTGCCAAGCGGAGACGGGCAAGCCATCTAAGCCCAACTACGCAAAAATAGCGGCTAAGCCAATCGTGCCAAAACCAAACCATACTCTCATCGTGACAACGGCAAATTCCACATCTCCCACGACTGCCGAAAATCTAATAGAGAGGATAGCGGTAGCACTGGACACGAAGAAGACTGGAGCTAGGGTTGACCGAGTGCGAAAAGGCCGAAACAGGAAAGTTATCCTGAGCTGCAGCACAGAGGAAGACCTCGGTCTGGTTAGAAATCGTGTGCAGCAGGACAAGTCTCTAAAGGTGGAGACCGCGAAAGCGGGTAATCCACTGATCATCATTCGAGACGTCCTGTCTTTCCACAAAGACAACGAGATAGTGGAAAACCTTTTGGCGCAGAATAAACATCTGCTACAGGGGGTTGATTTGCAAGAGAGTGCGATTAGAGTGCGGTACAGGAAAAAGGCGCGAAACCCGCATGAGTGCCATCCAGTGATCGAGGTCTCACCTCGCATTCACAGAGCGTTTTTGGACGCCGAAAAGGTCTACATTGGGCTCCAGAGGAGACCAGTGGCAGACCACTCGCCTTTGGTGCAGTGCACCAAGTGCCTAGGTTTCGGTCATACAAAGGCGATCTGCCGGGAAAGGGATGAATCCTGCAGCCATTGCGGAAAAGCCCACTCCTGGACCCAATGCAAGGCAAGAAAAGAAGACCTGCCACCCAAATGCAAAAACTGCGCGATTGCTCATCCAAATAGCCCTAACAGAGAACTCGCTCATAATGCGTTTAGTAGCGAGTGCCCTGAAAGGGTAAAATGGGATGGTATAGCGCGGTCCCGAATAACTTATTGCTAAGGGCACTCATGAGGAACGTGGCTCAGTCTCCCGAAGAGTAGGCGAACCAGGTTTGCGTTTCATCCAAGCAAACCTGCAACGCTCCCAGAATGCAACGACAGAACTCCTGAAGGTCGCGAGAGAAAGGGGGGTTTCGGTAGCCCTTGTTCAAGAACCCTATGTGGGAAACAAAGGCGTGATGAAACAATATCCTGGAACTCGCATTATTCAGTGCAGTTTAAATAGGCAAAAACCAGTTAAGGCAGCCATAATAGTTTTCGGCGACAGGTTGGAGGTAATCCATGACCCCCAAATTGTCACCGAGACGGAAGCAGCTGTCTTATTGGGCGGTACAGGCCTAAAACTGGGAGTGATTTCCGTCTACTTAGAAGGAGACCAAAAAGTCGACCCCTACCTCAGCAGGATCAAAGTTTTCAGCGAAAAACTAGCTACAAAAGACCTTATTGTAGCTGGTGACGTGAATGCATGGTCCCACTGGTGGGGAAGCACATCTCAAAATGAGAGAGGAGAAGCCGTAAACTCTTTCTTTAATGAAATGGATTTGTACATTCTCAACTCCGGCGATACACCAACCTTCGAAATCGTCAGGGAAGGCAAACTCTGCACAAGCGTAGTAGATGTAACAACGTGCAGCAAGTCTCTCCTGGGAAAAATCGAGGGATGGGAGGTTGACAAAAGTATTACAACATCGGATCACAACGCAATCACCTTCAGTTTGCGTCTAGTTAAAGCTCTCGAACAACAGAGACCAATAACAACACGCAAATACAACACCAAGAAGGCAAAGTGGTCACACTTTATGTCACAGTTAAAATCTTCTCTTAAAGAAAGAGACATTTCGCCGGAGTCAGTGGGGAAATGTGAAAGTCCACTAGAACTCGAGTCGATGATTACGAGCTACACTGCTAGTATACATGAAGCCTGCGAACACACCATTCCACTGGTAAGCTCGCCGAAGGGAAATCCAACACCCCCATGGTATACTAAAAAGCTCGAAAATCTGAAGAAAGAAGTTCTTAGACGAAAGAGAAGGATCAGGAATGCCGCCCCTGACAGAGTTGAACTTGTAGTCGAACAGTACCAAATTGCTCGGCAAGACTACAAGGAAAAAGTCAAAGAAGCTCAGACGGAAAGCTGGAGGGAGTTCTGCACGAACCAGGAGAAAGAAAGTATGTGGGACAAGATCTACAGAGTGATGAGAAAAACCTCGACAAGACAGGAAGAAATACTCCTAAGAGACACCGAAGGTAACACTCTATCCCCGCAGCTATCAGCAGAACTACTTGCCAAAACTTTCTATCCCGACGACTCTGAGAGCACAGACCAACCGTGTCATACAGAGCTACGGGAGAAAACGACGGAAACGCCTATGGACTTACCGGAAAATGATCCACCATTCACATCAGCGGAACTGGAATCAGTACTGAGAACTCTGAATCCGAAAAAAGCTCCCGGTACAGATGGGCTAACCGCTGATATATGCGCCGCAGCCATACGTTGCGAATGGAATGTTTTCTTGGCGATAGCAAACAAATGCTTGTCGTTGAAACACTTCCCCAAGCAATGGAAAGAGGCGCACGTGGTCATATTACGTAAACCCGGTAAGACAGATTACACACACCCAAAATCTTACCGCCCCATAGGTCTTCTGTCCGTTCCCGGAAAAATCGTCGAAAAGCTTCTGGTAAACCGACTCCAATGGCATCTCCTCCCAACCATAAGTAGGAAACAGTACGGCTTCATGCCCCAAAGAGGCACCGAAGACGCCCTCTATGACCTGGTAGAGCACATCAAAAAAGGAGTTGACAGTAAAGACACCGTACTCCTAATCTCCCTGGATATAGAAGGCGCCTTCGACAATGCATGGTGGCCCGCCCTCAAAAATCAATTAGCGAAGAAAAGGTGCCCAACAAACCTCTACGACATGGTAAACTCTTACCTCAGCGGCCGTAAAATCAAGGTCAACTATGCAAGAGCAGTCTTCGAGAAGGAAACAACCAAAGGATGCGTCCAAGGGTCCATCTGTGGACCAACCTTTTGGAATGTGATCCTAGACTCGTTACTGCGAATGCTAGAAGCCGAGAGAGTATACTGTCAAGCATTCGCGGACGACGTCGTTCTCGTATTTACAGGCAGCCCGACCATCATCGAACAGCAAGCGGGCAGGGCGCTGAACATGACAGTGGAATGGGGTAAAATTAACAAACTCAACTTTGCAGCGCATAAAACCAACGCAATGCTTATTACAAAAAAGTTGAAGTACGAACCTCCAAACATTGTCATGTCCGGCGTGCGGCTCGATCTGGTCGAGGAAGTCAAACTGCTAGGCCTACTGATCGACAGACGGCTCAACTTTAAAGCACATGTGACCGCCCAATGTAAAAAAGTGGCGAACATTTATGGACAGCTAGCATGTGCAGCGAAGGTGACCTGGGGATTAAATGGCGAAATCACGAGAACTATCTACGTCGCGGTGGTGGAACCTATCATCATGTATGCCTCAAGTGCATGGGCGCAAGCGGCAGACTTCGAGGAAAACAAGTCTCATTTGAACGCAATCCAAAGAGGTTTTGCCCAGAAAATCTGTAAGTCGTACCGTACTGTTTCTCTAAAATCAGCACTAGCCCTTTCCGGTCTGCTCCCCCTAGATCTCAGGATACAAGAAGCAGCAAATTTGTACAGAGTAAAAAAAAACCTCTCCCAAGACTACCTCCCACCAGAAGTGGAACTCGAACGGAACGTTAACTACCTGGACCAACCCCATCCGTCCACACAGGTATCCGTAGAGTACGAACTCATAGAAGACACCTCCAATCTTCCAGAAGGACCTCAAATTTATACTGATGGCAGTAAGATTGAGGGTAAAGTCGGAGCTGCTCTAACTTGGTGGGAGAATGGCAAAGAGGTCAAAAACTCGACCTTCAAGCTCCACTCCGAATGCACGGTCTTTCAATCGGAACTTTATGCTCTTTACCGGGCAACTCAAATGGCGTTAACGAGCAAGGACCCTGAAGTTAATGTCCTGAGTGACTCTCGATCTTCACTCGAACTGCTAAGAAACCCAAAAACGAGTCACCCCTTGGTAAAGTGCATAAAGGAAAACATTGGACAGATAAATGCTGAAGGGAGATCTCTTCGTCTTTTCTGGGTGAGAGCGCATGTTGGCACCGTCGGCAACGAGAGAGCTGACGAACTGGCCAAATTGGCGGCGCTCGCCGAATCACCCAGGGACTACGAGGGGATCCCCTTGCCCTACGTCAAACGTAAAATCCGCGAAGAATCGGTCAAGACATGGCAGGATCGATATGAAACCTCGGACACTGGAAAAGTCACCCAGACGTTCCTCCCCGACATAGCAAACGCATATCGGGTGATTAGAACCACGAAACTGACTCCCTTCCAAGTACAAGCGTTGACGGGACACGGAGGAATAGCAGAATACCTGTACAGATTTAAGCTCAAGAGTAGTCCTGCATGCGAGTGTGACCCCAACCAACCCGAAACTGTCTGGCACGTGCTAGTCGATTGTCCCAGATTCATGGCCGCAAGACATGAGCTCGAATTTATGATCGACGGAAGGCTGGTTGTCTCGGATCTCCACAACATCTTAGCAGATCCTGATAACAGAACACGGCTTCTGTCCTTCATGGAGACCTCATTCCGCATAGCGGCCAAGAGAAACTCCACTATTTCAAATACGCGCCCCCCTTCGCCACCACACCCTGTCCCGCTGTCTGTGGACGCCGCGTGGAATGCGGTTCCCGCCCAACATAACTCCTCGAAGAGCATCTCCATCCAACAACTACTGGAGAACGCAGATCGAGGAGAGGCTGGGATCCGTGTCCGTGGAGTGGCTCTCTTCATGGACAGCAACAAAGAAAGATTCGGAATAAGCTTTTGCTTCGCCTGGGAACGGAAACGAGCCCGTTTGTCACCTGGATTGTCTTGCCTGCTTAATGGGAGTACCGCAAAAGTCACAATGAAGCGGAAAACCTACGACGCCATGCCGGTGTACGAGGTAGACGGCCACCGATTTCGTTTGGTGCGATCGAAAAACAAAACGATTGCACTAATAGAATACTCGGAAGGTCGGACGCCTTTCACACAGGCAAGTGCGCTGCTCGCACATCTGAGCAGAAATGCAGGTGAAGCACCCCGGGTGATAAGCGTGGACGCGATGGCAATCGAATACTCAAGAGCGAGAGTCGCAGACCGGCTGGGTTGCATTGAGGCCTCTAAGCATCATGAGGTTGTCGTATACGAAGACAGGGGAGAAAATCTGAGCTTCCTCAGAGCCCCTTCGCACGACCACACAAATGCAACTGACAGCTGGGGACATCCTGTTCCTAGTTCGACCATCCAAACCGGCTCCGAAAGAGCACAGCAGAGGGCAGCCGCGGAAAAAGCTTCAGCCAATCAAAGTGGCAGCCGAGGCACCAACACGGCCTTCGTGACTGCCTTCAACGCAGCAGCAAAGAGCGTACTCCGAATCTCATCCCATTCATCAGCCCCCTCGACGTCAAAGACCCCCAAAGCAGCTTCACAGCAACAGATGAGCCGAACGAGAGCCGACATGGGACAGGTTGAACCGCCGCGCTATGTCACGGCTTCGGAGCCGCGGAGCCATGCACGAAACGCCTTCATCGAATTCATAGCCACACTGAGCGCGACACGACTAGTCAACCTCAAGACCTGCGAAAACATCATGCAGTTCTATAGGCTAGGAAGTGAAAGCCTCTTAAAGGCGAAACTCGAGGAGGCCGAAGCAGCCATTTACAATAATGTCACTTCCCGGGTCATCAAGGGAACCATGACAGGACAGTATATGGTAGCTTACAGTGCTGAAAATGGCTTCGTGACACTGAACGAGAAAGAGACAGAGCGCGCGGGAATGCCTGTTTATGCGACTACACCAAACGACCCAATTGTAGTTACCGCCCGATGCACCAAGATAATGCTGGACGATAAGATCCTAGAGATGGCCAAGACCATCGAAGGGAACTCAAACATCAAAGCGAATTGGGAAAATTGGGAGGTACCGAGAATACAGTGGGTTAACGGAGTTCCGGGATGTGGAAAGACAACATGGGTAATTAGACACTTCGACGTGGACAAGGACGCCATCATCACCACAACAACTGAGGCAGCAAAAGATCTCAGAGAAAAGCTATCGCACCGAATAGGAAATCTGGTCAAAACCAGAGTGCGAACCATGGCTTCTGCTCTGGTAAATGGTTTCGGAAGAGAAAGTTTCAGCCGCCTCATGGTGGATGAAGCTCTCATGAACCATTTTGGAGCCATTGTGATGGCTTCAAGGCTGTCTGGTGTTGATGAAATTGTCCTCATCGGAGACGTCAATCAGTTGCCTTACATCGACAGGGAAAATCTCTTCGAAATGAGGTATCACCGCCCAAACCTGGTAACAAAGATCAGCCAGGAGTTGCTCTGCACTCATCGCAACCCGATGGATGTCGCATATGCGCTGAGGGAAATATACTCCGGTATGTACTCCCCAGCGTCCCGTATAAAGTCCCTAGAGCAGAGAAGATATAAGGGAGCGCAAATACCCAACACCCTTCCAAACACCCTCTTTTTAGTTCACACTCAAGAAGAGAAGGAGACCCTGACAAACCAGGGTTATGGGTCAGGCACCGGGTCACGCATCCTTACCATCCATGAAGCTCAGGGACTAACATACGAGTCGGTAATCGCAATCAAAACCAAGGCTAACATGAAGCTGCACGAGAGCGTGCCCCATGCGGTTGTTGCAATCTCACGGCATACGGGGACCTTCACATACTACGCTGACGACACCGATGACGCCATCGGCCGGTTCGTGCGGCGAGCGTTGGCTGCATCACCGAAGACCATCCGAGACTTCAACCTGCAGATGGCCATCAGGGACAGAAATGCGGCCGTTGTGGAGGCTCTGGGCCGGGAGGAGGCGGCTTAGGCAGATGACAATTAGGCAAAGAATCGATGTCGAGTCGATTACTCCCGGAATAGTCAACCGGTAGTGATCGGCTCAACAGACGAGCTATTATTAGAACTAGAATTATGTTTAACATGTTCCTAACTCCCCCCTATTTTCCTCATCTTCTCCTAATCCAAGACACATGTAAAAAAAAAAAAAGAATTGTAATGACAAAGATCACGGACCCCGGTGTCTGTGGAGTGGCTAATTTAAATAAAAAAAAAAAAAAAAAAAAAAAAAAAAAAACTACCCACTAAGCCACGAGGTCAGTCTAATGTATCATGAATATTTATTTACCTCTAAAATAATATAGGTATACACCATACATATAATTCTAGCGGTGCTACGTCACCTGTCGAAAATTAGTCGTCTCAACTCATAAACCGAAATGTAGGTAAGTACCTATAATCTTTCGAAGTAATGTCACGCCTCTCGACTGGCCTCGTGGCTTAGTTAGTAGTAGCTCTGCCTGCGAAGCCGAGGGTCGTGGGTTCGATTCCCACCCAGTGCAAATACTTGTGTGATGAATTCAAATGTTTGCACTGTGTCTGGGTGTTTCTATGTATAATAAGTATGTATTTAAAAACTATATAAGTATTATATCAGCTATCTGGCCGCCATCATACAAGCTTTGCTTAGTTTGGGGTCAGATAGTGTTATTGTCCATTGTTGTGTGAGAATTGTCCACCAATATTTATATTTAAAAAAAAATGTATCATCCACCAGCACGCACTGGCCCAGCGTGGTGGATTATGCCCTTGACTCTCTCCTTGCGAGGGAAGATCCCGAGTCCCGGCAGTGGGCTGATTATGCTTATGATGACAGTTACTGGAACGATGGTAATGAAAATACCTATATTATAGCGTGCATTTTCACGCTGCATCATTTCACCAAATTCAAGGTCTTAAGATAGGTATTTTCAAACTTCTTGGCATGATACTTCATTAACAAAAGTAAACGAATAATCTCTATATACTTTATTTTTAAAGGACAGTTGTTCGCTAGGCTAAGCAAAAAAAGTATTTTTTTTAATAAATCCTGCTCACTTGTTTTTCTTGTAAGTACGATTACTATACTGTTTTATGTTCTCATTTAACGGCGCGACCGGCTTTTTAAATTGGCAAAATAAATATGCGCCAGATTTTTTTCGAGAGACGCCGTATCCACGCTTTCACCAAGGCTGTTCACATATCCCATCGGAGTTGCTATACATATTTCCCAGAAAATCGTGTTGTATTTTTATACCGATTCTTTTAAAACTGTTTACTTTTCTCGTAACCTTTTTCTGAGTTTTGGGAATCTTTTTCTGTTAACTTTACTTTAGGATTAATGTTTAAATCTACAGAGCACAGCTGATATTTTATATTAACGATTTCATCATCATAAAATAGTTCAGAAATAAACTTAAAATTTAAAAAATATTTATTTCCCAACAGTCATAATATTAGAAATTGGCTTTTTATCGTTATGATTGGACTTGACTGTCATATCGTCCGATGTTAAGCGACGATGCGGTCTACGATGGAGCGTACTTACCTTGAAGAAATCATTTCACTCTCGACCTAATTGCAATGAAATGTCTTGGCTTCTCTAACGATTAACTAATTCATAATGTTACCCATTTACACTGCTACAAAATTTTTATTTATCTTTTCGTACATAGAACCAGGGACGATACAGCCTCAAACTTTAATACTTAGTTAAGAGTGTTTCAGAATAAGTAGCCCACTAAATGTTCTCTCTACTGGAGCCTTCTTTCGCAAGGAGAGTGTCAAAGATCACCACACTGACAGCATGGACTGGTGGATAGCGCATAGCCTACAAAGATTCTAGAAACGTGTCAGTTTCTTCACGATGTTTTTATTCACTGTTAAAGTCAGAGGTTCATAAACTTCGACATGTACATGGAAAAACATACGCAGGATCTAATCGGGATCTAGATAAGAAATAATCGGGATTTGAACCTACGATCTCATCATTGTAAAGAATGTTTAAGGTTTTATTGTAATATTTATGTGTGTCAGCTAGAAATAATGTTTATGTCATTATTATTTACGTATCATGATAGTTTGCGGGAAAAGTTCTGATCGTTAATTTCAATTACCATCCTGATAATCTTATCTTGTAATAAAATTAAGTAACCTCCTCAAAATCCATTTAATATTCGTGTACATATGTAAACAATGGATCTACACAAATGGACAATGTATTGTAACAATACGTAGCTGGATTCAAATCGCCAGTTCCGCTGGTGTTTGGATAAATCTCACAATGCAAGGATGCTACATTACAAGGTAAATCTGATAAACTTACAATATGTGATGTACTCTTATAATATCCATTTTAAATATCATAACAAAAAACATTCGAATTAGTTTTATTAATGAAAAATTAGGAATGTAATAGCTAACCGATCTTCCAATAGAAGTAAGTATATTATCATGTTAATAGTGTTCATATTCTAAACATCATTCCTTATTTGAGGTTTGCATCAATCTAAGTTTTACTATTGTTGCAAATCTCTACTACCGATAATTTAATCTAAACTGCTCATATAATACCATTGATACCATTATTTGAAACATAGGTCACTTGTTATCCCGTAAAGTGTATGGTTGTTAAGCCCCCCGGCGCTTATCAAGACAGATACTGTTCGATTCACTAGTGACTATTATAGCCCCTTGTTGTTGAATGTGAATTATTTTATCACTATTTTGTTATAAACTGCGAGCTGCCGTGTAACCCGGGGCTTAACAACCATACACTTTACGGGATAACAAGTGACCTATGTTTCAAATAATGGTATCAAGTTAACCCTTCACGCGTGTGACGAAAACTCGCGGAACGGTCCGTACGTCCCGGCTAGATCATTATCACATATTATTATTATATATTCAGTATAATATACCTACATTTATATATTACCAGAAAGCCCTTGAAATGTAGTTTACTATTATATTAAATTCTAACTATTTACAACATTAATTAATCCTGTCACGAAATGTAAAGTTTACATTTTACGCCCGTTGTAAAAAAGTTTTGGATTTCACAGCATTTCAATGTCATTATGCTTTTTCACTAATAAAAAAACACAACACACAAATAATATTAGCTTTAGCACGTTCGCCATAGTTTTTTTAGTAGATTACAATACAATACTAACCGTTTTCACATTTTCTGGTTTATAAAAAAAAAATCTTTGTCGTGGGGCAAAATGGCGTCGGACAATCGCGACAAAAAAATGGCGGAGTAGAATCCGTATTTTTTATTTTTTTAGGCCAAATGAAGCTTTATTTCTATTGTGTTACCGGTAAATTTTACGGAATTGAAATTCCGAATAGACTAGTACCAACATTATAACGTGTTAAGACGTATACATGTCACAATCCGTCTTCCAATAGAGAGCTTTCCTTACGCAACTATGCGTTGCGTAAAGCACGTGAAGGGTTAATGGTCCTACTTGTTTAACTTTATTTAAATCAGTTGAGTCGTAACCGAGATACGTGGGAATAAACATACACTCATAAACATTCACAAACTTTCGCATTTTCATAAAGGCTAATATTATTATTAGTCTTAACTATTGTTCTTACCTTTAGGCAATGGATACGAGTCACGTAGAAAGTCAAATGGATCGTTGCCGTTATGAGGTTTATAATTCATGGATGTAGTCTGCATCATCATCTCTACTATGGGGCTTTGAGGATATGACCAAAGCAGAAATCTTTTCTCCCTGTGGATTTCTTTCCTCTGGTTTGAATTATTTTCTGTTGCGTATATTGGTTCATCTTTAACGATCTTGAGAGGTGACGATTCGTTCTTCAACGGGTAAGGCCAGAGAATGTGTCCTCTTCTTGCTGGTAGAGCTTCTGTGTTGACTTTGATTGTTTCATCTTTATTCGTTAGCGTTTCATGTTCAGCTTTTGAGTTTGTTGCTATAATTAGTGAGAAGATAACTATGGCCAAGTTTCTGATTTTAGTCATTGTATCTGAAATAGTTAATCAAAGAGAGGTATTATTTAAAAATACATTAATCTTCTGTCATACAAATATAATATAATCTTGAAAAAAAAAACAAATATCACTCTTATTTTCATTAATAGGCACGGCTAGCTTTTTTAATAACATCGTATGGCGAGAACAGTGAATTGAGAGTGAGATTGAATTGTTAAATATACTTCTGAGCTGTCCTGCGTACGTTTTGCTTTATATCAATCAAGCATCATGCTTGTGTCGTCAGTCCATCTTATAAAGTAGGTATTGAGAGTAAAGATTAGTTCTACGCGAACAAATGATGTTACAACAAAGGACAAGAATTCCCTCTGCTATCTTGTAAATTTTACCAAAAACTTTCTAATTTCGTTAATCGTTATTTCATATCCACAGAGACTAAATATCTGACAGTACGAGTATCTGATGACATTGTATGTAATATCCGTTGTCCTACAGTTTCATAGGACAGCAATATTAAGTGCGACCAGACAATTTTCAACGCAACACCTAGATTGAGAACCGTATTTGCTTAACATTTAATCTCTTTTTATGGGTCATATCTTTATAAGAACCTTGATTAAAGATGAGACTTGTTTATTTTTTAAGTTAAGAGTGACGAGATGAGCAGGACATTTGTCTGATGGTAAGCAACATGCCTGCCACATAACAGCACAGTGACACGCAGCTATTGGAACATGATGTATGTATCTACCCTTTCTTCAGTGTTTTGATTTACTTATATCCGGAGAATTAAATCGATAGTAATCCATTCCGATTACTATTATTTAATAATACATTTTTTTATGTTGATTTCGTGTCCTTTTAAATTGTGCCTCATTTCTTAAATATAATTTGTGGTATTTATACAAATTCTTTAGGCATATTAATCCTATTATTACATTAGCTTAATTCTTCTTTTTTCATTATTTTTGCATTTTTCTACTGTTTTCAAAATTACGTGGTAAAATTAAAAGCATGCACAACCCACGACAACAGGACAACCAAGTGTGGGTTCCCAATCAACGCTGTTGAAGTTAAAATAAATATACTTTGCATATATATTTTTGATATTGACTGAGTTTACTTTCGTCATTCCTTAGTTAATCTTATTTTTAAGCTAAAAAGGAATACTTTTAAAATAAGGTTGCACCATTATTGTGTGGCTGAATGGCCAAATGGGAATGCCATCAAATTGCGTCATTTAATTTACAGAAATTTTCAGTTAGAAGGTATCTAAGTAAATAAATTTAATTAAATTTTATTATTAATTAAATTTAATTAATAATTGAATAACTATGTATTTTTTTTAATATTGACATTTTAATTTGTTTTGTAATGACATATTTATCATAAGTTTAATTAATAATTGGATACCTATGTTTTTTTTTAATTAAGGGCTTAACATACGTATTGGCTTGACTGTGAGTATGTTAAGTAGCTATGAAATAAATAAAAAATGTTTTTTGTTCAAAAATGTTTTTCAATGACTTTGTACTCATAGCGATGATTTATTCTGTTCGATAATGTTCGTCCTCAATTGGTTTATATCTTTAAATGAAATAAAATAGATTAACATTATTATTTATTTTTAGAGATATTTATGGAAATATTTGTTTAATAAATATGTATAGAAAATAACACTTACCATTTAAAGTCACAGTTTAAACTCAGATCAAATATATAAAAATAATTTTAATTAAAACAATAATGGAATAAAAATATATTTCCGACGCGTCAAGCAGTCCGCGTGATCTGGCTCGGAGTGGCCGTGTTTAAATGATGGTCGCGACGGGCCTTGACCGAGCACTTGAATGTACCGCTATTCACCACTGACTTAATGACCAATATCAACAAATCTGTCTTCCCATATCTGTGTTTTGGTCACACTGCCTCTCACTTACCAGCACTGCATCCCGTGTTTACAAGTAGGTGCTGGATATTTAGACAAATAAACAAATATTGGTAGACATTTCTCGACAGCATCTAGCCCCGAACTAAGCAAAGCTTGTATTGTGGGAGTCAGTTAGCTGATATTAATAGGTACTTACATCATCAACATCAACAGCCCACTAAACGTTCCCACTGCTGGGACTCGGGGCCTTCTCTCGCACGGAGAGAGTTAAGACCATAATCCACCACGCTGGCCCAGTGTAGGTTGGTGGATGACACATGACTTCGATTCTAAGTGCATGTCGGTTTCCTCACGATGTTTTCCTTCACCGTTTTAAGTTAGCGGCATTACGCACATGACTTCGAAAAGACAGTGGTGCGTGTGGGGTTCGAACCCGGGGTCGCCGGATCGGCAGTCGCCGTTCTCCCGACTAGACCAGCCGTAACTTACATAATTGTAAATAAATACTTACTATTAGACTAGCAGCGCTCCGCGGTTTTACCAACATAGTTCTTGTTCCCATAATATTCCTCAAAAAAAGTAGTCCACTAGTAGTAGTAATAACACACATTACTTTTCATCCCGAAGCTATGTATAGAGTACCTAAGAAGTTTATAACAGTAAAAAAGTTTCTAAATTGTGTGTGGACGAAGTCGTGGTCAAATACTAGTACAATCCAAAGTAACCTTACCTAAAGCACTTACTTTCGCAGTTAGCCTCAAGTGGCATCTACCTACTGCCTACCGAACTTTGGGCTAGCGTAGAAGCCGCTGGCTCCTACTAACCTAATCTTACTTATGCATATACGTAGAGCGTACCTGACCTTAATCACTTTCTTAGACAGACAGATAGACGAATAAAAAATGATCATTCTATGTATCTGTAAGCAAAGTACAGAAATAGACACACAGACCCAAAGTAAGAAGAATTTATAAAACTACTGATATAATGCGCTGGATAACAAATGTTAACACACACTTATGATACATAGAAACGCCACATAAACTATCTGTATTTTGTTTCAGGTGGGAATCGAATTTATGACCTATCTAGGCCATCTTTTTAAGCACATTTAACTGGGCTACGAAGCTAGACAAAAATTCTCATAAATAATGTGTCAGTGCCACAAATTGTGACTTTAACATTGTGTTTTCTTTATACCTAATTGCTTGAAAAAAAATATTTTTAGTAGTATCTAGTAAGTGAGACAGAAACAAACCCATAGTAGACACAAAGTTTTTATAGGCCCCATATTTTTAATTTTTTGTGCTGAAGAATAAAAATGTGCATCGTTTTTTATTTGTTAGAAAATACTTTAGAGATCTCATACAAATTTCATAGAAATAGGTGTGGTCGTTTTTGAAATATCAAAAAAAAAACTAAAATTTGATTACATTTATCTGGACAACGTAATCATAGCTTCTTATGAAATTCAGTATAGTGTCTGAGTTTAATTTTAAATTTAAGTCGGTTTTTGTTATTCCGGATAAAATAAACTATTGTGTAAACAATGCATACATAAATGATAAGACATATGACATGAGGATACAGAACGATTTCAACAGTTTCGTCCCCAGGAACATACAGTGACAGTATTCGTGTCTGTATTTTGTTAATAATAAAACGCTCTACATACGAATCCTTTTATCAGAGGAAGTTGCGAAGAAATGACGTAAAAGTGGGAGGGACCTGATAAAAAAAGTGGGTGGGACCTGATAAATTTATCAGGTCCCACCCACTTTTATTCAATTCCCTGTCTCCAAAAAAATGAGACCGAATAATTGCCAACAGTATGATTTAAATCGTATTTCTACGACTTTTTGGCTATGGTACGATATACGATCGAGTAATCGAAATTGTACACAAAATATTATTTTAATTACCCGACTGAATGAAGGGTTATGGTTTCTTATATGTTTGTAAATTTCTTTATCCCCACTTATCTTCCAAACGGCTGGATGACAATAATTAAGGTATCGTTAGATTTGTCTCAATCACTCAAGTGTCTCCTTAGATAGTACATTGTATTAAATAATGTTTTTAAAGCTGTTTTTGTTCAGTCGGGTTTTTAAAATTAAAGTTATTTATTTATTTTGAAATGAATAACCACTTTTTTGTCATTATACAATAATTAACAACATGGAGAAGACCTCAATGAGTATAATTTTATTGTAAATACGTGTTGGTGTTTCGTTCCATGTGGGTTTCATTAAGGAGTATGGTAGGTAGCACGGTAGGAGGTATCTTTTTGTGTTTAGAAGACAGTGGTAAGACTTTTTGGGGGAAGTACCTTCGTCGGTTATTCTACCGCTAAGCAGTAATGTGCAAACATTACTATGTTCCGGTTTGTAGGGCAAAGTTTCCAGTAAAATTACCGGGCATAGAGATAAAACATCTCATATCTCTGGGTGACGAGCGCAGTGCAGTAGGTACTAGGTTTTTTTGGATTTTGACTCTTCATGTAGGTACCAATAGCTGTGTGTCACTGTGTTATTATGTGGCAGTCATGTGCTTACATGTCTTTCTCTTATTGTAACCCAATTCTGTAATAAATGCGTGGGTATGTTTTATTTTTAATCGTTGAAATTTATTTAAGTTAGGTCTATTTTATTGTAGAAATTAAATCAAACCAGAGCGTACCGATTCTAAACTCTCCGACACGGAATATCACATCTCGTTCTTTGTTTTATCTGTTTAGAATGACAAAGGCAAGGATTATGCGCCGTTCGGATTGCGTCTAAAACCAGTACTACTTTTATCTGCAATATAAATTCGAGATCCATCACCATCGATGAATATCGATCATCCCTGATCCAGACGGTACTTAGTTCATCTTTATATTTCCTTCATTTCATTTACATTCACAGCCCATGAAAATGCTGTGCACGTGCGCTATAAGAAGTTTTCACTTCAAAAAACATCTGAAATGATTTCGTATGTAAGTTAATTAATTATGTCTTCAACCTTTTCTCAGAAGTAAGTCCCATGGCAACACCTATGTTTTTTGTTCTGAGTAAGGCGTAACTAGGGTATGTAATATCGGAAGATTATCAATTCCGGAACTGAGTCACGATTCTAAATATCCAATAAAATATCGGAATTCCGGAACAGCTCCGAAACTGGAAAAATATTTGGATAGTACAGAAAAGTAAAATTGATTATCTTATACTATTAAACGAGCAATTCTTGTATATATATATACAAGAATATATATAAATATATAAATAGAATCTGAATCTCGGAAACGGCTCGAACGATTTTCATGAAATTATGTATGCAGGGGGTTTCGGGGACGATAAATCGATCTAACTAGGTTTAATTAAAAAAAACGCATATTATGCGCGTTTTTAGACAATGAAAAACCGTCACATTAGACATTAGAATGCGAAGGTAAATTTCGCCGCGTGACGCGACAGCATAATTGGCTCAGACGGGAAGTCGGGCGTTCGTGGCGGTCTCGAATTAATAGCTGCGGGTACGAATCCAGACGGCTTCTCTTTTTTTTCAAGTATTCTTTTTTTAAGAAAATCTTAGAGTATCTAAGTATTTTTAGTATTTATACCGAGCAAAGCTCGGTGACCCAGGTACTTATCTATTTATATACATATATACTTTTTATTTTTAAAACTAATAAAACATTCTAAAGTTCTACAACAGTGGGCGGCAAACCTAGCACTGCACTGCGCTCGTCACTTTCAAGCCAAATGAATTACTCCACTGATTGATTTATTTATTGAATCTTTAATAACTTATTGTGTGTATGTATAATACATCATGGCTGTGTTTAAAAAAAGTTAGTGGTCAAAATACCGACATTGGAGTAACGATATTAAAGTGTTTCAATTTCGAAATTGAGATTTCGAAAAAGTTTCTCCATGATTTCGGAATTCCGGAATACATGCCCTAGTTTTGAAAGTTTTTAGTCTATTGAAACTGAAACTTACCAGTACTTAAATAAATGTATGAAATTTACCAGGTCCATGTCTTCTATCTCTTTCAATAATCTGTTAGGTTGGTACTCGTCTAGTTTTCACGAAGATAACCGTTTCCACAAAGTCGTTGCCATATGGTTGGTATTGAACAGACATGTTAACTGCTCTTGTTAGTTTGTACTGAGTGCCGACTTCTACGTAGTAATTATATTCTCTTTGCTCTGATCAACAACTGCTCCGTTGCACGGTCGGAATCGTACTGACCGATTTGTACGTGTGTAGAGTAATGCTGATTTCTATTCCCTACCGCTTCTACGTCACTTCCTTCTGATAATAGGGTACGTGTGTGGTCGTTTTAAAATCGAATCGTTCATGCCAGATTTCAAACAAAAAAGAGTCACAATATATATGTCGCAGGCAGCAGCTTAATCAGCCGTGGAATTAACAGCCTAGCCTGTTTACTAAACATCGCCGTTTAGCGACCTGGACGATACACAGCCATTCGATAAAACAGCTAGGCAATTAACTTTGATCCTTGACATTTAATTACTCGTCTAACCTGTTAATTTTAATTTACTTAGTTCCACTTTCTACCACCTGGTGTCGTAACTCCCCAAACTATTAGAATGGCGTCGGAAAACAACAATTTTTTATTTTTTTATTTCTGTCACATGTTTACCCCATACTTACTACGATTGGCCTAAGCATTAGCCAGCCAGTTAACAAATGATACAGCTGAATCATTCAGGCCACTAATTAAATGACACTGTTTATTATACAGGCTAGGCTGTTGATTGAACGGCTGATTAAGCTAGTTGGTTGCGACAAACACACGGATACGTGACACAGAGACTTGGTATAACTCTAGTTCACTTTTGTCACTTACATGTAATAACGACGCTATTTCGCGATACAGAACTTCCTCTATTTGATTTCATACCGGTGCTAAAAAGTCTGCAAATTCAAAAATGATAGCTGCATACAAAAAAAATATCCACTGATGCAATAAGAAACTATGTAAAATACTTCTCAGTTCATGTCATTAACTAATCTGAACCAAAAACTTACAACTAAAGACATTTATCTCTAAGTACTTCAAAACAATACTACCCACAGTTTGTGTATACGTAAAGTACAGGCACCTTACCGGGTAAGGTTGCAGTACGGGCGGTCACATAAAAATTAAGATAGGGCTGTGAAACGAAAGTTTCTAGACCAATTAAACTTTACTTAAAATAATAAGGTTTTCGGCTCGCGTAAGCCTGTAAAGTAAATGATTGCTGGTTAATTCTGAAAGTCTCGTTCACGTTATCGCAAAATTTGATCGCGATTCACTTGTACATTGCAATTTTTGTTGAAATTTCTAATTCCTATTGGCAAATTTATTGTGTTGTAAATAAATATGAATGTGTAACAATTTATATTTAAGTATTTTAAAAGTCAAAAATACACATAATTATTGTCGACAAGTTCCACAATGTCGTACCAGATAAGATTTTAATGACAACTCCCTGAAAGTTTGGCTCAACATAGATTTTATTAACTTTAACAATTTCTAGCGATTTTGTGTCTAAAAAATTGTCTAAAGCGAGCACACATTTAAACACATTCATAGCGCTATGTTTATACGGTTAAAAATAACAATCATCAGGTATTTTTCTTTTTAAATTAAGTATAGAGAGACGAGACGAGCATGACATGCGCCTGAAGATAGGTAACACCCTGCCCATAGCAGCACAGTGCCAGCAGCAAATTGAACATGAACAGTTCAAATGATTACCCTACACTGTGATCGTCACCCGGAGATATAAGATGATTTATCTCTTTGCCTTTCAATTTATTTCCCTTTCAAACGGAACAGAATAGGTAATGTTTGCACATTAGTGTTTTGCGGTAGAATAACGATACTATTTGCGGTAATTCTTCAGGCGGACTCTGCCTAGTGCCCTAGTACCATAAAGTTGATTCCCAGTTGTAGCTAGTTTGTAAAAATATAAGCGATGGTAAATGTTCTCTTAAACTTCTTTCATTGCTGTAACTATAACAGTTTAAAAACTAATTAGAACTTAGTTTCTCGCCCCGATGAATTTAAAGCTAAAGTAAAATAACTCTACAACAAAGTGCCAAAGAAACAAAGCTTCGCGCACTTACATGTCCTTAGGGTATTTGTGTAGTCTAGGTTATTTCTCCGGGAAAACAAGCTATTCATCCATGCAAAGTGTCTAGAGACCGTTGCTAAAGTTTTCCAAAGAAGCAACGGCTTGTGCGAAAATAGTTCGACTGGCAGACGATTTAGAATTGAAATTAGGTGAATCACACACTCGCCGTATTACAAGTCTTAACTTAAACTCAATGTTGTTTCCTTAAGTTCCTTTGATGTCACAAAAATCAAAATATACATACATATGTACTGATCTGTACTAAAAAAATGCCAGCGTTTTGATTACGTATGGAGTAAATGATTCGAATACGGCTTTTAGAGTTTTTATGCGTTGCTATGGCTATCGTTCGGTTCATGCCAAAAATACAAATGAAACTCGGATACAACTTGCATAGGAAAGTTGCTAGATGCAATAAGAGGTGGAGTAGAGTTGTGACCAAATTGTGGAGGATGTTAGGCAAGCGAAGGGTAGGTACTGGCTACCAGTCCAGCCCTGGTCCAGTTGCAAAATAGATCGACGAGATCCTCTTAACCACGGGTGAACAAACATTTGGTTGCCACAGGACCGAGAAGGATGGCTTGATAAAAGAAAGGTCTACCCAGCATGCTATTAAATTGTGTGTACTGAATGAAGCTTATTATTGACCTCGTCTTACTAAGTATTACACGATGTAGGAGAACACCAGGACAAATATTTGTGATGAATACAAGCATTTGTTCTGTCGGGGTATTCTATGTAACATCAGAATGTATTTGCAAAAATATCAGTTATTTTTCTCCCATAGTACAGATGTATGAGACTATCATCTCTACCGAATTAAAGGTAAAAAAAAACATCGTGAGGAAACCGGTGCATAAAAAGAAAGACATTTTTCAGGAACATGTCGCCTCTTTACAAGAACAATGTGATATTTCTAAAACCACAACTTTACAGGAGAGCAATTTTAAACATTTAAGTGTTGATAAATTCTAAAATATTGATAATTTTACTGTAGGAAAACAATTAGATTGTTGCGGTAATTAATGTTCCTTCTGAAAATAACCAAAATAAAACTCAGTTCAAAACGAAACAAGTAAAAAAACTTATTTAAAAAAACACAGACACAAATGTCACGTTTTTAGTGAAAATATGTCATAAAACGCTTGTAACATTTTGAGTTATCACATTGAATATGTTAAATTTAGGTATAAGGCTGTGTGATAAGTAAAATATAACACACTATAAAAGTAAAGATCATGTATTTAAAAAATACAAATTAACGAAAACAATGGCTTACTTCCACCGTGAATTCACTTTAAGGCACAATAATAAACAAGAAAATCAATCAATCACATATTACTTAATAGGTACTTGCTTTAATTATAATAATAAAGATATTTTTATTGACCTAATCCATGAGATCAGTTTTTTTTCTCTCTGTTAGTCCAGGCTTTTGAAGATAAATATGTTTTTGCAAATCTAAATTAATGTTTTGACTATGATGTTTTTTTTTACCTTTTTCAATAATTCGTCAGAATATAATTATTAGAAAAATATGGCACCGGGATCAGAGCTCTGAATTTTTATCATCTTCAGTTCAGCCAGTTTCCCAGTATTATTGTCTTCATATTTCGATATTGTAAATTTCATTTGAGTGAATATTATACTTTTCCAATCAAAACTGTCATCGAAATTCAAAATCAATCAAAAAACAACAACTAGATCTTCAGGCGTTGCAGTAATTTTATCCAGGTATTTGTAAACACAGGTAGCTATTTCGTTGACTTTTATTGGCATTAGACTTATTGTCGCGGACCGGCCGTATGTGACCGACCGCTATGCGTTTGACGAGCCTGGTCTGCCGGCAGCGAGAGGGGGAGAGACCTGTTGTAAGTAGTAGGTCTCTTGGGTACGTGCCCTCTCGTTCCGACGGGCGCTGGTAGACTCGTCCCTGGGTTCACTTTGCGACCGCTGTGGGACAATCCTCGAATTCGTCCTGGATGTGAACTTGACCTTGGGTGATCTTGACTTGACCTTGTCTTCTGGTGTGATCCCCGGCGTGACCCCCGGCGTGACCCCCAACGTGACCACCGGCGTGACCACCGGCGTGACCACCAGCGTGACCACCAGCGTGACCACCGGCGTGACCACCAGCGTGACCACCGACGTGACCACCGACGTGACCCCCGGCGTGACCACCGGCGTGACCACCAGCGTGACCACCGGCGTGACCACCGACGTGACCACCGACGTGACCACCGACGTGACCACCGACGTGACCACTGACGTGACCCCCGACGTGACCACCGAAGTGACACCCGACGTGCCCTTGGCGACGACTCGGCGCTGACACGGCGTGGGCCCGACGATAACTCGACGTGATCCCGACGTTCGCTCGACGAGATCCTCTTGGGCGGACCTTGAAGGGGAGTAGGGAGCGGGGTAGTGAAACGCTGGTTGCTTGAGTCTTCCTTATATTTTTCTTCGTTTTCCTTCTTGTACTGGAGCCGCTGAGAAGAGCATGCTCCGAACAAAATCGGGATCGCTAAGGTACCCCCTTACCTTTACCTCAAAGAGAGCCCCGTATTCTGAGCCCTCTTTTCGGTTCATTTTCACTATGGAATTACCACTTTTTTGACCATAACTATGCCATTTCTGGTCGTGGGCTAACGAATAACCACTCGAAATGTAGCCCACGACCAGGTCTATAAATAAACATAACATCCGGGGGGGTACCTTAGCTTACAATTTAGCTATTAACCATAAACTGCCTAATTTTACAAACATTTGCTTAATCTGAGGTAAATAAATGGACACCCTACCTAATTATCCGAATAAAACTGACCAAACTTATATTTATTAGGTGTGCCCTACCTATTTCTACCTAAATAAACTGAATTTACCTAACAGTTACACATATTTTTATGATTATTACAATTTTACCAAAGTCTTATAAAAACTACAAAATCTAGCCGTATATACAAGTATGTGTTGATCGCCAACATCCTCCCCTTCGTGCGCTAGCACCATCCTCTGGCTCGGCGATCTCACCGGTCGGAGGCCCGTTGCTCGTCGTCTCGACGCTGCCGTTGCTCGACGTCAGGAACTCAGGAACCTCGTGCTCAACGCCCCATGGAGGCACCAACAGCGCGGCCTTGAAACCAGGCTGCCGTAGAATTCCGCGATGTGTGCGGACCTCGACGATTGGAGTTCTGCCATCAGGTCCGGTGTAGGTGCGGACCTCTTTGCCTCTCGGTGATGTCTCTAGGCGCTGCAGGCAGTCCTCTCGTAGAAACAGGGCTCTCCTTCGCTTCTGACGCCGTCGACCCACTTTGACAACAGTGGGGCCAAAGGACTCGACGGGCGTATTCGATGAATGTGGTTCCTCGTCACGCTGCCTCTCATCTGGCATGTACCTTGCTGTTATCACGTCGATCCTCTTCAACTTGGACTTCTCAGGGGGCCTCCCCTTCGTGAGCGCAGTGAAATCTTCCTTGTAGCACTCTTTCTGGCCTTTTGTTCGAACAACCTTCTCTGCTGTTTCTTTCATCGTGTGAGACTTCTTCTTCTTTCGGATACCTTTGATTTGATTCACCGCCGATTCGAAGTCTGGCGTTTGTTCTTCTCGGGCGAAGACATGCCCACAGGTAACAATGTCGTCAGGTTTCGTTGAACCCGAATCGCAACCGTGTAGCACCCACCCCAAGTATGTGTGGGATGCGACGGGCTGGTTTCTCTTCCCTTTCCGCGTTCCCCTGGAGACAATCAACTCCCAGTTGTCTTGCCCGATGAGAACCTTCGGCCGCTCTTCCTCGTAGCAAAGTTGATCCGCCATCTTTTTCAAGTGAGGATACAGCTTGACCTTCTCTTTGTCTACTGCTTGAGGTGTCAGGTGAAGTTCGTCCATGGTTCTTGCCCCGGTGACAGTCCTTTTCCGTGTCTGATGAACTCCTCGAACTTTCATGTTGAGCTTCATGGATCTCTTATTCGACAGCAACTTTCCTCCAACTGTTTCTATGGTGAGTTGCTCTCGAGGTCCCTGTAGCCCCAGTTGATCGGCTACGGATGAGTCCACCAGTGTCACCGTTGAACCTTCGTCCAGCAGAGCCAAAACCTTGGCGCTTCCTTTTGGCCCGTAAATTTCCACTGGTACCATTTTCAAGTATGCCTTCTTAGTTTTCGCCGTATGGACCTGGAGCACGTTGTTGGTCACTTCCTTGCCATCCGGCTCCCTCTTCAATACTTCAGGTTGCCGATCTTCATGTAGAAACTCATGATGCGATCTTCTGCATACTCTGCACCCTGGCTTCTGGCAGTCTTGCTTTCGATGTCGACCTTGCAAGCATTTGAAGCATAGCTTGCTACTAGTGGCGATCTTCCAGCGTTCCTTGATCGAGGCTTCCGTAAACTTCTTACATTGGTGCAGGCGATGGTTTCCTTGACAGTGTGGACAGTTTTCCTTATCTTCCCTTTGTTCCACGGCGGCATGTGTGACTTCTCTCCTCCAGCCTTGGCTTTTGGTTACAGCTTCTTGTAGTGCATATTGACTGCACCGGTCTGCCTCCCTGTTCAAGAACCTGCTCAGCTGGAGTAAGTCTGGATCTTCTGTATCCGCCGTGAAGTCGAACCATCGGAATCGTATGACCGCAGGCATCTTGTCCACTATGGTCTTCAGCATTTCCGGCGACTGGAGGTACTGAGGCTTTTTCAGACTCTTCACTGTTGCCACGATGTTGCTCACTCGACATGCAAAATCGCACACGTCTTGAGCGCTCTCCGTCATCTTTGGCAGCCTGTTCAGTTTCTCCATCTCTGCCAGTACCAGTCCATCCGGTCTTCCGTATTGCCGACGCAGAGCTTCCAAGATGTCTTCAGGTGTATTGTCCGAATACAATAGACATTTGACCGACTCTTGCGCTGCACCCCTGATGGACTTCCTCAGCCTTATCATGTTCTGGATTGGAGAGAAGTTCTCAGCCGTATCTTCGTATGCCCTCTTGAATGCTAGCCACTCGCTAGCGTTCCCATCGAACTGTGGGAGATCGAACATGTAGCTAGGTGCTGCTACATTTCTCGTTGACAACTTGACGACGTCCCGTAGCGCTTCAGCGATGTCCTTGATGTCAGCAGAAGCTTCAGTGATTTTCGTGGCTGCCTGTGCTTTGCCGGGCTTCTCCGGTTCTGACACTTTCCTAGGCAACCTTTCCGTCGAATCGCTGACCCAATTCTGCACCATCTCTTCTCGGTTTACTGGCACGCTGATCACGGAGTCGTCGTCGTCTTCTTCCAGTTGAAGCATCTCGAGTTTTACTTTTGCCAACCCAGCCGCAGCCCGTGCTTCTTCCAGCTTCCGTTGAGCTAATTCCACACGTGCTTCCATCTTTTTCTTCCTTCTGGCTGTTGACGCTACAGACGGTGCATTTGTGTTCTGTAGCCTCTCGGAGATCTTCGAACTTGTGCTTCCCACCAGTGTTCTGGCTTCCTCGGTTGTGGCCCTAATCGTAGTCTCGAATGACGTCCCAGACGGGAAGGTACCTTCTGTTCTGGTACCGGATGTCGTACCAGACTCCACTGTGATGCCACGTGATGCTCTCTCAGTCGGCGTACGCTCCAGCCGATCACCTCCCTTCTGGCTTCTTGTAACGGGCATCTTGATCTTCGTTTCCTCTCGCACGATGATCCCCTCGTCCGTTGTCTTGAAGCGCAGATGTCTTCACTTTTTCGACGAAGTCCCACGATGGTCGCTACGGCGTGAATCCGGCTCGAAGGACCAGCTGTCGCGGACCGGCCGTATGTGACCGACCGCTATGCGTTTGACGAGCCTGGTCTGCCGGCAGCGAGAGGGGGAGAGACCTGTTGTAAGTAGTAGGTCTCTTGGGTACGTGCCCTCTCGTTCCGACGGGCGCTGGTAGACTCGTCCCTGGGTTCACTTTGCGACCGCTGTGGGACAATCCTCGAATTCGTCCTGGATGTGAACTTGACCTTGGGTGATCTTGACTTGACCTTGTCTTCTGGTGTGATCCCCGGCGTGACCCCCGGCGTGACCCCCAACGTGACCACCGGCGTGACCACCGGCGTGACCACCAGCGTGACCACCAGCGTGACCACCGGCGTGACCACCAGCGTGACCACCGACGTGACCACCGACGTGACCCCCGGCGTGACCACCGGCGTGACCACCAGCGTGACCACCGGCGTGACCACCGACGTGACCACCGACGTGACCACCGACGTGACCACCGACGTGACCACTGACGTGACCCCCGACGTGACCACCGAAGTGACACCCGACGTGCCCTTGGCGACGACTCGGCGCTGACACGGCGTGGGCCCGACGATAACTCGACGTGATCCCGACGTTCGCTCGACGAGATCCTCTTGGGCGGACCTTGAAGGGGAGTAGGGAGCGGGGTAGTGAAACGCTGGTTGCTTGAGTCTTCCTTATATTTTTCTTCGTTTTCCTTCTTGTACTGGAGCCGCTGAGAAGAGCATGCTCCGAACAAAATCGGGATCGCTAAGGTACCCCCTTACCTTTACCTCAAAGAGAGCCCCGTATTCTGAGCCCTCTTTTCGGTTCATTTTCACTATGGAATTACCACTTTTTTGACCATAACTATGCCATTTCTGGTCGTGGGCTAATGAATAACCACTCGAAATGTAGCCCACGACCAGGTCTATAAATAAACATAACATCCGGGGGGGTACCTTAGCTTACAATTTAGCTATTAACCATAAACTGCCTAATTTTACAAACATTTGCTTAATCTGAGGTAAATAAATGGACACCCTACCTAATTATCCGAATAAAACTGACCAAACTTATATTTATTAGGTGTGCCCTACCTATTTCTACCTAAATAAACTGAATTTACCTAACAGTTACACATATTTTTATGATTATTACAATTTTACCAAAGTCTTATAAAAACCACAAAATCTAGCCGTATATACAAGTATGTGTTGATCGCCAACACTTATCCTATCATCATTCTTAACTGAATGGATTTGTTAGTGATATTAAATTTCAATTTACGGCTGGTCAAGTCGAGAGGACGGCGACTGCTGATCCGGAGACACGAGTTCAGATCCCACGCGCACCACTGTCTTTTCGAAGCCATGTACGTGATGCCGCTTACTTGAAACGGTTTAGGAAATCATCGTGAGGAAACTGACATGTACCTCGAAACATGTACAAAGTCAACACGCATTGGGCCAGCGTGATAGATTATGGCATTGACGCTCTCTTTAGTAGAGAAGGGATTATTAGGAACATTTGACGGGCTGTTTATGCTAGTTTGGACTTGTGATAAAATCTGAGACGTCTTCATTGGGGCATGGAACACTTTTTGAAGATCATATTAGATGTTACCAAATTTTGATCATCCGAAATGTAATTATGGTTGGTTGGTAGTGATATTTTGTTCTACAACAGTATAGAGGAATACTCGTTTGTTGGTTGGGATCCATCAGGATCTGTATGACTCGCCGCTGTCTGAAACGTGGTATTGGTTTGATCAATTAGCTTCGAATTTAGTGCGAATAGTGGGATATAAAATATTTAATCCTAACATGATAACAGGATGATAGAAGGGTGTAAAGTATTAAGATTCAGCACTATGCCGTCACTTGTAAGCTGTCCAACTGAGTGTGATTGAAGAGGGGGGTTGCAACCTTCTACCATTTCTCCTTGTGGCATGATTTTTGTACCGCTTTGCGAAATAATGGATTAGAAGAGGTATTGAAACTGTATGGAACCAATGCCGTACTTAATCAAATGACCAAATTTGCTCTGTAAATTACTCGTACTCTGTAAATTTTTCCGGCAAACTAATAATTAAAAAGTTAAAATTTATATTTTTTGTGGTTTCAATACCTCTTTTAATCTATTATTCCGCAACGCCGTTCAAAAATAATGCGACAAGGAGAAATGATCGAGGGTTGCAACCCCCCCTCTTCGACTGCACTCAGTTGGACAGCTTACAAGTGACGGCATAGTGCTGAATCTTATTACTTTATACTCTTCTATCAGCCTACATAGGTCTCCTGGTTGTTCATTTGACCCGTACATTTTGTTCACGGGCCTGTAGTCTATACTGCGATGTATTTGTCTACAAATACATCGCAGTATAGACTACAGGCCCGTGAACAAATGTGTTGGAAGAGCGTTTAATATTTTCTTTCTTGTCTTCTGTTAAAATTTCTATCTGAGAGTTTGAATTAGGTACTTAGTTATACACTTTTTTTAACACAAATTATTATTAACACCTACATATTATAGCCGATTATGACCTAGATAGTGCTGTTATCTGAAAAACAAATTCGTAAAAGTTACTTTATTTTAGCATGTATAATGTAACATTTTAGCATAATATAAACGTAAACTTGAAGGTTTTCGAAAATAATGGTGTAAAATAAAATAACCCATAGTATTTGAAAAAGTTTCATCAGCAACATGGTTACATTCAAAGATATCCTAAAGAAATCTTGTAACTTTTTCATCAATAGTGTGACAATATTCGTTATCTCATTCTCAATACTAACGAGTTTTACAACAAAAACGAGTTGAATAACTAATATCACATTATGCAAGTTAAAGTTAAAAACAACAAAAAACATACCTTTGCACTAAAAACGTGGTATACTCGTGATGCCATTTTTTTTGTCGAAAACAGGAGCACTTCACTCGTTGCGCGCGCGGGGCAAACCAACATGTCGCGTTGTCGAAGTCGAGTGCCACAACGAAAGAGACAACGTGATTACACCATTTGCCACGGTCGTGTCGTCTCTTTCACTCATAGCTCCTACATTATTCACGTTTAAAATGCCGCGTTTTTGTAGAAAATAAAATTCGACATCGCGGTTTTGAATATCAAAAAATAAAAAAAAACGTTTTTATGAGATGTCACGTTGCTCTTGTAAAGAGGCGATGTGTCATCAGGTAATCAGCATTTGCCAGCGTGGTGGATTTTGGTCTTGACTCTTTCCTTGTGAGAGAAGGCCCCTAGTCCCAGTTGTGGGAAGATTAAAGTGGGCTGCGTATAAACACATTGTTTTAATTTAAATATCAATACAACACAAACTAATGCAACTAATGTTTCCCGTTAAGGCGTGCCGATAATCACTTGGATTGCTGATGATTCTATTAGAAATCGAATTAGCATATAGTTGTAGACTATATACTCCTATACACGCCTCACAAGTATGTATAACGTAGGTGACTGTCTTACCACCTGGTGTTTAATTGTAATGTACATTCTTAGGAAAAATACTTGATTAATAGTCATCAAGTGTCATCGCAACGTGTGTATCTACGAAATGTAATTGTTGGAATGTAACGTGCTTACTAGTATGTATTTGTTGGTCTTTCGTAATTCATGGTACTATCGACTATTTTATTTTTACCAGTGGAATAATCTGCCATCTTCAACTAATTCTTGAGATTTTATATGAATCTTTTTAACGTCAGAGAACATCACTTTCGAACACACAGTCGCGTCGGATATCGGATTTTAGTTTTTTAAGTAAGCCTGTAACTTTATTGCAACATAAAACATTTAAATTGATCATTTATCTACTACAATAATGCATGGACCTATATATATAATACCATGGACCTACAGTATTTACAAATATATAAAAAGCAAATGAATACAAAATATATATACAAATTTACAAGTCGAACGCGCCGTTGAGATCGTCACAGCGCGCCAGGGTACCCAGAATGCTGGCAGCGTTGCCTCTTTGGACAACTAAACTCAGCTTTTGGGCAAAGTAAGTGCCATCCCTGGGATCCCCTGAGGCGAGGACCAAATGCTTCGAAAGATCTTTAACGAATTTTTTAGTATCGGACGACCACGGGCCCATGTTCTCCACAGCCAGCGCAAAAAATAAGTAGTGTATGCTGAGCTGGGAGTATTTGTTATATTTTATTAATTGTGCCTGTTCGGTTGTAACTCCGACATTACGAGCGGAATTACTGACATGAGACGGTGCTAAGGTGTCTACGCAAGTAGCGTCCCATACCAACACCTTTCCTAGATACCAAGGTACTAGGGTTGCACCGTCAGGTCGCTTACCATACGTCAACATTCCGCTCGGTTCCAATGCCGAAGGTATTAGTGCTGTAGAGAGTGCCCGTCTGACTAAGTCATTAATTGACCAATGACGAAATTGCCGACCGGCGCTCTTTACACACGAAAGCCCATGAAGTGTATTAATGAACGACAATCTCATCAGGACAGTTTTTTTTTTTACCTTTTTATAGGTTTACACTTGACCGCCATCTCACCTGATGTTAAGCGACGATGCGGTCTACGATGAAGCGTGAAAACAGCCATTCAAAAGTAAAAATAAGATTAATATAATTAACTGTATACTTATACCTAATAAGCGTTACCTACATACGTACATACCTACTCAACCTTTTGAGTCGGGACCAGCCAAATCTAATAGTTGTTCTAATAGGTAGTAGACACGTAGACAGATAGATAGATACGGTAAGTAGGTAAATTAATACTTGTACGTAGTATGTGTTTAAGAATAAATATTTAAAACAAAAGCAGTATAATAGTATATTCTGATCTCATGTCCTATCCCACGAGACAGGGCCATTATCCAACCTCCTGGTCGAGAGTATGTTGGCGTATATCACATGTTTTTAAAATACGTTTTTAACTCGATGACTTTAAAAAGAGATGTTGAGGGCCTTGTTTTCTTTTCATTCGTTTTGCGACTGAGCTATCATCCTTTCATAACTAATCTATTAAATTAATTGTAAGTGAGACTCAATATATTTTATGTATACAGATTGTACAGGTTATTTGCCAGTTGACAGTCTCAATTAAAGAAATTTAAATTTTCATCGCCCCCTTGGAACACAATATCTACATTTGCGATACAGCTTATTTTATTTTTTGTTGTTCGCTCTTGTTTGTAGGGTTCCTTTTTTCTGGTGTAACTATTAAAGTTAATATTACTTAGGTACCTACTGTTTTGGTACTCCAGTGGGCTTTAATCTAGTCTAGGCTTAGCATGAAGCTAAATTGTGTTGTTGGAAAAAATTGTCGACCAATATTTGTTTATATTTCAACCGACTACAAAAGAGTTTATCAATTCAACAACATTTTTATGTGTGTTTCCCGATTTACCGAAAACACTTAAACCTATTTTGATAATTATTTTATGGTCCGAAAGGGAATGGACCCATTATCGGCGTAGTGGTTTTTGTAATATCAAAAAAAATATTCATATATCGATAAAGTATTAATTCTATTAAAAACTTTTTTTGCACTGAAAAGAGGAAAATAAACCGATTTCTAAATCTAAAATAGCCATTCAAAAGCTAAAAAAATGATTAATATAATTAACTGTATACTTATACATAATAAGCGTTACTTACATACCTACTCAACCTTTTGAGTCGGGACCAGCCAAATCTAATAGCTGTTCTAATAGGTAGTAGACACGTAGACAGATAAATAGATACGGTAAGTAGGTAAATTAAAACTTGTACGTAGTATGTGTTTATTACGTGTTACTTGTCAGTTGTCTGGAATCTAGTTAAGAACTCTACAGAGTCCGACTGGGGAAGTACCGCACCTTTTCAATTTATTCTAATGCCAATCAGTAATGTGCAAACATCACTGTGTCCTGGTTTGAAGAGGAATGTTTTCAGAGAAATAACAGTGCACAAAGTTAGAGATATGTTGATGAGTTTCGCTTTCTGCACTGTTATATTGCGCACTGCATGTCTCTGGGTGACGAACGTATTGCAGTGCAAGGTAACGATATGAGCTCCTTATCTTCTAATAGTAGCTACACCGTGTTGTTAGGCGTGGGTTATGGGTAGGCGTGTGGCGTGTGGCTTACCATCAGGCACACGCCCTGCTCGTCCAGTCACTCCATGCTATTTAAAAAATTACCTTACTTTCTGGTACAAAACCATAAGTCCATGAGTTCTACTCTCACTTGACCGAATTTATTTCCAACTCCTGTCAAGCTAGAGTAAAATGTACAGCCATGAACTTGTAAAGCTAAGAATAGCTTTCATTATAAATTAACTTCACTCGAGCCGCTCGTTACGAAGCGAAAATAATTTTACATTATTGAAACGATGGTATTTTAATATCTGTCGTAGAATATTCGATGTCGTTGATTGTAACTATGACGTTCTATAAGGAACCCACTTTTTATACCTACTCGAAGCCTTCTTTCACAAGGAGAGAGTCAAGGCCATAATCCACTATGCTGGTTAAGTGCGAGTATGGCAGATGACAAATGGTCGTGGAGAATGTACTTATATCTTGGCATTTTTAAATAAATAAATAAATAAATATTGGTGGACAATTCACACACAACACCATCTGACCCCAAACTAAGCAAAGCTTGTATGATGGCGGCCAGATAGCTGATATAATACTTATATAGTTTTAAATACATACTTATTATACATATAAACACCCATTTACGGGTTTTAGTTATTTTTATAAGTCCTAAATACATTAATAAGCTATTACAGTGGTTCACTATAGTAGGTATTTTCAATTACGGGATATTTACTTAAGCTAGGTAAATATTCTTAAATATGGATGTTAAAAAAATCGGAGATCCTTCTATTTTGAAGATTGGCGCTTGTTTATCATACAAAATATTTAATTTAAAAATATTCGTATTTTCGATGAGTAAATATTCACTAAAAGAGTAATTTTGAATTTTCCTAAACACTAACGACTAACACCAAACTGACATGACGTCACTAACCGCAAAACATTGGTCGCGATTAATGACTGTAAAGGTATGTCCAGTTTATGTGTTTAGCTTGAATTCAAACAATCAAAATCGTCGCTAAAATCGCAAACTATAACAAAAATACAGAGAAGTAAACTGTCTAGTCAGTCTTCGACAACTTGTTTTGCGGTTAGTGACGTAATAAGCTCATTTTGATGTTTGCGGTCACGTGACAATAGATTATAAGTATAGCAATTAAAATAATTCATAATAATTTTACCAAGTAAACTACAAATCAATTAAAATAATTAAATGTCAAAAATTTTAAACTGTCCCGCGACCGTCAGATCCATAATAATACAAACTATCATAAAATTAACACTAAACATCAATGTGTGACTAGTGTTAACATCCCTGTTGATAATGGGGCATTTCACGCCAAGCGGACAACTAAAAAAATATGAGGTCGTGAATTTTGTTCAAACTCTGGTCAGTTATACTTCTAGTAGACGTGGGCGTATACACACAATTTTTTTTTCATGTGATGTTTTATTGCCGATTTATGAGCTTTTAAAAATTTACTAAAAATTACTTTATGAATTTTTGTATGCTTCTTACTTGTATCGATTAATTATTTAAAACAACTAAGAATTACTGTTTCTCGTAGATAAAAGGTAGTACTTTTTAATTTTTTTGAGGAATTCGAAATTTGAATTTTTGAACTTGTTCTAAACCGGAAATGAAAATTTCAAATCAATTTTTGAGTAATTTGGACAGTTTTGATTTTAAATATTTTTTTCTTGAATTAAAGGTTTAAGTATACATAATCTTCACAAAAAAAATTAAAACATGATCTTTGATAGTTTGCGACTTACAGCAAATAGAGTACATACACATCGCTAAGAGCACGTTGAAAGCAATCGGGTTTATGCGCTAAGATGCTGAAAAAGTACGCTATTAATATTTCAATCCTTCATTAAAACATGCAAAAATATAATATAAATGAGTTTTTAAAATAAAGTATAATTTACAATATAAAATTCGAAATTTGAATATTTTTACGTATCGTAAACCGGAAGTGAACATTTCAAATCGATTTTTATTTTAAGCAATTATTTTATTTAAAAAAAGAATGTTTATATTTATATTTTCGCATGTTCTTATGAAGAAATAAAATATTAATAGCGTAGTGTTTTAGCATCTTAGCGCATACACCCCTTTGCTTTGAACGTGCGCTTAGCGATGTGTATGTACTCTATTTGCTCTAAGTCGTAAACTATCAAAGATCATGTTTTAATTTTTTTTGTAAAGATTTACTACATTTAAAGGTATAAGAATAAAATATTTACAAAAAAACGAGTGTTGAAGTTTCTCAAAAATCGATTTGAAATGTTCACTTCCGGTTTACGATACGTCAAAATATTCAAATTTCGAATTTTATATTGTAAATTATACTTTATCTTAAAAACTCATTTATATTATATTTTTGCATGTTTTAATGAAGGATTGAAATATTAATAGCGTACTTTTTCAGCATCTTAGCGCATAAACCCGATTGCTTTCAACGTGCTCTTAGCGATGTGTATGTACTCTATTTGGTCTAAGTCGCAAACTAACAAAGATCACGTTTTAATTTTTTTTGTGAAGATTATGTATATTTAAAGCTTTAATTCAAGAAAAAAATATTTAAAATAAAAACTGTCCAAATTACTCAAAAATTGATTTGAAATTTTCATTTCCGGTTTAGAATATGTTCAAAAATTCAAATTTCGAATTCGACAAAAAAATTAAAAAGTACTACCTTTTATCTACAAGAAACAGTAATTTTTAGTTGTTTTAAATAATTAATTGATACAAGTAAGAAGCATACAAAAATTTACAAATAAATTTTTAGTAATTTTTTAAAAGCTCATAAATCGGCAATAAAACATCACATGAAAAAAAAATTGTGTGTATACACCCACGTCTACTAGAAGTATAATTGACCAGAGTTTGAACAAAATTCACGACCTCATATTTTTTTAGTTGTCCGCTTGGCGTGAAATGCCCCTAATATTAGTGTCCTAATAAGACTACTAGTAAACTCATGCATTCAAATCTATACTAAGAGAACGATGTCGCAGGTGGGTGGCTTTAAAACTCGTTGCAAAGCTGAGTTACGGTAATAACGGCTTCGCGGACGTTCCCGTTACAATGCAGTTTGTGTAAGTTCATATATAATTGCACGTACAACATCTTTCATCTACAGTTCTACAGAGTTCTATCTTTGTAAAGTAAATTCTACTAATATTATAAATGCATTGATGTTTGGTTGTTTCTTGGTATATCAAATCGAAACGGCTGCACAGATGGAGTTGAAATTTGGAACACAGTTATAAGTATAATTCGGAAAAGCAGATTTATAAGAGACCACTTTTGAAGTATTATTATCTACCAAAAAAAAATGATCGAAATAGGATCACAATTGGTGTAGCTATCGCTTTACATACCTACTACATACTTAAAATAAAGTGGCCAAGTGCGAGTTGGACTCGCCCATGAAGGGTTCCGTTGCAGCAAGTAACATAATATACATAGTACACATAGTTCTTGTAGTTCGTTGTAACTTTGATCGAAGTTTCAATAACAGTGTATTTCTGATGTACAAAAAAAAAACTACTCATCAGATCGAGTTCAAACCAATTTTCGTTGGTAGTTTACATGGTAATGTACATCATATATTTTTTTTTGATTTTTCATTCTCTTACTTTAGAAGTTAGAGGGGGGGGACACACATTTTACCACTTTGGAAGTGTGTCTCGCGCAAACTATTCAGTGTATACGAAAATGATTTAAGAAACCTCAACATCATTTTTAAAGACCTATCGATAAACACCCCACACGTGTAGGTTTGATGAAAAAAAAATTTTTGAGTTTCAGTTCTCAGTATGGGGGGCAACCCTAATTTTTCTTTTTTTTTAATTTTTTTGTTCAAACCTTAATGCGGTTCACAGAATACATCTACTTACCAAGTTTCAACAGTGTAGTTCTCATAGTTTCGGCAAAAAGTGGCTGTGACATACGGACGGACAGACAGACAGACAGACAGACAGACAGACAGACAGACAGACATGACGAATCTATAAGGGTTCCGTTTTTACGTTTTACGGAACCCTAAAAACGTACAACCGAATTAAGAACCTCCGTTTTTGAAGTCTGTTAAAACAGTTGAAAATCTTAGCTTATAAAAGACTATGCCGATATTTTGTTCCACTGATTCTTAGTACAGACTATTTCTTATCTGAGGACATCAACCTGGGTCTAACAGCACGTGCCATGAAACCAAATCATTGATACTAACCACTGGGTACATACGGTAACATACATGTATTCCGATCATTTTCAACCTATTGAACATTAACAGTTACTCAGGCATCGCTCGAACCCAGTAGCCAGAGTTTAAGTGAAACAAATAAGTGACTTGCAGAATTTATGTCAATTTAAACCAGCTCATGGTTTAAGTGAATTTAATCCAATTTGAGTTACAAATAATGTCTCATTCTGAGATATCTTCTGTTCTCTTTCAGATCTTTTTTTTTAGTACAGAGTGACGAGACAAGCAGGATATGTGCTTGGTGGTAAGCAACATGCCTGCCACATACTTGTAACAGTACAGTGACATGCAGCTATATATTGGAACATGAAGAGTCCAAATCATTACTTGGCACTGCACTGCGCTTCGTCACCCAGAGATAGGTATAAGACGTTTTATCTCTATGGCTTTCACTAGAAACATTGCCCTTCAAACCGGAACACAGTAATGTTTGCACATTACTGCTAGGCGATAGATTAACTGGCAAAGGTCTTTACCAGATGGACTCTGCAAAGAGTCCTACCACTACGAAACTAGAGAGAGATAGGTAGATCTATTAAATAATATAACATGGTTGTGCCACTGAGCACGCTTGGAAGATTAAATTGAAACACTATTTAGTATTTCAATTTAGTACTACAAACATAATATATAGGACCCATTAGAAGTGTCGTAACTAACTCGTAACTATCGTAAACTGTTGTTGTGATTTAAGCTTGTTCGTTCCGCGTAGCTAGAAGTGGATCCAACAATTATCTATTGTTTTTAAGCTGTAACGGTTGTTCTCTACATCAATCGCCGATACCCGATATTTGTTACTAGTTTGCCTATAAATATTATTTGCCTATTAATTGCCAACTATTATTACAAATCCGAAAGTTTGGATGGCTGACTCGGATTGGCTCTATCTATATATATTATGGAACTAGCAGCGCCCCGCGGTGTTACCCGCGTAGTTTCCGTTCCCGTTGTTCCCGTTGTTTCCGGGATAAAAAGTAACCTATGCGTTCTTCCAGGCTATAATCTATCTGTGTTCCAAATTTCAGCCCGATCCGATCATACGTTAGGACGTGATTGATCAACAAACAAACATCCAAATATCTATACATTGACATTTATAATATTAGTAGGATGACGGAATGGATCGGCTGAAATTTGGAACACAGTTAGATTATAGCCTGGAATATCACATCAGCTACTTTTATCGGGAGAAAATGACGGGAACTGCGCGGGTAAAACCATGAGGTGCTGCTAGTATTACATAAAATCGCATTGAAGTACCGAGGACTCGCTCATGGTTGACATTCTGTAATTAACTTGTTTAGTTTTACGGCATATCTATTTTGATCAATTCCGGGATATAATATTGTGGGGAAATGGTGGAACGAGCCCCCGTAAATATACCGTAATAAAAACCAATGTAGTAACAACCGTGATAAGTATTTTAAAACATTAACATTGTAAGTGTGTATGTGTACTTAATTAAATGTTTGCACCAAAAATTTGGCTTAATTTTGACTAAACTGACCAACTGGCAGGGCCCAAGCTATCGGTGGTTAGGGCAGCAGAGTGAGCGACAAGCCAAGACAAGAGGCGATAATAGACCTGTCCGTGATGATAGAGCAATAGAGCGGACCCAGTGGAGCAACGCACGACCATTCTCGAGAACTCTGAACGGTTCGTACCTATATTACGGCACCTCGGACTCGACAAGGCCATATCGAAGAGCAAGTTGCAAGATCAATAACTTATTATTATTAAGATTTTAACTATAAATCACGTTAAGTTTAATCCTACCAAAAAAATACCTATCATTTTATTTTAATTTCGAGATTTTTATGATTTCCAAGATCGCCAATCGTTAAAGACACAATAGTTGAACATAATAATATAACCCCTTTCAGTGGCACCCACTCTAACTAGAGGTAGCTAACTACGTTGGTTATACCGGTTCGTTGTTTATTTAAGACGCACAACCTAAAATAACTCGGAGCTATACCGGGTGTTCAGTCAAAAAATGGGAAAAACATAGTTATCACTTCAGATAGACAAATTATTTGGACATATCAACGCAAGTTCTGTGTTACTTACTGATAGACAGACTAAAGTCGAAACCGCTCAATTTATATTATTAAATATAATTTAAAAATATAACTTGGCAAATATTATATTTTAAGCAAAGGCTTATTGCTTAATATTTTTATTTTAAATTTGATGTAAATATACTATTTAACAATGTTAAATTCAACTTGTTTATCCTTTATTTAAGTTTACTGATTGAATTGTTTAATAATTGGGTAGGTAAATAATATTTATGAATGCACAGTAAATATAATAAATTAACATACACTACATACATCACTTTTCTCTTCCTGCCGAAAAGCTAAATAGAGAGATATATTACTTCACTAACATCCATTAATCTCCATTAATCCATTAATTAATCTTCATAACAACATATGTACTACCTACTTACCCAAATATACCTACTATAAAGTTATTAATATGAATTACAAAGTCTTAAAAATGTTTAAATGTGAATTTGTCAAATGAAGTAAGTACCTGCGCAGTGTGTAGTTAGTGTGTAAACACACTATTAATAATATTGACTAAATTTATTCTCATGGCAGCAAAAATAGAGTTAAAGTTTTAATAATAACACAGACTGATAGCCATCTATCGCTTCTAGAGATAAGGTCGCCATTTGTTTCACTAGATTTAAGAATATATCATGTTGTGTATTGTTTTTGTAATGTTGACAATAAAGAATATCTATCTATCTATCTATGTCAAACTATTGAAATTGGAGGGTAAATATATCATACGTGAGTCCACATGGATTAGACCATAGATAAAAGACATTATATAGTATTTTTCCCCTTGTTGTGTTTGTAACTTTTCATTTCCAAATTTTATTTGCCAGTTATCCTATCACAGTATTGTTTGGAGATAATGATCTCTAAACAATACTGTGTTCCAAAGTGAAATTACAGAAGATATTTTCAGAGAAATTACAGGGCAAAGAAATAAATTATCTTATTATAGGTACTAGTGGTCGAAATCGACCGTAAAGTAAATTAATATATTCTCACTTGAACCACAGATATCAGGCTCATGTCTCGGTCACTGTTTCATTTTGTGTCGTCGTGTATCGAACACCCTGTAACACCTGTCCCTTTACTATATTCATATCATCCCTCCTACGCTCTACGTCTGACCGTAATTTTCCATATTATGCAACTTAGGAACATAGATATTTCGTTAATTACTAATATTTGCTCGTAACTTTGCCCACGTATAATTCAAAGAATTATTCCCCTTCCCCTTATATTTCATGTTAGGTATAACATTTAGCGGTTAGTAATGATGTATGTTCAAATAGCTGTATTGGATTGCGTGTAACTAACCACCCGATGCAGGTCATATTTTTTTTTAGTTTTTAAATGTTTCCACTTGACCGCCATCTCGCCTGATGTTGAGCGACGATGTGGTCTTGCACGTACCTAGCCTCTCCCTCCTTGTAGAAAAAGGCCCGAGTCCCACAGTGAGAATGTAAAGTGAGGTCCTTTACTGTGCTGTGAACAAACTTTATGCAACTTTATGCGTTTCTTAAATAAACATGTCGTATGAAAATAGTAACTATAAAACTTGCTCGATTAGCTATCCTATACATAGTAGTATTACATAGAAGAAACGTAATTAGTTTTAAAATATGTATAAAATTAAGGAAAACTAATGTAAGGCGATGTACATATATATATTTATATTAAGTAATATTTTACTTAATATTATTACTTATTTAAACTTTTGTTACTTAAAGAAATATTAGATAATAAGATATGGCCCTGTATTCAACCCTGACTCTTGTTAGGGATTTTAGAACTTAATAATTAAAAAAAAAAAAAAAACTTTATGCAATATTATAGCCCAATGTCCCTTGCACTCAGCAAAATGTACTAATCAACTGCCTTTTTAGATATCTCTTATTGGCTCTAACCGATTTCACTTGTATCGGTGTGGCTGAACTTAGATGTTACCGAAATGTTATACTAAAAAGAGGACATAGAACTCTAGTAACTTAGATACATAGTTATTTTGTCACAACAATATGCAAAGTAGAAAAGAAAGTAAAAGCAATAATCTTTACTAAATGTTATTTTGGTGAGACTAGATCGACTACTTTTGTTTTCACAGTAAAAGTCGTCAGTGGACATCGTCTCCGGCTGCTAGCGAAAGTGATTATTTTGATCGTAGATAATTATGCAAGATTATTTGCTCATAATACATCTTGGGAGCATTTTAGTAGGTTTTTTTTAATAGGTTTACACTTGACCCGCCATCTCACCTGATATTAAGCGGCGATGCGGTCTACGATAGAGCGTGTTTACCTAAAAGAAACCGATTGACTCTCGATTTGAAGACACAAAGATTGTGACTATCGGGAAAGCCTCACTCAGGCAAGGTATTCCACAGCCTTGACGTTCTCATCACAAAAGCAGAGTCAAATCTCTTCGTTCGTGTCTTTAGGTACCAACTAGATAGATCACAACATTACAGCTCTAGGTACTGGTTTAATCAATGCTGTGGTATATAAATAACACAAACAAAATAAGTAAGTACATTTATACACATAAATAACACAATATACAAACATAAATAAGGCTATCTATTGATGTTGAAAGTATGTAAGGACCGAAATGCTTTTTGTTCACTTTTCTCTTCCAGACTAAAGCTTCAAGAATAATAAGAGCTTTATGTATTTTATGCCATTAAGTACAAATTTTATTTTGACTATTTCTTATTTAGTTCGAAATAGTCAGTTTTGCAAAAGAAAGATTTACCTACATTTATTTGGCGTCAAATACCTATATGTAATTTTAACTAGCTACACGAACAATTAATTATTTTGGAACGTCAAACAAAACAAATTAATGTCTAAGTTGCCATTTTAAAATAAAGCCCTCTATGAGATTACGACGGAACTAATTCCGTTTGTAAACGTAAGGTTGTTAGTGTAAAAAGTTCCTTAGCTCACGTTTCAGAAAGAACTCTGGTTTACGAAATAGTTCACAGTGTCGTCAATAGATGGCAGCGAAACAAAATCATGCTACCCATTGTTCAGAAATGCTGCCGAATTCTGTTTGGCGTAAATAATAAATACGAGTCGTGTAAAATATCGGTCGAGCTTGTATCGTAATGTCTATAGGTGCCGCGATATTAAATTTGTAAGTGGTTTGGCTATTAAGGAAATCCTAATACCTGCCTATAAGTACCTACCTAATAAAAAGCAAGAAAACCTTCAACATTATTGAATGGAATTTGAATTAAATATGGGAGGTCCTGCATAACTTCTATTTGAATCAGTACTCACACACACATTTATTAACAGTCAGGTCAATTTTTTTTTCACGCTGGATCACACTCACATTCTTCCGATCATCATCATGATAGATCTAATTATCTAATAGGCCCCGCCGCCTTCATATTCTTTGCAGCCGAACCGTGGTAGGCGCGTACCACGGTTCGGCTGCAAAGAATATGAAGAGCGGCGCAACGCAATATCGGCACTCCTTTTCTCCTGCAGCCCACAACTGCGATCGCCACCTAACGGTGACGATTCCATCAAGACCGCGGCGGGTATACCGGGGTGTTCCAAAAAAGGTACCTTTGGAGAATATGGTGTATCTGCTAACCCGCACATGGCCAGCGTGGTCGATTATGGCCTTGGGAGTCACGATCTCAATACACAGATGTGCCCTCTAAAACTTCAGGGCGCACGGAATCATGTCATCGCTGGGAAGAGTGAGCTTCACTCTTTCCGTTCTAGTCGGTTGCAGGAAGCGATGGACGCCGGACGTTTTTACCTATCACTATTCGTTGTCAACAACCAAAATAAGCAGAACCACAGCAAATCTCGTCGCTAGCGAATCTAGGGGTCAAGCAGATTGGTTGTTTGTAAACCACTTACGATACAACTTACAATTCCAAGGTGCTCAGGGCACATCCATTGGTTTATATCGATGTTTGTGAGAGAAGGCCCTGAGTTTCGAAGCCTGAAATATTCTTCACATAAAATATCACCAAAGTGACTATTCCCATGTGGTCTGTTGTTATACATTTGGTTAAATATATCCTTTCGATTTCAAAAGAGGATTTTAAGATCGATCCACATTTTATGACGGAATTATCTACAAACATACTTAAAAACAAAAACATGCTGCGAAACATTTAACCTCTTTTTTGAAAGTCAGCTAAATAACATCCTGAAATAGATCGGACGGATGACGGCCAGACAGACATATACATATTTTTCTACAGGGTATAGTGTGTAATGTAATCAGGTTTCATGTAAATACGTACAGGGCTTAAATAAATGGGTATAACGAGTACAAGGGAACTATGAGCTTAATAGTCCGAGATCCCAGAGCTCCCAGACGTCACCTATTTTCTGACGAATGAAATGTGGACGATTGAATAGAGTTAGTAAGTACTAAGAACACCAGCTTACTCGCTAACTTGCTTAGACGGCCAATTTTGAGATATGGGGTAATGAAGGTACATACAAACATTACTTCACGTATTTTCTAATAAGTGATTTTCACGTGTGTTGTAGGCAATATCCTTAAAAACAAGGTCCCATTACTCCCAGACACTTCCCGTCGGCCGTTTTGCTTAACAACTCCAAAATAATAATTTAACTTCACTTAAATTCTCATGCTCCATTTGTAAATATGTTCGTCAGACAACTATTTTGTTGCTTTTTCCAATAAGATAGACCAATCTAAGGGGGCAGTCATCCTCTAAACTCAACTATGTCCTATGGGTAAGAGCGGCAGACTTAGTGAGACATTTATTAGGAAATATTGACTTAAAATTGAGTTTAGGGGATGATTGGCCCCTTAGATTGGTCTATTTTATTGGAAAAAGCAACAAAATAGTTGTCTGACGAACATATTTACAAATGGAGCATGAGAATTTAAGTGAAGTTAAATTATTATTTTGGAGTTGTTAAGCAAAACGGCCGACGGGAAGTGTCTGGGAGTAATGGGACCTTGTTTTAAAGGATATTGCCTACAACATACGTGAAAATCACTTATATGTACCTTCATTACCCCATATCTCAAAATTGGCCGTCTAAGCCAGTTAGCGAGTAAGCACGTGTTCTTAGTACTTACTAACTCTACTAAATCGTCCACATTTCATTCATCAGAAAATAGGTGACGTCTGGGAGCTCTGGGATCTTACTCTATAATATTATGTAGAATTTCATACAAAAGCTTTCACAAAAATAATTTCTAAAGGCTGTTTGATGGAATTTTTGTTTACTTCCCTTATTTATTATTCACGTGAATTAGGGACTTTTAGGATTTGAACGGAGAGGTTAAAAAGATTTTTTTTTGTAATTTCCGTGCCATGTTTTCAAAATGCCCATCCTTTTAAACCGAATCCCGACGGTTTACCGTTTTGCTGTCTTCACAGCAAACCTTTGAAAAGGGTAGACATTGCGTATTTAAAGATAAGTGCGTACAAATACATACGTACTTTAAGTACCTACAGGTACAATCGGTATCCGTTTACGCTTCGTCATATTAACGTAATAGAAAAGGAAATGAAAACGGAACGTAATCTGTAGGTATAAGAACGTCATTTGCGCTAAAATATTCTTTTTTTGTTATTTGAGGAAATGAGAAATCTAGCTGTACCTATCTACAAAAAAGGTATAGTTTTCCGTAGATCTATATCATTTATCCATTACGTTGTTTTGCGATGCGAGCGCCAGTAGTAACAGTTGTTCGATTTTATGCTCGAAAAAGTGACATAGTTTCATGGTTGGCGATCCAAAGACTCGAATGAAGAAGTTTGACTCTACATTATTTGTTATAAGAACGTCTAGGCTATAGAATGCGTTAGCGAGTGGGATTTTCCGATGGTTACAATCTTGGTGTCTTCAATTCGATAGTGAATCAGTTTCTTCTAGGTAAGCTCTCCAAGTTACACCGCATTGGCGTCATTTAACATCAGGTGAGATGGCGGTCAGGTGTACAACTGTAATGCTTGAATTTCGGTTAAATTATTTAGTTTACTAACATCACCAAGTAATATGTATGTAAATCTAAACTAATATTGTAATGATGGGAGTTACTGTTTCACCAGTTGTGTCTGCCGCTAATTTATTTTAAAACGGTGAAGGGAAACATCGTGAAAAAACTGGCATGTACCTAACTAGAATCTCTTGAAGTCATGTGTCATGCAACAACACACACTGGGCCGGCGTAGTGGATTATGGCCTTGACTCTCTCCTTGCGAGAGAAGAGCCCGAGTCCCAGCAGTGGGAACATTTAGTAGGCTGTTTATGCTTCATGCTTCTGTTTCTACTGAGCTCGTTACCCAGAGATATGTATATTTTTGTTCAATAATTTATTTGGAAACATTGCCATTCGAACCGGAAAACAGTAGGTAATATTAGCACATCTCTCCTTGGCGGTAGAATAATGTGACTAGAAGAGAGGGTAGAACACACGGTGATTTGAGTTCTTTAGACACTGATTTGTGATTTGAGTTCTATAAAGCTGCACTGGCACTATAATTTTCTCATTTTATTAGAAGGCGTGTTTACTACCAGGCACATGTTTTGGTTGTCTAGCCATTCTATTTTACAAGAAAAAAGTTGTATCTAATTTCATTACTGACCAATACTAATACAAATATAATAATAGATTGACGAACTATCTTCTTATTGCCTTCTTAGTACTCATTACTGCCCTCGTGGCTTAGTGGGTAGTAACTGTCCCTGCGAAACCGAGGGTCGTGGGTTCGATCCCCACCCAGTGCAAATATTTGTGTGATGAATTCAAATGTTTGCACTGTGTCTGGGTGTTTCTATGTATAATAAGTATGTATTTAAAACTATATACGTATTATATCAGCTATCTGGCCGCCATCATACAAGCTTTGCTTAGTTTGGGGTCAGATGGTAATGTGTGTGAATTGTCCACCAATATTTATTTATTATTTATTTATTAGTAATAAAAAATAAATACAAATGTACATTAAATAACAGTCCAGACTAATAACTACTTGAAAGACTATAATATCACAGTAAAAATAAAATACTACCAATAGGTAGATTGTGATAATACCGAGAAAGAATAAGCAAACAAATAATACCTACCTTTGTATCCAGCTATCTAGTGGGCGTACATGTCGTAGGATGATTTGAAAACAGAGTTTTCGCAAACATTTTAGAAACATGTCTATTATACTTCTCAATGTTATGTCAATAATAATAAAGGGTTTATTACTATATTTCTCAATGTTATATCAACAATAATATAGGGGTTTATTACTATATTTCTCAATGTTATGTCAACAATAATATAGGGGTTTGTACAAAACACGAGTTGATTTAGGAACATTGATTATGTACTTACTATTATTTATTATCCTTAACTCTGATAATGTACAGGCCAACTCTTGTTGAGATTAGTTCCTAGTCTATTCTTCTTTATTGTTCTTCTTGGTTCGAGGTGTTTCTCAAAGAGTGTTTAAAAGAAAAAAAGACAATGTGTATCTAACTATGCAAACTTTTTTAGAATAACATTATCTTGGTTTCCGCGAAATTCCTAGATTTTTAGAAAGAAAATTTGGTAAATACGACATACATACATTCGGACTCAGACTCGCACTTTGAACTCGACTTCGGCTTCGACCTCGCCCTAATGCTGCCTATTGCCTTTGCCTTTGCTGCCTTTGTCTGCACTGGGCCAGTGTGTGGATGGTTCGTTTTGTCTCGCGCCGTTTTGTCGGCACTCGCGTTGGCTTGGGCTGGGCCAGTATGTGGATGCTTCGTTTTGTCTCGTGCCGTTTTGTCGACACTCGCGTTGGCTTGCATTGGCCCAGTGTGTATAGGCAGCATAAAAATAATATTTGGCTTTCTTGTTATACAGTTTATTATATTTGTGGCGTACATGTTGTTATGTCGCCTCTGCGAATCCATCCTATAAAACAGTCTGGTAATAAGAACTTAAATTATTCCTTATTAACCTGCTACCGTTTATAGCGTGTAGCGCCTCTTTTCTCCGTTGGGTTTGCAGGGTGACATACAGGTCGCGTGCGAGGAGCTCGCGACAGTTGGTATCTATCTACCTAGTGACTGGCCTCGTGGCTTAGTTTGTAGTAGCTCTGCCTGCGAAGCCGAGGGTCGTGGGCTCGATCCCCACCCAGTGCAAATATTTGTGCGATGAATTCAAATGTTTCCATTGTGTCTGGGTGTTTCTATGTATAATAAGTATGTATTTAAAACTATATAAGTATTATATCTGCTATCTGGTCGCCATCACACAAGCTTTGCTTAGTTTGGGGTTAGATGGTGTTGTGTGTGAATTGTCCACCAATATTTATTTATATTTATTAGTCTATGGACAGTTGCTGCCACTCTGACGTCTTGCGCTTCTCGCTATTTACTTATAATATTTACCAATATCTTATTGTACGCATTTCAGCACTTTATTCTGTTTAATTGATAGTTGATACTATGTTTAAATTTATCTCACACACATAATTGGATTTTCAACTACGCTTTTAATTTGAACACCCTCTGCACTCTGCAACCTGCGAAACAGTGGCTAACTGTCGGAAGTCCACGCCAACTCATTACCTACGCGGCTCTCACACTAGCCACCACATATTATAACAAAAATTTACGTAAAACGCGACCCTATCAGTTTAGTACTAGTAACTCGTTATAAAGGCTCCTAGGCAACGACACTCTTGTGCGAAAAAGACTTCAAAGTCTTGAACATCGCCGAGAAATTGCTAGCCTATCGGTTTTTTATCGGATACACTTCGGAGTGTGCGACTGATTTGCATGATCTGATACCACCTTGTCCTTTTTTCTATCGGAATGCTCGTAGCTCAAAAAAGCGACATCGTTTCATGGTTGATGTGCAAAAGACACGGATGAAGAGATTTGACTCTACTTTTGTGATAAGGACGTCTAGGCTGTGGAATACGTTGCCTGAGTGGGTTTTCCCGATGGTTACAATCTTTGTGTCTTCAAATCGAGAGTGAATCGGTTTTTTTTTTAGGTAAACACGCTCCATCGTAGACCGCATCGTTGCTTAACATCAGGCGAGATGGCGGTCAAGTGTAAACCTATAGAAGTTAAAAAATAAATAAAGAAGACTACTAGACGTACTTGTACTAACCGCTGGTAATGAACAGGTTGTATTAATTAAAACGTTCTCAACCCTTACCTTCACGAGTTGTTGCTTTGATTTCGTAAGAAGCCTTTTAAAACTACTTAGTTAAGCCAGTGTTGTGTGTAAATTTAATTAATTAAATAATAGTGTTACAAGGAGAATCTCTGTTCTAAAACGGAAGCATCTACGTTAATTGCGAATTTGATAGCGAACTGTCGGTTGGTATTATTAGAAATAAATATTTTTAGAAATAGATTGGTTTAATTTAAGTTTTATGAAAGTGAAAGGTGACAACACCTTGTTGAAGAATTACAGACCCATCTCACTTCTGAGCCACGTTTATTAGTTGTTTTCGAGGGTAATCACGAATCGTCTCGCACGCAGGTTTGACGACTTCCAGCCACCCGAACAAGCCGGTTTCCGAAAAGGCTATAGTACCATAGACCACATACATACGCTTCGGCAGATTATACAGAAAACCGAGGAGTATAATCGAGACCTGGGCAGTGCTTCAGTCTTTTATATATAAGTATAGATTTATATATACGGATAGATAAAATTATTTAGATAGGTACTTTGAGGATTTAGTTGGTGGTTTAGATATGACGTTTCTGTCTGAGTTCTAAGAGGCATATCAGCTCCAATTTTGATGACTTTTTGTTTGCTTGAAAGCTGATATAATAGTTGAATAATTGAGCTAGTTTCTAACTTTCTAGGTATTTTAAGTTTCGGGAGTTTCTTAAAACTTTCAATTGTAGCATTGTTTACTAAGATAGATAATAATTCTTGTACTGTTTTCTAGCTGTGGGACAGATAAAGTAATTTAAAAGTACATACTCGTAACTCGTAGCCCGAAGGCGTCGCTAATTCGTAAGATATCATTGTAGTAAAATTTATAAAGGGACAGCCACAAAGCAAATCTCATTTCCTTCTTCGAGCTTTGAAAGCGACTCGTTTGTCGCACCCTCATTTCATTTGGATAATCGACCTTGACATAAGTCCTAAGTAAGATCTCCGTCGGTAAGCTTCTCAGAAACCATTATAAAAGTCTTTAGGAAATTCTTTTATGATCCACTCATGTCTATATGTATATAGATTTAATTTTTAAGCCACCACAAACGTGAGGGTCCGTTATTGTTTTCAGAACTTACGTTTTTAATATAAGAGGTATTTAGCATTTTGGAGGTATAATTAAATAGATATAAGAGATGTAAGTTCTAATTTCTATGTGCAACGAACAGTCCAACTTCCGTAAGTTGAACCCATTCACGAGTATGACACATGAGACAGCCATCGCTTTCCTCGAGTCTTTAACTATGACTGTACGAGGCATATTTTTTAGGTCCTACCTATTTATTTACATGAAGACATATTTAGGTTAGCTGTTAATATTGAAGATAATAATGAAAAGTAGGTTAGTAAAAACAATTCTGAATATTAAATTATGTGAATACCTATAACTATATCCATTGTCTTGGTATCGTGATTCTAGAATAAACCACGCCAACGTAGTGTAAGTCTATTTACTCCAGATTGGAAGATATCTCTTGGTTGCATTTATCGGAAAACAGACTGAGACGGAATTAGTTCATTCTATTTAGGAGTGAATTCACCGAAATGTGTTCTATAAAAGCTGAAAGGTAGGTAATCTAACGACGAAGCTGAAGTTCTTAATAGTTTCTTTTCCCAAGTTAGAGAATCTCTCAATCATTCCCAATGCCTGAAGACGGAAATCGGCAGAACAGTCCTGAATACGAGTAGAGAACCCTATCGCCTATTTTATGCTAAAACAAAACATGTTAAATAATAAAAAGAAGGTTACATGTATGTGAGAAACCAAAATCAAATCTAACTGGCCACTTACCTACGTATGGGAAAGGATGAAGCTGGTAAGAAAGCATGTTTGGAGATAACAAGTGGACGCCAGCACCGATCCCAGCAGGACGTCCCAGTTTCCGGTGGCCAAAACCACGACCTTCTACCGACTAACTAAATCTGCTTTTGCTTTTCTATTGCTGTCTTTATAATTTCAAGTGAAAATAAAAGAGAGAGAGAGAGCAATATCAAAACGAAGATAGTTTTAGTAAAACGGTAGAACATCAGGCGTAACGAAACTTATGTTATCCTAGTCTAGAGGCTTGCCTCTATCCCATGACAACAATAAAAGACAGAAGTGGTATTTGTTACATAGACTTTCTTAGAACTCACTTTGAGTCGCTGAGAAAAATAAATAGCTTAAGTAATTAAACTGTGTTAATTAGTAGGTGCGGTATATATATATAACAAGTGTAGGTACTTATCATCGTTTAGATAAAAAAAGGCAATCAAATTTATTTGTGTTTCATTTTATAAAATCTTGTTAGACAAGAAACCGTAAATATGTTTTGTGTTGTTTCTTGCGAGAGCTTAATGAAACCCAATACGAAATTCGAGCGAAGTAATGTTAAATGTATGAAGTTTACGTACAATCTACACCGCAGCTTATACATTAAAAATTTAATTCAATGTTTTGTTGGTTACCTTCATATACATGCTAAATATGTTCATCCGTTTCGCTGCAAATAATGTAGCTGGTAGTTGGAATTTTAAAGTTACACTAGCATTAAAAAAAACAAATACTTAACTTCAACAGAATAGACAAGCATAAAAAATATTGTTTCAAATTTAGAACTTGATATTAAATTAGTATTTTAACCAAACACTGAAATTGTGAAAAATTAAATAAAAGTTTATTGAACTAAGATGGATAAAATTTCGAACCTATGATTCAAACGACAAACCGATATACACACAGTTTAGGATAAGACTGTGTGAAGTGATATTTTAATGGCATACCTATAGAATAGTCAATTTCATCGACAATTACCCCCATATTAACCCGCCTTTTGGGAATGGCTGCCATTGTTAATTTTAATGTTTTTGTTATAACATTCCGTAACAAAAGCTGTAACATTGTCTATAGAGACCCATTATAGAGATTGTTTATACAATCCCAATATACATTAAAAAGTAATCGACCGGTAATTAATGTATTGCAAAAAATAAAAATGAAGTATTAAATTTTGACCTACCAAATTTTTTTGTTAATTTTATTTGATACTTCACTTACATTATTTTTTTTTACAGGGGCAGAGCCTTTATTAACAAAACTAAAATACAATGAGAACTACACTACGCTACATACCTAACTAACTACTTACACTAAGCACACCTGAATTATCCATAGACCGATGAAGGTCTACAGATAATCAAGATGTTCAAGCCCACTACCAATCGGAAGCGTACCCAGCATGCTGGCGGCATTACCACGCTGAATGGCAATGCTTATGCGTTGGGCCAAATAAACGCCAGCATTTTGGTCACGCGTCGCGTCGACCAAGCGCTCGGAAAGGCTTTTGAAAATGAGGTGAGCTCCCGGCCCCACGGACCCAATGTCTCAACCCCAAATGGCTCAAATATGTAACCTCTTCCTAGGGTTACATATTTATATGTATACATACTATATTTGCGCCGTTTGAGTCGCTCAGCTGAATTAGCCGCTGCACCAGCACTACTATGTGTCTCTGGAAGGTGTGATGGTGCCAGAGTATCGACGCAAGTTGCGTCCCACACTAGGGGCCGACCCAACTTCCAAGGCACAACAACAGTCATGCCGTCAGGTCTTTTACCATCGTCACGACGGTTCGAGTATGGCTGGGACATTGGCGGTGGAAAAAGCCCGGCGTATGATGTCGTTCAGGCTGGCGTGGCGGCCAATACGACCTGCGCTTTTCGAGCAAGAGAGACCGTGGTGACCGAGTTGGTCGACGGCAGATAATTAGCTTAATATTTAATAAAGTCTGAAGTTGTTATAATAAGAATCAAGTATCTTTACATTTAGATGGTTTCTAAACTATAACTTCAACGACAAGACTTATAAAATATGAATATATTTTAAATATTGTATTAAGTTAAACTAGGTTTAACTTAAATTATTATTATAAGGTAGTCTCTCAGTGGGTAAGCCAGAACCTTGAACAAAGCCTTTTATGGTACATACGTATAGGTACAATGACAAAACCCCCCAATGATGAAATTTGTTCCGATCCCAAAGGATGGCTCCAAATCGATTCCTACGATATCAAATCCATTCCTTAAGACTCCTCCAGACTCCTGGGTCCAACTACAAGTTGGACCTAGATTGATTTATTGAATAATACAACCCCAATACGAGAACTCCTTACACTTTTATTGTCAGTATAGAGTTTATTATTTTCCGTCGGGTTCAACGGTTCAATCGTCTATAAACTCGGAATCTGTTTCGAGGGCTTGAACTCTCGACCCTTTGGAAGCAATAAGGGCTCTTTGCAATGCGACCCAATTTAGTTTTGTTCACTTCAAATATTAGGTGATTTTGATTGAACGAGTAACAAAATGGTACCCTACTGGAATAACAAAACAAAGGTGGACTTTGGTGAAAATTTCCCACACAACACAATCTAACCTAGTTTTACATGTTAGAAATGTATTTACGCAAAACCTTCCGCCAAAAGGGGTTGGGTTTCGTCGCACTCGACACCATGAGATGAGTTTCCCCTATCGACTAACACCTGCTCGGAGTTCCTTGGCCCCCCGCGACGGTCCAGATGGTTGGCCCCTTTGCCTACACCATCCGACTGTAGAAGACAGGGAGAGCGAAGAACGGCGCATGGTGATACCGGCACTTTTCCCCATCGCGGTATCTCCTGTACAGCCACGATACCCATAGTCAAGCATCGTCTCAGTCATGCCGGCGCCGCTTACGCTGTGTGCAGCGGCATGCCAACGCTTAGGGCTTCCTTCAGGAGCCGTTGGGCTCCTGAACGAGCAGTCGCACCTTCTAATAGAATAACCTTGGACTGTGACTTACTCGTCCAGATAAAATTTCAGCTCAGTAACGTTCCAAGTTTGTCCCTCCCTAGGTCCCTAGCCGAGATTAGCCATCACACAACAATAATCTACGAGAGATTGGGAAGTATCAAAAATTCAATCAGTTTCAGTGAAATGTTAAAAAAATATATATTGTTAAGTAATCATATTCTGGACTGAATTTTCTTAAATTTTTTGCAATGTAAGTATTTGTTGACATTAATAAATAAAATACTTTTCATCCAATAATCAGCTCGGCGAAGGTACAGCGAGATCTATTAACCAAGAAACATTATTTTCAGATACACAAGACGGTTATTTTTAACAAAACGAGCATCATCAGGAGCTTCATGCAGCAGCAGAGACTCAGCAGCTTTAACCACCGGTAGCTGGACCCTCTTCCGCTGCTGGCGGCGATCTAGGTTCAAGCTGTTATGTTTAATATCTAATTATATCGTTAAAACTTAAGCTTAAGATAAATATATATCTGCATAAAATAACAAACTCAGAATTAAAAAAAAAAAAACAAATAGGAGGCTAAGAAATTATGGTATGATACTCTTAATTGCTAACCTTTTTGTTAAAAGCAAACCTTTTTGGTCTCAGGTAACCTTGCACAGAAAAACGATATGGGTACTTTACATAAAGTGGCCCTAAACTTAAAATATCATGTTTGTTTAAATTGACATCCTACTAAAATAGTAGAAGCAAAAGATTGGATGTTTATTGGCCAATCACGTAGGAACGTCTCGACGGATCGTATTGAAATTTAGAACACAATTGAATTGTAGACTAGAATAGCACATAGACTACTTTTTATGACAGGAAAATAACGGGAACCACACAGCTGAAACCGCGAGGTTTTGCTGGTACAGTCATAAGTTGGTTACTGCTTCATATAGATTTTCCTCGTAAATGCGCGCCAATTCACATCAATCCACGCGTATTTGCGTAGATCATCTTATCCAAACTGACAGCTAATAATATTCTCCACGTGACTAAGCAGAAATCCTCATGATTTGACAAATCATTTGTATACGAAAAGTTTGTTCCTTCGTCATACATATATTACAATTTTGTATTGAGCAAACAACACGTTATTATTGTTATAAATTACTAGCAGCGCCCTGCAGTATTATTGCGTGCGTAGTTTACGTCCTCGTTATTTTTCCGCGATAAAAAGTAGCCTATATTCTATTCCATACTGTGATCTAACTGTGTTCTTAATTTCGCCTCGACCTGCTCAGACGTCCCTTCGTGATTGAGCTACAAACATTCACATTTACAATATTAGTAGAATTCCAGCATCAAATAACATCATAGTCTATCATGTTATACGTATTAGACAAATATTTTTGATTCCGTATCGAGATCAATGTGATTGTGTTGTGAATCTTTGGGCAAACATAATATAAACTGCATGCTAATTAGAAAAATTGAGACGTCCCACGTATAACGAATACGTGGCACGTCTCAATTAAAAAAAAATTGGCAGTCATAGGAACTGCCGATAGAAGTGAAAACTTATAACTCAGAATTTGATAGCTCACTTTGGAAACTACACGGGTGTAACCGGACGACGTGGACTGGTCATCATGGCATGGCCATCTAGATGATGTCAGCATTTCCCATTGACTCACGCATTTCTAGATGGCCATGCCACGCTCTTTCAGAATTTCCCATTGGCTGACGCATTTCTAGATGGCCAATGACCATGGTCCCGAGTTTATCCGAAGATTTCTTATCATACCCGAGCGTGACGCTAGAATTCAATTCACACCCTACAAAAAATCTGCCTAGGCGCGCCAAAAGAAATTTTCACTTCAAAAGTACTTCGATGAAAAATGTATTACGTAGTTGCATACAATTCGTTAAAACCAGCAAGAGGATACTCGTATAGCAAGAGTTACCTATCCACAACTGTAATGAAAAGTTCGTGTTGTTTATCATTGTCGTGTATTGGTATTGCTTCGTGGCAATTCAGGAATCATATAAAACAACAGTTCCTTACATCATCATCATCATCATCGCGATTAATCCCGGTTACATCCTTAGCTTGCGCTTTGGAGCCCAGGGTCCGCTTTCCTACTTTTACTTCTCCATTTTGCACGATCTTCGGCATCCTTCAGTGTGAGACCATTGGCACGCATGTCATCCCCCACGACGTCAAGCCAGCATTTTTTAGGCCTTCCCCTTCTACCGGGTCCCGGCGGAGGTGGCATAGCTAGGCATTTATTCCCCACATAACTTGTCGGTTTTCGTAATATGTGGCCATACCAACGCAGGCGACTTTCTTGCATTTTGTCTGCTATGTCACGAACATGAAGGCTTCCGCGGATGCGGGAGTTTCTGACGCAGTCCTTCCGTGTCACTCCACACATCCAGCGCAGCATATTCAATAAAAACAACAGTTCCTTACATTTAGTCGAATTCTAAGAGGTTTTTTTATACATATAGCTTAATTCTTTTTACGGTTTTAAGGAGAAAGTGACTTTTGTCTTAGTGTGTTCAACGTAACCCTCACATCACCTATAGCGCTGATAGACATAGATTTTGCAAATGTCCGCCATTAAGCGCTATCATCAGCTCCTGTCATCCAAATACATACAATACAAATCTATATCTATCTTAATATATATAAATCTCCTGTCACGATGTTTGTCCGCGATGGATTCCTAAACTACTTAACCGATTTTAAATTAAATTGGCACACCGTGAGCAGTCTGGTCCAACTTGAGAGATAGCATAGTTTTTATTTCGATTAATAGTCTTTAAATGACAATATCCGAGCGCAGCCGGAATGGGCCGCTAGTATATTATATAAAAATCAATGCCACTTTTCGTTGTTAATGAACTCCTCCTAAACGGCTGGGCCGATTTGAATGATTTTTTTTGTACATGTTTAGGTAGGGCCCTGGATGGTTTAGATTCACAAATCAGCCAGGCAGATGGCGCTTTAGTTGGTATCTAGGTTATTAACCGAGCGAAGCCGGCACGGGCCGCTAGTACAAAATAAATAATGCATTTGCAGCACATTAAAAATGTATGTAGTTAGGTATGGAGCGTAGTGTTGTTCTTCTGGTTTATCATTCTCTGGTTCATCATAATCATTGTAATTTAGTTTTGTTAATTGAGGCTTTGTTTAAAAATTAAAAAAAAACTTTTATATAAAACTACTAGCTTTTACGCGCGACTTCGCCCGCGCGAATTAAACAGGTAACCGAGGCAGTATTTTTACAACCGGCACCCAAACAAATTTACGTTTACAAAAAACAGCTTATATCATAATTTAATTATTATTACTATTTGGAGCCTATACTGTCCCAATGCTGGGCAAAGGCCTCCCTACCCTCCCTCCATTTGGTTCTGTCTTGAGTTAATGTTTCCCAGTCTTTTGAATAGCTATCAAGGTCATCCCGCCAGCGTTTCTTTCTTTCTTTGGCCTGCCGCATCGTCGTTCATATCATAAGGAAGTTAGATATTTCAAGCTATAATTGTTGGCTCTAGTTTTTTTTTAGTTTATCGTGTATCTGTCACTGTAAAATTGTAAAATACGTCAGATTACAAACTAACCTAACTTGCCACAATATAACATTATAAACTTCGATTATAATCTGACGATGTTGAAAATTTACCGTGACATATCCACTTTTATTCTACTGTTTCTTCATGGCATCACGCAAATCGTCACTCCACCTACCCACATGATGCTCCTACCCTCCGCTTTCCTACTAGCCAATCTCACTATGAACTCTAGCTTACTAACACTGAGCTATGCCCATACATTCATGTCATCATCATCATCAACAGCCCACTAAATGTTCCCACTGCTGGGACTCGGGGCCTTCTCTTGCAAGGAGAGAGTTAAGGCCATAATTCACCACGCTGGCCCAGTGCGGGTTGGTGGATGACACATGACTTCGAAAGATTCTAGGTACATGTCGGTTTCCTCACAATGTTTTCCTTCACCGTTTTAAGTTAGCAACATTACGCACGTGACTTCGAAAAAACAGTGGTGCGTGTGGGGTTTGAACCCGGGGTGTCCGGATCGGCAGGTGCCGTTCTCCCGACTAGACCAGCCGTAACTCTATACATTCACGTAAATGTTATTATTTACCTCATTTTGTCGAATACTCTCGCCCTTATACGTACCGTGTTTCGCCAAACCATGGTCTCTTTAAACCACGTACTTATTACAATAATTAGAAACACACATTATACAACCATTCCACACCGAACGTTGGCACCAAAATTCCAAGTAAACATGTAAGGGAAACTCAAGTTACTTTGCAAACTTCGATTCATATTTTATTTTCCAATACAAAAGCAAGAAGTAAACAATGTAAGTACGAAGGAAAGGGAACGCTACTTCGTGATTAAACCGTTAAGGCTAAGGTTGTCGAAAATTTTAAAAATTATAAAGAAGATTTCAATGAGGATCAGTAAAGTTATCGCAAATTCAATAGATCTATCATCCACGTTATTCTTTATGACATAAGGATCATATATCTTTTTGAATTATCCAAATCGGACCATTACTTACGAAGATATTAAGTAATAAACATATACCGTTCCTGTCGCTAAAAGTCAATGCACGCGGGAGCGTGTGACGTCACTGTGACGGAACCGAGCGCGGCCGCCCGGTCGGCCGGAACATTCGACGTAGCAGCGGCGACGCGCGACTCGGTTGGTCCCTAATATTTGGCAATTTATTTACATAAAGTGTTGTTGGAGTGTAATTTTGTGATACTTAAGTATAAAACGTACGTAAGTAATATGAGTACTAATAAAGTAGAAGCGGGTTTTGTGCAAACTCAGTCAGATAATCTTCCAAAAGTGGATTCTTTTATGGTATTTCGCTGAAATCCGTGGTTGGAAACTACAAAGGTAAGGATGCTGCTTATTTATCTACGTACGTAGGTACTTATTAGTAATCTTTAATTTGTTAGTTAGTGGTAGGCATGTGTAATGAAGTAAATGTAAAGTGTAGGTACAGGGGCATGTTCGGAACTTAAGAGTAGTGTTTATACTATAGAATGTAAATGAAATAATTGTAGATCATTTCGCGAATGATTTTTTAACCTACTTGCGCTTTATTTAGTGCATGGTTCTCTCACTTGCTGATCTAGGTATTCATTCATTCATCAGCCGCAAGACGTCCACTGTTGGACATAGGCCTCCCCCCTAGATTTCCACAACGAACGGTCCTGCGCAACCTGCAACCAGCGGTTTCCAGCGACCTTTGTGAGGTCATCTGTCCATCTAGTGGGAGGCCGTCCAACACTGCGTCTTCCGGTTCGTGGTCGCCACTCGAGAACCTTTCTTCCCCATCGGTTGTCAGTTCTGCGAGCGATGTGGCCTGCCCATTGCCACTTCAGCTTAGCTACTCTTCGAGCTATGTCGGCTACTTTCGTTCTTTTGCGAATATCCTCATTCCGGATTCTGTCGCGCAAAGAGACTCCGAGCATCGCTCTCTCCATAGCTCGCTGTGTGACTTTGAGCTTTGTTATGAGGCCCACAGTTAAGGACCACGTCTCAGTTCCATAAGTCATCACTGGCAACACGCACTGATTGAAGACTTTCGTCTTCAAGCATTGGGGTATTTTGGACTCCAAGATGTGCCGTAGTTTCCCGAACGCTGCCCATCCGAGTTGGATCCTTCGCTGGACCTCTTTGTCGAAGTTGGATCTACCTAATTGGATCTTTTGACCCAGGTAGACGTATTCGTCAACAACTTCGAGTGTGGTATTCCCAACAATAACCGGTACAGGTGAGACATGAACATTTGACATGACCTTCGTCTTGTCCATATTCATCCTCAAACCTACCTGTTGGGATACTCTACTGAGGTCTCTGAGCATAGCACCGAGGTCCTCCAGCGACTCCGCCACAATGACTATGTCGTCGGCAAACCGAAGGTGAGTGATACATTCGCCGTTGATATTGATGCCATGTCCGTTCCAGTCCAGTAACTTGAAAACATCTTCCAGCGCGGCAGTGAACAGTTTCGGAGATATAACATCTCCCTGCCTCACGCCTTTCTGTAGCTGGATATGTTTTGTGCACTGGTCCTGTAATCGAACAGACATTGTGGCTTTGCTGTAAATACACTTCAACACTTCGATATAGCGATAGTCCATGCGGCATCGCTGGAGAGACTGAAGCACTGCCCAGGTCTCGATGGAATCGAAGGCTTTCTCATAGTCCACATACGCTATACATAGTGGCCGATTATACTCCTCGGTTTTCTGTATAATCTGCCGAAGCGTATGGATGTGGTCTATGGTACTATAGCCTTTTCGGAAACCGGCTTGTTCGGGTGGCTGGAAGTCGTCAAACCTGCGTGCGAGACGATTCGTGATAACCCTCGAAAACAACTTATAAACGTGGCTCAGAAGTGTGATGGGTCTGTAATTCTTCAACAAGGTGTTGTCACCTTTTTTGAAGAAGAGCACCACCACACCTCTGCTCCACGCTTCTGGCGTATTACCGTCAAGTATGACGGAGTCGAACAGCTTCTGGAGGACTTTAAGTACCGGTTTTCCACCCGCTCTCAGAAGCTCAGTCGTAATTCCGTCGTCGCCAGGTGCCTTGTTGTGTTTAGATCTAGGTATGACAGAACCCAATATAAATTGTCATGGCTGTTTTTTTTTCAGGGCTTGCTTTTTTTTACTATGCGTTGTTTCCATTTGATTGGCGTATTATTAGATTTAGTTTTCATTTTTGGTTTTATATTAACTTGCACTGCTTGTGTTTTTTGACCCCTTACTTTGTTTTTTGATATTAATTACGTCATGTATGTTGGGGGATTACTGTTTTGGATGATGTTTGAGTCTTGATTCTCATACTCTACTACTTCAAAGGAATGTGACAACAGATCATCGTGTCCAATGTTTTTACTTAAAACTCTTTCAAAATATTCTATATCTTTTTGACTTAGCTTTTGACCTTCAATCAAATAGGATCTTCGACCCTATATATAAATGTATAATTGGTCGAAGCTTTTGACATTCAAACTTATGAGGCAAAACTCCTTTCTTCAGTTTAAGCTTTCCTCCAACCAACTTAAACTTTACGTAATTTTCCATAATATCTTCTTCCAACTGAAATATAAAAATACCCCCGCTGATGATGATGATTGAATTAGCCTGTGTACTTATCCGGAGTCTACATTCCAAACTATCTACATTCCAAATTTCATTAAAATCGGTCAAGTAGTTACGGAGATACGTGGTTTTGTAGTGGTAGGACTCTTGGCAGAGTCCGCCTGGGGAAGTACCACACCTTTGCCATTTATTCTACCGCCAAGCAGTAATGTGTAAGCGTTACTGCATTCCGGTTTGAAGGGCAATGTTTCCAGAGAAATTACTGGGCTTAGAGATATAATATCTTAGATCTCTAGGTGACGAGCGCAGTGCAGTGCTAGGTAATGATTTGGACTCTTCATGTTCCAATAGCTGTGTGTCACTGTACTGTTATGTGGCAGGCATGTTGCTTACCATCAGGCACATGTCCTGCTCGTCTCGTCACTTTATAATATAAAAAAAACACAATCACACACACACACACACACGCTAACTTTCGGATTGATTATATTATTAGTGCTTGCTTGTCGTGTGGATTTGTGGGCCAGTCCTGGTGTCAGGATTTTTCAGGCCGCCTGAAGGCGTCCGACAACAAAAACAACAACAAAAACAACAACAAAAAACAACAACAAAAATCTATAATATATCATTCACTCTTTGATTTTTACCTAAGTGCGTTTCTGTGCTTTAACCTTGGAATATTACATAGAAATGAGAACGGGCAAATAGGTAGGTACGTAGGTTTATACACAATACTCAGAAAAAGTAAGAAGGTATGTTTCTATTAATACAGCAGCTTAAAATAAGATATATAGAAAGGTACAATGCACTTAATAGTAGGTACCACCTTATTTTAATAAATATCAACCAAAGAATAGGTATAGTTATGTAGGTACTCACATCGAAATTATCATCACAGCAATGTCTTGTAGTCTGGGCAGAGGGTAGAGTTTTATCATCTCTTTTTACAACAGACTACCATTTTTTACGAAGTTTTGGGTCTTTCGGCACGTTAAAAAATAGTTTTTCTGGCGTTTTAATAGAAGTGTTTATACATTTGGGCACTATACAATATTTATACATAGTTTAAAAAGTGAATTACACACAAATCGGACACTTAATTTGTTTTAAAGTCCCAATCAAAGAAACAAAACACTGCGCGCCTTATCGCTGCCAACGGCTAACTAGCGGCGACCGTCACAGTGACGTCACAGCTATTGCGACGGCCACTCGGTGAATTTCGCTAGTAATTCGGTCATAACTTCGTCAATTTTTGTCGCAGAACAAAAATTTTTACACTGTTTGTTAAGGATTTCTTAGCTCTATAAATCTGCATTCTCAACTAAAAACGTTACGGATCCTCATTTAAAATGCCAAAAATGTATAAAAACCCAAAAAATATACTTTGAAAGGAATCACATTATTTCATTCAAAATATTTTTATAAGTACCTACTTAACCACTTACTTACCTACCCAATAGACGTCAATAAATTCATTGGAATAGATTTTTATAACGCCATAAGGCTTTTCAATTAAATTCTTTATGAAATTACGGAAATTCTTTGTTTCGTAATGACTGCTGCAGCTATTTGGCTCTAGTGTGGTAGATTAGATTTACTATATTTAATTCCTGTAGAATATAATATCTTGGGTCAAAATATAGTACCTATATTATGTTATACTATATTTATAGTCGTTTTGGTAACCCTAGTTTAGGCACGTTGAAACCCGGTGAAGCTAACAACCTTTTTGCATTTTACGTCGTCTCCTGGGCAGAAAGTTAGTTTCAAAATGGATTTCAGAGATAGTCCCAGTAGGAATGGGGAACGGGATGAGACGTAAAATGGATTTCTCTCCCTAATTGGTTTAAAAGCACGCTACGTGATTACTTAAGATAATAAATAAGTACAGATAAATGCAGCTAGGTGTCTAAAGAGACCGCTTTAAAGTTTTTAAGTGTTATTTTCTTACAACAGTGGTAGTGGCAATTGTAATCTTAGTAACTCATTCAATTGAATATCTTAATCCTTAATATAGCCATTTTGAGAGTTAGTATGGTTTCACGATATCTTCTATAAACTTCTAACACACAATTTTATTAAAACGGGCAGAGCCTTTATTAACAAAACTAAAATACAATGAGAACTACACTACGCTACATACCCAACTACTTACACTAAGTAAACCTGAATTATCCATAGACCAATGAAGGTCTACAGATTATCAAGATGTTCAACCCACTACCAATCGGAAGCGTACCCAGCATGCTGGCGGCATTACCACGCTGAATGGCAATGCTTATGCGTTGGGCCAAATAATTATATTTTCAATGTACAGAGATCCTAAGATCTGCAACCTAAAAACCGATTGGTTCTTCAGTGTTATTTGCAGACAAACTGTAGACGGATCAAATCAAATAAATGGCATTAATTCCAGAAATATTACAGGGCATTAAGATAAATTCTACTTATCCTACTAATATCATAAATGTCAATGTTTGGATGTTTGTTGCTGAATCACGTCGTAACGGGGACTGGGCTGAAATTTGGACTATATGTATGTGTATAGATTATAGTCTGGAAGAACACAAGCTACTTTTTATCCAGAAAAAATAACGGGAACGACGGGAACGGGAACGGCGCGGGTAACACAGTCATCTTTTATATCCGGGTGACGAGCGCAGTGCTGTGCTAGGTAATCATTTGGACTCGTTATGTCCCTATAGCTGCTTGACACTGTATTGTGTACTATTTTGGGCAGGCGTGCCACTTACCATCAGACAGATGACCTGCTTGTTCCGCCACTATAACTACTTTACATAAAAAATCAATGCAATGTGTTATCACAATATCGTATTAGTTGACCCCCACCACTTGTAATCTTGTAGAATCTGTAAAGCCAGCTGCTCGCCCTGAGTAGCAGTGTTCTAGATCTATTTCTTTGAACGAGCAGATTATTAAAAAAAAACCACAAGCAGCCAGATCCGTACCCAGCATGTTGTCGGCATTACCAAGCTGAATGTCAATTATTTACGTTCAGCCAAATAAATGCAATCATTTTGATCACGCGTCGCGTCAGAATAGTTTTTGAAAATGAGTAGATCTAATGAGTTATAATTATTAAACATTTATAGAGGCTATTAGTAATAGCACTTTGCCCGAGCTAGACCCGAAACGGGTCCGAGAACTCTCACTCCAACTCAAACTTCTAAAGTTTATAGTTAGGCAATTAACAATATTTTCTTGAATAGTTTAAGTTTCCGTTTAATTACTTTTAATATTCAGCCAAACTATAAATTAACCGACGGTCTGTTTATTTTAGCCCAACAGCTTTTACAGTTTAATGTGCGGTTTGAACTTTCCTTTATGAATGGGGGTCACGGTAATGGTCAGAAATTATACTGACAGAGGATGGATCGTATCGCGAAACGCATGCATTGTTGCCCTAATTAACTTCAGTGTTTAAAACTTTATATTGCTAAGTTTACGAACTGTGTTATATTATGTTAGCTAATAAAAGGGTTAATATACTCACTTAATTACATAGCGTTAGCAGCACTACTGGGACTTGGAGGCTTCTCACAAAAGGAGAAGGTGAAGGCTATGAACATTGGCCTATTGCGATGATGCTCTTTTTCTTCGTCTTGTCGATTCAAGTTATGACTATATCTAAAATTATTCTTTTTTATTTTTATACTAGCACATTTTAAAATTTTGAGTTTTTTTTTTCTTATAATTGTTAAGGACAATATACACAATTTCTGACCAGTGAAAGGCCACAGAAACTCCAACGGGGTTTGCTTCGCACAGGTACATTCAATGCATTCAACGCATGCTCTTGAAATATCTCTCTCTATCTTGGAACATGCCTAATTTCTTACACATTTTTTTATTTACCATTGAATCCAGTGGTGGTGACAGTCACATACATCTGCACTTGGAAAAATACACTGTGGTACAAACCGTGTAACGATTGTAAGTCGGATGTACTCGCCACTCACCACGGCTAAAGCTTTGGTCTTGTGATCATGACGCACAACGCTGCGGTATGCGCCGCAACGCAGCGTCACGACGCAGCATTTAGCGTCCCTGCGAAGAGGTGGTCAGTTGATTTTGCCGCAGCTACCAAGGTAGACGTGAACATGAACAATTTTTCTGTAATTTTTTATCAAACTTGTAAATTTCTATCAAACTTTTATGTTTTTAGTCTTTATTTTTATATAAACAAGGATAGTTGCGAACTAATTCTATTAAATTGTCTTCGAAAAATTCCATATTGGCCCGTGACGCACACCGCACACCGCAGCGTTGAACCGAGAATGACGCCGCGCTGTGCGGGAGTACACCTCCCCACTTCACCGCGCTTGCCCCTCGCCGCTGACGCATACTGCGACGGAACAAGAGACCATTCTCGACGTTTTTCATATGATTGAGTGTCCGGCAACGCATACCGCATACCGCAGCGTTGTGCGTCATGATCACCAGACCAAAGCTTTACACAGTAACATCATTTACTTAAATACTAAATTGCTTAGTAAAATACAGATTGCACAGAGTGTACTAAGCCGTTATAGACGCTTTGTAAATAAATAAGTTTAAGTTACCATTTTAAACCAACCTTTGAATAGTGACTAAAAAATGTAGTACATGCACATTGTCGTGTCCAAAAGGTGGCTGATTATTTTTCTCAGAAACTTGGCAGATAGGTAGACTACAGGCCCGTGAACAAAATTTACGTAGTAAATGAACCACCAGGAGACCTATGTAGGATGATAGAAGGGTATAAAGTAATAAGATTCAGCACTATGCCGTCACTTGTAAGCTGTCCAACTGAGAACAGTCGAAGAGGGGGGTTCGTTTCAATACCTCTCCTAATTCATTATTTCGCAATACCGTACAAAAATCATGCGACAAGGAAAAATGATCGAGGGTTGCAACCCCCCCTCTTCGACTGTACTCAGTTGGACAGCTTACAAATGACGGCATAGTGCTGAATGTTATTACTTTATACCCTTCTATCATCTTACATAGGTCTCCTGGTGGTTCATTTACAACATAGTACATTTTGTTCACGGGCCTGTAGTCTATAACAATGAGTACAAAGGCTTCTGTTTTGGCTAGGTCCAGGCTGTGTATACCTATAAAATGATTTAGAACTTGCTCATTCTAAATGCTGAAACATCCTAAAAGTGTAGGTACCTACCTCAAATTTCTTTGCGTGCAATGAATATAAACCAATCACACTTAAAAACAATGAAGATCGCTCCACCTACGGCCTTATTTTTCTGAAACGTAATCATATAGTGTTATTCTTAGAGTTTTATTTAGTTAACAATCTCATCTGTTACAGAAAAGGTTCGTGGATCTCTTCTGTGATATACTCTACACTATCAACACTATGTAGTAAAATAAAGAATACCTACATCAGCCGTTCCTTAGTAACTCGCTCCTGCGTGCTTCTGCAGCCTTGAAAGTAAGTATGAAATACGCCCCAATATTTTGATCCGGGCCGACAAAAACCGGTGTGTCGCACGCATTACGCCCTAGTAGGTTTCAGGGCACGTACGTCGCCTACGTGTTTCATCGTTGCCCGCTTTACCCCATTTCCGAGAAGCAAAGTGCAATTAGGAACTTATCGCAGGGTACTGTGTTATCTTGACAGTAGCTCACATTAGGTACTTAGTGCAATTGCTTCGATATCATTAAGGGTGGTTTTACTGTGCATTACACGGTTGTTTGCAATATAAATGCCGTGTTTGACTCACTTGCAGAGAACTAACTGTAGACCAACAGACTGCTAATAGTAAGCGATCAGTACTATTTCCAGCGCGTTATCGTTTTAGCTTGTCGTAAGCATATCTATACTAATATTAAAAAGTTTTGTTTGAATACGCTAATCTTACATACACAACGTAAATGTGCACCTAAATCTCAAAATAATACCTATCTATTTTTCGAACATCATAGAGTTTTTTGTATGAAATAACGAGAATTAACTAATTTACAGAACATTTTCTCTAAATATTAAACATAAAATGCGTCGTGGCCACTGCCAATACTCAAATCTTAGAAGCGCCTATGATGTTCTAATTCGAATATTTCATATGAAACTACTATTTTCTCAGAGAGACCACATAACCAGAGTATCGTGACTTTCACGGCAATCAAACTCAACGTTTTAAAGGGTTTGGTAATCCTCAAATATCAAATGGAAACGAACAAACACACGACGCGTTGTGGTTGATTTTTATGAATTTCAGAACTATAAAATTAGCCATGTTGACGAAGCTCGGTTACTGATTTACACCGTACAAAGATATTGAGAACTTAGCACTTACCGCCGCCAAGTTAACGCGTACAGGATACGTCACGCGCTCTCTAACTGTTCTTGGCTTCCTCTTTATGCAGAAGTTATCCTTTGCTTCTTATATATATCCTTAACTTCAGTGAATACGCTTCCATACAATATTTGTTGGTGACGGGAAAATTAGGTCTATCAAAATCTGTTTTTGATAGTTGCCTAAATAACAACTACAACGTAAAAACATTATACAGATATAATACCGGGGTTTTTGACTCCATATCTACCTAAAAACATAAGCAATTAAAAAAAACAGTTATTTTAAGAGGAACGGAAAAATAAGGAAACTCATCGAAAGCAAACTCGTTATTTCGTTTTTTTTTTTTAACGAAGCTAACGAGTTGGTGAAATAATATATTATTCTAACTGAACCTAAGATCACAGAATGCGTAACAAGGGAATCACAATTTAACTATTCGGCTCTTTCGTCGGAATCTGTAAGCACATTAATAACATGCATAAGTCATCGTACGTAGTATTTGACCCGAAATCCAGATGTGTCCTTAAAACACTGTCTCTGACTAACAGAAGCAGTTGAGATCCCAAAGGAATCACAAGAACCCTGTTTCAAAGGTAACGGCTGTGCAAGGGACATAAACCAGTTACTATAGCGGCGAGGTTACCGCAAGCTCTTTATATTCCACTTTGGTAGTTACACATGTGCTAAAAGAGCACGTACTTACATTTTATAAAGTTACGCGGAAGTACTCGGATTTTTCATCTCGACTTCGAAGTTTAGTTGAAATTCTATTCCTAGTTTAGAACTGGAAATAGAATTGTCATCTGCAGGAAGTTGATTCATGAGAAACTATGCATCTGCTACCTACTCAGTATTATGACAAGTACAAATGTTTCCCGGAATAGGTTATTTTAAAATAAGACCTACACCTTTATCGGCTCTGAATATTGTGTATTGCATTGGTATTGCTATTTCTTTGATTTCCAAATTAAGTACAAAGCAATTGCCTATTGGGGTCAAAAATTACTTCTGCAAGGTGAGCGCATGAAAATGGCATAGGTAATAAAGTTTCGCCAATTTTTAAATCATAAAATATCGAATGAAACAGTGAAACATCTTTTTCAATACATTTTATCATATCATATCATAAAAAATATGTATAATAAACATACCCTTATCAGTAATAACAAAATTAAGATGAATAACAATGTAAGACGATCTTAGACCTGGAAATATATTTCCGTGTCAGTAAAAATATCTGTTTCTTATATTTATTCCAAATTATAACAATAAAAAGCTACATCGAGAATACGAATACCGAATAAAGCACGAGTGTGATGTATGGAGACAACGTATGACTACCTGAAAAGATAAAGATTACTGAGAGATTTGTTTTTAAGTCAATTGAATTTTGGGGAGACTTTTGCCCAGTTGCGGGACAACTAAGGATATTTTATAACATAGAGTGAAAGGACGAGTTCATATGTCTGATGGTAAGCTACTCGCCGCCTCATTACAGTGCAAGCCCACGAAGTGTTCTGAACATGAAAAATACAAACTACTCCGTAGCCCTGAACTGCACTGCGAGATCATTTAAGGTTCCTTAAAATATGTGAACAGTATTTCCTACAAAATAATTCTATTAACTATCTATTATCCACTATCTGTAATTCTATCAACTGGAAACCATTAACCAGTAGTGGTAGGACTCTTAGCAGAGTCCGCCTGGGGAAGTACCACACCTTTGTCAAATATTCTACCGCCAAGCAGTAATGTTGCAAACATTACTGTGTTCCGGTTTGAAGGGCAATGATTCCAGAGAAATTACAGGGCTTAGAGACATAATATCTTAGATCTCTGGGTGACGAGCGCAGTGCAGTGCAGTGCTAGGTAATGATTTGGACTATCATGTTCCAATAGCTGTGTGTTACTGTGCTGTTATGTGGCAGGCATGTTGCTTACCATCAGGCACATGACCTGCTCGTCTCGCCACTCTATGCTATAAAAAAAAAACTTCATTTGAAGATATTGTTTAGAGCAATATATTATGTATGTTCATGGGCTCACTTTTTTCTCGTTTTATTTCAACGCTTATGGAGACTAGAGACATGGAATAAAAATCACTGAATAAAATTACAACAATTCGTTCTTTCAAAACATTCGACCGTATCTTCTCTAGGTTAAATCTATCGAATATTTATTCAGTTGTGATATACGTGGTAATAAAAATAAAAATGGAATACATATAAAACATTGTTTGTTTTGCGCTATCACAGTTGTAACTACAGTAGCATTATTAATTTAGAGTATTCACCGTGGTTATATGTTAAAGCAAGTTCCCGTTATTTTAATGTAGTTCTATGCACCATGTTCACTGGTATACTGACCACACGGTAATATAAGGTAATTAATAATACCAGTGAAAAGAGTATAAGTATATGTAATGAGCATAAGTATGTGAAATAGAAAAATAATATCAATGTTTTAATCAAATTGAAAAAGCGAATTAATTAAGTTTGCATTGTATTTTGGTTTTGTCAACTAAGTTCGCTTAAAAAAAATTGTTAGATGCCTACTTAACAACACCAAAATATTTTATACTCATTAAAAGTTGTTTTAAAAGAACGAATTGATGTAATTTTGTTCAACGATTTCAGTATGTCAACTTGATCAATATCTACAACGTGAAAAGGTGGAAATGAAATTGTGAACATTGACTGCATTGCAAGTTTTTAAAGGTTCTGTGGTAGTTGGTCTCACCATACTACGCTATTGAAATGAAATAATTCATTAAATAAATCATTAACTTACTGTTTGCAAGGCGCTCTTGTGGCTTCTCAAGCTCTATCGCAGCAATATGTGCCGTAGGCATTAACCCTATAAACAAAAAAATGAGTATTAAACAACTCAACAACTTCGACTTCAAAAATAACTCTGATTTCGATTTTGACACTTTTTAACCAGCGCACAGTGGCGAAATTTCCCAAAAAGTTGGCCAAAATGTTTTTATGATAAATATGTGTCTAATAAGGTATAATCTAGCTATTATTAAGCTTTCTGGAACTTGCAACTAATATTATTGAATTATTAAAACCTAAAATCATCAATACATGCCTAGGAAAATGACAATATTTCTAATTATGCACTGTAAATTAAACTTTCATTCATTATTAATATTTAGCATCTAATGAATACCTAACATTTTTGAAACTGTTTACTAGGTAAATAAATTGATAGAATGACGTGTCAATCTTATAAATGTTTGTCAGTTCTTGACCGCTAACAGACTTAATTTTTTTTTGTAGTACTAGCTGGGAAAAAATGTATATATGTCATAGTTAATTCACTAACAATATACAAGATTCCAGGCAAATTCCGGCAACCAATTTCATGTTATACTAGTAGATAGCATTGTCTATTTTCACTAAACCTAGATTACTTATCGGAATACATTAGAATATGATACATTTTTTATAAGTGTTTAAGCTAAATCTTGTAACAAAAATTGCTCAACTTTAAGTCAAGCGTATCTGTTAAAAACATGTAAAGCTAGTAAAAATTAATAGTAAATAAATTAAACATTTCCATAGGAATGGAATCCATATATAAAAACTTTCGTTTAAATACAAATGAAAATTTTATTGCTAAATAGTGTCCGATACCAATAAAAATATTGTATAGAAAAATATTTAGACATCAATATTTGCATTAAAATTTTGAACGAACCACCATCTTGAAAAACGTTAAATATCACTTAAATACTGCGTCATTTATCGAAGTTTTAAATAACTACTTACAAACTGTATTATCGACAACTTTTTAAAAATGATTAAATGCCAACTTTTTGGGAAATTTCGCCACTGTGCAGCGCTTCTACCGCCTAACTAAATCGGCTATCGCTTTGCTAATCCTGTCTCTATCATTTCAAGCGAAAAGAAAAGAGAGAGAAACATCAAAGCGATGACATTTTTCGTTTGGCGGTAGACTCCCAGCTGTAAACATGAAAAAAGGAAATTCCTCTTGTATTCCGAAACCTGCTAGCAAATTTTGAGTAAGTATTTGAGGCAGCTGAACACTTGTCACATTGCTCTCCTACTGAACCCCAACCACGGAGGCGCAGACCTAGTTTTTTATTTGTTGTAATGTAATATTTAAAGAATAAAAAAATATAAGGCAAGTGATTTAGTCGGGGTTTTAATATTACCAGGTACGTACAAAAATGTTTTGCATAAAATAAAATAAAATGGGTTTGAGGTTTTTTGACATTTAAATTAGGTGTTATTTATGACAAAAAAATAGGGATTCTCAAAAATTGAGTACATTTTGGAGGAACTATCTACTGGTACCTGCCAGGTGATCTAAATTGAGGGATTCATTTTGCCCCGCTACCGCTGCCGGCTCATCAGCCGGGTCTGCACCTTTGTGTTGGGATTTAATAGGAGAACTATATACTTTGAACAAAATGAACATCAACATGATTTTTTTAGAAATCACCATCACGCATGATTTAATCGAAAACTATGATCATGCAAATGCGTTTGATCATGTTTTGATCTAGCAAAGTTGTTGTACGTTAGCCAAAGAAGGTTTTTGAGTTGGTACTACCAATTTGCGACAGGTGGCGTAGCAACGTGCGCAGGGTACAGGTAGTTTATTTATATTTCATCACTATGTAAATAGGTTTTGAGTATGACATTTGTTATTTCATTGTTTATGTTTGTTAATTACTTTCCGTGTCATATCCACATCCACACCCCGTTTTATAACAATACTCATTTATTTTTCACCCTAAGGTGGCCTAGAAAAGGTGTCCTCTCAAAGGTGCGAAAGTACTTCAAGTCTGAGCAGTTGCTCACGTTATATCAAGCTCAAATTCGTTCTTGTATGGAGTACTGTTCGCATCTTTGGGATGGTTCGGCTAAGTATCAGCTGGAGGCCTTGGAATCGATCGAGAGACGTGCCAAAAGGCTCATAGGCAACGACACTCTTGTGCGAAAAAGACTACAAAGTCTTGAACATCGCCGAAAAGTTGCTAGTCTTTCGGTTTTTTATCGGATACACTTCGGAGAGTGTGCGACTGATTTACATGATCTAATACCACCTTGCCCTTTTTTCTATCGGAATACTCGTAGCTCGAGAAAGCGACATCGTTTCATGGTTGATGTTCCAAAGACGCGAACGAAGAGATTTGACTCTACTTTTGTGATAAGAACGTCTAGGCTGTAGAATGCGTTGCCTGAGTGGGCTTTCCCTGTTGATTACAATCTTTATGTCTTCAAGTCGAGAGTGAATCGGTTTCTTCTAGGTAAACACGCTCCATCGTAGACCGCATCGTCGCTTAACATCAGGCGAGATGGCGGTCAAGTGTAAGCCTATAAAAGTAAAAAAAAAAAAAAAAATTCAATACTAAAATAAAATATTGGTGGACAATTCACACACAACACCATCTGACCCCAAACTAAGCAAAGCTTGTACTAAAGGGGTTTACTTTTATATACATACTAGCTGACCCGGTGAACTTCGTACCACCATGTATTTTTTCGTCTACATTTTCTAACCTTTTTGTTGTACAAAGCTTTTCCCGACAATAATAAATACATAGAGAAAATAATCATCATATTTAGTGCAGTCATTCAAAAGTTATGAGCGTACATACATTTCGAAGATCCATTTTTACGGTTCCGTAAAAACTGAACCCTTATGGGTTCATTGTGTCTGTCTGTCTGTCCATCCATATGTCATAACCACTTTTTTCGAAACTATAATAACAACACTGTTGAAACTTAAGAGATGTATTCTGTGAACCGCATAAAGTATGTATTTACGCGACTCCATCTTTGCCATATGTATCGTTTAGGATACACACTGTCGTAAAGAGTGTGTATAGTTTATGATACACACTACTCATTTCAGTTAAAGCAGTGTGTATCCGAATATTTTCCCAGTGGTTTTGGGTTGGGAACTGGACAATCAGTTAAGGAGATATTAAGAGAAAAATTATAATCAGCTTGAAATAATTTTATTAAAAAAAGAAAGTTACTTAGAAACTAAATAATCAATTTATTAAGTTCAAAATAAATCAGTAAATATTATTAAAACATTTTTGATACAGAAAACTTTCACATACATTTTGTAGTTGTTTGAGCTGCTCTGAAAGTCTTGCCACCGATAGCTTTCCTGTCATACTTTTTATAGCACATCTTCAGCGTACAATTTTCTCTCCATCTTTGTTACTTATGAGATAATGTTTTCTATTAAACGATCTTCTTGTCATAATAGAGGCTGATGACACTTCATCTTCGGCTAACTGAGCAGATCGTTTTAGTAAAACTACAATTATTTGTTCCCTGAATTGAGTGATAGTAAGTTTCTTGAGATAATATTTGGTTGAATAATAAATGTGCATTCTAGAGAGAAACAAAGAGAAATAACATTACGAAATGTGTATCTTTATTGATACACATGACCTGGGGAATAGTTTATCTAAATAAAGTATTCCCAGGCCACGTGTAAAAAAATATACACACCGGTAAAAAAGAAAGGGATGACGGGGGAGGGGGTGTGATTATTTTCTATACTACTTTTACATCTCACAACTCACAACACAAAAAAAAGTTGTGAAAATTTGGTAGTATATTTGCATATAGGGCTTGGCGCTGAGCGTGTTATAGTTGGCCCTGGGACTTGTCTATGGTCATAGCAGAAGCAAGCCGCACTGGAAACTGTAGTCGTTTAAACTCAAATGGTACATCAGTTGGAATCATTGGGATTCGTGGTAGCAAAATGTCTTGTCCTTTATACTTTCCTTTCAGTATAGTTGCTTCTATCACGTTGTTCAGTATTTTTGTAGCTAACCGTGTGCCGGTATATTTTAACTACCGATCCAACTTTTAATGAAGATGTGTGAGGTGGCAATCCTGGAAAATCCAGCGAGTTCAAAAATTCCGGTGGATAGTAGTTGACGACATCATCTTGATAAGTCACCGAATCAACTGATTTATAAATCGTCAGTTCGCCTGTAATTTGTTCTTGAATTTTGAAATTTAATTCATTTGCATCTATCTCATTTACGTAATCTATAATATAAAAATGAATCGCAAAATGTGTTGGTAAGCGCATCACTCAACAACGGCTGGACCAATTTGGACAATTATTTTTTTAAAATGTTCGTTAAAGTCCAAGGATGGTTTTTACGGCGAGAAAAATACAAATAATTGTCGGGAAAACCCTGAAAACAGCTCATTTCTTTTGCCCATACACACGTTTTATAACTAAAATGTTAAGGGAATTTGAGCTTTATTGCTATGTAATAAAGTTCATATTAAATATAGCGCTTTCCCATACAAACGTTTTCTAACTAAATTGTTAAGCCAATTTGAGCTTTATTGCTAAGAAATAAAGTTCATATTAAATAACAAGCACTCACTTATGTCTAAGCAATATATGTGTGTTCCTAACGTGAAGGAGTCAATTTGCACTTTATTCCCGCTGCACAAAGTTCAAATTAAATCATATATATCAAAACAGTTGCGTGTGTGCGTTGCAGAATAGGAGGATGTCGCCGTTCCGAAACTCACTCAGAAGAAACTCAACAAAAGAGATGACATCGCGAACCAGATCAAATTGAATAGTCACAAAACGTAAGACTCATAGATCATTCGTAATGATTTTCAATTTGGTCGGCTTCATGACATTATTTATTTTGATTTAGTTTCGGAACGCGATGTAAAATGCGTCAGTTTTCACGTCATTATATCAATCAAGTGTCAGTCACGTGTCAGTCAAACACAAACCGCGTAACGAAAGTGTTTTATTATTTTGAATTATTAATTTAATATCTGTGCAAAATTATTTAAATACACATGGGCTGTGGAGCGCAGTATTTTTGGAGTAAAACTAACGGTCAGAATATATACGAAACACCATACTGCTTTCCAAAACCGGAATAGCCGATGTGACTAAAGAAGCAGCCAATTTGAAGTGGGATCGGGCAGGACATGTTTACCGCATGTCGGATGATCATTGGAAAGACTGGACTGTATTAGCCATAGAAAGGAAAAAGTGGAAGGAGGGTATGGAAGCCGTTGCCCAACATTGGAACAAGACAGCCACATGATAAATAAATATTAATACATATTACGTAAATGAGATAGATGCAAATGAATTAAATTTCAAAATTCAAGAACAAATTACAGGCGAACTGACGATTTATAAATCAGTTGATTCGGTGACTTATCAAGATGATGTCGTCAACTACTATCCACCGGAATTTTTGAACTCGCTGGATTTTCCAGGATTGCCACCTCACACATCTTCATTAAAAGTTGGATCGGTAGTTAAAATATACCGGCACACGGTTAGCTACAAAAATACTGAACAACGTGATAGAAGCAACTATACTGAAAGGAAAGTATAAAGGACAAGACATTTTGCTACCACGAATCCCAATGATTCCAACTGATGTACCATTTGAGTTTAAACGACTACAGTTTCCAGTGCGGCTTGCTTCTGCTATGACCATAGACAAGTCCCAGGGCCAACTATAACACGCTCAGCGCCAAGCCCTATATGCAAATATACTACCAAATTTTCACAACTTTTTTTTGTGTTGTGAGTTGTGAGATGTAAAAGTAGTATAGAAAATAATCACACCCCCTCCCCCGTCATCCCTTTCTTTTTTACCGGTGTGTATATTTTTTTACACGTGGCCTGGGAATACTTTATTTAGATAAACTATTCCCCAGGTCATGTGTATCAATAAAGATACACATTTCGTAATGTTATTTCTCTTTGTTTCTCTCTAGAATGCACATTTATTATTCAACCAAATATTATCTCAAGAAACTTACTATCACTCAATTCAGGGAACAAATAATTGTAGTTTTACTAAAACGATCTGCTCAGTTAGCCGAAGATGAAGTGTCATCAGCCTCTATTATGACAAGAAGATCGTTTAATAGAAAACATTATCTCATAAGTAACAAAGATGGAGAGAAAATTGTACGCTGAAGATGTGCTATAAAAAGTATGACAGGAAAGCTATCGGTGGCAAGACTTTCAGAGCAGCTCAAACAACTACAAAATGTATGTGAAAGTTTTCTGTATCAAAAATGTTTTAATAATATTTACTGATTTATTTTGAACTTAATAAATTGATTATTTAGTTTCTAAGTAACTTTCTTTTTTTAATAAAATTATTTCAAGCTGATTATAATTTTTCTCTTAATATCTCCTTAACTGATTGTCCAGTTCCCAACCCAAAACCACTGGGAAAATATTCGGATACACACTGCTTTAACTGAAATGAGTAGTGTGTATCATAAACTATACACACTCTTTACGACAGTGTGTATCCTAAACGATACATATGGCAAAGATGGAGTCGCGTAAATACATACTTTATGCGGTTCACAGAATACATCTCTTAAGTTTCAACAGTGTTGTTATTATAGTTTCGAAAAAAGTGGTTATGACATATGGATGGACAGACAGACAGACACAATGAACCCATAAGGGTTCAGTTTTTACGGAACCGTAAAAATGGATCTTCGAAATGTATGTACGCTCATAACTTTTGAATGACTGCACTAAATATGATGATTATTTTCTCTATGTATTTATTATTGTCGGGAAAAGCTTTGTACAACAAAAAGGTTAGAAAATGTAGACGAAAAAATACATGGTGGTACGAAGTTCACCGGGTCAGCTAGTATGTATTAATATTTATTTATCATGTGGCTGTCTTGTTCCAATGTTGGGCAACGGCTTCCATACCCTCCTTCCACTTTTTCCTTTCTATGGCTAATACAGTCCAGTCTTTCCAATGATCATCCGACATGCGGTAAACATGTCCTGCCCGATCCCACTTCAAATTGGCTGCTTCTTTAGTCACATCGGCTATTCCGGTTTTGGAAAGCAGTATGGTGTTTCGTATATATTCTGACCGTTAGTTTTACTCCAAAAATACTGCGCTCCACAGCCCATGTGTATTTAAATAATTTTGCACAGATATTAAATTAATAATTCAAAATAATAAAACACTTTCGTTACGCGGTTTGTGTTTGACTGACACGTGACTGACACTTGATTGATATAATGACGTGAAAACTGACGCATTTTACATCGCGTTCCGAAACTAAATCAAAATAAATAATGTCATGAAGCCGACCAAATTGAAAATCATTACGAATGATCTATGAGTCTTACGTTTTGTGACTATTCAATTTGATCTGGTTCGCGATGTCATCTCTTTTGTTGAGTTTCTTCTGAGTGAGTTTCGGAACGGCGACATCCTCCTATTCTGCAACGCACACACGCAACTGTTTTGATGTATATGATTTAATTTGAACTTTGTGCAGCGGGAATAAAGTGCAAATTGACTCCTTCACGTTAGGAACACACATATATTGCTTAGACATAAGTGAGTGCTTGTTATTTAATATGAACTTTATTTCTTAGCAATAAAGCTCAAATTGGCTTAACAATTTAGTTAGAAAACGTTTGTATGGGAAAGCGCTATATTTAATATGAACTTTATTACATAGCAATAAAGCTCAAATTCCCTTAACATTTTAGTTATAAAACGTGTGTATGGGCAAAAGAAATGAGCTGTTTTCAGGGTTTTCCCGACAATTATTTGTATTTTTCTCGCCGTAAAAACCATCCTTGGACTTTAACGAACATTTTAAAAAAATAATTGTCCAAATTGGTCCAGCCGTTGTTGAGTGATGCGCTTACCAACACATTTTGCGATTCATTTTTATATTATAGATTAGCAGGGTCCTGCGTAGTTCCCGTTGTTTTTTTTTCGGGATAAAAAGTAGCTTATGTGTTCTTCCAGATTATAATCTAACTGTATTCCAAAATTCAGCCGAATCCGTTCATACGTTACGAGGTGATTATAGCAACAAACATCCAAACATTGACATATAGTAGGATAGATTAGGTATCTCTTTTCCCTGTAAAGTCAGGCGAGTCAGCGAGTTCAAACTTACTACATTTATAGTTAAAAGAAAATATGAGTTTTTGTGTATTTACCTACCTAGATAATAGACCGTGGTCCTATTAGCAGTATAGTTTGTGTATTTACCTACCTGGATAATAGACTGTGGTCCTATTAGCAGTATAGTTTGTGTATTTACCTACCTGGATAATAGACGGTGGTCCTATTAGCACTATAGTTTATGTATTTACCTACATGGATAATAGACCGTGGTCCTATTAGCAGTATAGTTTGTTTACCTACCTGGATAATAGACCGTGGTCCTATTAGCAGTATAGTTTGTGTATTTACCTACCTGGATAATAGACCGTGGTCCTATTAGCAGTATAGTTTGTGTATTTACCTACCTGGATAATAGACCGTGGTCCTATTAGCAGTATAGTTTGCGCTGGGCAAGCTCAGTTCGCAAACGAACTCTTCTTTCGGAGTGGTGACGTCATCGTCATGGACAACCGCCTTCGTCTCCACGGTGTACAGACCCCACGAGTCCATGGATATTTCCGTCACGGCTTGTTTCAAGGGTTTCCTAAAATATTAGAATATATTTTATTCATGGAGTTTTGAGAGCGTCACGAAAGTCGCTCCGTCTAAATATTCTGGCCGAGGTTGAGAAAAGAAACTGTCTTGAATGATTTAGTAGCTATCGATTTTCACTGATCTTGTAGTTCTTCTGTTCACACATTAAAATAACAGGTTAAAAGATGCATTTAGTTCAAGTATGACGTCCTTATGTAACATAGGAAGTTCCAACTTCCGCATTTAGATTATAGAGGTGTTTATAATGGAAAAATGTATCAAAAATTCAATGTTCATCGCTATTTTGGTTTTTATTTGAGGTTTTCAAACTGTTTCTTTAGTCAGATTTATAGAAGAATCCCAAAGTTAGACCCAAAGCACTAGTTTCGTTTTTTGCTCAGAAGCCACATTTCGAAACATTCTCTTCTCTATTTTTTTACTACAAGCCCAAGCATCAAAATAATTAATTCATAGCATATGACAATCATCTCATGTCTCTCACAAGGAGAGAGTCCAAGCCATAATCCACCACGCCAGCTTAGTGCGGGTTGCCAGATGACGCATGTTTCCAAAATATATCTTTCTTGTTACACACCGATTTCCTTACGATGATTTTTCTTTCACCGATAAAGCCAGTAGTATAGTAGTAGTATAAGTAGTACCTATAAACTTGTACCTACTACAATTCGTTCATACTTTGTAAAACACTCAGAGGTACAGACGAGATTCGAAACAACAACCTACCTTTGAAAAGGACGAATTCACCACTAGCCCATGAGGACCTTACATTCATAATCGGCTTTATGCACGACGTCATAAAGAGTATGTGAGTGCGTCGTCAGGTCCTGGATATTGTCCCACAGAGCCCAACTGTGACAAAGTCTTCTAAAATTGATGAGACCCTAAGACAAGGCCACGTGGAATGTATAAAGCAACATTGACCATTATATCCGCATGCAAAACTTACCCTTGAGAATATATAGTCATTATTGGTCTCGGGTAGAGATCTTCTGCGAAACATATTAGGGTGACGAGGAACACGTATCGCTTCTCTTGATTAAAGTGGAAATTTTTTCCACGACCTGCAATAAAAAACGCGTTCTGGCCGTTACATAAAAAAGTACAAGTAAAAGTAAATAAAAATGGTTGTTTTAGCAATGGTATGATAGACCTCTTTGCAGAGTCCCCCTGGGAAATTACCACATCTTTTTCAGTTATTCTACTGCCAAGCAGTCCCGTGCAAATATCACTGTGTTCCGATTTGAAAGGCACTGCTTCTAGTGAAATTACAGGTCATAGAGATAAAACATCTGATGACTCTGGGTGACGAGCGCAGTGCAGTCCTAGGTAATGATTTGGACTCTTCATGTTTCAATAGCTCCGTCACACTGTGCTATTATGGGCAGGGTTGTTGCTTACCATCAGGCAAATAGCATGCTATTTTTTTTATTACATTTAGCAACACCACTGACTTCGGGGACCTTTGTCATTTGAGTTTTATTTACATTTGTCTTGAATTGGGAGAAGAAAAGGAAAATATGGGGGAGTAGGAAACATTTTTAATCTAACTCTAGTGAGTCCTATTTTTTTATATATCGCATGGCCTGTTTGTCCTGTTGATCAATTTAAGACGATTTTCAAGTACTTGAAATTATGTAAAAATTATTTCACATATTTTCAGTTTCAAACCAAAATCCATACCAGGACATCTCGTTTTATGAAGAACGTAATTTCGAAATAAACTCGTGACTTTCCTACTCCAGTTCTACTTTGATCCGTCGTTTCGTCCGTTGAAGTATTCTAAGCCTACTCTAATTAGAGTTACGAGTAGGCTTAGAACATTTAAACGTCAAACAATGTTCGATAGGACGAATTGAAATAGAACCGGAGTTAGGAAAGTCGCGAGTTTATATCGAAATTACGTTTTTCGTAGAAAGAGAGTAGACGTCCAGTTCGTGAGATCGTGAGACCGACCGAAGGTTATAACTTGTAAGAGTAGGTATAACTTGTAAATGGAAAATAAGACAGTGGCGCAAAAACTGATGAGATAAGAGTGATTGTAATATTCTCTAGGAATTACGTGTACGCCTCGAGCACTCATATTCGCTAAAATGTTCTTTCTTGCGGCAGTGACGAGTATCGGGTCGCTCTCTTACCCTAAAATGTAGGCGTATAGAGCGATAGTTGGCACATGCGTCATACTCGTGAACGGGTGCTGCTTGCACTACATGTACGCAAATATTCATTTGAATGTGATATATTAGGAAAATGTTAATCTTCCTCATGTACAAGCTTAAAGTCATTGTTACTGTTCTTAATATACAAACATATGTAAATATATTGTAATCTATAGGTACTAATATCATAAATAAAATAAATAAAATAAAAATAAAATAGCCTTTATTTGCCTTGGAATATTACAGATAATTTAATATTTTTATAGTATTATTTTACTCAGCTTCTTTCCTAGGCACCCAATTATGGATGAAGGCCTCCTCCATTTTTTGCCATGCTGCTCTGTCCTGTGCCAGTCGAATCCAAGTCGCACCCGCGACTTCTGTGACGTCGTCACACCATCTTCTCCGCGGCCGTCCTCTGTCCCGCGCGGTGTCTCTGGGTCGCCAGTGTATGATGCGCTCGCTCCACCTGCCGTCTCCAGCGCGTGCGACGTGGCCAGCCCACTTCCACTTGAGCCTACAGAGCATCGTCACCGCATCCAACACATTGGTCCTCTGCCTAATAACATCGTTTCTGATCCGATCATTGAGTGTTAAGCCCAGCATCGACCGCTCTACTGCTCTCTGGAATACGGCAATTTTTTTAATAATTTTATTTGTGAGCGCCCACGTTTGACAACCGTAGAGCAATGACGGTACGATAGTGTTGTCGAAGAGTCGTTTTTTGAGGTGTATTGGGATTTTACCTTTAAAAACATCTTTATTTGCCCAGTACTTTCTCCATGCTATAGCAATTCTGCGGTCAACTTCGTTGTTGGTAGAGTCGAGAAAAGTTATCAAATGTCCAAGATATATATATTCGTTAACATACTCTATTTCGTCATTATTCAGTTTAATAGACTTTGGTGTTCCGTTTGTCATTAGTTTTGTTTTTGATTGGTTCATTTCAAGTCCGATTTTTCTACTTGCCGAATCTAGAGTTTCAAGCATGTACTGTAAACTGTCAGCGTTTTCTGCCAATGACAATGTCATCTGCAAAGCGAAGATGTGTCAACCGTTCACCGTTTATGTTCAGTCCGTGGTCTGACCAATCTAGTTTTCTAAACACCGACTCTAGAATTGCTGTAAATAGCTTGGGTGAAATTGGATCGCCCTGTTTAACGCCACGTTTCAACAGAAACGGCGGCCCTATGCTCTCTGTTTTGATTTTAGCTTGACATCTACTATAAATTGCTTTCAGAATAGAAATGTATTTTTGCTCTATGCCTTGTTCTATTAGACTATCCCAGAGGTGTTTGTGAGAAATACAATCAAATGCTTTTGAATAATCTATAAATGAAATATAAATGATTTTGTTGTATTCGTTGCACTTTTCTATACATTGCGTCAAAGTGTAAATGTGGTCTATAGTAGAGAAGCCTTTTCGAAAGCCAGCTTGTTCCCGCGGTTGCTGCTCGTCAAGTGTTTTAGTGATTCTAAATAGTATTACAGATGAGAACAGTTTATATAGAGTTGGAAGCAAACTGATCGGCCTGTAGTTTTCAATACTTTTTGGGTCTCCTTTTTTGTACAATAAAGTAATCACGGAATATTGCCAGTCTTCAGGAACCTCCTCGTTCCTTATTATTTTATCAAATAATTCTGTTAGCTGAGGCGCCAGAGGTTCCAACATAGCAATGATGGTGTCTGTTGACACACCGTCTTCCCCAGGTGATTTGTTCTTCTTTAGACGGCTTATCCCACGCTCCACCTCCTGGACTAGCAAAGATGGTACCTCCAAAGATTTTTCACATGATACTTGAAAATTATCCGTATTAGAGTATAAAGAAGAATAAAACTGTGTTGCTACTTTTAGTATATCATATCTGTTTGTAATTTTTTGACCATTTGTATTCTGTATCGTTTGTATCCATTGTTTCTTGTAATCATAATTTCTTCTTGTGCGTTTTGTATAACTCCGTTTTTCTAGCTCATTTTCTAAACTTTTTAGTTTTATGGTATTTTTGTTTTTTATGATAGCTTTTTTTATTTTCCTGTGCAAATATGTCAGTCTTTCTTTTTCTGTTTTTGTTCTTGGAAATATATTTTTCAAACGTTCTCTCTCATCTATCATCATCTTAGTTTTATAATTTATCGTTATTGACTCTACTTGTTTCTTATTTTTAGGCAGTTTTGTTGTACACGTTTTAATTGCTGAAATTATGGCGCGATAAAATGTATCAATCTCTTCTTTAATAATATTTTGTATTTGTAGAGCCATCAGATGCTTTAAAGATTCAATTTCTATTGAGGTATAATTTTTATTTTTAACTCCATAGTCTCGACGTTTTTTGGCAGTAATAATCACATTATATGACATGCGTAACATTCTATGATCCGTGGAAAATTTGGTAGGTAAGACTTCAATGTTCGATACTTTTTGTCTTTGCTTAACAAGTATGAAGTCAATTTCATTGAGTGTTTTCCCGTCAGGCGACTTCCATGTCCATTTCCTCTTCGATGGTTTTTTAAATAACGTGTTTGCTATTGTAAATCTATGTTCGAAACAAAATGCCATCAGAATTTCACCTCTTTCATTTCTATGCCCGTAACCATATGGACCACAGATTTCTTTTTCTTCATTTAACGGAATTCCTATTTTTGAATTAAAGTCACCCATTATTATTGTATTTTTGCCAGTAAATTCCAGAGCTGTAATTAAATGTTTATAGAATGTTTTTACGTCTATATTTTGAGCTTTTTCTGTGGGTGCATATACCTGTATTATGTTTATAATATCATTTCCAGTTTTCACGTCTAATCTAGCGACTCTGTCTGAATACGTTTTAAAATCGAGAATAGAATCTTTGAGGCTTGAAGAAACGATAAACCCCACGCCGTTTCTGCCTTTTTTATCACCTCTATACATCAATATATAGTTATTTTTTTCTATTATGCATTCATTACCGATTTTAACTTCACTTATTCCAATAATATCGTATGTGATAAAACTCAACGCATATTCCAACTCTACTAATCTATTGCTTGCTTTAAGGGAGCGTATATTATATGTACATATTTTAAGCTGTGCTTTTGATGATGCATTCTCTCTTAGTGAAATGATTGGAGAATTTCGTTGACAGTTGAATTTTCTATCGTAGTTATTTACCTTAAATGGAGGGTTATAGTCTTCAACTCCCGCGGCGACCACCCGTATTGGGAGTTTTGAATCTTGGTTTTCACTTAATTTTTTTGATAGTGTGTTTCTGTTCCGTACAAAATCTCTTTTGTGTTTGGGTGCCGAAGTTAGTTGCTATTCTTTGTTGTCGTTTGTCAGGCTTGGTTTTCCACGTGGAGATACTTTTTTCATGAACGACGTGATAGAGGGACTTGTGTTTTGAATGGAAATGGCGGTATTAGGTTGTTTGCTGAAAAAAGAGCCTGGTGTTGTTCGTGGTAGTGTTTTGGTTTTCTTTGCTGCTTGAACAGGTCTTTCTAATGCATTTTTACTGCTAACAGACGGATTCGATGGACTTGTAGATAGAGCCCTTTTGTTTGTGCTCTTATTATTTACAATTAAGCGATCGTACTTTAGAATAGCCGTTACTCCATTTTTTCTGTGCTCTAGCAATTGAGGAATCAGAGATTTTCTTTTTTCTAAGACATCCGGTGGATAATCTTCTTTTACGTATGAACCAGATCCCTCGAGTGACGATTTTTTTTGTAGAATTTCTATCTTTTTCCCAAAAGTTGTTAGTGTCACCCTTATGGGTCTTGGTTTATTGTTTTTTCTTCCCATCCTTCCAATAAACTCTATTTCGCTTTTGTCACATTGTAATTCCATTTTCAAGTGTATAATCTGAAGCACTATATCAACAAGTTCGACATAATTGTTCTCCTCTTCTGCTATTCCGAAAAAAATTAAGTTTCTTTGCCTTAGTTTCCGTTCAAAATATTCTATTTTTTTTTCGTGCTCCTCTTGAACTTTTTGAATCTCTTCGATATCTGACTCTATCCTGGTAAATTTTTCATCTATTTTTTTATTAATTGTTTGGGTAATATTTTCTTCAACTTGTTTTAGGCATTTTTCTGTGTCTTCCTTTATTTGTTCTCGTAACGCATTCAACATTTCTATCATAGATTCGTTCATTGTAAAATTACTGGCGCCCTCTTTAATCGTTTATGAACTATTTCTCCTAGTTCCAACCCCAAAAGCCACTCTGTTCTTGTGTGGCGATATATTGACCTAAAGTCTATTTAGTTCCTTTGGTATGTAATAGATGGCGTGTGTAATCTTGCCGAATGTCGATAGAGTAGATAAAAAGAGAACAACCTGGTTAAAATAAAAATTTGTGTGTGAAAGTGTGTGTCTGTCTGTAATTTGCGTAGTATAATGTATTGTATGTAGTGTATGTATCGGTACGTGTTTCAAAGTAAATGTGTGTAGAATGTGAATTTTTGAGTTTTGCGTTTGTACAAGTGTGTATATTTGTGTGTTTGTGTGTGTAAATGTTCTAATAAATTATGCTCCTGTACTTGACAGGTTAGTTCTAACATTTAAAATGCATCAGCGCACTAGTACATAATTTTACCCGCAAAACAGGGCCGTAAAACTAAATTTCGTCATAAAATACAGGAAAAACCACTATAATGTCTACAGTTTCCTTAAATATACAATTCTTATTAATAAAACGGGCTACGCAGGCCACGTTCCTACCACCCACCAAATTTCAGCGCAATCGGCAGGTAAACAAAAAAGTTAGCAAAATTTCGTCGCTCAGAAATACGATTTTGTTCACCTACCAAATTACCATATGGGTGGGTGGGCGTTCAAAAATTTTCGATTTTCTTAAATTTCTCGAGAACCACTCAACCGAATTGAACGAAACAAACGAGAGAACAAGCAGAGCCGCCTGGGGCACGTATACAGTAGTAGTGTGCACCCGTGTCACCAGGTACTTCCACACAGAAACGAGGGTTGTGTTATAGACTAATATCATAGTCTATTAAAATCATGGTTTGTCTTTTTGTAGTTTTTCTGTATACTGTGAAAAGTTTTTTCTTTGGTTGAACGTGCTAATCTCAGAAACTAATAACCGATTTCAAAAATTCTTTCACTATTATAAATGTACGTCATCCTTGAGTACGTACTGCCTATAGGCTATATACCAAGGACATAAATCTGTGCTATATACGTACCATGACCACTCCATGACCACTAGTTGTTAATAAAAAGCTTGGACCCAGAAGTCCACGGTTACACAATAAAAAAGCGAAAATCCAGACTCTTGGCAGAGTCCGCCTGGGTAAGGACCACACCTTTGCCAGTTATTCTACCGCCAAGCAGTAATGTGCAAACATTACTGTGTTCCGGTTTGAAGGGCAATGTTTCCAGAGAAATTACAGGGCTTAGAGACACAACAACTTAGATATCTGGGTGACGAGCGCAGTGCAGTGCTAGGTAATGATTTGGACACTTCATGTTTCAATAGCTGCGTGTCACTGTGTTGTTATGTGGCAGGCATGTTGCTTACCATCAAGCACAAGTCATGCTCGTCTCGTCACTCTTTAAAAAAAAAACTAAAACTGTTCTAGGTTTTTAATAAGTCTAGGCACCGAGAATTCGAAGAATCCTAAACTACGCTACATTCACGAGCTTCAAAGACTGTAATGGACCGTACGTTAGCTATTTCATTACGGTCATGAAGAAAGTTAAGCTATTGATTCAGCTTCCAAAGTAAGCCGGGCCTACTCTCATATGTGTGACCTAGTTAATATAACATATTGTCGTAAGAACAGTTTTCAATTCAAATGAAGACAAGTCTTCTGAACTTCGGAGCATATGTAGATAAGGATTATGCGTTGCTGTAATGTTCCTATTCGCATCACGTGATAAGTATAAGTACTTTTCCAATGCAATTAAGGTATCATCAGGCAATTTTTAAGCGTTATTCGTTAAGATGACGGAAAAACGTAGCGTGTAAATAATATATGTATGCATGCATATTACTTTATAGATTTTATTTTATATTCTATGTCTTTGTTTTTTTTTTTATATAAATATTGGTGGACAATTCACACACAACACCGTCTGACCCCAAACTAAGCAAAGCTTGTGTGATGGCGGCCAGATAGCTGATAGAATACTTATATAGTTTTAAATACATAGGTACTTATTATACATAGAAACACCCAGACACAGTGCAAACATTTGAATTCATCACACAAATATTTGCACAGGGTGGGGATCAAACCCACGACCCTCGGCTTCGCAGGCAGAGCTACTAACCACTTAGCCACAAGGCCAGTCAAAACAATTAATCGGGAACAGTAATTAACAGTTTGAAACGCCAATCAATCGGGAGTGTTCATATTTTATTGCCAGTTATTCTACCGCCAAGCACTAAAGTGCAAACATTACTGTGTTCCGGTTTGAAGGGCAATGTGTCCATAAAAATTACAGGGCTTAGAGATATAACATCTCAGATCTCTGGGTGACGAGCGCAGTGCAGTATCTATTCTATGGTGCAGTGCTAGGTAATGATTTGAACTCTTCATGTTCCAATAGCTGAATGTCACTGTGCTGTTATATGGCAGGCATGTTGCTTACCATCAGGCACATGTCCAGCTCGTCTTGTCACTCTTATTTAAAAAAAATACGTTTCATCAAAATCGTATCAGTCATGTCATCGTTTCAAAGTTATAACCCGAGCCCGTGAACCCCAGACCAGCGTTATTTAACAGAGCTGAAAGTTTGTCAGCACAACATGCTCTCAACACAAGTAAGAATTATGGATCAATTATGAAGTTTGGGTAATCCTACCTTTGACAGATAAACGGTACTAAACCTGTGAACCTACCTATGGTGTACCTATGAAATACCGGTCGAAATTCGTCTAAGTTTGTTGTGTGTTGTTTCACGGGCTCTGAATCTATTACCAGCGGCAGCGGTGGAAATCGTATGTGCATTATGTGTTTTTAAATACAAGGCATAAAGCTTTACTTGGAAGCAAACGTGCGACCTAAAATTTCAAACGATTTGATATGAACGATTGCAGTGTTTATTTTAAAACTATAGGTAGGTACTTGTTTACTTTACCGTGAAAATTCAACTAACAGTTTCATAGCGCAGTTTTACGAGCCGTTCGAACGGTGCTCCTAAACTGTTTATTACGTGTGTTTTAGTCTACCTGTAGTTTAAAATACGTTATTCGTGGATGCTACAGTTAGTTGGTCGCAGTGCTAAGTCCACAATGCGGGGTACTCACTGTAAACGAGCATGGGACGTGTCCGCCGGTCCTCTTCCATGAAAGTGGAGACCACACAAGTGTAGTTTCCGCTTAGGTCCGTCGTCGGCCGCATTATCTTTATGGCTCGGTACGCCTGTAGTGGCTCCTCTGCAAAATAATGGATCGGGTGTTAGGACGCTAGGAGCTAGGTGGGACGTATTTGCTTTGTTTATAGACGCTTTCAATAGAACAAAAGTGAACAGAGAACTCCGTCGCGCAGACGATCGTTAGATAGTGAAATTATAAAAGTGATGAATCAGACTACTTGTGGCTCAAAAAAGAGACACTGTTTCATGCTTGCGTTCTACTCGAACGAGGAAGTTTGACTCTACTTTAGTGATAAGAACGTCTAGTGGAAGTGTGGAACGCGTTGCCTGATTTGGTTTTACCCAGTGGATACAATCTTGGTGTTTTCAAGTGGAGGCGAGATATCGTGGTCAAACCAACAAGATATTATATATCTAGGATTTTTTTTATACCATCGGCATCGTGGTGGATTAAGGATTATACTCACTCCGTATATTCAGCAAAGGGAACATAAAAATAGATTGTGCATGCTAAATAAGTATAAATATTAAAATATTTTAACATGTGTCATAATAAGATAACTAAATTAATCTAGAGACATTTTTTCTAAAGTGGATAATATTATTTAATATTTGAGAAGTTAAATTTCAAACAGTTAACTCCATTATAACTTAATAAAGAGAAACGCTAATTACTTATAATCAAAGATTCACGAACAATATTTTCTTTTATTTAACAGTAAAGCTCAACACATTACATAATATGAAAGGTCCATGTCTAAAGTTCACCGTCGCATGGGTATAACATTATTATCAATTATTTATTCACTCCTATAGTGAATAATTTAACTTAATGAAAAATCAACATATTTTTTCTTTCACCAAGGTTTTGTATATTTAAGTATCTAAATTACGGTAGGTATGTTTTAAAAAAATAATTAAATTGTTGTTTTATACTGTAAAATCAATATTTTAGAATATTAGATGATATGCTGGCTTTTTAGACGGCGCGTCTATGCCGTAGCGGAGCTCTGTTTTCAGCATAAAAAAGGGTTTAAGTAATACTTAAGTAGTAGTATTAAGGTAGAGTTCTAGGAGTTAACAGTTTACATTGGAAATGTCCTGTTCTTTCAGGATCTTCTTTGAAAATTTCTCAAGTATCATTAGTTAAGAAATTATTAAGGAATACATAACTAAATACCTTCTTCTTCTAATCTTATTTTGTTAATAACTATTGCAATTTTTGTATGTCCTAATAAACCCTTAAAAACATTTTTTAGACGTTTAGCACGTTTTTGAACTTCTTGACTAGACCAAAGAGAATGTAATACTGACTAGACTACTAAAATTGTACCCTCAAACCTCAAATGACTAGAGTGACTGAACTAGATGACAAATACTTAACAGTATTATAAATATTACCTACTATACAACAACCATTTTCAATAAACATGTTCTGAAGTTAAAGTATCTATATTCTTTCATAAGCGTAGCAAAGTTGACCTATGTTAGCAGTAAGTCTTATCAACTTAGCTCTTAGTTGTAAGTATTGTAGTGATAGCTTTAAAACTTTAGCTCCGAAGATTCTAAGTTACTCAAGTGCTCATTCATACTCGCAACGTACAGCTTAAACTTGATAGGAAGGTTTGCTTTCAAAGTTGCCAGGATAATAAAAGTACGTTGAGCCAAGTTGTAGTAAAATATGTTGCTACCCGCGAGAGTTCCGAAGTTAGGCTTGAGTCAATAGCTAAAACCAACTAGAATACCATTAGTATCGGTCTGTTCGTTTGTCGCTATTCCACTGGGAGCCAACTTGTACTCTGCAATGCAATATCAACGCAATATGCCGTTTTTTCCCCGCTGTTTTCTGCTTCTGATGTGATGAGATTTTTTCGCTCAACCACCGTGAAATAAAATCTCATTTCATAGAGGAGTATTGATAGCAACGATATGATTGGTAATATAGTTGGTAATTGAAAATAAATATTTCTAGTTGTGATGTTCTATAATACTGAGATTACAAATTATATTACTTTTTATTTTGTAAACGCGCTGTTTTCAAACTTTTCCCTTCAATCCCGAACCATTAGGAGTTTCGGAATGCAAGGTAATGTTTCATATTGTACTAAAAGAAAGCAATTAGGTTAAAAAAAACAATAATCACTCACTTCGAAACTGGAACAGAATCAATCTACTATCTAATATATTTTATTAATCTCTTGTGGATGATCAAACAAATTATTAAATGAATAATTTAAGAAATTACGAAGTAATAGGAGATGACCCAACGAACTTCTAGGCGAATATCGGACAGTTTTTTTATGCATTAAGTAATTATTTAATTCGAAGTTAGAATTAACAGTTTGGTTTCATTTCATCAAATGAAATTATGAAATAAAAAATATGTTCGTATAATACATACAACATTTTCGTAAGTAAGACCTTACTAAGCAAGCTTTTAATTTTCCCTGCATGCCCACTAGAAAACACTAAGCTTAATTACGTGACAAATAGCCCCGCATTCGCACCTCTTGTTGCCAAAAAACTATCTAGTATTATGAAGTAGGTACATTATGATAAATTATGTAGACACGACACAAAGCATATACATTACTAAAAACCTTTAAAGAGAGAAAGGTTTTCAGATTGATAGATTTGTCTAGGTTTTTAGTATTCATACTTTTATGAAAAAAAGATTATAAAGATAACCTGAGGACTTAAAATTAATACGGGCTACTTGTAATAAATTGGACTTATCATTTTGTTTAGCTTAAAGGAAATTTATTATTAAGTATTTACATATTTTTTTCGCCTAAGATTATTGCACTTTAGATTGGTTTAATAATAGCATGGGTCCAATCTCGATTTTTATCCCTTGAGTTTTAGTTTTTATGCTATGATTATAAAACATTTTGGTACCTATATCCTTATAAGTGTTGGTAATGATAACGACACAGGGCCCAAACTGGTGATCAGGACTACAGACTATAGAATGCTGGTTGCCTGGAAGAGATTGCTCTCAGCAATAAGGCCGCCATTTGAGGCGCTAGTTTATAAGTGTGACTCTGTAATATTTTAAGTTTTTTTTTTTCGTGTCACAATAAAGAGTTTCTATCTATCTATCAATAGAGTGGCGATTTGCGCTGTGTCCAGAATAGGACCTACATCTTTCCCATCTTGGACCTAATACATTTTCTACCTAGTTTTAACTAAGTGGTTTCAACAATTACTAAAAACCCTTATAGTTATTTATATATTATAGTATATTTAGTTGCAGAACAACTAAGCTCGGTACCTGGCCCTAAAAATATGCCTACTCAAACTAATCGTACAGCAACATGCACACTAACATGTAATAAGTCAAACGAGAAGACTTCAAAGTACTACTTAGCATTGCACTATATTGTCGTCGTCTTGAGTTTTTATCGTTTTCCCGTAATTTTATTAGGAAGCGTTGCTTTTTGACGACATAATAACTGACTAAGGCACCTTATATACACACACCACCACGCCAATCATAGAATTATATATAAAGACCTGGCCAAAGGTGCGACAAAATGGCACAACCGCGTTGGGGCCAAAATTGCATTTTTAGGGCCATCCCAGATACGATGCGACTCAGTTCACAGCGGCCAGTGCGCGGGAAGGGGCGAACGACTTTTTGCTGACCATTAAAATGCAAAAAAATGTGCAGTAAGCCACTTCCTTCTTTTGAAGTCATTGTGTCTAATACAATCTTACGCGTATCGTAAACTGACGGTGATCGCAATTCAATTCGAACTGACGGTGTAAATATACTTATCTTTGTGTCAGATACAGGTCAAAAACAAGTACTTCCCAAGAAAAATCTTGCAAAAGAGCTATTTTATCGTAATACTTTTAAACTATGTACTAAACCTTAACAATGTAGAATCTGACAGGAATAAATAGCAATCCTGAAAAATGAAGTGAGCATCAGAGAGACACGTGCAAAGTTTCCCGGGAAATGCAGAAAATTGAAAACGCTACCTGCCTACATTCAATAACCGCATTCAAAACACGTCACTACATCCCGCACAGACATAAGGATTTATAAGGATTTTCAAAGAATATCATATCAGTCTTTCGATACGGAGTTTGCAAATCAATAATAATATCTCCATCTCTCGTTAGTTGGTTATCTTAGTTGCTTACAGTATTATGGATTCTTCGTATTATTAACAATGAATCGACCTTCGAATACGAAAGAATCCTCATGTATACTGTCTATTTATGTGAGAAGGAAGTAAGGTAATAAAATAACTACCTACCTACGTAAACGTACCTATTTACTTTTCTAAGGATACGTTGATGTGACATGTATTTATATTTATGTGCTAAGTTTTGTCATGTATAAATCAAGCTTTCTCGTAGCTTCTCTTTCGACATAACATAACAACATAATTAATTTTGTACGGTGTAAGAATGATTTTAAAATTGCTTCAGAACAGAATTGGTTTAAGGGTATGACTTTTTTGCGCACTAATGGAAAGTTAAATATATAAAATATACACTAAGTTAAATTGAAATTACGGTTATTAAGTTACGGCTGGTCTAGTCGGGAGAACGGCGCCTGCCGATCCGGAGACCCCGGGTTCAAACCCCACACGCACCACTGTCTTTTCGAAGTCATGTGCGTAATGCCGCTAACTTAAAACGGTGAAGGAAAACATCGTGAGGAAACCGACATGTACCTAGAATCTTTCGAAGCCATGTGTCATCCGCCAACCCGCACTGGGCCAGCGTGGTGGATTATGGCCTTAACTCTCTCCTTGCGAGAGAAGGCCCCGAGTCCCAGCAGTGGGAACGTTTAGTGGGCTGTTGATGATGATGATGATGAAAATTTAAATACATTAGGAAGTTATAAAATTCTAAGACATCTCAGGTAGGTTTCTACCTACCTAACAAAATTTGTCGTATTCTTACGACAAATTTTGTTTCTGATGTAGCTCAGCTGTATGATGAGTCTTAATTTGAAAGTGTGCAGCTGATCTGCACGACCTAATACAATCTTGCTCTTGTTTCTGTTGCCCCAGAAAGCGGCATCAGTCATCATCATTTCATGGTTGAAGTCCCAAACGGGTTTAACTGAGTGTTTTAAAGCTTTAACGGTTTAAACTAAGTTCTCCGTCATGGCACATATAATGGTAAAAATAGGACATGTCATTATGTTGGATACCCGGTAATAGCAGTTTAGATTGCACTGTACTACATACATATGTCATCCACCAACCAGCACTGGTCCAGCGTGGTGGATTATGGCCTTAACTCTCTCCTTGCGAGCCCCGAGTGCCAGCAGTGGGAACATTTAGTGAACTGTTTATGATGATGACATTTGGAAAGATGTTGTATTTTGTAAATACAGGCAGCATCTAGCTACTTGGTTAGGCATAGATATGTATCTTCTACTTTCCTTTATTGAACGTAGATCAAACAGATTGTGAGCTCATTCCTGTTTACACTTGACTAGTCGTCAAATCTACCTACCGATGCCTTGTAGAAGTTTGTCACTAAATTGGCACACCTATTCTTGGAATATAATGGCGTCACGAATTATTGAGAACTCCAATTCCAACTTTCATTTCGCTTTTATGTCAATACGTGTGGAAACAACTTTCGTCGTTACGTTTTTATAAACTTAACTCACATATTCTAAATTTGGGAATATCGGTAAATATCAATATTTATTTACATGCCTACTTGGTTTTTTTACGTTTGTTAGGACTGAGAGTAGGTAATTCAAGCTTCCCTGCCTTAAGTGCCAAAACAGAAATGTAGACATAAAAGAACATTGGATTTTTGATAATTAGGTAAGAAAATCTATTAGAAATCAGGGTGTACCTAAATCTTTATGTTTGTATATCTGTATATTGTTTAAAAATACGAATTTAAGATTGTATTATTTAAATATCCTTAAGAACAGTTCATCATCGACCTAACTTCTTTTAGCCTACTTCTGCGTATAGTATTATGCCGCAATGGTAACAGCGTTCCGGTTTGAAGGGTAATGTTTTACAGAGAAATTATGGAGCGAAGAAGTAAGTCGTCTAAGTGGTCAGAGAGAGATCTAAGATATTATGTCTCTAAGCCCTCTAAGCAATCTAGATGTTGAGTTTTTTTAGGACTGTAGCCTATGTACTGCTTTTCGCATATCGTCACTCCATTGAGATCAAGACAACCGTTTTTGATTCATGGTTTCTACTATAGAATTTACTTTTTACACATTTAGATTCGAATAAGAAGCAAGATGTCATAAGCCCAGAGCATATTCTGATCGCTTTTTAGCTTCAGCAAACAAATTTTACACATTCGTCTTTTTATTGCCGGCTTAGCTTATAGAAAGCAAAGGCTTCATTCTCCGATGTTCTATTGCCCCATATAAATCAGGTTTTATATATTGGGATATCCTTCCTTCCTTGCTTCCTTTGAAGATTTGGGTACTTTAGGTTAGACGATTTTGAATTACTTTCATTGGAAGCCTTTGAAGGGCTTTGAACGTAAATTATAAATAATATCGGACTTGGCGATTTTACTTTAAGCCGAGGTATAAAAATAATAACTCAGGAGTGTTATTTCAAAAACTGTCATTACTGTCGTGCTGTCCCTATAAACTATAGAACTAAATAAATAAACAGAACTAAACTACAGGCGAGGCGTTTAAATTCCATTTTAGAGAGAAACTTTACAACAAAAAAATCATGTTACGTCACATTTTTGTACACTGCACAAATTGAATATCGCGTTGACAAAAGAGACAGAATATCGCCTGCCTATGTCTTCCTTCTTCTGAGCCTGCCTACTAACAAAGACTTGTGCTGAAATGTATTGCTGATTATTTTTACTGGTATGTACTCTCCGAGTGTACCTATCTAAGCTAATTTAGTAAAGTTGTTTGGTTTACAAAGTAATAAATAGTAATACGCTAATTTACAAGATTTACCAGATGTTCTCTTCTTGAATGGAGTACTTTTCGCACCTTTCGGATGGGTTGCCTAAGTATGAATACCTACCAGCTGGGGGATACAAATTCGACCGAGAGACGTGCCAAAACGCTCATAGGCAACGACACTATTGTTTCAAAAAGACTTCAAAGTCTTGAACATTGCCACAAAGTTGCTGGCTTGACGGTTTTTAACCGACTTCAAAAAGGATAAAGTTTTCAATTCGGTTGTGTTTTTTTGGATGTATGTTACGCGATGACTACACCAATTGTGTATCAATTTTGATGTTTTTTTTTTGGTAGAGGTGCTATTTGTTCTATCGAAATCGGTGCGGTGGTTTTTCAAATTCAACAAAAAATTAAATTTACTTAACCTAACAAGGAAGACGTTATCGTAGCTTAAATTTTTAAAATAATGGAGTCTCTGAGTTTAATTTTAAATTATATCCGATTTTTTTTGGAAAAAAGTAAAATATTATCGGATAGGTATTTTTCGTAGAGTTTAATGTTATGCGCATAATCTAATACCGCCTTGTCTTGATTTTTCTATCTGCTCGGACTGCTCGTACCTTGAAAAGGCATCGTTTTATACAGCCCAAGCACTCGAACGCAAAAGTTTGGCTCCACTTTCGTGATAAGAGCGTTTAAGCTGTGGAATGTAATGCATGAGTTTTTGGATGGATACAACCTTAGTGTCTTCAAATAGAAAGTGAATCGGTTTACTTTAGGTTAGCATTTCCAATCGTAGCCCACATCGTCGCTTAACATCAAGTTAGCGTGATGTGAAGCGACGATGTGATTAGACTCAGCCGTTTCATTATGATAAAGCAACAAACATTATTTGATACTTGCACGTTTATCTGTGATATTCCCGTTCCCGTGATTTTCTCGCGATATGTAGCTTATGTATATGTCATTTCGGAAAAAATCTAACCGTGTTTCAAATTTCAATTCTGTCTGTTCAGCCATTCCGACGTGGTTGTGATTAGTGATATTTGTGATATATTATCAGTATAGGATATCTTACCGGAAAACGCAGCGTTGGCCTCGCACAAGTTCGACCGACGATCTGGTGAAAGTCGCCGGAAATTGTTGGACACGGGCGGCGCAAGACCGGTCTTTGTGGATATCTTTGGGGGAGGGAGGCCTTCGTCCAGCAGTGGACGTCCGTCGGCTGATACGTTGATGATGATCTTACCAGATATTCTGAAAGCGAGGTCAACCTTGCCCTTGAGCAGGCCAATGACCTGCGGCTGGCGGGGCGGGATCCACTGGTAGACGAGGCCGGCCGAGCCGTTGAAGAACCACTTCATCACCAGCCCGGGGCCGAGCGCCAGGCCTCCGGCGCCGTACGCGCAGTCCAGAACCACAGACTCTGTGCCCACTTCCACCAGCGCCGGTACGTCGATCTGATTTATGTTTACGGCCACGCATTCTGGAATAAAAATCGAGTGTTTCAGGTTTGGTTTGGCGAACCTTAGTTCATTTTCTTTTTAATAAAGAGTGACGAGACTAGCTGGACATGTGCCTGATAGTAAGCAACTTACCTGCCACATAATAGCACAGTGACACTGCTATTGGAACATGAAGAGTCCAAATCATTGCCTAGCTCTGCACTACGCTCGTCACCCAGAGATCTAAAATTATATCTCTAAGCCCGGTAATTTCTCTGGAAATATTGCCCTTCAAACCGGAACACAGTTATGTTTGCACATTACTGCTTGGCGGTAGAATAACTGGCAAACGTGTGGTACTTCCCCAGGCGGTTCCAGTTGGCGGTAAGTCTCCCTGCGAAGCCTTGGGAATTACTAGATTACCACACAGTGTGATTAATACAAATATTTGTTCTATGTCTGGGTGTTTCTATGTATGATAAGTATGTTTTACAAAATTATATGGTTACGTATTATATCAGCTGCCTGCTAGCACTCATAGTACAAGCTCTGATTTGTTTCGGGACTATATGGTGACTGTGTGAGAAATGTTCACTTGATTCGTTTTAGCCTACGCACAAACACAATGTCACCTTATGGCCTCCATAGAGATAATGGGTTAATATTTGTGCTGCAATGTGCGGCTCTCTGTCTGATCCCAGTGTTGGGACTCGAGGCCTTTTTTCACAAGGAGGAAATCAAGGTCATAATCCACCACGTTTGCCAATTGCGGGTTTGGGGCAAAATGCATGTTCCCGAAAGATGTCTTTCGAGAACACGCGTTCCTCGCGATATTTTTCTTCATATTTTTAAAACCAGTGGTAATGACTTGTGCATGTGCACTTAGAACACTGCTCACAGATGCAGGTGGGATTTGAACCTCCGACTTTATAATTGTGTTAATAAAACCAAACTATCACGCGATTAGGACTAACTAGGTAACATAAAACGATGACTTAAGTTTAAAAAAAAAACAAGATAAATTTAAGAGATTAACTTTTGTGATAAGAACGTCTAGATGTGGAATGATTTGCCTGAGTGGGTTTATCCCGATGGTTATAATCTTGGTGTCATCAAATCCAGAGTGAATCGGTTACTTCTAGGCAAACACGCTCCATCATAGACCGCATCATCGCTTAACATCAGGCGAGATGATGGTCAAGTGTAAACCTATAAAATTAAAAAAAAAGATCCCGTAGAACATTTCTCGAAGTGTAAAAAACTGGCATCTCGTATTAGTTATAGTATCTACTCGTAGTAGTAATAGTATTCGAGGCTGCACAACGATCTAAATACTTGAATACAATACTGAGAAAATTACAATCGCGTATCGCCAATAAATATACAGTAACCAGGCTTTCAGTGCAGTGCCAATGTACCACTCTTCCGAATATAATGTAAATTAGAAGAATGAAAAGATGATCCTAAATTGCAGAAGGAATGAAAACATTTGATTTAGATGGATACTCATTTACTTACTTGAAGTTACCTTTAAAAGTACTAAGAAACCTTTATTGCGATTCTATATTAAGAAACTTAGAAATAAAGTCTTTGCCCGTTGGTCTGATGAAATTAAAAAGGACAAAAAAGTCGTTTTAAAGTCGTCGAGAAGATTGCGCTACGCTTTCGAATCTTACGAGTGGTTTGGAACTTAATGCTTTGCTCATTATTCCGTTCGTAGCAATCGTGGAATCTTTTATGGGTTTACTTCATTTTAGCTTTTGTACGTTAAAATTAGGTTTTACCAGGTTATACATGCACCGGAGATATTTTATAAAACACCTCAAAAGTAGCATTCAAGAACCATCAGCCTGCACTTTTGACTGACTGAGTTTTAGATATATTTTCAAAATTTTACATAGGTACATACATATTGATAACTGTCAATGCACACTTGTTGTAGTAAATTGTAATGTAAAATTATATGGATACAATGGCAAGGAAAGTACCTAGTGGTAGTACTCTTTGCAGAGTCAGTCTGGGAAAGTACCACACCTTTGCCAGTTACTCTACCATCAAGCAGTATATAATGTGCAAATGTTACTGTGTTCCGGTTTGAAGGGTAATATTTCTAGTGAAATTATAGGGCATACAGATTAAACATTTTATATCTATGGGCGATGAGCGCAGTGCAGTGCTAGGTAATGATCTAGACCCTTCATGTTCCAATAGCTGCGTGTCAGCTGTGTTATGTGGCAGGCATGTTGCTTACCATCAGGCGCATGTCCTGCTCGACTCGTCACTCTATACTATAAAAAAAAGTTATTCCAGCCGCTGCACCATTATGTGGCAGCCCTATTATAATGTGCAATTATGCTGAGCGGCTCAAACGGCGAACATATGCAAACCTCTGATAAATATCAGAACAGTTTGGTACTGAGACATTAGGCCCGTGGGTATCTCAATTTAAAACACCTTTCTCAGCGCCTGGTCGACGTGACACGTGACAAAAATGCAAGCGTTTATTTGGTCCAACGTGTAAGCATTACCATTCAGCGTGGTTATACCGCCAGATTACTGGGCACGCTTTCTCATTCTTAAGATAATTCGGATGTATTAAGAGCAAGTAGTTAGACAGATAGTATAGTATACCCTGTTCTTTAAAGTTCGGGAAGTTGAGACCATAGGCAAATTTTTTAAGTAAAAAACCGTGTATTATAATTACAAGGTAGCAATAAGAACTTCAATTTAAAAAGAAAATTGACGCTCTGATAACAATATTCTACAAAAAACAAAATTTCCCAACTCACTTTGACTAACAAGACCCAAAAGACATCACTAGAACTGCGCTTTGCAACTCTCTAATGTGGTGCGTTTATTTCAGCTTATCCCAATTTGTTGCTAACGATGTATCCTTTTACAAGATACAGTAATTGCATCATTTGGAAGCATCCAGTCCTGACATCCTTAGGTAGAAATATTTTGTCCCTTTCATGCTTAACAAGTGAAATTTAGATTTTGTAGGATACAGTAGACATATCAACTTATGTCATTTGCCATAATAGTGTGTTTGTTCTCTTTTGAGACATGTACGAGTATGTTTAGTATTTTTAGTATTATACTCGTAAATAATATAAAATACATACCTAGTATTTTAAATTCTACTAGTTTTATAAAATTACTTCAGTTTGTAGGTTTAAATGTTTAGTAAATAAGCACTTAAGAATGGCTCAACGCAACGAATCAGGCTGAAATTTGGACAAATATAGGTATTGGTGGACAAATATTGGTGGACAATTCACACACAACACCATATATATATTATTATAAGTATGGTAGCTTTTTTTATCGCAATAAAAAATGTTTTAAAATTCTTTACCTTATAAGAACTAGTTACTAACTAAATTTATTACACGGATTTAGTTGTGGACAATTAAAAGTAAAAATTATATCCTACTGTTATTCTTATTCCATATGTGAAAATTGTAATATCCGTTGCTCAAATACGTCGAAAGAACTGAATTGATCTGGCTGGTTGAAATGTTGATAGATTCTAGTGTGGAATAGTACGCAGGATACTTTTATTCCCGTAAAAGCGCAGTACCTTGGTGAATAGTTCCTTTCTAAATTCTATGAAAGCAAAGTCGCGGACAGATAGTATTAATACAGAGTTATATATAGATTCACACATAGATACAAACATCATCCTGAAACAGGCAGCCATCCTTACAACAACAAACATTACGAAAGTTCTAGTGGACACAGTCTTTGTTTAAGTGGAGACTGAACCATTTCCCGTGGTGTCTCGGAGCTGGAAGCATTGTAAAGCTAAGTTTTGAGTAAAAAAGCATACTATAAAATACAAGATTTTTTTAGGGGACAAAAAGGCTTGGTATCACTTGATACTAGAAAACTAATAGTTAATTGTTAGACAAGAGTGCAAAGTTGCGCAATTTTGATGACCGAGGAAGGGCAGGATTCAAAAATTTGAATCCTGAGCGTTGGTAGAGCACAAGGTGAAAAATCTTTACACTCGAGTGCAACACGTAACTTTTCATCTCACCTTATCGAGGAAATGACTAAATGCTTTGTGCATTAGTAATTTAATTAACACTTTCAGAAACTCTGATGGCGTCAAATCAGCGCTTATAATTTAAGGGATATTTTTTAGTAGTGGTAGGACTCTTAGCAGAGTCCGCCTGGGGAAGTACCACACCTTTGCCAAATATTCTACCGCCAAGCAGTAATGTGCAAACATTACTGTGTTCCGGTTTGAAGGGCAATGATTCCAGAGAAATTACAGGGCTTAGAGACATAATATCTTAGATCTCTGGGTGACGAGCGCAGTGCAGTGCTAGGTAATGATTTGGACTATCATGTTCCAATAGCTGCGTGTTACTGTGCTGTTATGTGGCAGGCATGTTGCTTACCATCAGGCACATGACCTGCTCGTCTCATCACTCTATGATATAAAAAAAAAAAAAGGTTTTACACATATGTTTTCAAGTTTCCTGTTTTCAACCTAAAGGTTTAACAATAACTTTTAACAAGGTTTAAAAAATATGTCGTCAAAACTACACCGTACCGTAAAACCGTAAAACCGAGGAGGTTCCGAGTCTGAGTTTTTAACAAACTAAAAAAAGTTGTATTACAAACTAGCTTTTACCCGCGACTTCGTCCACGCAAAATAAATATTGAGGTAACTGGGGCAGGGCGCACTTGTATACCCTAAGAAATGTACGTTCAAAACAGCGTATACTAAACAATTTTATGTCATTTCATCAATATCAGTTCAGCGTTAAAGCATAACCAACAAAGTGGCAGCTGTGTCTCCCATTCATAAAAGTGGTCCAAAAAGTGTTCCAGATAACTACAGGCCTATCGCACTTCTCAGTATAGTCTCTAAAATACTGGAAAAACTGGTGAACTCTAGACTAATTAGTTATTTAGAAAAACACAAACTTCTGTCCGACAGGCAGTTTGGTTTTCGTCGTGGCAAGTCGACATCAGATGCCATCTCTCTTTTTTCTAATCTAGTGTCTTCTTATACAAGAATCAGAACCGGAAAAAAAGAATATGTGTAAAATAATACATCTAATATAATAAATCAATAAGTCTACGTTTCTACAAAAAGAAGTGAAATCCCACCAAAAACATTCTGTAAAAAACTAGCCAAGTCTCGATGAAGCTGCATATTTATCTCTAAAAAGTAATGAAATCTAGACAAAGCCGTGCCAAGTCTAAGGTTCCTTACTGCGATTTCTTTATGCTTGTAGTTAATGTTGTGTGACTTGGCCGTTGAACATTCTTTATACGTTAGTTTGTTAGTGGATACAAGTCAATTTTGTTTACACGTTATGTTGTATCGACACAAATTTGTATATATACAAATCGACCACCTATCTAACATAAAATAGACGTACAGACGGATTTCTATCAATGAATAGAAGTCCGTCTGGACTGGAAATATTTTTTTTAAACTCAATGTCAAAGTCAATGGTAGCGGTTCTGGCGACAGATTGGTGCAATGGTGTCATGGAGCACCTGGTTTTGTACCCTTGTGTACCCTTCAACGGCCAATTCACACAACATTAACTATAATAATAAAGAAATCGCAGTAAGGAACCTTAGACTTGGCACGGCTTTGTCTAGATTTCATTACTTTTTAGAGATAAATATGCAGCTTCATCGAGACTTGGCTAGTTTTTTACAGAATGTTTTTGGTGGGATTAGTTATTTAGAAAAACACAAACTTCTGTCCGACAGGCAGTTTGGTTTTCGTCGTGGCAAGTCGACATCAGATGCCATCTCTCTTTTTTCTAATCTAGTGTCTTCTTATGTCGACAACGGCAAAAGATGTCTCTCTGTATTCCTCGATATGGCGAAGGCTTTCGACTCACTTTCAGTTGGCTTGTTACTTAAAAAGCTCAGCGCTATTGGTGTCAGAGGTGTTGCTCTCCATTGGTTTGAGAGTTATCTGTCAAATCGCTGAAAATTCGTAAAGTCTAATATCTCTAACGTACCCAGCGATATCTTACACATTGAGTGTGGCGCTCCACAAGGCCGTATTTTGGCTCCAACTCTATGGCCTCATATTGACTGGCCTCGTGGCTTAGTTGGTAGTAGCTCTGCCTGCGAAGCCGAGGGTCGTGGGTTCGATTCCCACCCAGTGCAAATATTTGTGTGATGAATTCAAATGTTTGCACTGTGTCTGGGTGTTTCTATATATAATAAGTATGTTTTTAAAATTATATAAGTATTATATCAGCTATCTGGCCGCCATCACACAAGCTTTGCTTAGTTTGGGGTCAGATGGTGTTGTGTGTGAATTGTCCACCAATATTTATTATTTATTTATTTATTTTGTATATTAATGATATTATTAACATCAAACTAGAGAATTCCGATATAATTGCGTATGCAGATGATACAGCGATCATATTTAACGGGAAAACTTGGAAACAAGCTTACGACTCTGCTAGAGACGGATTATCGATCGTTGCGAGAACTCTAGACCGAAATCTTCTCACATTAAATACAAAGAAAACAAAGTTTATTGCATTTTCAAAAACCTGTGTGTCTCTTCCGCCTCCTAATCTAGACCTAAAAATCCACTATTGCAGCTCTGTTTTCATATTACCGCGTATTTCTTGCACGTGTAACTCTATTGATCGCGTTGATCACATTAAGTATCTGGGGGTAATTATGGATGAAAATCTATCTTTTAAACAACATGTACTCCACGTAGCAGGACGGACGCGGAAACTCATACACGTTATGAAAAATCTACGATATTGTGCCTCAATACTACTCTTGAGACAAGTTTATTTTGCGCTGTGTCAATCAATAATACAGTACTGTATTGTTGTTTGGGGCAGCGCGAGGCAGACCATATTCATGACGGTTGAAAAAGCACAGAGAGCTCTTATTAAGGTAATACTCCGAAAGCCCTTCCGATTTTCAACGGACTTACTGTATAAAGAATTTAAAGTGCTCCGTGTTCGACAACTCTTCCTGTATTATGCCGCCTTGTATACTCACAGAAGCTTGAGGTCTCGTCCCGACTATAGCCTAATAAAGGACAAGCGTGCTCTCTCAGGTAGGATCCCAGTGCCTCGGGTTAACTCTCTGATCGCAAAACGTAGCCCATTGTACTCCTTCCCATGTGTTTACAGTAATATCTGTAGAAAACTAAAGAGAGATCAACATGACCTTCCTCTATATTCATTCAAAACTAATGTCAAGGACTTACTCCTAAATATGTCTTACCATGCAACTGAAGGTTTATTCCTTTACAGCGACAAGTGGACTCGGTACTGAGTGAAGCGGTAATAATTATTTTTCTTAGGTTCCGACTATCCCAATGTATAGTATAGTAGTTTTAGTTATAGTAGTTGTAATATATATTGTTATAGTAGATAATTAATAGTAGTTGTACGGTTCTACCTCTATATGCAGTATTTAATAAGTAAACAATTTATTCAATAGTTAAGTAACATAGACTTATCTTTGAAATTACCGTTAATAATTAACTTTTTTCCATTCTTACACAGAATTATATTTGTTTTTATGCACTCGGGCCTCAAGATACAAGCTACGAGTATATGCTTAGTTTGCGGCCCACTGATATACTTGTACCCACACATACGGACCGAATGAGTATTATTATAATGACTTGATAATTTACTTATGTATGTGTTTTGTTAGTCTCTGTGTTTAATAAATAAATCATTTAATTTCATTTTCATTTCAACAAACAGACATAGTTACTTTCACATTTATAATATAAAATAATATGGATTTCTAGAATCTCGTTGCAAAATTTAACGGTTTTTTCTTCAACGTTGACGAGCTTTCATGTAAACTGTAATCCCCTTACAGTTCAAAATTACAAAATTGCTTGAACAAACATCTATGGGCTTCACGTCAAGTGTCAGTCTGTCATCACATAAAACTTCATCCCCATACAGTTCGAAATTACAAAATTTCTAGATCAAACATTTATTTGCTTTACGCTAAGTATTCTAGATACTAAGCCTAAAACGTTTTCGAAGTTCTATCTTCAAAAATTACGACCTTCCGTATAAACTGTCATCGCCCATTTCAACTCCTATTTCATCCCCGTACAGTTGGAAATTACGAAGTTGCTGGGAACAAACATCTATTGGCTTCACGTCAAGTGTCTGTCTAGATACGTAGTTTCATGGACATTTCCCATTCCATTCCCGTACAGTTCGAAATTATTAAATTGCTAGATCAAACATCTATTAGCTTCACGTCAAGTGTCCACATACGAAGTTTCATGGTTTTATCTTCAACAATTACGAACTTCCATATAAACTGTCATCCCCCATTTCAACCCTTATTTCATCCCCGTACAGTTCGAAATTACAAAATTGCTGAATCAAACATTTATTAGCTTCACGTCAAGTGTCTACATACGAAGTTACATGGTTATATCTTCAACAATTACGAACTGCCATGTAAAATTTCAATTGCCCATTTCAACCCCTTCAACCCTTTTCCGTTATAAAAAGTAACCTATGTAGTTTTTTGGGATCTATTATCTATCTTTGAAAATCACAATTTACCATAAATATATTTTGATTCGTTTTAACTAGCCTGCCTGCCTATAGAACCCAATAGCGAACTTCTTTCTACTACAAATGAAAAGCTTGTATATGAATTAAAGTTTAGTGTATTATTTTTCTTAAGCCGCATTAGACGGACTCCACGAAGATGCCCACGCTTCATCACTATTTCGCAATCCTAGCCGCGAGGAGAGAGGCGAACTTCTTAGCACTCCATGGATTAACCATGCGAAAGCCAGGTGTCCATCGTGTAACAGAGAGAGAAAAACAGAAAACTCGAGTACATCCCAAGACTTGTGACTCGGGTGTAGGTTTAAGGGGCGCCCTTTTCGATGATCACCAACACTCACCTCAACTCGCAGACCTTAGTCAAATCTGATAAAAACCCACCAGTGCAGCTTTAGATATCCACGTTCAAGCATAGAACAACGTACTGCATTTCTGGACAAGCCAAGATCTTTCAGCAGGTTATAGAGAGATTTTGCTGGTATTCCTCTCGCTCCTACTTCTACAACAACTTTCTACGTGGAAATTAACTACATAGCTGTTTTTTTGTTAATTTGTTTAATTATTTTGTTAGTTTGTTTAAGTTTGTTTAAGTTGTTTTGTGTTAGAAGGTTATAATAATACTTATTTTGTTTCATCTTTTTGTATTATTTAGAGATTATAAAATATGTCATCATCAACAGCCCACTAAACGTTCCCACTGCTGGGAGTCGGGGCTTTCTCTCGCAAGGAGAGAGTTAAGACCATAATCCTCCAAGCTGGCCCAGTGCGGGTTGGTGGATGACACATGACTTCGAAAGATTCTAGGTACATGTCGGTTTCCTCACGATGTTTTCCTTTACCGTTTTAAGGTATCGGCATTAAAAATATGTACTTAGTCTAAATCTACGTTAATTTGTTTAGAAGTTTATAATACTTATTATGTCGCATCGCGTATTCTTTAGATATTATAAACTAAATCTACGGAAATTTGTTCAGAAAATTGTAATACTTATTCTGTCTCATCGCGTATTCTTTAGAGATTATAGTCTAAATCTATGATCATTCAGACAGTAATAAAATCACAATTTTGCCCCGAAAGTCCGGAAGAAAAGTCTCTGTGTCAAATTCATGTTCTGTATAAGTAACAGGTATTAGACGAGCACTGCATTTTGAAAGAAGTTTTTGCTTTGCTTTCTGTAAACGAGGTCCTACTGGCCCGTTACAACGTGCAGTCAAATGAAACGTCGAATCACTTTTATGATCCGCTTGATAATTGATACGGCAATGTTTGCGAGGTCAGCCTCGGAGATTAATATTTTAACCGCAAAAGTTTGTAAGACTGTATGGATGTATGTTTGTTGCTTTTTTACGCAAAAATTACTAAAGGGATTTGGATGAAATTTGGTACATTGATAAATAATGCTCTGAAATACCACACAGGCTATTTGTTATCCCGGGAAATTAACAGAACCTGTAACTACGTAAAACTACGGGTAACACCACGGGGTGCTGCTGGTATATTGGTAATTATATAGAGTGGCTTTTGACAAATTTTTCATCTTGTTTTCCAAAGTCAATGGGTTAACTTTTAAAATGTTTTGTATCATTTTATCTTACCTGCAAACAACAACAAAGATATTCTCATCCCACCACCTCGGAAACAGTACTTGTGCCCTTCGATATCAGAGCGCATAAGTCGTTTTTACCCTCTAGAGAGTAAAGTAAATTTGAATTTAGAACGTCGTGTGCACTAAGTTTTTGAATTCAAAACATAATTACTTACACCTATTTACTTCTCTCCTTAGTGCTGAATTTATTTTATTTTTTTTATTTGTTAAAAACTCAGACTCGGAACCTCCTTGGTGTACTTTTTTTTAACATCCCTGCGCGCAATTTTCTTTTCACGTATGGAGGATAGCGTTAATAAGTTAAAAACAAGAAAATTCAAAACAAGTGAAAACCGAAAATGAGTGTTTCTAGCGACTAAGAAGTTTATTTGACGTCAATAGAATTGACTGAAACTGTTATATATGCGCAAAGCATTTAGTAATTTCCTCGCTGAGGTGAGATGAAGAGTTACGTGTTGCACTCGAGTTCAAAGATTTTTCACCTTGTGCTCTTTGATTTCCTTGCTACGCTCAGGATTCTAATTTTAGAATCCTTCGCTTGCTCGGTCATTAAAATTGAGAACGAGGTTAAAAAGCAACTTTGCACTCTTGTATAACAAATAACTATTGTATTTTCCGACTTTATTCCTGATTTAAAGAAGTAAAAACAAACCGGCAAAGTAAGAAATTCCATTTGTTTGAATGTACTTTATTGCTTGCGTCACTGGGTCATCGCCCCGTCGCGCTCACAAGAATTCAACCTAGGAAACTGTGTTTTTGCAAAAAAATATGTAAATTATTAAAATTGAATGAATTTCTTTTAGGGCTCCCACACCAAAATGCGATGCGACGCCGCATCGGAGGAACTTGCGATGCCAATGCTCCGATGCGAATTCGTGCAGCAAACCGTTGGTTAGGGTAACCATATCTTCAACGGTAGTCAGCCGTGTTGGACGTGTTTTTCGGAAGCGTAACTTGGATCACAAAAAGATTGTTGTACTGATTGTTAAGTAGATATGAAAGAAAAAATGATTTTGGTTTCATACACATATTACGATTATGAATGCTGAATGGGAACTATTTTACTCGCAAGTATTTTTGACTATTTTAGAATTAACATATCTTCATTTGAAGATAAATGATAGTGTATTTTTTCAAAACAATACACATAATAAATTTGATTGTAATGTGTAAATTACAAACACACATAATGCATGATTTATAATAATAGGTCACAAAATTTCAATCGCCTTTCAACTATATAGCTATTCGCTATTAGCGATAAGGCCGCCATCTGTCTCACTAACTTTGTGTTTAACCTGTTTTAATTTGTGTATTATTGTTGTTTTGGTGTGTTCAATAAACTGTATCTATCTATCTATATAGATACAAAAAATATAAAACTTTACAAAGTCCTGTCATCAAATCAAAATAATCAAATCAAGTGACAAAATCACAAAAGTACAAAAATTAATTTATTCTTCAGCTTTTATTAGTAAAAATTACAGCATTCTGGCGCATTCTGATAATTCTAAGAATTGAGAAATATTTCTGCGCAGTTTCATGCATCAGGGTTAGATTAAACTAACTGGGTAGGTATTTGAATAATATTTGCTAAAGAATAGTGCTCAACCCACCTTACCGATATAAAATGAACGTAAGTGTAAATATACCAAAGTCAAAGTACTTTATTCATAAATGTACAATTTACACGTCAATTAATAAAAACATAAAAACAAAAGTTAACTTTACTGTATTATAATAATTATTGTACAGAAAACTGTCAAGCATTATATGAGTATAATATGTTCCATGTCAATTGTTTGTATTAATTTTTATAGGACTTTGCCATCACTCTCTAAAAATTCGGTGTAACTATAAAAATACCTAATAATAACGTATTTTTTTCAAATTTCTAGAAGCAAAAGCAACTGACTATTAATAATGTATATCTTTCGCATTTTGTGTAGTTTATGTGAATGCTTTGCGGTGATTAATTTTTGGTTAACTACAGGGAATTTACTATGCCAAACTGCTCTGTGCACAGCTATAATTGAGCGAAAAGTAATCATGTCCCAATATTGCTATTTAATTAGGTAATCATGGCTGCAGTTAATGGGTATCTAAGCTAACGTCGAAATTAATGTATTATTGACTATTAATTTCACAATAGGTTACTGATTGGCGTCAGAATCATAAAATATGACTTCGCCTCTTGTGTATTTTTTTACCTTTTTATCGGACATCAACGGATCAAGAACAGAAGTGTATATTTTACCCTTTCTAGCCAAATTGTTATTTGATCCGAAATTTCTAAAGATTTTTATAAATACAAAATACGTCCAAACAGTCAAATTAATAAAATGGGTTATTTCATCATGCCTCAATTATTATTTTCAAATAGCTAAGTTTAATTGTATTTTGATTTGTCTAAAGCAATTTTATCTGGTAAGCATCAGCCAGGACCAACCGTTACACATCCTACCTACCAGTAAAAATATTAGATATACCTATTATGTATTTTCAAAGAAGAGAGTATTTTTTTTAATAAAGACAGATAAAATAAAGTTATGATTAACTATCTACTCTACCTAGCCCACACAGGACTGAAAGTTTTCACTCAGAACTTGATTTAAATAAACGAATCTATCCAGAATCATATTATTATTGAACCAAACTTCTGACTTGAAGACAACACTTACCAAAATAGCATATTTATTAAACTAAGTAAAGTATTCAAATAATAGATATTTTATATTTTTTGCTATTGTATAGGGTGTCTTCAGTAAGAGTGCACTTTTTCATTTTAATGTAAAAAACAAGTATTTTATGACAGAGTTGTGATATTTTTATTGTATTGTAAAGAAGACATGTTCCGATTAAGTATGGAATAAAATATCCGGCAAATGACCCCCACGGCTCCGATGACAGGCCATTATCTCTCTTTTCATGAAATTTTCCATGACTTTTGTACAGAGATGTGGCTGTATCTCACCGATGACGCGTTGGATTTCCGATGTGAGCTCAGGAATTGCTTCGGGTTTATTCGCATAAACCCGAAATTTCACAAAACCCCAAAGAAAGAAATCGCACGGCGTTAAATCGCACCCACAACGAGTAACTGTCTAGTGCGGATTTTGGTCAGGCGGCGTGATTGGACCTTACTTTTTTGAAAATGAGACCGAAATCGCAGTGACTGTGAACGGTATTTGTTACAGGAATATGATAACGGGACTTCTTGTGGCCTCAACTGGACGGCATGAATCTGGACAACATGTGGTTTCAGCAGGACGGCGCAACCTGCCACACCCCGCATGAAACAATCGACTTATTGCAGCAACCATTTCCAGAACACATTATCTCACGAAATTCTGATGTCAACTGGCCGCCAAGATCGTGCGATTAAATAAAACAGTTTGAATACAACATTAATCAACAATGTCAACATTTAAAGTACATAAGCGGCTGTAAAGAAGCCTTGTCCAGATTTTGCAGTTATAAAAATAAAATTGTTTGGATACAATCAGAATACAAAATTTAAATTGTCATGTGAAATTCTTAATCGGTAATTAGAATATTTTTTGTGAAATACTCTTTTTCCATACATTCTTATTTCTAATGAAGTCAACTACATTGTAATACGCTTTATCCATAAAATAGGTCTTTACAACATTTTTGAACTTTTTTAATGAAGGCCTCCCAACTGCTCCGGTATGATATTTTAGAAGCGAACATAGTTTCCAAAATAATGATGTGTTTTTTGTAGTCTACGTTTAGGAATATCTAATAAGTTTTTGTGATGTGCTTTAGGGTTTTTTCAGAGATTTTACTAAAGCTCACCTGGTTTTTTCTGACATACATAATGCATTCATAAATATATAGGTATGGAGCTGTTGAAATATTTATGACATCAAAAATCTTCCTCAAAGATTTTCTAGTTGGTAATTTATACAAAGCGCGGATTGCTCGTTTTTGCACTATGAACAATTCTATCTGCTGCCGACCCTCATAACAGGATTCCATAAGCCATAACGCTATGAAGATAGCCAAAATAAACCAATCTAGCGGTGGCAACATCTGATATTTTTCTGATCTGTCGAACCACATGTGCAGCTGAGCTAAATTTGTTAGCTAATAGTTCAATATGCAGAGTCCATTGGAGTGGCGCATCTATGGTAAAGTAGTGACTTTGACGGGGAAAGTTAAGTACTCAAATGTAGTGTTTGAACCTACGACGTCTGGCTTTTAAAATTGAGCGTTTTGCCACGGCTTCAAAATTATGAGTAGCTACGTATTTACTTAAACTTTTTGTTATTAAACTTTAAATATAATGAGATTTCGGCATAACAGATAATTAACTTAAATGGATAAAACGGCACAGATTAATAGGGAAAGAGCCCGTCGTTTTAATATGCGAGAATCAGATTGACAGATTTATATCACGTTTGTACATTAATGTAAAACAGATTTTGGCTCTGAGGAAAGAGAATCAGTTTATCTCTGTTTCATCTTGTTTGATAACGTACTGTGCTAAGTTTTGATTAGGTAACTCTTTCATAAAACACGTAGCCGTTGTGTTACAGAACTTTATAAAGAGGCGAAATTAAGCTTGAGTTCCTTTGACGTCACAAATGTCTAAAATTTGTATACCTTTGCGATATGACTGTTCAAAAATTTCACAGGTTTTGGGTCGTGTAAGTGAGAAAATACTTGGAATATGGCGATTTAACTTTTTATGTCAAAACCTAAAATGCTTTTTTGGGACGTCTATAGCACTGAAAAACAAGATATCTGCAAAAACAGAAAGGATATCAGATGACATAGAAAAACTTCGGAAAACATATATAGGTACGTCAGATATCTAATGATAGAGTGTAATTGTATTTCTGGAGAGTGTAAGTCAGTGAATTATTCCCTTAACCTTTGATTATTGATTGACCAGCTGCTGGAAAAACGTAGACTTATTTTTAAAGAATGTACTTAATATGTTTATACTATTAAAAGTTTACGTTGACCGCCATCTCGTCTAATGTTAAATAATGTGGTCTATTCAGTGGATCGTGCTTGCCTAGAAGAAATGGATTCACTTTCGCCATCTTTTTTTTTTTGCTGACACCTAAACTGTAACCACCGGGAAAACCTACTCAGGCAACAAGTTCCATAGCCTAGATGTTCTTATCATCTCTCTTGTGACGTCTTCTTCGTTCGAGTCTTTGGAACGTGAACCATGAAATGATAACGCTATTTCGAGCTACGAGAAATACAATAGAAGGAAGGGCAAGATGGTATTAGATCATGCAGATCTGTTGCACACGCTCCGAAATATATCCGATAAAAGCCTACGAGCTCGCAAATTTGGCGGCGATATTCAAAACTTTAAAGTCTTTATCGAACAAGGTTGCCGTTACTTATATAATGAACTTCGGTACGTTTCTCAATCGATTCTAGATCTTCAAGCTGGTACTTAGCCGACCCATACCAAAGGTGCGAACTACAGTGCTCTATACAAGAGCGAATCGGTGTAACATGCCCGGTATAACATGAGGAACTGTTCAGACTTGAAGTAGGTGTCTTGTCTAATTTTTGGTAGCTAATTAAACGTGAGACTCGAAGAAAGATGTAATAACATAACATATAACATATATAAGATGTAATGTTCCAATAAAAAGCGTTCTGCACAAACCCAATAAACGCTACGCGACAGAACCTATCAATTTTCTAAAACGTTTTCATCATTTATCTTGCAAAGCAAACATAATCCCAGAATAACAACTAACCGCTTCCATAGGCTGTTGGAATAAATTACATGAAGGTAAGATACATTAGGGGTTGATATAAAGATATTGTTTTGATAGTTTATCTCTCTCAATCGGCCATGAATAATGCATTGTTGTCATACAGATATGAATACTTATAACAAGGAAACAGTATTAACAGTAAGAGTTTTTGAGCAGTAAATTTCATTGTACTGTACTGGGTCTGATCGTTTGATTTATCTAAGACCTTTAAAACTTCTACAACGTTTGAAAATGTGATATTCTGAACGAGAAATATTGAACTATAAAAAATATTGTAATAATCAAATACTCGTGCAGATACTGCTATACTAAGATCAGAGTTAAATAAATTGAAATACTATATCGAACACAGAATAAATAAAAATATAGAGGTGCATTAAAACATTTAACCTCATCCCTAGCAACAAATATTTTGTCCACTTTTTTGAGTTCAACCCTAATGGCACACTAATATGAGTAGAGTTCTGTTGGGTTACATCCAATTCACAAGTCATAAATAAAGTATTTATAAAAAGTAACATCACAATATTTCCATCACTAATCTTCCCATACTGATTATACAATGCAGACGTAGGCTTTCAGGCGGATTGAAACCTCTCGATTGTTATTACATATCATCTGCATCGGATAACCATTTTTGTCGTAAAATAGACTTTAGTCCCTTAGCTTAAAGAGGAAACTCCGATAACTCAGTTTGATGTACGGTTATGACTGAGGTTGACTTCCTGGATTCCTCCGTGGCCTAGCGTTTTCATATTAATACAGAGCAGTGAATTATTAATACCCCTTTGTGATTAAAACTTCACTTTTAATCGCAAAATATTGATTATTTATTGATATTTTTTGCTAAAAAAGGTAGTTTTATTTATATTTATTTATATTCTGTGACTTATTTAGGGATCTAGGCAAAAGTTTGATGAAGATGATGATATCTTGTCTCGTCATAAAAAACACAAAAAGCCGTATTCGCAGAATACGACTTTTTGTATTTATAGTTATATATTATTTTTAGATATATATATTTAGGATATATAGCTTTATATTAGATAATTACTAAATAACTTTACATAAATACTAGCTGAATCGTGCGCCCGTTGCAACGCCATCTATCGAAAATTGGTCGTACCAATTCAAATCTAGAACAAGTTTGGTTATCTTAGAGTCTAATGACGCAACCTTTTAAAAGATAGACACATGCTGAACACATGCAACGAAAGCTCTCAAAAAGCAATATTTTTTCCTGTTTTTGTTACATTTTTCATTCAAACTCCGTTCCTGTTGATAGTAATTTTTAATAGCCTATAGCCTTCCTTGATAAATGGAATATCCAACAGAAAAATAATCTTTCAATTCATACCAGTAGTTCCCGAGATCCTTGCGTTCAAGCAAACAAACAAACTAATTCTTCAGCTTTAGAATATTAGGATAGATACCTACGTAAATTAAAATGACGGGGCTTCCATGGCAAATTAAACCTTTATTTACGGTAAAAATATTATATTAATCTTGTCATTTTAAATATTGGAAACCTTACAAAACTTTAAGTTTTAGCTTTAAGTTTTTTTTGTAGTTTGTCTTAAGAGATAAACTACAAAAAGTTTGTGAAATAAATGTATTATTTTTCTCAGAGAAACAAAAAAAAGTGAAATTCACACAAGTTGTAAAACAAAAATTGAAATCCCAAATCGATACGAACTAGGGCATGTAGGTAATATCAGAAGGTTTTCAATTTCGGAACTGAGTTACGATACCCAATATTGGAATTCCGGAACTGTTTCAAAACTGGAAAAATCATTAGGATTGTAGGAAAAAGTTAAAATTTATATAATAAGCAACTTTTATTACATTTATCGATTCTTCAATCAACTTAACCTATACAGGCTTTTCAATCACATGACCCAAAAGCAACATTTTTTTTTTTTTAAATACAATCAACAAAACTTGTAATTATGTGTGTTAAGAATGTACGAACAAAATAAATATTCGTACGTTACGATTATTAAAATCTTGAAAAAATTACAGAACAATACATAGATTAATTTTATTTTTTTGCATGAGCAGATTCAAATCGTTTATTTTTATCAACCAATAATATTTTTTTCAACAACAGCTCTTCTTGTTTGGTCAACAATAGGTACTTATAGTTTTGGTTTTGATTATTTGTTTAATATGTAGCTACAAAATGTGCACACTTTGTTAGTTATATAATTGTTCACTACTTAATTACGGTATCCCGTAATTATCACCATGGTTCTCTTTTTTTTAACTAATAGGTATAGTATTAAAAAGTAGGTATTTAAAATTAGTTTTCATACTATAACAGGTATAAGTTTACACTTGACCGCCATGTTGCTAAGCTACGATGCGTTCTACAATGGAACGCGCGTACCTCTCCAGCTCTCCACTTAGTCTGTGGCGCTTACCTAGAAGATTCTCTCACCGATTACTATCGATTTGAACACACCAGGATTGTAATCAACGAGAAAAACTTACTGAAGTATTCAAGGTTATGATAAGCGGCGGAACGAGTCCTCGCCATATGACCACGGTAAATATCTATAATATAATCACCTACGTCTATAGATAATAGTACTAGTTATCAATAAAAGCTGTTGAAAGCTGTTTTTGTTGGCGAGTTGAACTCGCCTATGAAGGGTCCCATAGCAGCAAGTAGCATAATATAAAAACTCTTGTAGTATGTTGTAACTTTGGTCGATGTTTTAATATTGCCTACTGTATTTATGACGATTACAAAAAAAAAGATTAACTAGATCTTGTTCAAACCAATTTCCGGTGGACGTTTGCATAGTAATGTACATCATATTTTTTTTTTAGTTTTGTCATTATCTTATTTTAGAAGTTACAGGGGCTACACACATTTTCTCTCCGCTTTCGTAATAAAAAAGTCTAAGCTGCGGAATGCGTTTCCTGAGTGAGGTTTTCCAGATGAATGCAACCGTGATGTCATACTTAAAAAAACAGTTGAACTCCGGGAGTGCCGACAGAAGTAAACATTATTACGTATCTACATATGTACACCAAGCGCGGATCCAGGACGGGGGTCCTGGGGGTCATGACCCCTCCCTGGGCTGGGTCCTAGCCAGTCAGTCCTGGCCAGTACCTTGGTGGACCACTAATTAAATATTTGTTTTGTTTTTTTTTTACGATTTTTCTGTATAAACGAACTTTAATTTTAATGTGGTTTATCTTAAAAGAAAGACCAGTTCAAGCAGACGCCATTAACCAAATTAAACAAAATTAACCAAATTTGTGGGTATCCTTCCCAAATAAAAATGCCGAAAAAAAATGTTTCCTCCGAAAACGCGACCGCAAAGTTAATTTTCTTGGTTTTCGTTATGCGGTATAATATAGTTTCCTCGGTGTATCAACGGGGTATAGGTACAGAGGTGTCAGTATTGGTTACAATGTTGCGAGTTCAATTGTTTTTTCCATCTGATGAAATGCTCAAGGTAAATGCTTAACAACAGGTACAATAATTTATTTTGTCCGAAACCGTCCGACAAAAACAAAATCCGACTTGAATATTAAATTAAATTCAGACACTCGACCAAATTTTATTAGAGGCTGTCACTATGTCGTCACTAAGTTTTTTTTTGTAATTTTTCATAATTTTCCAGCCATTTCGATAAAATTTATATGGGACGATGGTCCCTAAGTTTGATTGACCAAACAAAAAAAGAACCATCAAAATTGATTCACAATTGGCGGAGCTATCGTGTGACATACTACTCGTCCATACAAATAAAACATACATACTTACAACCCAATTAAGAACCTTTTTGAAGTCGGTTAATGAAAATTAATTTTAGTTTTTTGTTGATTTTTTAAAATCACCGATTTCGCTAAAATGATATTTATGACATCACTGAACTTATGATCTACCAAAAAAAAAGAACCATCAAAGTTGATTATATCATTGATGGAACTATCGCGTAAAATACTTACAAAAATATAAAACATATGTACAACTGAATTGAGAAATCGGTTAAAAAGCTTCGCAAAGATATGGAAAAAATGTATTGTAAATATAATTTTCGTTTTCTTTTGTGTCTTTTCCGATAATCGTCCAATAGTTTACCATCTCGTGATTAACGACGTCGTTCAAGAAGTTGTGGTCATTCCGACTCCGGTAATTCACATTATTTATGTCTATCTTGTAGTCTATTATTGTAAACAGGGAAAAGACAACAAAACACTACATTCTCCGTAAAGGAAATAGATGTATTGAGCTCCTCGGAACAGGAAATTAGGGATCCGTATCATTTGCCGAGAGCCCATACAGATGTTTCGATTGGGTGGCCACGGTAAATGTACATTTTGTTTTTGTTAATTTAAATTAGGGATTGTTACGTCTACGATCGTGTACAGTTGAATTGCTTCTTTAGATCTGTGACATTGCCATTGATAGTTTTAGGGTTACGTATAAAAACCGGATCTCGTTAACTACTTTGGAGAGCTTTTCTAAAAACTGTAGAAATAATACAATATAAACAATCTAATGACCATTCTACTGATGGGACAACGAAGGTGTTTTTTTCAAAAATAAAGAGTCCAGTCCATAATTTACCACACTGGTCTAATATGGACCGATGGTTGTGTAACTTGTAATTCAAATATTATTATGGCAGTCTTCTCCTGACCACGGTGTTTGCAATGCTTCCGAAACGTCGAAGTTTTTTTTATTATAAAACATTTTTATTATTTTCAAATTTATTATTAAATATTTTAAATGTATCTATTATTATTTTTGTTAAATACTAGCAGTGTCCCGCGGTTTTACCCACGTAGTTCCCGTTCCCGTATAATCCAACTGTATTCAAAATTTCAGCCTGATCCGTTCATGCGTTACGGCGTGATTGAGCAACAAACATCCAAACATCCATACTTTGACATTTATAATATTAGTGGGATTATTATCAGGTCTGTTAAAACAATCAGTTAGAACAATCGAAATCAGTTAGATGAACTTGCGACCTCACGCTTAAATAAAGCGCATTCATCCGTTGGGCTATCACTGCTTTCAAATTACGTCTGCATATCGCCCAATCATAGTCTCCTCAAGCTTACGTTGTCCTTATGATCACACTAATCATGAAATACTATTGACAATCTCATCCATGTTTAGTCAACCATAATATTTAGATTAGCTAATTCGCTTCTGATATCAACCGGACACGTACCCAATTGCGTATCTACTTCATACAACTATTTATTTAGCTGTAGAATTAAAGCTAATGATGACTATCAGAGACATTTTCCTGAGTTTTGATACTATCAGTCTATTTTAACAATAGGTGATATTCAGAAGTAGTTTATCTGTCTACAATTTTAAAACAAAGAGGTGTTTTCAAAATGACAGATAGGTATGAGAGATAATGGGTAAAATAGGTTATATTCTTTATCAACATTGATTTATGCTTTAAAATTTCTCTAAAAAAAATTAAACACGAATGTAAGGTGACGTTAATGCATGCGCGGTCCGAAGGGGGGGTCACAGGGGACATGACCCCCCCCCCCTCAAATCGTATAAGTTAAATTAAAAACCTACAAAAACTCAAAATATCTAATAGTAATATTTATACTCGTGACCCCCCCAAAATCGGAGGCTTTGTACTGGTGACCCCCTCCAAAATTCAAGGCTAGGACCGCGGCCTGCGTTCATGTAGCACAAATAAAAAATATTTTCACAAGTCGTTGCAGCCTGGAAACGACGACTTTTTTTAACGCAATCTCCTCTCGACCTCTTAGCCTCTTTGAACTCGGCTAACGCCGTAAAACATCATTACAACATCAAAATCAATTACAAAACAATTAGTTACAAAATCATAGTTTTTTTTTTTATTTACAAGTTATTTACAAGTTAGAGTATACCTAATGGTATATTGATGATAAAAATATTTAAAAGTTTGATCAAATTGAATCAGCTCAGTTCAATGCAACTCGTTAGCAACAAACTATTTGCCGAATTTATAACCAATCGGACGGGAGCATAATTCGAACAATCCCTAAAAGCACAATAGTTCCAATTACGGGACCAATACAATATCTGCACAGCGCTGGTAACACTGCCAATTAGCGTGATAGATAGCAGCCAAGCAGCCTGGCAACAGACAAATGTAAAAATAGAAACTTATTAGTAGGTAATAGCTTGATGTCTTTGATTTGTTCTTTCATTACAATTTTGTTTGTTAAACGCTTTTTGAAGGATATACCTATATATCACCCTTAAATTGTAATATCCGTTAGACATAATTTAACTACGTCATATTACATACTAACCCAACCAGTCACTTTATAATCTCACGCGTTAGTGAGACATATATTCTTTCCACACAACATATAATCCCGAACTCAAGAAAGCTTATGATAGAAGCCAGATAACTGTTTTTTGTTTCACAATAAGTACCTGGGTGGCCGAGCTTTACTCGGTTTTAACACTGAGTGTACTTAGATACCTAATACAGATAAAGGACTCCCAGTAATAGATTTTCCCAAAAAAAAGGAAGATAGAAAAAATAACTTGAAAAAAAAGAAAAGCCATCTGGATTCCGGGGTCTACTGCTTCATAAGCGCTCATCTTATCGACAGAGCTATTATAATAGTCGCATTCTAATGTTAATGTAACTGTTTTTCATTGTCAAAAAAAAACGATAAAATGCGTTTTTAAAAAATGAAACCTAGTTAGATCGATTTATCGTCCTCGAAACCCCCTGGATACATTATTTAATGAAAATCGTTCGAGCCGTTTCCGAAATTCAGATTCTATATATGTATATATATACGAGCAATTCTTGTAGACTCTGGACTCTTCAAGGACTGCAAATAGACCTAAGTTCCGCTACATAATGCTTTTAACATTTCAAAACATCTGAAAACACAAAACAAAATAACGACTATTAAATAACGGTAACTCAACGTAAGCCTTGATTTATTCGGTCAATAAACGCATTTATTATTCATCGATAACATTAAACCCTTATATACCCTTATTCTCGTGTCCTTATATTTTGACTCGTTTAGTAGCGCAATTAGTAGTGAACCTAATAAGCCGTATATCGTGAGTCCGATATCTATGACAAATATTTGAGTGAAACATGAATACCTACTGGCGTATATTATGTACTTAGCATAAAATATAAATATAAGTTACGGCTGGTCTAGTCGGGAGAACGGCGACTGCCGATCCGTGAACCCCGGGTTCAAAACCACGCGCACCACTGTCTTTTCGAAGTCATGTGTCACCAACCCGCACTGAGCCAGCGTGGTGGATTATGGCCTTGACTCTCTCCTTGCGAGAGAAGGCCCCGAGTCCCAGCAGTGGGAACATTTAGTGGGATGTTTATGCTATAATGTGCTTATAGCATAAACATCCCGCGTTAATCCCGTTCCCGTTATTTTCCCGCGATAAAATGTATAAAGTTAGCCCTATGTTTTACTCTACTAGGGTATATTCTAACTGTGATCCAAATTCCAATCCAATCCGTTCAGACGTTTCCACGTGATTGATAAACAAACACCCAAACATCACATTTCACATTTATAATATTAGTGGGATTGCCCCCGCGCTAAACCCGACGAGATAAAACTAACCTAACTGTTAAACCCGGTAATATTTTCTCTATGTATCTAATTTCGTTCCAATCCGTGCAACCGTTGCGGAGATACGTGGAAACAAATATACACACATAATTTTAAGAACATACACAAACTTTGACCCTTATTATTTATTAGTGTGATCTAGGTGTTTCTATCTGTATCTGGGAGATTCTATGGTAGTAACACCCAGATATGTAGTAGTAACACAATTTTTATGGTCGTACATCCTTACGAATATAAAAGTTGTGTCAACTCTCGCAGTCAAATTCTACTTTGGAACAAGTTGGTGATAATTATTCCATTATTATTTATTTCAATTTTAATTGGTAACTTATTTAGTTTGGGATATAAAGATTTGTACAAAAAAGTATAACTGATTGGCCGATGATATAATATATAGAAATATATAGAAATAAATAAATATTGGTGGACAATTCACACACAACACCATCTGACCCCAAACTAAGCAAAGCTTGTGTGATGGCGGCCAGATAGCTGATATAATACTTATATAGTTTTAAATACATACTTATTATACATAGAAACACCCAGACACAGTGCAAACATTTGAAAGCACGAGAGTTAGTCGATGTACATGCAGATTGCTAGACACGGTGTAGCATGTGACGTTGAGTTGTGACCAACTAGTGGCCGACGCAAGGTAAGCGAAATTTAGGACGTTCAGTTGCTAGATGGATCCACGATATCATCTTTATTGCGGGCTGAACCGGACTCTGTTGGCATAAGACCAAGGAAGATGCCATGATAAAAGAGAGCAGCAACCAGCAGTAGAATAAGGAAGGCTGATGATGATGATCAATGTATTTGTTGTGTAATCATGTTGTTATAGCTGAACGGATGAATTTCAAATTCGGAACAAAGACAGAAATAGAACATTAGAAATTACTCTTGCTTTATATCGTGCGTTTTAATGCAGCTCCCACAAATACTTTTTATTATTTTCTAAAATCTTCAAAATAAAACAGGCAGCTCACTGCTGGGACTCGGGGTCTTCTCTCATCCAAAACGTGGGCCCCACTGCGGTTTGGTGGATGACGCATGACTTCGAATGATTCTAGGATCAGAATCATTATCGGTATCCTCACGAGGCGATGTGACAACGAAAAGATTGTGGTATGATTCGAGCGAGTGACTTCGGATCGGTAGTTGCCGTTCTCCCTAATAGTCTAAAATCTACGCCGACGACGATTACACGAAAGCTCAACACAAAAATAACTGTTTAAACTTGGGTTTAGTAAAGCAAACTAGTACTAAGTTAATTTAACAGACACAGAAAGATACCACTTGGTTCCGTAAGATAAAATTTGTAATACGAGAATGCGAAGTGAAATATAATTAAATTAACTTTTATATTGTTATTTTCTTTTTATCACAGATTTATCGTGAACAGACAAAAAATACGCTTAGTTTATTATTCTCTTTGATGTTTCCTGAAATGTTTTCTTTTAATTAAGCTGGTGGTTTATTTTCTTTTACATCTAATTTGTTTTCATAGGTAAGTTGGTGTACATTTTCCTTTGTTTTGATTGTAACACACCGTTTGTTTCGACTAAATAAAATTTAAATTTACGTTGATGTATATATATATATTATTAGTAATTAATTTGAGTTGATTTTATATTACCCTGTTTAAAGTACAATGTCAATTATTTAATTTGCATGAACAACCCGGGTCACATATTGTTTTGACAGATTGAAAAGACGCCATTAAAAGTGACATCACATCCATGTCATTGTAAAATTGTCAACACTGGCACATAATCTAACGCGTGAGATTAGTAGTTTCCGGTAGATTAGGTTAGTTTGTAATCTGATCTGATCTGTTAGATTGTAATCTGCCAGTTTTTACAATTGTATAGTGACATCCATAACCTGTATCACAGTATTACATGCTAGTTCGGAACTGATGGGTTCCAATTGATCTTGTTGTGTTGAAATGTTTGTTTCAATGAAGTATTTTGTTTTATTTTTGTATACAGACACAAGGCAGTGATTTGAGAGAGCAGATCAGATAGCTATACACTGCGTTTGTCAGCAAGATTAGTTGAAAGGACTCTCTGTAATTGCTTTTTACTTGTGTACTTATTATTTCACTTGTGAATTAACAACGAAATAGACTGTTACGAAACAGATTACAATACCGTGGATTCCTTACCTTTCTAAACAATGTGGATATAATTAAATACTCGTACATCTAGTTTGAAACTCATATCGTGACCTTCATCCGTTTTTGGGTCAGATACATTATACATTAAATAAGTTTAATTGCGTCAGCAACTTCTAAGTTTGAATGAATTAGCTTTTATTTACAGAATAATTATTCAAACACCATGACTCTCGTATCCGTGGGTGGATCGCTGGGTCGGATCACGTTTTTTTTCTTGATTCTTTTTTTCTGATTCAATATTCGCCACAATTTTAATTTATTAATTAAAGGTTATGTAATAAGCTAGTGCATATGCAAAGAAAATAGAAGTATAAAAATACAAACAGTAGCACAATACAATTTACAAAAACAGTGTCGGTAGTTCAATTGTATTTACCCGTCAAAAAATGCTCAAAACACGCAAAAAATCGCGTCTTAAGATATTTTCACTTCAAAAAGTGTAACTGTAATAAAATAAATAGATCACAAATGCTGTTCTTTCTAGTTTTATTCTGTAACTATACTCTAGTATAAACTATAGTGTAAAGGTATATGACTGTAGTGCAAACCGCGGTTTTACCCGACCAGTTCCCGTTTCCGTTATTTTCTCGTGATAAAAAGTAGCCTTTGTGCTAATTATAACTGTGTTCCAAATTTCAACACAATTCGTTCCGATATGATTGAGCAAATTAAAATATCCAAAGATTGATATTTACAAAATTAGGATTAAATTTTTTTATCATTTCTTGAATCTGAACGTTTTGCGAAAAAATGTTCGAAACAAACACCATTTTCATTTCCAGACCAGCTAGTAAAACCATAAGTAAATTTATTTAAAATCTACTTCGTAACTTATACAATGAAACTCCGAAACGGAAGCGAAGCTGCAATCAAACTCTACAATGACGGGAAAATTACACACAAGCACACGAACAAAAACTTTCGACACGCAACATAAATTTAAATTACGAATATTTAAATCAAACATCGATACCAACTCGAACAGAGTATCAGAAGCACAAGATGTGTTGAATGATCCATCTTTAGGACATGTCAACAATCACTGGTCACGTACATTACGTACGTACGTGAATACGTAACTCGAATATTTCCCGCGGAATAACCGTCTCTTTCCGTACACGCACGCTGACTAAAACTTTTCTTAGTTGAAGGAAATCCTTTGAATTAAGCGCATGCGTGCAAACTGCCTGTTGAGTTTATAACTTACTTACCATACTATCCTCGGTTCCTCAGGACCGCTAATGACTGATAATTATCATAATTATACCGGCTAATGGATAAACTTGGCTAATGTTCCCAGCGAAACTATTTTATAGTCCCAAAAACTGCAGATTTAATGAAAATTCGGCTAGCGTTCGAGTTTGTACCTACTGTAGCATTTTATAGTAGGCAAATATCGCTCAACTCATTTGCTTAAAACTTAATAAACAATTTGGATACGTAACAGATTATTTATATAACAATTGTATCTCCTTGTCTTTAGTTTTCAGAGGGTTATGGACACCATTGTTGTAAGGCAGGGAGAGAGCACGTTAGATTATTTCTTTTGAAAACGACTATCGATTGCGATCAAAACTTTATAGTTTTTTTTAAGTCTATAGTGGGCAAATAATTCTAAGCTACTATAAATGTATTATTCCTATGTTTCTCACAAATAATTATAGCCTAATTGTTACAAAGTTGTTTAGAGGTGGTATATAGTAGGTACCTAAAGTAATTTGATATTTTTTATTGGACGTGTAATAAATTTACAAAATAATGCTACTGGTGAATTTTGTTAACAAGAATTAATTTGCACTTGACCGTCATATCACCTGTTAATGCGGTCTGCGACGGACTGTGCTTGCATAGAAAAAACTCGACTTGAAGACGCCAAGATCCATCCATTTTTCTAGAGTATCCATAGATGTTCTTGTTACGAAAGTGGAATCAAACCTTCTCGTTCGAGTCTTTGGTACTAGACTACAGGCCCGTGAACAAAATTTACGGGTCAAATGAACCACCAGGAGACCTATGTAGGATTATAGAAGGGTATAAAGTAATAAGATTCAGCACTATGCCGTCACTTGTAAGCTGTCCAACTGAGTGCAATTGAAGAGGGGGGGTTGCAATCCTCGATCATTTCTCCTTTACGCATTATTTTTGTACGGCGTTGCGGAATAATGGATTAAAAGAGGTATTGAAACTATAAAAATTATAAATTTTAACTTTTTAATTATTAGTTTGCCGGAAAAATTTACAGAGTACAATCAGAGTAATTTACAGAGCAAATTCGGTAATTTGATTAAGTACGGCATTGGTTCCATACAGTTTCAATACCTCTTCTAATTCATTATTTCGCAATGCCGTACAAAAATCATGCGACAAGGAGAAATGGTAGAGGGTTGAAACCCCCCCTCTTCAATCACACTCAGTTGGACAGCTTACAAGTGACGGCATAGTGCTGAATCTTAATACTTTATACCCTTCTATCATCCTACATAGGTCTCCTGGTGGTTCATGTGACCCGTACATTTTGTTCACGGGCCTGTAGTCTATACGTTTACCATGAAACGTGTGCCTTTTTCAAGCTACGAGCAATCCGATAGAAAAAAGGCAAGATGGTATTAGGACATGCATAGCAGCAACACACGCTCTGAAATGTAAATCGATACATAGCAACTTTACGGTGATGTTTGAGACTTTGAAGTCATTTTTCGAATAATCTGATACTTAACCGGTCCACCGAACCATTCCAAAGATGCAAACATTTTTTTTTATAGTATAGACTAAAGAGTGACGAGATGAGCAGGACATGTGCCTGATGGTAAGCAACATGCCTGCCACATAACACCACAATGACCCGCAGCTATTGGAACACGCAGAGTCTAAATCATTACCAAGCACTGCACTACGTTCGCCTCCCAGAGGTAGATGATGTTTTATTTCTACGTCCTGTAATTTCACTGGAATCATTTCCCTTCCAACCAGAACACACTAATGTTTGCACATTACTGCTTGGCGGTAGAATAACTGGTAAAGGTGTGGTACTTCCTCAGACGGACTCTGCAAAGACAATAATACTCCATGCAAGAGCTGATCTGTACTTGACAAGGAAAAATTGCGAAGGAGCTTCAGTACCTTCGCACATTTGAGAGGACAGTTAGTTTATTGGCAGCTACTTTAGCCTTGAACTTGATGAAAGCTCCAAAACTGAGCGTAGATGTCAACAATATAACGCCTAGGACTCGAGATAGCAATCGTAATAGTGGTCGGAATACATTTCGAAATGTAAGAATCAGTTGAAATTGACTCCGTCCGTTTTGCAGAGAACAGACACGTCTGCGTCTTGTCTTTGTTATAATCATAATGTCTTTGTCATAATTATAATAATAAATATTGATAATGGTGATGTGTATTATATGTGTATGCGTCTAATTTTATCTAGGTATTCTATGATATTAGTCAGAATTCTATCCTAATTTACAGTTCAAGCTAAGTTTACAAAAGGATTAATAGCGTACCTACTCGATCGACTTTGGTAATTTTAGTAAAATAGTAACTTCGCTTGAGCGAGTTTACTCCAAAGGCTTTGGAAATTCGCATTTCCGTGATTCGATGATCGATTACCAATGGATTGATACCATTGAAATATACTCGTAGCAGGTACAGGGTACAGCCCTATTCTCGCTGTATGCCTTTTGAGGCATTGAGCCAAATTTTGGGTACAATTAGAAATAAAATGATACATTGTCTTGGTTATATAATAACAAGTGAATATTTTAATTAACTAAGTTGTTAAATTACCTGCCAAAAAATCTGATGCCAACAGAAATAGGTCTGTTTAAAAAAAATCTAGCTGCAACTTATGAGCATGACCCTACTAAACTACGGTGATTCTTAAATTCAGTACAGGTCACAATTTAACATGGTAGTAAACCAAGAATTTCAATGCATTATAAGAGACATCAATTGTTTTAAAAAAGTTGTTTTTGTCATAGACAGTTCAACCTCTGACCACCAACTCGCAGGATGTTAAGAGACGTTGCGGTCTGCCATACCTACGCACTTCGCTAATTGAAACTGATTAACTTTCGATTTGATTCAGGTTGCTTTCGTCAGGTGATATTCTCTAGCAGACATTTTAACGGCGCATTCCGCTGTTTAGACGTTCGTGTAAAAACGAATGTCAAACTTGTTCGTCGGAAGTTGTTTTGCAATGTTGCGTTCTCTATCCAGTTCCTTCACGAAGTATTCTTCTGAAGTTTGAAACTAAGGTCTATTACGCACATAACTTAGAAAAAAGAGGTTGATGTACATTCTATAATGTTACTTATATGATTGATATTGTATACCTATTTTAAAACTGAAAGTAAGCGTACACTCTTATATGAATAAATAAGAATAATAAGGACAAACAAAGTCTCCTTGAAATGTAGATAAGCCTATTTGTCTACAAAAAGAAGCTAAGCAGTTTAATAAAAACTAAATTTATTTAAATAATCTTATAATACAATTTCAGAGACGGATTGACAAATTACAGCCTATCATCTTCATCCACAGTTTCTCTTTGTTAATGGGTATATGATTCTCTCTTACTTAAATCTGGCTCAGTTCTGTGCTAATCGAGTCCAGTCCGACCCGCGATGGTTACAATATCGTCGACCTTATTGCTTGACATTTGACGCTCCGTTTGCCTACAAGACTCTGGACTGGTTGTGTATTATATTAAGAGAACTAATTTAATTATACGAGGATTCTCGTAGATGCTTACTACGAAAATGAAGATTTTTAAATCAATATCTAGAGAAAGTACCTAAACAGACTTTTTTTTTATGAATCTCTCAACTAGATTTAAACAAATATACAGCCGTAACGAATAGTAACAATCAACCAAAATAATTATTAATGTTTATGTTCCATTTCGATTGCCTTTATATTCAGTAGTATTATGTTTAGTGTCCCGCCTTTTGCCTTATATACAGATTATGTTGACTGGACCTTAAAGTTAGGTATTATCTATTTGAAATTAAATAATTTATAGGGACAACTTACACTAGAGACCTCAGACGGGGTAAAACTCGGTTTGTCTCGTGAATTCTCGCTCTTCCAACGAAGAGCGAGAATTCACGAGGAGTCCTGGTGAAAATAGGTACAAAATACCCTATGAATGCGTGCCCTAGGACTTTTCCCCCCAACAAAAGGGTAAGTGGAATATATACTATTAGTCATACTCCGATTTTTATTCCGAAGATTTACTGAATAGATCACGTAAACCGAAAACCAGCAAAATTTTTGATAACTGTCAAATTGGTATAGAATTTATTGACGTTAATAGCGCAAAACGAACTCAAATCGACAGAATTGAGCTAAAAGTGACTTTTTAAATACGTCGGTAAACGTAGTTAAAGTTATTATGTTTAAAGTCGTGAGCACAAGCTCACCTAGCTTGTATAAATGTGCCTATAACAACAAAAAAATGATATACCAGCCAAAAGTAAGTTAATCTCCATACAATTCTATGAAAGAAATACGTCCAGTAAGTATTTCAAGCCTACTAGGCTCGTACAAATGGGCCTGGTGAAACAAGCATTTTTTCTTGCCAATACAATCCGCCGAAGCCCGTTGTTGGTTCGCAGCCAATTCTAATAAACCCTATCTATGCAGAAAATAAATTGCTATGTATCAAGACAATTGCCTCTGAGAGCAGTAAAGACTGCAATGAAATTTAATAAGAGCATCCTTTTGGACGCAGTTTTATGGGTGCTTATAAGTGTTTGCAGGCATTCTTTCAGTAGTAGTGTCATAATGATCTTAATTTGCATGGGGAAGTTTGTACAGTAAGATTTAAATTATTTCTGTACGTTAGTTTAACATATAGTTATACTAGCTGACCCCGCAAACGTTGTTTTGCCTTAGTGAACAACCCTTGTCACTTAGGGGTATGAAAAATAGCTAGTAGCCGATTCTCATACCTACAGAATATGCATATAAAATTTGGTTAAAATCAGTAAAGCCGTTTCGGAGGAGTAAGGAAACAAACACTGTGACACGAGAATTTTATATATAAGATGTTATATAAGATACACGGTTGCTTGCGTCCTGTTTCTTTTTCCTGAACGAAAATATTAAAACGAAAGTAGTTACAGATCAGTAACTTAATAACCTTTAAGTACCGGCGTGCGGTCTGTGAGGCCCCGGCCGGCACTTGACTTGCTAGTTTACCCATTTCCCCGTAAAATACCTATCCCCGCTTTTAATTAGCTGCCAGGACAGTGGACACGTTGACGTTAAAGTAGGAAGTAGTTTACTCACACGCGCTGTTGGTAAGAAAAATCTATTTTAGTTCCCGATGCGGCCTATCAGGCCTGACGTCGGTACTTACGTAACTTTTCTGTTGTATTTATAGATTCAGTAAATATATATTTTTAAAGATATTATAAACAATGAACATACCACGGCCATCAGATATTAAAAGGACATAATTCTGCGACAGATTTGTAACAGTCAAAGATATTTTGGACATGTATAAATGAATCAGATCCAAATTTTGCGCAACTCTTTCAAAGCTGGCTTACGGATTCCAGTGGACCTGAAGTTCACGTAGTTGGCGAAAATTTTAGTACGGAGGACAGTAAACATGATACGGACACTAATGCAGATATTTTTGACCGCGAAAAAACTCAGCCTAAACATCAGGACGAGGCATCATCAGCATGAATTAATGTGTAGTTATATTGTGGACAGTTTTTTTTTCTGAATAGTATGTAAGTCTCAAGGAAAGAAAAATATTTTTAGTGTAACTGAAAGAAGTATTTTTATGTTGTGATTTTTTTAGTGTAAGAATTAGTTTCTCATCCAAAATCTGAGCCACATATTAATGGTATGTTAAATTAAAAAAAAAATGGATGATATTTGTTTACTTAGTTTTGCTTAAAAGCTTTAATATTTCATCATAACGCAAAGTAAGATGTTTTTAACATAACTTTCTTTAAAAAAAATAACATTATTTACGCGGCCTCTCAGGCCTCACGTCGGCACTGACGTTACAAAAATGCACGTCGGTACTTAAATGTTAAACGCATCAACCAAACCTCCGATGCTGAAGAGATTCAAATGCTATTCCAGTTACCGGTTATCACGCCTAAACAGACGATAACGACGTGTAATTAAAGTCGACAATTGATTCTAAAAATTTAGTTGAACTTAAACCTATACTAGCATTATTAAAATGCTATTCAATTTGTTACTCTTAGTAATTAAAATACATTTTGTCTTCAAATACCTTTAAATTTAATAAACGACCCTAATCCACTCTATCAAGTAATTAGGTTTTAATACTACTAAGCGTAACAATACGGCAGCTGTTGAGCTGACTTGACCTTAGTCTTTAGTACTGTCATTAGCAAAGTTAATTATTTATACTCGCCTTTAAGTCGTTATCGTAAACGACCCCGAAGAATTTCCTTAGAAACAGTGAGACTACAGGGAATTATTGGCCAAGTGGGGTAATTATTAATTACATAACGTCGAATTATTGATTTCCCTTAAAGCATTCAGAGTCGAATTTCCTTATCCCCAAATGTCATCTTACGGTTTTTACGAATGAAAAAATATAATACCCACTTATAGTAATGGACATGAGAAAGTTGAATTTCGTTTCGTTTCTCTTTTTAATATTTGAAGAGCTTCGATGGGCCGACGGTAGCCGACCCCTGACCGCCGTTAGGGCTGAAATACTATCCCGCGGTGCTGCCGCCATAACTGCGGAATCATTTCCCTCTGCCTCACTGAAATATAATAGCTCCTTAACTCACCAATTTTTTTCAAAGGTCAACTTTCAGAAGTGTTTTTGTCAAAGACGTTCTGAAGAAATGAGAGAAGGCAGTTAAGAGGACTTTTTGGATAAAGAGATAATAATAACGAGTAAAGCTCATAGACAAGTGGCTAAACTTTTTAGCAAAAAAGTAAATTCTAAGCTTTGTTTTTATTCTACTCAAGTGTATTTGTGGGCGGTTATAATCTAGCTAGTTTTCTGAGTAAGTTATCCTACGTGTTAAGTTTTATTATTATAGATGCCACCTATACATTCCTTACCTACCTACATATCCTTCTTTTTTGTTATAAATTAACACGTTGCTCCTCGTAGGTATTTTCACGAATTTACATTTTGACATTTTAGAAACTGGTGGTAATTCTTGGTTCTTGCAAATAATATATTAAATCTCCATCTAAATTTCTAAAGATCTAGTAATAGGTTCGTTAATAAAAAAACATTGGAAGCACTCTTTCTCCTCGGATAAATTAAAATTACCTATTTAGAATTGTTGTGTAATTTTGCCTGAAATTACATAGCAAGTTACCCCGAGTTATAAGCAGGTAACTAATCAATAATGTCTACAGTTTAGATAATGAATGTTTGATCGACAAGTTCTCGTTTGAGTTTCTGAATAGATTATAACTTACCTCAGTACCTGACAGAATGAATATTCTCGATCGACGTTTTGAACCGCCAGACTATACTTTGCTTTCGACGTTCTTGTAACACAAGCTTAGAAAATAATCACTTGACAAGTCGTTTTTCATGTGTATCATTTTTTATTTTCTTTAGATTGTTTGTATTTTTTAGTAGCAGAAACAAACTAGACATCTCTCTCGGAATATGTCAGAGATCACAATTTTTCACCGTTAAAGCCAGAGGTTATGATAACCTTATAGGTGCTCCTGTACATGGAAAAATATTTAGGTGCAAGCGGGATTCGAACCCTACGACCTTACGACTGTGATATTGAACATTCTCGCCACTAAGTCGCTACAGCTTCTTTTTCACCTATTTTATTTTTACACTACATCATTAGGTATACGCCATACGATACATCATGTAGTTTTCTCTCTTATTGTACGTTCCATCAAGTTTAATGGATAATTTGGTCAGCCCTGGAGTATAACTTCAGAAGTTTACTTTTTAATAATGAAATGCAATACGAGTGGTAGTTCAATAAACGACGGACCGCAATTTATGTGCGCATTAGAATGAGTGACTGCGGTCAATAGCTCCTAGGACGGTGCATTAGTTTCAAACTAAAACTGGAAGTTCTATTTCCACTGGGCATTTGTGAATACATTTAGATACAAATATCAGATATAAGCTGCGACCCATGGTTTTAGCCGGACTTATACTGACTATGAGCTTGGGCAAATTATTCAAGTTGAATAAAAGATGCTATGATACGTATATAGTGTTGAGAAATATTACAAGGGCACAGACCCTTAAGTCGACATAGCGCAGAATTACCAAGCTCAAATTGCAGCGCGAGTGTGGTATCGCCGATGATACGTAAAAGGTGATAAACTTTTCTACTCATGTAGCTACTCTGTCATCATCATCATCATCATCCTCCTCAGCCTATCTTAGTCCACTGCTGAACATAGGCCTCTCCCATGGCTCGCCACTCCGCCCTATCTTCGACTATACGTCTCCATCCACTGCCTGCTGCCTCCGTATACCATCGCTCCATCTAGAGTCAGGGTGTCCTACACTACGTTTACCGATGCTACTCTGTCACACCATCCTAATACTCTTTTGTGCCTCCTCCAAAGTAATCCACACGTAAAGCATCTGGTAAAATCGTGAGCGTATGCAAAACAATGGTAGCATACACTGTACTTACCTACTTAAAGGTACGTCAGTATTATTTTTAAAAATGAGCTAACTACCAGTAATTAACCATGTTCATCAAATCGCTCGTAGGACAATGGTGCTGCTATTGAAATTCAGAACCTATTCCAACCGGGTAGGGTTTAGTTTTCAAGGATTTGGATCTGGCAGTGAAGTTCAGGTCTTTTCCAAACAATTATAATAATTAGAAATTTAGTATAATAGAGTTATTTGGATCTTAGAATTTGTATGGTCATATAAGTTAATTGGATCCCAGCTAAGCACTTCTTGTCGGCCCGCCTTGAATAAAAACGTTGTTATCGCTTCACATTAAATTTTAAAATTTGTTGTTAAGCGATAAGCGACCATTCATGAAGTTGAATTTTGGGATATGAACATACAATTTTAAGGTATTTTTAACACCGTTTTTCTTTAGCAAGTACCCTTCTCTATATTACTCCTAGATTTTATTGGGATACATAATAAAACGTCTTAAAATGTTTTTTTCTATTCCAAATCTTTAAATTTCGTCAATAATAATAGCTTTTTGCTTAATTTCGTTAATTTGGACGCGAATTAGGTATTTAATGTTTCGAGTGGACGGAAAGCTAGTTCTTTGTTTCTAATGCTATAATAGAGTACACCCTTGTTTGAGCTATGATAATGTTTTATTGCCGATTTACGGAATCATTTCTGGAATCGTATTAACCTCTCCGTATTTACCAATGCTACGCCGCGCCGTAGCAGCTAGAATAAGTCTAACTGTAGTAACAAGGAGTACTTTAGATCTTCTATTCATATATTACCTACTCGTATTTTTTCATTAATATTTTACAAATATTTTGTACAATTTTTCTCCCTGCACTTTATCGGGAAATAGTTAATATTACCCATACTAATATTATTATACTAATAATAATGAAATATTTTACCTAATAAACCTATTTGTACATATTATTTATTGACGTCACGAGAAAGAGTTTTGATATACATTTGTCACTTACTAAACAAAACAGGAAATGTTTCTATAATCAAGTAAGTCACACATTGTAATCCATTTGCCATTAAAAATTGTCGTCAAAAAATCTAGAATCAGGCAAATACTAGATCAGGCAGATTCTAATAAAAAATTCAAATAAATATTTTTAATAAGTAATTGGTAAGAACCTTTATTACCCTGAAACTAGATGGACTGACGATATACGAAATATAGCTGGTGGCGGTTGGAAACGTAAGGCATGGCTCGGGCTGAGTGGCTTAGGTATTACGGGAGAGGCCTATGCCCAGCAGTGGACGAATATAGGCAGTTGAAGAACCTTTATTAAAGCGTTAAATAGAGCCAAGTGTCCGACTTGTAAATTTTTTTCTTCGAAAAATAATTTCTTTAACTAGATACCTACTATGTGTGTTAGAATTTCGCAACGATGACGATAGATGAAAAGTATATAATTTCATATCAGATATCAAAAGGTATGGTTCAACCCTTGGATTCATCCAAATTTCACTTCTGTTAGTAAAATATTACTAACCGATTTCACAAAAGGAGGAGATTTTCCATTCAGCTGTATGTATTTTTGTATGTGTTAAGCGATAGCTCCGTAATGCATAAAGCGGTTTTCGAAAACTCTAGAAGTAGGTATGTAAGTAAAATTTGCAAACATTGATGATATTTTAATTTATTCCGAAAGCGCCTCTCTCTCATTTGTACAGTGTATTAAGTTGGTTTGACAAATTAACAAAATTTAGTCGAATATTGGAGTAATTAAAAACATATAAGTTGGTGTTTGTTTTTTCGTTGAAAATTAAATTATTCACATCATCCCAGTGCGTTTGTATGTATGAAACGTAGTGTATAAATTGCGACAAGGCTGACTAATTGCACGTTGTGTCCGATATAATTATTGCCTGCCCTGGGGCGCCGCATAACTTTGTTTGTCGGGCGTTGTTTTCCATTCACCCCTATTTTATCGCTATTTAAATTTCACTTTATAAGATTCGATAAATATAAACATTTCATATACATTGACAAAACCAAGCGAGACAAATAAATACATTTGTCTGTGACTTTTGGGAACTCTGTTTTCTATACTTGTGTTTTAAGATTCATTTCCATTCGAACTTGAAAATCTGTTTCTATTTATGTTGATAATAATAATTATTGAGAGCGTATGTACGCATTTAGACACCACAAACAAAAGGTTTTCATATTGATCTCATATTCATCATCATCATCAACAGCCCACTATATGTATGTTCCCACTGCTGGGACTCGGAGCGTCCTCTCGCAAGGAGTGAGTTAAGGCCATAATCCACCACGCTGGCCCAGTGCGGGTTGGTGGATGACTCATGACTTCGAAAGATTCTAGGTACATGTCGGTTTCCTCACGATGTTTTTCTTCACCGTTTTAAGATAGCGGCATTACGCATATGACTTCGAAAAGACAGTGGTGCGTGTGGGGTTTGAACCTGGGGTCTCCGGATCGGCAGACGCCGTTCTCCCGACTAGACCAGCCGTAACTTACTGATCTCATATTAATGTCGTCTAAATCAAATCAGTTCTGTCCTTTGAGGATAAGAATAGAGGTTTTGTCACACGATTAATATTTACGTAGTTCTTTGTCTAAAAGGAATCATTTTTGGTGATCTTGGTGTGTGTTTAATGGCTTTATTATGCAAGCGACTGAATACGACCGCACTTTAATATTGAAGCACATTGCACACATACCAGCATCTAACATTTTTATTAAAAGACTGAAAAATAATGTAAAAGTTTAATGCTCAGATATTTCGTGCGGCACGCAGAGTTCAAGCCACGAAGGCTTGGATTTTTCTTATACTTTCTGAGCCCTTGTTTAACTTTTAATGAACATTAAGAACCAACATAAAAATTCCAAAGTGGTCGTAATTTATGGCAATTTTGGCATAGTTATTTGGTAACATATTGATAAAATAGTTTACTAAAAAATAAGAAATCAAATCGTAGCTAATTTAGTTAAACCTACACATATACGATGACACAATAAATTGAAAATTAAATGAATTTAGTAAATGTAGTTTGTAACTTTAGTATAGTGGATAATGATTATATGAAGATATATTTAGTTTAATCCACGCCTCATGGTTCTATAGTTGTTCTGTGTGTATGTGGTTTTTTTACTGAAGATAATTACGGGATTGGCAGAACATGTATCTGATGCTAAGCCACACAGCACAGTGTCATTAGAGATATCTGAGAATATTCTGTACACCTTACACTTACCTTCCTCTACGATTACTAATCTCGTACGACCACTAACAGAATAGCACCTTAAGTAGTAAGTCGATATCTATCAAATATTCAGTCAAAATGTACCTACTCTAAAAATAAATTTGCCATTTATAATACCCTGTTCCGCAATATTTGTCTACTAGTTGAACGCGCGCGCGTTGCTACGCCATCTATCGAAAATTGGTCGTACCAATTCAAATTTTGTTCAAATTCGGTTACTTTAGGTTCCAATGAAGCAACCTTTAACATGTGACAAATGCTGTCACGCAACGAAAGCTCTCTAAAAGCAATATTTTTTCCCCGTTTTTGGTACATTTTTCATTCATGCTCGGCTCTTGTTGATAGTAGCGTAATGTAAAATACCCTATAGCCTTTCTCGATAAATGCACTATCCTACAAAGAAAGAATCTTTCAATTTGGACCAATAGTTCCCGAGATCCTTGCGTTCAAACAAACAAACTCTTCAGCTTTATAATATTAGTATAGTATTAGTATATAGTATAGAAGATAGGAAAAAGTTCTTCAAATGTTTAAAAAAGTGACGTAGGTACTGCTGTGGTGCATTGGTGTATAGGTACTTATATTATACAACTAGCTGAACCCGCTACTTCGTTCGCGTACGTTGATCTTGCGACCTTATTAGTACATTAGTAGTACTTACGTAAAAATATTTGGATGGGGGGTGGCCATTACACAAACCGTGTGAATTTGTTTTTCCACACAAAAATATATTTATTTGAGTTTAGCAACTTCAAATTTAATGTTTTAGCAACATCAAACATACTCGTAGTAAGGTTGTGGAGTATCGAACAAAGCCGTAGTGTTAAGTTTGTAGGATTTTTATAGGATACATTACGAAGAGTCTGTAGCTGATGTGCGTAATCTGATACTTACCCACTTATACATTTTTACAGGATAATAGCCTAAGTAAGTGATAGACTTATTAGCCGATGTGATATTTTAGACTCTAAGCCAGACTCTAAGACCATGTGTGTTTCAAATGTCTATCTAATTGGTAATGTCGTTCTGTCGTTAATGTTTGTTTCGTTAGGGTCCATGCTTTTTCAGAGATGATAGGTAGTATATGAGATTATAAACTATCTGTGTTTCAAATTTCAACCAAATTAAACCTTTACATAATATACATATAATAAATAAATAAATAATAAATAAATATTGGTGGACAATTCACACACAACACCATCTGACCCCAAACTAAGCAAAGCTTGTATGATGGTGGCCAGATAGCTGATATAATACTTATATAATTTTAAATACATACTTATTATACATAGAAACACCCAGACACAGTGCAAACATTTGAATTCATCACACAAATATTTGCACTGGGTGGGAATCGAACCCACGACCCTCGGCTTCGCAGGCAGAGCTACTACCCACTAAGCCACGAGGCCAGTCAATACTAAGTAGTAAGATAACATTTTATTCAATTTTATAGAAAAACAACGGTCTGCTTTGGTCACTAAAGCTTGTTGAACACTAAATTTAGTACAGTATTTGGATTGAAATAATATCAAAAAAACAAAAACTGACTTCAATTATTATCATTTCACGTCAACTAACTAACTTCTAGTCAAGTAAAAAGTTCACTCGACTAATTTAAGAAGCTATGACTACGTCGTCCAGATAAATAGATACTGGTGGACAATTCACACACAAAACTTTGGCTTTTTCCACCGCCAATGTCCCAGCCATACTCAAACCGGAGTGGTCTTACGCGTGAAGATGGCAAAAGATCTGACGGCATGAGTTTTATTTATAAGCAACGTGACTACTGCTGCAGTAACAACTCATACAAGTCATAATAGGTATATTTGTAAAATCTGTTATATAATACGTATGTTTACATAAGTACATATGTATTTATCTAAGAGTGTAAATAAACGTTTCTCCATACTAAGGTCGCCTGGAATAAATAACTTTAAGCGATAAAGCTGCCCATTATACTGCAAAAATCTTTGTTATTTTAAATGTACCTAATGTATTATCGTTAAGGTTTATTGTAAAATTTGTTGTTGTAATAAAGCAATATATTATAATCTCTGATCCTGTTCGTGAGATAAATTAACGTAACGTTTAATAGCTGATCGATTATATCGACCCATCGAGCCATGCGAATTACTCCAGCCTAGATGCGAGACGGATAAGATTTATGTTCCGAAGATCCTGGGTTCGAATCACACAACACGCACCGCTGCGTTTACTAAATTACGTACGCTAAGTTCCGCTGTAATAGCGAAGAAAATCATCAAATAGTCCTAATTTATCAAATAACCAGCCTATTGATTTCCTCGAAAAATTTAAGTTTTCAAATCAAGTGAAGTCTAAGCCAAGTTAAGTCTTTTGTCCGATACTCTGAAGATAACACAGGCCGTATGTCTTATTGACGAGAATGTCTGATATCAGACTTAAATTTGTAGACTACATTCCCGACTGCATCTTTGTGTAATTGCCAAGTTCAGATGAACAAATTTGTCATTACGACTGGAACAGTCAAGAAAAATCTCGCAAGGAAGCCGACACGTTCCAAGAAAGAAATGTTATCATTGTGAAGGAACACCTCAAATCTCAAATGCGGTGACATAAAGTTACCGCACTAACTTGTTTAGTTTGCGGTATCATAAGTTCTATTAGTTGGTTTCGAAAAACGATCATATTTATATTTGCAACATCAAATTATTTTAATCTATACCTACTAATATTATACCTCTATAAAGCTGAAGAGGTTTTTGGTTTGGAAGCGCTAATCTCAATAACTACTAGACTGATTTCAAAAATTATTTCACCGTTGGATGTATACATGATCCCTGAGTGCTATAGGTCATTTATTATGTACCACGGCCGAAGCTGCAGCGGTCCGCTAGTAATTAATCTATGGATTTTTAAACTTTGACGCAATCAAAGTCCTTAAATTCTAAAATAATAGCATTAATTAAACTCCAATAACGATCTTCCGGTATGAGCAAGCAATTTGCTTCAACTTGCGCTGTCGTCCAATCTAACCCTACACTTTCGTCTGCATGCATTAAGGTAATACCAGTGCAGGATAATTTCGGGCTGGTCTATAATTACTGCTAGACGACGTTCCAACGCTATGGTGTACTGTTGGCCAAAAATGGTGACTTAGGTGCAAGTATATAATTTAAGCGTTCTGTTTGCTTATTCCATGTTTTGTCTTGGTTTCTGGATTTTATAAAGTTGTGTTTGAAAAAGAAAATGATTTTCGCATTTGGTAGCAATTCTTTTGCAAATCTTAAACGAAATTTTACCGCTTAATTACAAAATTTGACATAAACTCCATTTTTTTCTTTGCTATTTCATTTTCTATACCGGTCGTCAATCTTGAGTAAAAGAAAATGTCGGTTATTATAATGTGCCTAAGGAGAATTCAGTAGATACGTAACGCTAGTAGCATCACTTGAGTAGTTACCGAAACCGTTATTTTTACTGGATAAAAAGTAGTTATGTGATATTCCAGACTATTGTCTTTCTATGTACATGCTTAATTTTATCCAGATCGTTTGGTTCTTGCTTGAAAGAGTTAAAAAAATATCGCACACACAAACTTTCGCATTTATAATATTAGTAGGAAGTAGGATAATGTAGTTTTCATTTTCAGAGATAGAGTACCAGCGCACAGCCCAAAAACAAACATCTAATATCTGCGGGTGACATGACAATATACGTATAGCTAGTACTGTAGTGGTTTGAGCAATTTACGAGTACGTTCAAAAGACTCGCTTCGTGGCCTTGTGGCCATGTGGACAGATATTTTGGTTTTAAATACCTGGTCTGATCGTTCCTTACTCAATCATCAAAAATCATAAGATTTCCTCAATTTAGTTACTAAAAATTGCTTACATTATCCCGAAACGAAGCAATTTGACAAAATATGTGTGTAAAAGTGGTTGAAAGTTAAAAATTCATAATTTTCAATAAAAAAGGAAAAATATTCGTAAAATTTTGTTCCGGTTGCTGCAGTTGATGGCATTCATTGAATTTTATTGGAATTTCTCAATGGTCCAACAAAAAATTGTACGGTTCAATAAATACACAAGAATCGAGTCTGTACCGCTACAGAAATCGTTGCCCCAATTAACTGACCCTTACGGTCAAGCCATTCTTATTGATAAAAATCCTTATTTGCGGGCATTGTGGGCTCATATGATGATTATATTTTGACTAGCTTTTACTCGCGACTTCGTCCGCGCGAAATAAATACTAAGGTAACTCAGGCAGTACATCCAGACACATTTACGGTTACTAAAAAGAGCTTATAATAACTTTAATTTAAATACCCGACTAAAAAACCAACACATACAAAACATTATGCAACATAATAAACTATTTAAGAACACTTGGGTGGTTGAGACGATTCTAATGATATCTTCATTGTTAAAATCCATCCAGCCGTTTAGAAGATATGTGGGAACAAATAAATTTACAAACATAAAAGATACGCGCAAAAAACATAACCCTTCTTTCAGTCGGGTAATAAAAACAATTTCATCAAAATCGGTTCAGTTGTTTAGGTGTGAAAGCGTAAGAGACATTCGTCCCCTATTTCAACCCCAATTTCATCCCCATACAGTTCGAAATTACAAAATTGATAGAGCAAACTGCTTCGTGTCAAGTGTCAAAATACAGAGTTAAAGTTTCATGGTTTAATCTTCAACAGTTGGGAATTTCATATTGACATTCATCTCCCATTTCAACCCCAATTTTACCCCCGTACAGTTAGAAATTACGAAATTGATAGAACAAACCTTCTTTTGCTTCGTGTCAAGTGTCTATTTACAGAGTTTCATGGTTTTATCTTCAACGGTTGGGAACTTCCATTTTGACATTCATCCCCCAGTTCAACCCCAATTTCACCCCCGTACAGTTCGAAATCACAAAATTGAGAGAACAAACATTTAATTGCTTCGTGTCAAGTGTCTAGATACAAAATTTGATAACTTTCATCCCTTCCGTTCATCCCCTTCTTTAACCCTCTCAGGGGTTAAATTGCGTAAAACCCCGTCTTAGCGAGTGCCTACGTGCTAAAAGGGACCTCCATGCAAAAATTCAGATTTCTGAGATTCCTTGATGAGTGACCTTTCTATAGTGATATGTGAAAATAATATGGATCTATACATACTTAAGTGTCTACATTTAAAATTTGTATTATTGAGTTCATGTAGTTTCTGTGCAAGAGTATAACAAAAAAATTTTACCTCTAAAATAAATCTACCTACCTCATTCATTAGCATTTAGTTAAAACTTCCTTTGTCTATCAGTAATCGATTCACGTGAGAACGGGACAAAATATCTTGTTAACTAAAATTTCCTTAATACTTTCGAAAAGAGCATAAAACAGAAAATAACGAACTCTAAATGTATTACTGTATTGTTTTTGCCAAACATCGAAGATCACTGGCACATTTTTGTCTTAGAAGAAAACTAGAATGTGACTTGTTCGTTCCGTAACTAACTATCATTAAAACCGCGCGACCAATCTGGCAAACAGAAAGACCGCAGTCTATGTTCTACAGGCGTTTGGTCTGTAAAAGTTTGAAGGCTTTAATTTAGCCGGCTGTTAATTCGTGCGCAACCGATTCGAAGCCAGTGCCGGCTATTATTAAAAGCGTAAATTGTCAAACAGATGTGGCGAACGACTTCCGTGCGAGCGGCAGGGTTAAAACGCAATGAAAATTACTGGCGGGGCTTAGCCCTCGCCAGGCCCTTCGCCAGTTTGTAAATACGAGATTGACGATAAAATGTTTAATAGCTCTGAATATTTTTAGTAGCCTTGTTAACACTTTGTTATTGTGTTTTAACTCACTTCGAAAGGATTGGTTCTGATTTGTCCGTTTTCTAGTTGGCTCGCAAAAAGGAAATGTAATGTATTATTTTATTAATTTAACTGAGATTTCTTACCAGTTGCTTTGACTTATATACTTTAACGACTCTGCAATTGCTTATGCCAAGTTTTAATAAACAATTCACATAATTTTGAAATCTAATTACAATAGTAAATACCTTCAGTAAATGCATTCCTGAAGCTTTTTTAGCTCTACGCAGTAAATGGTCGATGCAGCGAATAATTCTTCGGAAGCAACGATAAGATTCTTATTATTACACAACCTACACAAATAACTTTTATAACCTCTATAAACACAATATACAAATATAAATTACAGTAAAAACATCTGTGCATATCACTAAGTGAAGTTTATCGCATTGTGCGCCTTGCTACAAGTTATCTGAAAAACATTTTGGTAAAATGAATAGGTATATAATTATAAAGGTATATTCGTTATACCAAAATGTGTTTCATAATAACATGTTCGCGCACACAATCGCTCCTGCAGAGTTCGTTGTTGACAAACACAACATGAAGTACGATTTTAATTTATCTGAATTGTCTATGGATCGATGGAGGACTCGAAATCTTCAAGAAGGCTCACCATCAGTTGAATACCTAATAGGGATCAAAAATATATGACTGGGTCAAAAATATACCATTATTTTTATTCCGATATGTAGGTTTTGAAAAAATATGGGACACGATTATAAAATTATAAAAAATCGACAAAGATAAAATATAGATCATCAAACTTCCGTAGTTGGGGGTTGTGACGTCAAGCCTACATAAAAATCGTATATGTAGACGTGACGTCAAGCAAAATTTCTAAGCGCTTTATCTTCGTCAGTTTTCGTTTTTGAAACAGAAGAAAAAATACGTGTTTTTTTTTGTAATAATCTCATAGGCGGATTAATTAGTTTCTCTTAAGTCTCCTTGCCTATTAGTAACTTTACATTATTATTTCTTTCAGAAAAAAAAATACGAGTTTTGGCCTGTAAAACTATTATTTATTTATTATTATTTATTAGTATACGTTATTAATTATTAATGGAACCATTCAAAATATTTAAATTGCACGTAAAAATAAGACTGCATTAAAAAGTTGTGGTAGGACTCTTTGCAGAGTCCGCCACACTTTTGTCAGTTATTCTACCTCCGAGCAGTAATGTGCAAGCATTACTGTGTCCCGGTTTGAAAGGAAACGTTTCCAGTGAAACTACGGGGCATAGAGATAAAAGATCTTACATTTCTGGGTGACGAGCGCAGTGCAGTCATGTTCCAATAGCTGCGTGTCACTGTGCTATTATGGGCAGGCATGTTGGTTGCCGTCAGGCACATGTCCTGCTCGTCTCATCACTATTCATTATAAAAAAAAAGATTGAAATAAATGCAAACAGATAGAGATGTTCTCACGTCTAACATAAAAAAATATTGTGGGCAAAGCACAATTAATGAGTTTTTCAAGTAATAAAGTTCCTCGTTGTTTTGTCTCCAGTAATTTATTATGAGTGTATCTGCATTCTCATAAATTTACCCTGATACAGTTTCGCATACCAAATTAGTTGCTTACATTACGTTTAAAGTATGTGACTTCAAAATACTGCTCCTATTTTTAGTAGTAGTAATGAAACAAAGAGATATGTAATTAACTAGAACTAATCCTTTTTATTAACTAGAAGTTACGGTGGTCTAGTAAGTTACGGTGGTCTAGTCGGGAGAACGGCGTCTGCCGATCCGGAGACCCCGGGTTCAAACCCCACACGCACCACTGTCTTTTCGAAGTCATGTGCGTAATGCCGCTAACTTAAAACGGTGAAGGAAAACATCGTGAGGAAACCGACATGTACCTAGAATCTTTCGAAGTCATGTGTCATCCGCCAACCCGCACTGGGCCAGCGTGGTGGATTATGGCCTTAACTCTCTCCTTGCGAGAGAAGGCCCCGAGTCCCAGCAGTGGGAACGTTTAGTGGGCTGTTGATGTTGTTGAATCCTTTTAATGTTGTATTTTTCTTTTTTTCTATTGGACTGCTTGTAGCTCGTAGCTCGAAGTGACATCGTTTCATGATTGATGTTCCCAAGACTCTACAGTGGTAACTATAGTGGCAGGACTCTTGGCAGAGTCCGTCTGGAGAAGTGCCACACCTTCTGTGCCAGTTATTCTACCGCCAAGCAGTAATGTGTTCCGGTTTGAAGGGCAATGTTGCCAGAGAAATTACAGGACTTAAAGATATAGCATCTTAGATCTCTGGGTGACGAGCGCAGTGCAGTGCTAGGTAATGATTTGGACTCTTCATGTTCCAATAGCTGTGTCACTGTGCTGTTATATGGCAGGCATGTTGCTTACCATGAGGCACATGTCCTGCTCGTCAGTCACTCTACATTAAAAAAAAAAGACTAACGAAGATTTCACTTTACGTTTGTAATAAAAACGTCTAGGGTTGTAGCATGCGTTGCCTGAGTTGTTTTTGCCCGATGATTACAATCTTGGTGTACCTAATCAAAATGATAGTACTCGTGAATCGGTTTCTTTTAGGTAAGCACGCTCCATCGTAGATAGACTACAGGCCCGTGAACAAAATTTACGGGTCAAATGAACCACCAGGAGACCTATGTAGGATAATAGAAGGGTATAAAGTAATAAGATTCAGCACTATGCCGTCACTTGTAAGCTGTCCAACTGAGTACAGTTGAAGAGGGGTTGCAACCCTTGATCATTTCTCTTTGTCGCATGATTTTTGTAAATGTACTTTTGAAATGTTTCGAAAAGAGTAACTTATTAATAACAACTATTTCAACAGAAAATAGACAGCAAGACTGTGAATCTGTTGTAGTATAAAATGAATATATTTGGTTGATTTGAGTCTTGCATTCGTCACTAGTAGACCAAGAGCCCATGCACCCCAGACCTTCGTTATTTTATAAAAGCTGAACGTTTGTCAGAGTATGCTCCCAACACAGTTAAGAACGATGGCCCATGATGAAGTTTGGATCATCCTGGCTTTGGCAGATAAACGGTACTAAAGGTGTACCGATCTAAATTTGTCAAATTATAAAGTCTGATATTTTGGTAATACCTTCAGAATATTATTAAAAATCACACCAATAATTGCCAGACACTTAACATCGTGGCAAACACTTGCCAGACACCCATGTTGTGTTAATGTCCAAGCAATTATAATTCTACTTGCGTCATAATATGCGCACTGATTTGTATACATAATATTTGGGTAACAATTAGTAGCCTAATTATCATACGCAGCCTACTAAAAGTTCCCACTGCTGGGACTTGGGGCCTTAGTACCATTTATTTGCCAAAGCCAGGAAGACCCAAACTTCATAATGGTCCATCGTTCTTACCTGTGTTAGGAGCATGCGCTGACAAGTTTTCAGCTTTTATAAAATAACGAAGGTCTGGGGTTCACGGGCTCTTGTTCTATAGGGGTTCTGTGTTGAGAATCCAGTGCTTTCCACAACGGTTTATGATGCACGCTCGCTAAGTACTGGTTTTTGCTGCTGTTCCAGATTTTCCCGTCATAAGATATAGCGTTTGTCTTATTTCAGACTATATTCCGTGATTCGTATTTCAACCTGTTCCGTTCAGCCGATTGGGCAACAAATATCCAAACTTTCGCATTTATAAATTTGGTTAATGTTATTGCACAACCAGCAATACCCCGCGGGTTTACTCAGTACGCAGTACTCTGGCCCCATCGATATAAACCAATGGATGTGCACATTAAAATTGGTAATAAACTACGTCTCTGTGTGTATTTTAAGTGGTTTACAAACAACCAATCTACATTTTTTTTATATAAAGAGTGACGAGAAAATCAGGACATGTACCTGATGGTAAGCAACATGCCTGCCACATAACAGCACAGTGACACGCAGCTATTGGAACATGAAGGGTCCAGATCATTACCTAGCACTGCACTGCGCTCGTCACCCAGAGATCTAAGTTGTAATATCTCTGAGCCGTGTAATTTCTCTGGAAACATTTTCCTTCCAACCGGAACACAGTAATGTTTGCACATAACTGCTGCGGTAGAATAACTGGCAAAGGTGTGGTACTACCCCAGGCGGACTCTGAAATCTACTTGACCCCTAGAATTGCTAGCAGCGTCATTTGCCTTGGATCTACTTATTTTGGTTGTTGACAACGAATAGTGATAGGTAAAAACGTCCGGCGTCCACCGTTTCCTGCAACCGACTAGAACGGAAAGAGTGATCTCACTCTTCCCAACGATAACATGATTCCGTGTAGGTACCCTGAAGTTTGAGAGGCCACATCTTTGTATTGAGATCGTTGTCTGGTCCCCGTTATTTTCCCGTGACAAAAATTATTGATCTATGTGCTATTCCAAACTATCATCTGTGTTCTTAATTTCAAGCCGATCTGTTTCCACGTTCCGACGTAACTGAGCAACAAACATCAAAACATGTAAACTATCGAATTTATAATATCAAAAGGTAACACAAGTAATTTGCCAACGGAAAGCTTAGCGCTAATACGCACTTTCTACCAGCTACCCGCAGTGTGGTTAGGTAGGTATAACGGAACATGTCGAAACTGAACCACACAGCGTCTACTTAAACATTCAAACAATTTTGTACTCGTATTACACTTGTAACCCGGGTAAGTACTCGACCCGCCTGTTGAATTTCAGCACATCAAAACAAAGAAATTAATCTGCTTGTTAATGTTTCATACTCGTAAAGGTGGGCTTGGGTCTGTCTAATAACTGTTTCAATGTAGAAGTACAGGGTTACACGAACGATAGTACTAAGCCGAAGGGGACACGCAGTACATACCTACTCAGTGTTATAAATGTTAATCGATCTAAGGATCAAACTTAGCTTATGCAGCTCATTAAATGTTCCCACTTCTGAAACTCGGGGCCTGCTCTGCCAATGAGAGAGTCAAGGCCACCGCACTGCCCAGTGCGGGTTGGTGGATGAAGGGTGAAACTTTGAATTCGGAAAAAAAATCGGCTGTGCTATACATATGCTGTTTGGCTTAATAATATAAAATGATTACTACACCGCTTTCTCTCTCCTTTAGACTTTAAAATATAAAATAACAGTATATATGCGTGTGTGTGTGTCAAATACGAGTCCATGATGATATATGTAATGTTTTTTTATTTATTTAATGTTTTTATACATAGGTTAAACAATATGAGGATTCCGTACTTCTTCTATATACGAGTTTAAACAAGATATCAGTGTGGAAAATTTCATACTCATCCCGCACAATTTTCTTAAAAAAGGGTACAACATTTTTGCTTCACATAATAATATCGTTAAATGACAACTAAAACTCTTTTTCTTCTCCTTGGACTTCATATAAATAATGATTTTGCAAATAATTACTTGTCCGTACAAAAGTACGTGTTGTATCATGATTTGTAATATTGACTCTTTGCAGACTCCGCTTGGAGTAGTGTACGTGTGTGTGACTATACTGCCAAGCAGTAACGTGCAAAACCTTTCAAGATCAGAGTGAATTGGTATCATATAAGTCTAGAGGCCCAGCAGTAGGTCGATATATGCTGAAAATGACGAAACGATGATGATTATAATCTATCATTCATCAACATTGGTTTATTGCACCCGTTCCGCGCAGCCCTATAAATCCTTTTTACATGGTGGAGTAGGCTCAGAGTACAATGGGGAGCAGTCGTAAAACCGGCAGAATAAATGAGGATTGAGGATACTATCCGAAAGCTTATTCAAATCAGGCCAATTAGTCGCCGTGGCTTAACAGGTTTCTACATAAGTAAGTAGCTTCATTACATCCACGTAGCTGTGTTAAAGAGAGATGGCTTTGTGAACTAAATTTGGAAGGGTTGGTTGTTTGTTTACATTATTGATAGTAAATTTTGTTAAGCGTAAAACAATGCTTACAGCTGGGTGATTCGCTTTGGTAATACCGAAAAACTATACCTAGTATCTTATAGACCAAAATATACCTAGTATCTTATAGATACTATTATTTGATCTTTTTCGTTTCAATAAAGTGTTATAAAGTTAATATGAGTTAGTCGCTTTCTGGTACTTTGTTACATAATATGCAAATAATATTTTTGCGATTTGACACGAAGGTGCCACATTATCAGCCAGGGTTTTTTCAGCCAGTCTATTTTTAATATTTTTAACATAAAAAAATAGTTATAAAACAATGTACGTTCATTAAACAGATGGGTGAAGGTCGATATTACTTCGGGTCCTCTACTTATCGAATGTCTACTCTATGTCGGTGTAAATATACCTCTACCTATCCTCTACCAGATATGTTGCTTTTTCGGGCTAGGTGCAGTAGAAAAATATATATATACCTACGGTAGAATTTAGAAACATCTTTTTTTATGTCGGTTAAAAAAGCCAACTTCTTGCCCACCACCAACGTAACACCATATTAGACTATGCATAGCAGTAGTTGCTAACATACCGTCCGAGACGTCTAACAACATAATCTTGAATTTTTTGTGATTATGTTCAAGACTTTGAAGCAAACACAATTTATCTCTTATTTACAAGAGCTCAATAAGCTCATATATGTGTAAATACTTCATTTATTAATTGTTGCCTCAGGCCGTAACAACCTAAACAAATTATTACTTAAATGTCGTGATTTCACATTTACGAATATAATGGTAAACTGTCCAGAAAATTCACAATTTTGTTTGTGGTTCAATTGCAATATGAATTGAATTTCCTCGAAACAGTTTCGAGAAATCATCACAATTTGAATTGAAACCTCACTCAACCGTTCCTTTAAAAGTACGACAGCAATGCTTTTGAAAGCGTCTAACGACGGCCGGCACACTGCCTAAGGAGTTTCCATCAAAACCGGTTTTCAGCGGCGTATTTAAACATGGGTCGCCTGAAGCCCTAGTGCCCAGGGGACTGTCACATCTTTACCACGGACCGTCTAGCTTTGGATACACGCTTTTTCCATTCGGTGTTTGAACACTTAAACATTACGTATGTGTTATACCTCAACGTTGTAAAGATTTGTTGATGTTTATTTTTTAATATATATCTACACCTCCGTATTCCACAATTCGCTATCTATGTATGTTCATTCGAGACTTTTGTCTACCAATTTAACTTTACTTCGAAAAGTCGACAGTAAATGAAGAGCTGAGTACCTAAATACTTTGACGGGGAAACGTTTAATTTACATTTTGTTTGAATTACTTTAGCTATTCTCGAAATTACATGAGATTATTAAAACTAAATGGCTTTTACAAAAAGTTAAGTAGTAGTTCGGAATTCACATAAATTAACTATTTACATAAATATGACGTGAACTCATTCAGGATGTCTTTTAGAAAAAGAAACGTACGACAGTTATCTAGGAAACCACTTTGTTAAAGATCTGTATAATTATTAAAACTTTTGAAAATAATTGATTCGATCGTTTAATATTTTTAATTGAAAACCATAATTAACGCATAAACGAAATTGAGGTTGTGACTTTATCCACGGATATCCAAACAGAATCTGTCAGACCAGAAATGATTGGCGCTTTTGGCGGTTCGGTATAGGTAGTAGAGGTCATCTGAGGTCAACTGCCACTAATAGCTTATAAAATTCTAAAATTACTGTAAATAATAACCAAAAAAAAAAAATTGGTGCACAATTCACAGACAACACCATCTGACTAAGTAAAGCTTTTAAATGCAATACCAGAACAACTAAAACCAAAACCAATTATAATACCAGATTAACCTTTATGATATGGGAAGTTTTGAAAAGAGTTTAGTTCGACTATAAGTAGTCATCATTATCATCAGAATACCCTGAGATACTTAAAGCCACTTGGACGATTCCGCCGCCTATAACCTGAAAAGTGCAAGAGAAATTACAAACATTAGTAAAATTATACAAAATCCTGAAAATTTCAGTGAAATTCAAAATTAAAAATAAATAATTCAGCCTGGAAGCAGTAATACAAGAAATCTAAACCGGATTGCTCCGCGAGTTCGAAGCCAGAAATCTAAACCGGATTGCTCCGCGAATTCGAAGCCAGGTGAGGTTTTGTAGGCGCCACACAAACCTTTGAATTACGAGCGTGACGTTGAGCCTACGGCATACGCCGTTGGACAGAACGTGTGTTTGGCGATTCGACTCCGTGTCGGCCGAGTGAACAGACGTGTACAGTGTGAGAATTTCATTATTTTACTAGAAAACACAGATGTCATACCAGGCTACCTAGCATACTAGCGTGTCAGCTGATCGAACCTGGGAAGTTGGGAGCGTCCTCTGTACGTCCGCTTCACGACCAAGAGAATCAGACTAGGCTACGGAAACGAAGATACTGACTAACAAGCGCCTCGAAAGCAGATAACACGCCAAAGCGGAGTCAAAACCGCCAACTTTGGACCGAACGAGGTTTTGTTTTAAATATTTTTTGACAAATTCAGAATAACATCATTAAACCAAAACAATTACTTTGGGGAATAGACAAATAAATCAATACCAGAGAACTAAACTGTGAAGTGTGACAAAACTTGTACAACTAAGTTTAATAGTTATTTGTTATACAAGAGTGCAAAGTGGCTTTTTAACCGCGTGCTCAATTTTGATGACCAAGCAAGCGAAGGATTCTAAAGTTGAATCACGAGCGTAGCGAGGGATTCAAAAATTAGAATCCTGAGCGTAGCAAGGGAATCAAAAGGGCACAAGGTGAAAAATCTTTGCACTCGAGTGTAACACGTAATTTTTCATCCCCCCCTAGCGAGGAAATTACTAAACGCTTTGCGCATTTTCAGTTTCAGTCGATTCTGTTGGCGTTAAATAAACTTCATGGTCGCTAGAATCACTTATTATTATGGTATTTCGGTTTTTCACTTGTATTCAATTTTATAAGTTTTAAACTAAAGTTTATTTAGCCATGGTTTTAACAATAACAATATGACGTGAAAATATGGAGAGTTGACCGATTGAGGTTAGGAGTTTCATGTGTACATGAAAAAGTGTCCGCCCAAATGCATTAAATTATAGTAGCGCTAAATTTGCATCAAGGTACATTTTAAAGGAAATTAATAAACGTACTAATCAGAATTCATGAAAGAAAAATATTGGCAGTCATAGGCACTGCCGATAGAAGTGGTAACTTATAACTCAGAATTTGATTTTTACTTTGGAAACTACGCGTGTGAAACCAGAGGGCGTGGCTATGAGCATGACCATCTAGACATGCTGACACATTTTTAAATGGCCAATGGGAAAGGCTGAGGCATTTCTAGATGGCCATTGGCTATGGTCACGAGTTTACCCGAATATTTCTTATCATTCCCGAGCGTGACGCTAGAATTAAATTGACAGCCCACGAAAAATCTGTCTTTGGCGCGCCAAAAGAAGTTTTGACTTCAAAATATATTGTACCTACATGTTTTCTCAAAATAGTAATTATTTATTTGATGTTAAATTTACTACATTATTTTGTACTGTACAAGTAGTTGAAATTATCTATTAGTTACTATTTTAGTAGTCAATAATATTTAATTATTTAACTCGGCAACTCGGCATACTTCAATTCGATTACAATTGATTCATTCATAGCATTTCAAAATGTTTTGCCATTTGAAATAACATTCTTTACCTCTATCCTCCATACGTGAAAAGAAAATTGCGCGCAAAGCATTTAAAAAAAAGTACACCATAGAGGTTCCGAGTATGAGTTTTTAACAAATTAAAAATAAATGTATGATGAATTCGGCACCAAGGAGGTAGAAATAAATAGGTTAAATTATGTTTTGAATTCAAAACCTCAGTACACACGATGTTCTAAATTCAAATTTACTTTAACCTCTAGAGGGTAAAAACGACTTTTGCGCCCTGATATCGAGGAGCAAAAGTACTCTTTCCGAGCTGGTGGGATGAAAATGATATTTACGTGTGCTTAAAATTACAAAGTTTACAGTGGAAACCAGTGCACAGTATTTTTTATTTTGTCGGAATGTGAAAGCATTGTTAGCTAATGACAGTAAAATTAACGTGTTATAACTTACTACCTGACCATAACTTATTATTGTAAGAGTACATTTGACTTACCTACATTTGTACAGAAAATTGTGTTCTGTGTGTAAACCCATCCACACACACTTGCTCAAAACAACACAAAGGTGTACATTGGCGTAAAAGGACAGTTAAGTAAAGACGCAAGTCATGAATTAGCAACTACAAACTAGATGGCGCTGTATGTTACTTAAACACGCAAACGACTTGCATAATTCTGTAAGTATAGGAACTATAAACTGTGTAGGTAATTATCGATTTTGTTTTGTTTCAAATTTTCTGTGTTATATATATATACTTACATTGTAATTACTATTATTATATGTTTTTTTTTTTTGTAAATCCGTGGAATCTCTTAAATAAAATCTAAATCTGAAATGCTACGAACTCCCAAGAAATCAACAAACAAGAAAAAAATGGACAAGACCGTTATTCTGTCTGCGTCAATTACTGAGAAAAACCACAACCAAAAAGTGTCCAGAGTACCATCAGTGAATGGGAATCGGGTCACCCGGGCCCCAGCAACATCACTCCAACATCTCCGGTGGGACAGATTGCGATGTCAGTTGCCCCCAAAGCACCGGTGCGTAGGCTTTCCGGTCATATGACGGTAAGTACCCCAAAAGTGGATAGTAACTTAGATCAGGGGGCTGAAGCTATTGAGGCACGGCAACTACAGGCAAAAATCAGGCAGACTCTAAAACAATCCAAGTATGCAAAGAAAGAGATTATAGAATCAGTTCTGCGGGACGTTGGGCGGCTCTGCGAACTTGTTGTGACCATGAGCGCTAGAAAAAATGAAGTAGTAAATAGCCATCCTTCGGAACTTCAGATAGAACGACTGTTGGATAGACATACTAAAATAATCGAAGAAAATAATCAAAGGATGGAGACATTGAGGGAAAGCCTAGAAAAGCGATCTTATGCAAGTGTAGCGGCGGTGACCCCTTGGATGCAACTGTCTACGAAAAGGACTCTGCACTCTGTGATTGTTACCGCAAAAGACCAGGACGAGACCGGGGAGGTTGTTCTGGACAAAATAAGAAAAACAGTAAACGCAAAGGAAGGTGGAATCGAAATAGAGAGGATAAGAAAGGCGAAAGACAGGAAAGTAATAGTAGGTTGCAGAACGGAGGAGGAAAGGAGGAAGCTTAAGGAAAGACTGGCGAAGGCCAGTGAATTAAACGTAGAAGACATAAAAAATAAGGACCCCTTAGTTTCTCTTAAAGATGTTCTCCAACTTCATAGTAATGAGGATATTTTAAAAGCGCTCAGATCTCAAAATAAAGCGATTTTTGCTGACATAGACAAAGCAGACGACAGGGCCGAAATAGTTTATTAAAAGCGAGCCAGAAACCCACACACGAATCATGTCGTAATGAGGGTCTCGCCGAAATTGTGGCAGCGCTTGACTTAGGCAGAAGCAGTGCATTTAGACCTACAGCGAGTGCAAGTTGTTGATCAATCTCCACTTGTGCAGTGCTCGCTCTGCCTTGGGTACGGACACGGCCGATGTTTCTGTAAAGAAACGCTGGAAAAGTGCAGTAGAGTAGCAGTAAAGATCAGGATAAGTGCCTGGGAGATCATTGTCGTCTCTTTTTACTTTGAGCCCAGATCCAAACCGATGGAGCCCTATCTGGAGCAGTTAAACATTATTGTGCGTAAATTTAGTCGTAATATAGTCATGGGAGGCGACGCGAATGCAAAAAGCGCATGGTGGGGCAGTGCCATCACAGACGACAGAGGAGAAGCTATGGCTGGAGTTTTAGAAGACCTGAACTTGCAGGTGCTCAACAACAACACTATACCAACTTTCTTCACAGTCCGAGGCGGAGTAACTTATAGTAGCTTCGTAGACCTAACCGCGTGTACCCCGGATCTGCTATGCTTAGTGGATGACTGGAGGGTGGATGAAGGGATGACTTCGTCGGACCATAACGCCATTCTCTTTGCCATTAACCTAACAAAATCAAAAGGAATAAACATTAAACGATGCACAAGAATTTTCAACACCAAAAAAGCAGACTGGAATCAATTTGATTCCAAAATGACCCAGTTGCTAACAGAATATGAAATAAATAGTAGACAAATAAGTAAAATAAAAAATCAGAAAGAGTTAGAAAACATAATAGAAACATATACAACAATTATGTCAGAAACATGCAACAAAACTATTCGAAAAATAAAATTTAAAACATTTAGAAATCTACCGTGGTGGTCTGAGGCACTAGCTAAATTGAAAAGAGAGGTCGCCACTAGGAAGCGTAGAATCCGGTGCGCAGCACAGGACCGTAGGGCAGGGGTTGTTGGAGAATACCTGAAAGCAAAAGCACGCTACGAGCAGGAAGTGAAAGAGGCTCAAATAGATAGTTGGAGAGACTTTTGTGGGAGACAGAATAGAGAAGGGATGTGGCAGGGTATATACCGAGTGATAGGGAAAACTAGACAACGTCATGAAGACCAGCCACTTGTGGAAAATGGGTTGATACTGAGTAATAAAGACTCCGCAAAGCTGCTAGCAGATACATTCTACCCCGAGGACGAAACCCTAAAAGATAACTTGGATCATGAGTGGATTAGAGTTAGAGCTGACCAAGTAAATGCGCAGAGTCATAATGAAAACCATGACCCGCCATTTATGCCTGTAGAACTTAAAACTGCTGTGGATAGCTTTGACCCTAAGAAAGCTCCTGGGTCTGATGGCCTCACTGCGGACATTTGTCAGCGAGCTATAGGCCGAGCTCCCGATACTTTCCTATCACTGGCTAATAAATGCTTGGAACTGGGATACTTTCCAGAAACCTGGAAAGTGGCAACCGTTGTAATTTTAAAAAAACCCGGAAGATCAAATTACACCGATCCAAAATCATACAGACCTATAGGACTGCTGCCAGTGATGGGAAAGATATTGGAGAAAATGCTAGTGAATCGCTTGAAGTGGCATCTTGTTTGAGCTTGTCCCCGATTGAGCATGTACCAGTATGGATTTATGCCACAGAGGGGCACCGAGGGGCATCCCTCTATGACCTGATCAATCGAGTGAAGACAAAGCTAAAGCAAAGGAAGATGATTGTATTGGTATCTCTAGACATAGAGGGGGCCTTTGATAGTGCCTGGTGGCCTACCATTAGAGTGAGACTGGCTGAAAGTTAAAGTTAGGTATGCCGGGGAAGAAGTCTCAAAAACATCATCGAAAGGATGTGTGCAGGGTTCAGTCAGCGGGCCCATATTGTGGAACCTTATTATTGACTCATTGCTAAAGGGTCTGCAGGCCCGTGGCCACTACTGTCAGGCCTTTGCCGATGATGTCGTTTTGATGTTTGATGGTGATACGGCTTTAGAGGTCCAGAAGGCTGCTAATGAGGCGCTTGCTTATGTGCATCAGTGGGGAATAAGTAATAAGTCAAAGTTTGCACCCCAAAAAACAAACGCATTACTTGTGACAAATAAACTAAAATATGATGTTCCACTGCTGATCATGGGCGGCACTCCAATAAAAATGGTAAAAGAAATAAAACTTTTGGGGCTCTGGATAGACGACAAGCTTACGTTTAACAAACATGTCTTGAATGTATGTACTAAAGCAACAAATATATATAAACAACTGTCCAGAGTCGCAAACATTAGCTGGGGCCTGCAACCTGAAATAATTCGAATCATTTACACAACAGTTGTAGAACCGATTGTGATGTATGCGGCTGCAGTATGGGCTCCAGTGGTTAAAAAATGGTGTATACAGAAACAACTTAACGCGGTTCAGAGAGGGTTTGCACAGAAATTGTGTAAATCCTACCGCACGGTCTCTTTACACTCGGCGCTGTTGCTTGCTGGAATATTACCTCTCGACCTAAGAATACTGGAAGCTGCAGCTCTGCATGAGGCAAAGAAGGGGTTATGCCCGTGTCAGATCTAGGAGATATAGAGATCGAACGCAGAGCCGCTTTTGTCGATGCCCCTCATCCGGCGCAGCACATTGACCTTCAGTACTTGTGTCTGATAAACAACGAGCAACGTAATGAAAATAACAGTGTGTCAGTAAAAATATTCACAGACGGAAGTAAAATTGATGGTAAGGTTGGGGCGGCATGGACACTTTGGAGAGATGCCGCCGAAACCAAGAGCCAAAAATTTAAATTGTCTTCCTATTGCTCTGTTTACCAGGCAGAACTGCTGGCTATCCGTGGGGCGATGGGTGAGATTTTAAAAAACCGGAGTCAGACTTTTGGTATTTACAGTGACTCAAAGACGGCATTGCAAACGATTGTAAACAACTGCTCTTCCAATCCTGTCGCAGCCGAAATTCGTGAAAAACTAAAAATGATCACCGAACAAGACAAAATTGTCCATCTATTTTGGGTTAAGGCACATGCTGGTCTTGAGGGGAATGAAAGAGCAGATGAACTTGCGAAACAGGCGGCTCTGCATATGAGAACCAAGCCGCATTACGATAGATGCCCTGTTTCATTCGTCAAGCGACAAATTCGATTTAGAACGCTGGACGAATGGAACAGGAGATACGCGACGGGTAAAACGGCAGGCACAACTAAATGTTTCTTCCCTGATCCGACAGCAGCTTATAAAATCGTGAGATGTCTCAAGCCAGCCGGCATTTTAACACAGCTTATGACAGGACATGGCGGGTTTTCCCAGTATCTACACAGATTTAAATTAAAGGATAGCCCGGCATGTATCTGCGAACCAGATAAGGAGGAGACATCGATACACGTGATTGTCGAATGCCTTGTGTATGGGAGGGAGCGCCACGAAATAGAACAGAAAGTAGGTGAAAAAATACATGCTGAGAACCTATGTAAAATTATTAAAGATAGGAAAATTAACGACCAATTTGTGGAATTTAGCGTTAGAGTATGTAAAAAAGTAGTATCACGAAATAAATAAACAGTTATATAATCTAAGATGACTACATATTTTGTGAAATATGTATATGTCAGCTTAAATGCAAATTATGTAGATGTAAAATTAAACTCTGTGCCTCTAAATTTGTAACAACATAACTAATAGTAAGATATGTACATAGATAGATTAAGATGTAATATGATAAGCAGCATAAATTGTTATTACACTTATATGTCATAAACCCCTGACAATCCTGTTCGTCAGGGATAGTCCACGAGCCCGGTACTATGCTGGGAATTAATAAAAAAAAAAAAGCCACTTGGACATAAGCCACTCTCATGATACGTCACTCACCCATATCCTCGGCTATTCTTCTCCAGCCACTGTTACTTTACGTAAATGGTCTTTCCATCGAGTTTCAGAGTGTCCTATGCTACGTTTACCTATTCGCGTCTTTACTCTAGGATAGGTCTACCCCAACGGTTATCGTTTTTTATGTAGAAGAAATGCGTTTCCACATATCCGGCATCCAGGGACATGGCAGGGTATGTCGGGCTCGACACGATGGACGGACATGGAACCCCTACCGGCTAAGCTCCTCATAGGTTTCTCCAGCTGTGGCTTGGCGGCAGAGTCGTGGGACCGCTCGTGCATTTCACCGCGACGCTGCCATTGCCATTCTTGCGGACGTCAGAACGTTTGTTCTCTTTCATGCTAAATTAACTGAATCGATCTAGAAATCTAGATGACATTAGGTACAGTATTATGTAGACTGAAACAACGCACTTGCTACTTTTGCGAGAAAAATTTGAGAACAGAAATAACGAGGGTAAAAGCGTTTCTAGTAAATATTCATAAATAGGAACAAAACCTCGCGGTCACTTAATTTTTTTATGACCAGCCGCAATCGTTCGCTCTCCAGATTAGGTTTCCTAATCAAGAATTCCGATTCAGAAACCGGCGCCGTAAGAATATGTGCGCCTTGTTAACATTTGGATGTAAGCGACACTGAGATTTCTGATTTTGGCTCCCTAATCAAGATACTAAACGTTTACGACTGGCCTTAATTCTTTCTGCTGAAACCATAAATTTGTGGGTGTTGATGTTTGAATATTTGGATGAGCAATCATAATTGGAAGGATCAGGTTGCAACTTGGAGATAGATAAGCACAGAAAAAGCAGCCCAGTTATGTTCCCATTTCTGGGACTCAAACCAGAACTCAAAGTCATGGTCATGGTCATCGCCGAAAAATTGCTAGCTTGTCGGTTTTTTATCGGATACGTTTCGGAAAGTATCCAACTGATCTGCAGGATCTGATTCCACCTTACCCTTTTTTCTATCGGACTGTTCGTACCTTGAAAAAGCTACATCGTTTCATAGTTGACGTTCCAAAAATTCAAACAAAGATATGTGATTCCACGTCTGTGATAAGCACGTCTAGGCTGTGGAATGCGTTGCCTGAGTGGGGTTTTCCTGATGGTTACAATCTTGGAGTCTTCAAACCGAAAGTGAATTTGTTTTTTTTTTTCTAGGTAAGCTCGCTCCATCGTAGACCGCATTGTCGCTTAACATAAGGCGAGATGGCGGTCAAGTGTAAACCTAAAATATTTAGTTAGTTCCGGGTCAAAGTCATATAATCCATCACGCTGGCCAAGTTCGGGTCGGTGCAAGACACAAGTCCTCAAAGGTGGTATTTCTTGAAACTTGCTAGTTACGTCACGATGTTTTTCTTAACCGTAATATCCAGTGGTAATGACGAACTTGTAGATCTGAAAACGGAGAAAGATAATTATGTATAGAAATAGTCTGGAATAACTTACCCTTCCTAATGATTTTTTTACACTTCTATCATTCTACATAGAACTCTTGGTGGTTCATATAACCCATAACTTTTGTTCACGGGCCTGTAGTCTATTATCTTTATCGTTCATGAATACCTAATTTAATAAAATAAAAAATACTGTTTGCCAAAAGTGTGCCATAATATATTTCGTTACTCCTTATTTTTACCTGACGGACTTCTTTGAATGATATATTTTTGAACCAATCATTACCCCAAATATAGTAATCTATTATTTCCTATAGAAAGTATTCAATCTAACTGACTAGTTTCTCCGAAATAGTACCCAATCGTCTAATATACCTCCTACGCTTTTTGGCATTCATTCATACCGATAAAATCCATTTGCCTTTTAAGTGCTTTAATGATTTGTCGAATTTCACGGTTTGGATCATTAATTTCTCCGAGATTCGATGAATTATTTATAGTTCTTAATTTGCATGACAAGGAACAAGAAAACTGTTAAAGTAAAGGTTAGTGAACCAAAATAGGCTAACGCTTTTGCTTATCAAAATAGCACTTAAATTGAACTAGAGCAAAAAGTGCACATCATAATATCCTCTAAACTGAGAGAAAGAGAAATAGGCTTTTTTACCGAAATAATCATAACGGGAGCTTGAAACAGCCACATATCTTAAATGTATAATCTTCCTTAGTAGGGTATCCATTCGATATGTGGTAGGCTAGTTGAACGCCCTTATCGTCTGCCACCCACTTACGGATTGGCCAGGATAGCGTACCTTAGGTTCAGGTGAACCAGTGACGGGGATATGCCTCAGAGGAGGACCTGGAGACTGGAGAAGAGCTTCGTGGAAGAATGCAAGAACGTCCCCGCATTCCAGCCGTAAGCAGTAGAGGCACTCCGCGGAGGTTGTAGTCGGCATTCGGCACCAGTTCACTAATGTTTGCGAAACATTTTTTAACAAAACATCACTTTAAAACCAATTATATTGCAAACGTTTCACTTGGACAATGATCATACATCACCGAAATAAATTTTGTTTTTTGTAGATATTTTACTTCATAAATTTATTATTTTTACAAATAGATATATATCATTTATCAAAATGAAATTTAGCACAAACATTTTGGAAGTTCCCTATAAATTTTCTATGGAACCCATCAATTCTGATTTGGTTCTGTCATTAACTTTTTATCAAAAGTTAATGACAGAACCACCGATAAGGGTCTATCACTGAGATTTGGGTGGGCTCTCAGAAGCTCCTGCAAATACACTCTAGGGGTAGCAGCGACACGACTACGTGGAGTCGGTCCGAATTTGTTCCTTAGATATTAATAAATTACAGTAAAGTTTTTATGTAACATAATATATGTTTGTTTCATAAATTGAGTGGCTTGCCAAACAACACATTGTCGGGTATATTTTATATTTATCTAATAAGTTTAAATTCACGCGCCGCTCTGGCCACTTGTATATACATATTTTACCTTTTATTTGTTGAAGTACAATGTCATAAAATTTTACAAGTTATGTCTACGAGTACGGTATTAATTAATTATTGATTTTGTGCTTGGTTTAATAAATATGCTACTGAACAACGATTTCGATTTAAATTGTACCATCGCCGTATACCGTCACCACTCATCCCCATAACATTATAAAATAAAAATGTGTTAGTGTTAATTTTGTCTCTAAACATTTTTTGTTAGTTAACAAAAAAGAATTATTTGTCGAATAATACTTCATAGAATGAAAGTTTTAATTACTTTGAGATAAAACAAATTTGTTAAATATTATTTTGTACAATAATCGTTTCACGACCCGTGAGTTTGTCTAAAGTTGGTTATCACATGTCGATTTGTTAAGAGAACGGATACCGTCGGCACCACTCGTTATTTGAGACCGACATAACCCTACCGTGTTCCGACATACATAATCCGTGAGGCGGACAGGTAACCCCATTTTCTCCACATAAAACAAAGAGCCAAGCCGAAAGCGATGAAGTTTTAACTAATTGTAAACATACATATATTTAAGGTTCCATATTACGTATACGTATACACGCATTAAGATTTTTACACAATAATATAAAAATAAACAATACATACTTAGAACTGAAATTCAAAAAATGTTTTTCCTCAAACTCCTACGTGTGGGGTTTCTATAGATAGGTCTTCAAAATTACATTGACGTTTCAATTTTTTTTTTTCTATACTGAATAATTTGAGACACTTCCAAAGTGGTAAAATGTGTGTGTAACTTCTAAAATAAGACAATGATAAAACTAAATAAAACCGGCCAAGTGCGAGTAGGACTCCCGCACGAAGGTTTCCGTACAGAATTATCGTACAGAAAACTGTCAACCATTATACAAGTATAATAAATATGCTATATAATAAATTTGCTAATGCAAATAAACAGCGAAAAATGTGAAAAAATTGGCATGGTTCAGTACAATTGTATTTAAAACATTATTTATTATACTTGTATAATGCTTGACAGTTTTTTGTACGATAATTAATATTTATTATTATAAAACAGTGAAGAGATTATTTCAAACTTTAAAGATGTATACAATTTGTATGCTCTTTCTTATGTTTTAATTTTTTATTAATTGACGTGTAAATTGTAGATTTATCAATAAAAAACTTTGACTTTGAAAACCTCTTTGGCATTATTCCGAATTCCGTATACATCGACTATCACAGTTTCCACAGACAGACGTTCATCCAAAGAGTTTTATTATAATATTGATTTTATCTTATGATTCTAACGACGACGACGAAAGCGCGTTTTATTTTACTAGTGGCGCCATCTAGTTTGCTTGGGACGGACTAATCGAGTAAGAAACGGTAAAAAACAATTTTGTTGTATGGGAGTCCCCTTAAATATTTATTTTAATTTTAGTATTTGTTGTTATAGCGGCAATAGAAATACATAATCTGCGAAAATGTCAACTGTCTAGCTATCAGCGTTGAGATACAGCCTGGTGATAGACGGACGGACGGACAGCTAAGTGTCAGTAATAGGGTCCCGTTATTAACCTTTGGGTATGGAACCCTAAAAAAATATGTGATGTACATTGCAAACTTCCACCGAAAATTGGTTTGAACTCGATCTAGTAAGTAGTTTTTTTAGTCATAAATATTATACTACTATTATTAAAACATCGATCAAAGTTACCACGAACTACAAGAACTTAATATGTATTGTGTTACTTCATCAACAGCCCACTATATGTTCCCACTGCTGGGACTCGGAGCCTTCTCTCGCAAGGAGAGAGTTAAGGCCATCATCCACCACGTTAGCCCAGTGTGGGTTGGTGGATGACTCATGACTTCGAAAGATTCTAGGTACATGTCGGTTTCCTCACGATATTTTCCTTCACCGTTTTAAGTTAGCGGCATTACGCACATGACTTCGAAAAGACAGTGGTACGTGTGGGGTTGGAACCCGGGGTCTCCGGATCGGCAGGCGCCGTTCTCCCGACTAGACCAGTCGTAACTAATTGTGTTACTTGCTGCTACAGAACCTTTCATGGGCGAGTCCGACTCGCACTTGGCCGCTTTTATTGTATTTCTACTCGTCTTACTATACTAATGGGTATTATTACCCTCACACACACTTACAAAAAGCCACGTCGTCTCATAACTGATGCTCCAGACACTCGAACGAGGAGGTTGGAAACCGCTTTCGTAACATGAACGTTTATTGGAATGATTTGCTGGATGATTTTTCCCGATGGTTACTATCTTGGTGCCTTCTAGTCGAGAGTGTGAATACTTGGTTTCACAAACATTTTTTGACAAAACATCACTTTAAAACCAACTTATCGTATAATATTCATTGCAAAAACTCTACAATATAAAAATGTTTCATTTTACAACCAACGTCTCGAATGATATTTATTTCAAAAATATCTTACATCAACAAATGTTTTATTTTACAAACCATCATTTTATAACCAATTACATGGCAAACATTTCACTTAGACAATATATCGAATGATATGTTGTTTTTTGCACATTTTTCATTTCATACAATTTAACAATTACATAATATAATTTAACAAATTTATCATTTACCGAAATAGTATAATAATATTCAACAAATATTTTAAAAGTACCTGATAAATTGTCTATGTCAACTATCAATTGTGATTTGGTTCTGTCATTTACTTTTGACCACGGCTCCGATTAGGGTCTATCACTGAGATTTGACTCCGGGTGGGCTCCCGCCAGAAGCTCTGCGGTCAGCCCTGAGTGTCACTTCACCATACTCGGCCTGCGCTTCACTACGGAGGTCGCTTGCTCGCTTCGCTCGCCACCTCTCCCCCTTCGCTACGCTTGGCCTCGCATGGCTCGCTCCACTCAGGACCTCCCTTAAGCTTCTGGCTTCCGCATTTTTTATATACACTCTAAGGTAGTAGCGAGAAGACTAGGTGCAGTCGGGATGCTCCAAATCGGATTTGGGCCCTAAGTAACCTAATCGTTCCGATGTGGTAACTTAGTTCTTCAAAAATTACAATTCAGTTTTTATGTAATTTAATAAAAAATGTTTATTTTATAAATTGAGTTGTATGCCAAATAACACATTATAAAATGAAAATTTGTTAAGCGTTCGTTTTGTTTTTAAGCGTTAGTTGACAAAAAAATTAAAAGAATAATTACCCGACTGCGCGACGCAAAGGAGTGGTAATGTGTTTAACAGTCTATGTATGTATGTATGTATGTTTGTATGTTCCTTTGAGGCACTATACAGACCAAACGCCTGGGCCGATTTTGATGATTCACACGTCAATCGATTCCTCTTAACCTGGCGAGTGACACTAAAGACATGACATTAGTGTAAATCCAATATGGCGGATTCAGGACGCCATATTGTCCAAATAAAAAAAATGAAAACCACCAAAATATGTCAAGAGGGGTATCGTTGAATAGGTATTTAAAAATAATATTTAGCTTTCTCTCAATGTTTTTCAATTTGACTGACCGTTTAGGATGTATATCGATTTAAAGTTGAGTAACAACCATTATCACATTTATAGGTTTTTAGGAAGCAGAAAACTTCGTATAACTAACTGTACGTGTGAATGTGGATGGACATTATATACTAATGTGTCTAGTAGGCATCGATATAAATCAATAGATGTGCCCTGAGAATCTTGAAATTGGTAATAAACTGCGTCTCTGTATGTATCGTAAGTGGTTTACAAACAACCAATCTACTTGACCCCTATAATCGCTAGCGGCGAGATTTGCTGTGGTTCTATTTATGTTGGTTGTTGACACCGAATAATGATAGGTAAAAACGTCCGGCGTCCACCGCGTACTGCAACCGACTCGAACGGAAAGAGTGAGGTCACTCTTCCCAACGTTGACATGATTGCGTGCGCCGTGAAGTTTGGGATGGGGCCCATCTTGGGTTCTACGATCTATGCTAGTAGGTATATTGGACTACCTTTTTTTCGTACGTGCAGGTACGTGATAGTGGGAACACGGAACCGCTCTCGGATTGCTCCGCCTCGGTCGCCCATCTCTAACTTCAAACAATTTAGTAGGTACTCAACGCCAATCGAAAACCTATACTAACATAAAACTATAAATATGAATTACATGCAGTAGAAAATCCTACATATTATATCAGTAGAAACGAAGACATTTGGTCAACAACCAAAAGATGCATATTATTATGTTATGCAAATTAACATTCACAACATTGTTCATAACTAAAAAGTATAAAATAAAAAAATAATTATAATTAAAAAACTCAAAAACCCGACTGCGTAAAAAGTGAACCAAACTACGTACTCGCATACTAAAAAAACTGAAAAAAATAAAACAAGCATTTAGATTTCTGGTGGTCTAGAATTCTATAATATGTTATTGTATTAATACTATTGAAATATGTACAATGTTTTCTAATAAAAGAACATTACAACTGAACATTCGGAATCCATTGAACAATTAGATTGTATGTCGAATAATAATGGATCCCGACTGTTCAGTTGTAATGTTCTTTTATTAGAAAACATTGTATATATTTCAATAGTATTAATACAATAACATATTATAGAATTCTAGACCACCAGAAATCTAAATGCTTGTTTTATTCTTTTCAGTTTTTTTAGTATGCGAGTACGTAGTTTGGTTCACTTTTTACGCAGTCGGGTTTTTGAGTTTTTTAATTATATTTTTTTTTTGTCAAATAAAACGTTATAGAATGAATGTTTGTCAAAAAATACTTTGAGCTATAACCAATTTGGTAAATATTTTTTTGTGTAATAAGCATTTCACTACCCGTGGGTTTGTCTACCGTTGGTTATCACATGTCGATTTGTGAAAAAAAGTTTATTAAAAGAACGGATACCGTGAATACTTCAATGAAACATAATAATTTATATACAACAGTATACGAAATAATATAATAAATATTTATGTAATCCTACTAATACTATACATGTCAATGTATGGATGTTTGGATGTTTGGATGTTTGTTGCTCAATCACGTCCTAACGTATGAACGGATCGGGCTGAAATTTGGAACACAGATAGATTATAGTCTGGAAGAACACATAGGCTACTTTTTATCCCGGAAAAACAACGGGAACAACGGGAACGGGAACTTCGCGGGTAACACCGCGAGGCGCTGCTAGTGTAACAATAAATGTTAAATGGAATTGTAGAATATTTTAAATACTATGTAAATTATCTTAATATATATAAATCTCCTGTCACGATGTTTGTCCGCGATGGATTCCTAAACTACTTAACCGATTTTAAATTAAATTGGCACACCGTGAGCAGTCTGGTCCAACTTGAGAGATAGGATAGTTTTTTTTTTCGATTAATAGTCCTTATAATTATGACGAAATCCGAGCGAAGCTGGAACGGGCCGCTAGTAATATTGTAAAATTGAATGTCTCAATTTATACGCACTTCAGTCTGACGACGGTTATGTTAAGATCACAACGCCACATTTATGTTGTGGGGCTGATTAGTTTTTTCTTCTTTTTCTGTTGGCTTTTCAATTATTCATTTAAGTTAATTCTTTATGTTGTTCATTCTTTTATCTATGTTGTTGAAAATGAACGAGGAAAGCACGCTCCATTGTATAGACCAATCACATTGTCGCTTAACATCAGGTAGCGATTAGATGGAAACATACCATTGGTAAAACAACAAAGAGTAAATAATTTTAAGTATGACTCGTTGTAGCTTCAGCAGTTTCACTGTGTAATTTGTATTCACAATCTCACATATTAGTCCGATGACCTAAAGTAACCCCAACAATATTTATAAAAACAAACTTGGTGGCTTCGAGTGGAGTTTGATTCGGTTTCATTTAGAAAAGCGTCCTCCAAAGTAAACCGCATGGTCGCTTCGCATCATTCGAGATGACGGTTAAGCGTAAGCTTGTTAGTGAATAATGGAAGATATTTTTTTTACTACATATAAGAGGTTCACACTTGACCACCATCTAGTTAGTAAATAAAAAAGAGATGCCAGTGGATTCGAACCTACGTCCTCACCATTGTGAAATCTGAAGTTGACAACACTGGGCGACTGTCTTCTTTCGCAAGGAGAGAGTCAAGGCTATAATCCACCACGCTGGCCCAGCGCCACTTTGTGGATATTCCCACTATATACATGACTTCGAATTAGTGCGGCATTATGCACATGACTTCGAGTAGACAGTGGTGCGCGTGGATTTCAACCCGGGGTCTCCAGACCGGCAGTCGCCGTTTTCCCGTCTAGCCGTAAGATTTAATCAAACAATAACAATACATAACATCATTTTAATAGTAAGAAACAAATCTTTAATGAATATTACAACATTTATCACAGTCAATGATACGCATCTCCAAAGAAAATGGTATCGATTTATAAGGCACATCTTTTGTCGATATTTTGAGATCTTGTCCATAGCGAGATCTAATTATTAAAATGGTTTGAGCCCTTCTAAGCCGAGTCCATATGGTTCATTTTCTTTCGTTGTTAAATAGTAGTTTCCAGGTACCCTGAAAATAAAAACAATACAAAATAAATTAGTTCTGATGTAAGGTAAATTTGAACTGACATATTCATTTGTCTTATGGTATGTGTCTAAAACACAAAGATAATTTAGAACAATATAAGATTCAGCTTTGTTATTCTTTACGATGTATTTTGTAATTAATTTTCTTCTACTTGATGTTTTTCGTATCTGCAATTTGTTTGTGGAATTAAATCTAAAGTTAACTTATACAGGTACAAGAACACTAAGTGTATCTTTAGAGCATGGATGTATAAAAAAGTCAGACGTAGTTTCGTTAAAACAAAAATTGTGTCTATAGAGTCGGCCAGTGTGCTGAGTATGTGTGCGTGTCGGCCTGTCGCATACGGGTTGACACGTACACGTACATACAAGTTTGCGCGCGTCATGACCGACTGATGCGTGTATGTGTGCGTGTCAGCCTGTATGGGACAGCGCTCTGGCGGACTCTATAGACACAGTTTTCTGTTTTAGCAAGTCTACGTATGACTTAGGGATATTGTAAAAGTAAAATAGACATTTAAATACAAAAAAAAAAGACGAAGAATACACGAAGATTGTATACATCGGGAAGGCCACTCAGATGCAACCATGCAACGCATTCAACAGTCTGGACGTTTGAATTATACGTAAAGGGATCCTTGAGATCAAGTCTTTAGAACAACAGCCATGGAGTGATTTTGCTTTTTCGAGCTACAAGTAGTCCGATAGAAAAAGGAAAGATGGTATTAGATCATTCAGATGGCCTGCACACTCGCATTAAAATGTATCACATAAAAAACTGCATGCAACTTGCGGCAAGGTTAAAGATTTTGAAGTATTTTGCAAACATTGAAGTGGCTGCTTTTGAGCCGTTTTGGAACGTCTCTCGATCTAATTCGACCCATACCAATGGTACAAATACTACCTCATACTCATACATTTTCTATTCAGACTTAGTGGCTGTGTTTGATTAGAACATTTTTTTTTTTTTTATAGCATAGAGTGACGAGACGAGCAGGTCATGTGCCTGATGGTAAGCAACATGCCTGCCACATAACAGCACAGCAACACGCAGCTATTGAAACATGATAGTCCAAATCATTACCTAGCACTGCACTGCGCTCGTCACCCAGAGATCTAAGATATTATGTCTGTAAGCCCTGTAATTTCTCTGGAATCATTGCCCTTCAAACCGGAAACATAAATAGCGAGTGTCTTTCGGAAATATCAGTTTAGACTTATTGACATTTTTATACTCACGCGTTTGGATCAAAAGCGTACAAATCCAAAACAGTAGCTTCTCGTTCTTCTTTTGTATATCTCTTCCAGAGCCTAAAACTCTTAGCGTGGCTTCCCATGATAGCGCCAGGATTTTGCATGGCTTCAATGAAAAGCTGCCACGACCTATGATGACTGCAGAAATCTATAAACAAAAATTTAGTACTTAATTCATGAGTTTTTACAGGTTTCCTTTGGACATTTTCCTAAAAGCAATTTTAGGAACTAACCAGCATAATAATATAAATAAGCAGTCTACTTTATGTTCCCACTACTGAAACTCGGAGCTTTCACTCACAAGGAGACTCAGACAATTTTTTCTTATGCTCTAAGCATGGCCTACGCGGGCCAGATGTGGGTTAACATATTCAAAGATCTGTCTAAAGCAAAGACGTCAAATGTAAAAGACACACAAAGGCTGCTCGGAGACCTGATAAAAAATCATATTTACATGTGTTGGTGACTAGTGTAATGATTCGGATTATAATATCGTCTTGTATCACATTCACGCACAGAACATGCCATAATATAAATAATTTAATAAGATCGTCTGCAATCCAAGGTTAAAAAATACACGATTTTCACCGCGACGAAATCATGCAGACTGTTACGTTCGGGTATACAAAAATTTTGTATTGACGTTACTTCATTCACTTTCTCTTCTTCTCTCGAGCGATTTCCACTTGAAAATGATTTCTCGCTCACTCGCTTTGTTGATCTTTTTGCGTAGCAAAAAAAATTAGAAACCTCAACATCATTTTTTAAGACCTATCGATAAACACCCCACACGTGTAGGTTTGATGAAAAAAAAATTATTGAGCTTCAGTTCTTAGTATGGGGGGCACCCCTAATTTTTGTTTTTTTTAAAAACTTTTGTAAAAATCTTAATGCGGTTCACAGAATACATCTACTTACCAAGTTTCAACAGTGTAGTTCTCATAGTTTCGGCAAAAAGTGGCTGTGACATACGGACGGACAGACAGACAGACATGACGAATCTATAAGGGTTCCGTTTTTACGTTTTACGGAACCCTAAAAATTACATCAGAACCAATTTCACCATACTCGAAAGCTTTTGACTTCTGTACGACTTGAGAAAATATTTGGACATTCCTCATACAACACTAACTAGCCCCAATTTAAACAAATCTTGTATTATGGAAGCTAGTTAGTTCATAGCAACATCCAGACACAGAAACAATATCTTATACCTTTAAACGAGCAATTCTTGTACCTATATATGTATATATATATAGAATCTGAATTTCGGAAACGGCTGGAACGATATTTATGAAATTATGTATGCAGGGGGTTTTGGGGACGATAAATCGATCTAACTAGGTTTCATTGTCTAAAAACGCATATTATGCGCGTTTTAGACAATGAAAAACTGTCACAATAGACATTAGAATGCAAAGGTAAATTTCGCCGCATGACGCGACCGCATAATTGGCTCAGACGGAAAGTCGGGGCGTTCATGGCGGTCACGAATTAATAGCTGCGGGTTCGAATCTAGATGGCTTCTCTTCTTTTTTCAAATATTCTTTTTTTAAGAATATCTAAGTATTTTTAGTATTTAAACCGAGCAATGCTCGGTAACCCAGGTACTTCTTATTTATCACGCAAATATTTATCTTAATATTTAGAATAGAACTCACAATCTCGCAGCACATATAAGTATTAAAACAAAATTAAAAGTATTACCGTCTTCTGAAAATCTATCAGAACTGTCTCCAGTACAGCCGGGTTGTTTCATAGGCCCGACTCTATAATTCGGCCAGAAATTGACTCTACCAAGCTCTCTCTTGCTTCCATATTTGCTCGGGTCAGAGTGGATGGCGGACGTGAAAACGGCCGAGTCAGGATTTAGTCTTAAATGCGCAGGTTTCATATCCAACCCGGTGGCCGGATCCAGAGCCGTGATCCTAAAAAGTAAAAATGGTGAAGTTAACTGAGATTGTAACTTCTATTTACTGGTATTGTGAGCACAATGGCTGTACACAGGGTTGCCAATGCCGCCGCTGTCACGGCGCTTGTTGTTCTAATGCTGCATGAAATGTTATTTCCATAGTCCAATTTCAGTAAAATACTGTTCTTTACCATTTTTGTACAGGACTTTTAATTTCATGTAATTTTCTATTTCAAATCCTCGGACTCCGGAGCTTTTTTACGAAATACGTTTTTTATTTTGTCCATTTTTTGTAACTAAGCTTTTGATTTGTTACGTGTGTAACAAACCAGCGGACCAGTGGCCTGCAAGCATCACTCGATCACGAGTTTCGAGCGAATTTTTAGGCAAGGAGTCTTCATTGGTAAAAATGAATAAGATAATAAATTAATGCTCCGGATACGAAAAGGGTGAGTAAATTTCATTTAGTTCTCATGTGTCAATCGTTCAAACTTTTCTTGTATTTGAGTTACTAAGAGCGTCTCGCGGTTATACCCGTGTAAGTTGTTTCCGTTCCCGTTATTTTACCGTAATGAAAAGGATGTATTGCCTTGATATAATTCAACTGTGTTGCAAATTTCATCTCGACCCGTTCGTATGTTACGACGTGATCACGTGATTGAGAAACAAGGATTCAAACTTTGGCAATAATAATATTAAAAGGATCTCAATGTGATTAATTAGAATATGAATAGAATATTGAAATATATCCCCTAAATTTTACATAAATCTGATAGCCCTGAAAGTTCAGCGCACACAATTTTCGGAACAATAAATAGTGGTCAGTGCGTGCACCTCCCATACAGCCGCTGGTATTTTCGTGCAACTGTGCATGATTTATAGCACCACGTTCATGTTTTTATCAAGTAAATTTATACGATTAACTGTGAAATGATTGGCTTATATAGTACTCAATATAATATGCAACCAATAACGATAATAACAATACACAAAATATCTTAAAAACGAAAATAACAATAGTAGTTTTCGGAATGCATAAACCGTATGTCACAAAATTTTAGTTGTGAGAGGGCTCTTTGTAAAGTCCGCCTGGAGAAGTACCACACCTTTGCCAGTTAATAGTTAATAAATTATTCTACTGCCAACCAATAATGTGACAACATCACTGTGTTCCGGTTTGAAGATCAATGTTTCCAGTGAAATTACAGGGCATAGAGATCATCTTGGCTCTAGGTGACAAGCGCAGTGCGGTGCTGATTGCGGTGCAGTTGATTTTTCGTGTTCAAATAGGAGCGCGAAATTATGCTGGTATGGGAAGGCGTGTTGCTTGCCATCAGCACATGTCCTGCTCGTCTCGTTACTCTTTACTAATACAAAAAAAAGGACCACACGTTTGCCAGTTATTCTACCGCCAACCCGTAATGTGCCAAGCAGTGTAAGTCACTACATTTAATTTCTTTAATATTCTACATATTTACCACACCCCGCTTTTTAGTACTTTCCTTAAAACATGTTTATTGTAAGTTTGCCTGGAAGTTACCACTTTTAGCGATAAAGCCGCCAGTTGTGACACTAGTCTCTAATGGGTTTTTTTACAGTATCGTTTTTGTCCGTCGTATCCATCTATGTGCTATTATATTTGATTTGATTTGATTTGAACATTAATTACTGTGTTCCGGCTTGTCGGGCAATGTTTTCGAAAAAATACTAGACTAAGAGACATACGAGATATATTACTGGCTTTATTACACTTGGCTAAATTTAGTGACTAAATTCAGAAGCAAATTTAGAAGCACTGTTACTCGACTGAACTCGGAAGCAAGTTTAGTCTTCTAAGCAATCCTAACTTCTGAATTTAGTATACTAGCTTACTGAATGCTATTACACTTCACTAAATTCTGGAGTGACTAAATTCAGTCGACTAACTGTTAAGAGCGTTTAAAAATCCTTTTAATCATCTTATATTTTATCTCAGGGTGACTAGCACACTGCAGTGATAGGCAGTGATTTGCACTTTTCGTGTTCAAACAGCTGCGTTTTACGTGGCACTGTGCTGTTATGGGCAGGCGTGTTGCTCAGCATAACGCATATATCCTGTTCGTCCTGATTTATAGTATAAAAAGTAATAGTGAAATCGGTAAAATAACGTATTATGTTAACGTAAGTTTTGTAATACGACGGGTAAAGATCGATATATTTCAAAGCCTTCTAAAATAGTTATATAAGATGAATAGATTCATCTATTTCCTCACCATGGTAACGGGACACCCTTTTCCATCATTTTGTTGCCGGTTACCCCAAGTACATGAGCTCCCAGGGAATGCCCAACAAAATGCGTATTATTTAAATCCAGTCCAGCTTCGGAGAATTTGAGGAGGGTCGTGGCCATATCGTTTCCCAGCTGGAAATGCCAAATACATTCTAATACAATACAAATAGGATAAATATAGGATACAGAAATAGACATGTTTTAAACTATGTTAAACTATCTAAGTAATGTTAAACTCCAGAATGTTCCGTAATCATCGTTATAGTTTAAAGGCCGATTTACATCAGACGAGCGAATGCTCATTCTATCCCCACTGTATCAAATTCATTTTGTGTAAACAAACGTAGAACATTCTTTCGTTGTTTTGTTTGCGTTCGCAAAGATTCTATGGAATATCTAAAGGCCGATTTAAACTGAACGAACATAGAGCTAGAGCTGGACCAAGAGCATTCTTTCTCGATCTTTTAGTGTAAACGAAAGATCGTTCTTAGCGTTTTCCATATTAGATATTCCATAGAATCTTTGCGAACGCAAACAAAACAACGAAAGAATATTCTACGTTTGTTTACACCAAATGAATTTGATACAGTGGGGATAGAATGAGCATTCGCTCGTCTGATGTAAATCGGCCTTAAAATATGGAAAACGCTAAGAACGATCTTTCGTTTACACTAAAAGATCGAGAAAGAATGCTCTTGTTCCAGCTCTAGCTATATGTTCGTTCAGTTTAAATCGGCCTTAACGATAATGTATTACCGTTATTTAATCGCTAACGTTTACGAAGCTGCCGCGAAACGGACATTGGCAGATATGTGACAGTTTTAAATCGCAGGGCGCGCCATTGATTGTATTGAATAATAATGATGTACAAAATGTTAGACATATTATACATATAGACAGGGCATAAAAGCAGGGCATAGAGATAAAAAATCTTAAATCTTTGGGTGACAAGCGCAGTGCAGTAATAGGTTATGATTTAGACTCTTCATGTTCCAATAGTTGTGTATCATTGTGCTATTAATGTTGCTTACCATCAGGGTCATGTCCTGCTCGTCTGGTAACTAAAATTATTTAAAAAATGTATGAAAATAATGTAATTTAAATGTTAATTCCTACCTGAAGAGCGTTAGGAACAGCCCAATACAAATAAGAGTTGAGTAGGCCCGACAGAGCCTGCGAAGCGAGATGCTCCCAGTTCAATAAAGCCACGTTGGTGTCACCTCGCTTCAGAACTGCTGATGAGACTGCCGTCACTGCAGGGCCCTCAGGCTGACCTGAATTATTAAAACAGTTATAATTTTTTTTATGAAAAATAGTTTTTTTATAAGAAGAAGCTCTTGTAAGATGTACATACTGTTCGCTCCTTTAAATAATAAAATAATTTCCCTGTCTTTTACCGAGTCTATTAACATGATTAGTGATATTGATAGAATAAAAGTCTATATTTATATTATTCTTACTATCAATGGTGATATGTATAATTGTTACTCATTCAAGTGAAAACTACTAAAAGGTAGATGTGGTGCATTGATAGAATGATTATATAAATATTAATAGAACAATACATAGGCTATTTTTGATTCTGGGAAATAACGGAATCAAAAACTTCGCGAATGAAACCATGAGATGCAGCTAGTAGGTAGACTACGAAAATAAAGCGAAAGACATCTTTTTTTTTAAAGGATGCGTCTTCAAACTTAAACCTATTTTATAGGAATGCAGGCCGATCGTAAAGTTATCGATCCCAAAGCCTAACTATTTCTTGACAACTTTTCTAATGATCCTAATTCTAATTTCAAGAACCAACGATCTCAAAACACAGATGTGCCCTCCCAAGCTTCAGGGCGCACGGAATCATGTCATCGTTCGGAAGAGTGAGCTCACTCTTGCCGTTCTAGTCGGTTGCAAAAAGCGTTGGACGCCGGACGTTTTTAGGTTTTTATCTATCACTATTCGTTGTCAACAACCAAAATAAGTAGAACCACATCAAATCTCGCCGCCTAGCGATTCTAGGGGTCAAGTAGATCGCTTGTTTATAAACCACTTACGATGATACACACAGAGACGCAGTTCATTACCAATTTCAAGGAGCTTAGGGCACATCTATGGGTTAGAATCGATGTCAAGAACTAAAAAACTTTGTCCTACCCCATCATATCTACGAGAACATCATTTAGATTCAAAAACTGTACGGTCCTGCTGATATCTTCGTGATATCCGGATAAGCTTTGTGAAATTTTTCATTTAAATCATATTTTACTTAGGTATTGTTGCAGCTACATTTTCACGTTCAGGTATAGTAAGTAGGTTAAGTATCGTTTTCCTTGACGTATTCGACAAGGGAGAATCCTGCTACAAGCGGCTGTTTCCATGAACATCACTAGCAAAACGAAGTTTTGTGTTAAATAACGTCTAACTTAGCTATACAATAAATAAGGTGGGTGAACCATGGAAGGCCATGCTCCTTTGAAGGCCAACTATTAAAAAATCTTAGTTATTGTCATGTGACGACAAATTCCTTCTACTCACAGTAAAATCTATCAAACTTAAGAACACTAACGCGGCGGCGTGTCCTTCGCATCGCAATTTTTTAAATACGGTCTCTGGTTTCATTGACTTTGGTCATCGTCGTTAAATTTGTTATTCCCGGGTTCAGCAAAACGTAAGTTTTAAAGTAAAAAACCTACTCTTTTCTTTCTTTTTTTTATTGTGACCTGTCATATAAGGATCTGTTATGGTACTAAAGAAACAAATGTAAAGTTTTGTTTCGATTTCAGTTAAAATATTGGTCATGTTCCTAGGAAAGCCGGTGGTTCCTTATAAGGTCAATCAACAATAATGAAAAATTTGGCGGTTGGCCTTGCTAGGATACTACATTGGCATTACTAGTACATCTACAAATCATGAAAGTATTAGTTATTACTTATATAAGTTCCAAAAAAACAAAAACATTGTTCTGTTCAAAACCTATAATTTGATCATATTAAAAAAAAAGTGTAATTAATGATAATTGCTAATTTGGACGTCTTAGAAACATGTTGGCCTAGCAAAGAACGGACCCGTAAGAAGGCCATTATATGTTTATTCTTTTTTTAACAATTTTATTCTAAAACGCATTGGCAGCTTATTGAATATCAACATTATACTTGTTACTATTACTTTTAAATCATTTCAGTGAATATATTCTTAGTTAGACGATGATATTCAATGAGTGTTCGTTTAGTTTTTCATAAATGATAATAATTTATTAAGCATTAAATGTTTCGTTTATATGAAAGAGATTTTTGTGTAGTTCTAGAAAAAGTTACTATTTTGAGTGATACGACTAAAGTTTTAAGTTAAACGTCTGATATATAATATTGGCCTTGTTTGGACCCCTGTTTCTTGTAAGGCCAAATGGAAGAGCCTAGGAAAGCTTGAGTTTATTAAATATCCATTACATCTACAATAAAGAATAATAATTTATGTGTTACACACTAAAACAAAGCAGTACTTAACACATTTTTTCTTTCATTTATCCGGTAAATTAACGAATAAAAACTGTTTATTCGTTACAGTGGCCTTCCTTGGTCCACCCACCTTACCTACACTAATACCTTTGATAAGTAAATAAGCCTTCAGACTTGAGCTAGCGTGGGTAGAGGGTAGATCAATAGGTAAACACCTAAACGGTATCAATTAGGTATTTTAAATGTTGTTGTTTCATTTACTAAAGGTCATGGAATGAATACATAAAACTAGTTACCTGTAAACCCGTGGACGAAGACAAAAAACGGTTTATTGCGGTCGTACCATCCGTTTGAGAACATTTCCTGGGATTCTTCCAAAGGCAATTCTGTGTAGTTCTTTGTCGATCTGAAAATTTGATGTTAACGTCTTTTACAAAGAACAAGAGCTTATGGAATGAGATATTTGTCTGATAGTTTTACAAAAGAGGAGGTTCTCACTTCGGGAGTTGGTTGTATGTTATTGAAGTGAAAACTTCGTTTGGCGTACCACAGACAGATTTTTCGTGGGCAGTGAATTGACCTCAAGCATCGTGCTTGGGAATGAAAGTAATCTTCGGGTGAACTCGGGACAAAATTTCTAGATGGCCATTATTATTTAGATGACAATGCTTTGAAGATTTATTCCAGACTAGCAGCGCCCTCCAGTTTCAGCCGTGCTATCAAATTCTGAGTTATAAGTTTTCACTTCTGTCGGCAGTCCCTATGAGTGCCAATTTTTTTGTTGCACGCATGTTGCGCGATAGCTCCGTCAAATATGAATTGATTATGATTTTTTTTGTTTGGTAGACCGTACTTCAGAGGAAAGCCCACATAATTATAATCGATGTAGGTAGGTATACTATGTGCCAAATAACATGAGAATAAGGTTCATTCCCTGACCTACTCTAGAATATCGCAAAATATTACTTGTATCGCTAATTCTATCGTTTACCATACAAACTATGCCTAATGCGTATCGCTAGAATTTCGTGATGCGAGGCGGCATCACAATTAATGAATTTTGTGATATCGTGGTGAAGGTCAGGGAATGAACCTTATTCTGGTGTTATTTGGCACAAAGTCACACCCCGGACACTCGGCCTAAAATCTATACAGACGGTGCAGTTGACATACCTACACTCACACAACTACGCATATGTCGTTCGAACGCATTTACGCATGTGTGCGTGTCATCTAGGGTTACTAAATTATTTTATGGAATAGCTGTGACCCGTGAGTTCACCTGCCTGTATTAAGTGGCCTATAATCTTTTACCTAGTTAGTGTTCGATCTTTAATGTAGGTAAATATAACTTTCATCAACAACCAGAAGGGAGAAGATTTAAAACAAAATAGGAGATAATAAAGGTACCATGGACGAATTGATTTTTAGTTAAGTACACTTACCCAAAGAGAAAACTTTATTCTGACAATATATTAATTAATCACTCCACATATCGCGTATTTCATTATAGGTAGGCTAGTCACAGAACATTAGATTAGGTACAACAACGTTCATAAGTCGCAAGGCGTTATCACAGTTCACTAGGTATATCAGAGTAGGTATCATACACTGCACAAACTAATTATTTACATCTCATGTCAGCACAGTAAAGAAAAGCATGATTTTTCAACTCGAAACTCACAATTCACGCGCGCTTCTCGCGTTCTTGCGGGGTAGGAAGCTTGAAACTGGCGGGGGGTGGGGAGTGTCCGTTCTATCTGTATTATCTATTCTATGACAAAGTATAGGTATAGAGGTTTTTCAAATATCAACAAAAATCTAAACTTTGCTTACGTTCCCATATTTTACTTACCCACTACAACCTTTTTTTTTAAACCTCGCTGTCTGTTTTTTTTTTTAATTTAAATTTGTCACTCCAGACTCCGGGGTCCGTGCCTTTTATCATTTCAAATTTAAACCTCGCTGTCTCATTGGAACAGCCTGTTTAGTAAATTTTACAAAATTCTGTCGAGTAAGTGTCTAAGTTTAACTTTTATTTGAGGTCGGTTTTTGTTTATTCGGAAACAAAAAAAAATTAAACCTGTATACCAAATATTAAGCAATGAGTACGGGACTTTTATATCAATTTCAAAAATTTAAAAAGAGTCACAGCGTGTGTTATAGACACGCCTGCCCAAAACAGCAGAATTCCACGAAACTATTTATTTAACATGAACAGTCCAAATCACTGCCTCGCACTGCACTCGCTCAGAGATATGATATCTCTTGGCCCTGTACTGTCTCAGTATGTACACAGTAATGCTGATACATTACTGCTTAGTAGTACTTATTGACAAAAGAGTTGCACGTCCTTAGGCAAACCCCCGCGATATGCCAAAAACAGTCTTACCAATACTGGAATAATATCTGTATCATTCAAATCATAAAACTTTTTGCAAGTAGTTGAAGAGGTTCCAAAGAAACATACAGACAAACAGAAAATCTGCGCTCTTTCTCTCTTTATTGCATTAGTATAGGTAAGTAAAGTATTTTTGGCTTCTATCAGTTTAAATTAACATCATTTTTAAATTTTATTTACTTGTGTTTTGGATTTACCAAATATGTCCGTACTTTATTTATATCTACTGTTTTTTTTCTGTAAATTTTTATTTCTGTTATACATATTATGTCACATTTTATCAACTTAAATGTATTTAGTATTATTTTAAGACATTTAATATTATGAATGTGCAAGTAAATTCATTTGTCTGTCTATTACCTAACCTTGCATAACTAAACCACTGAATTTTTACCATATAAATAAAATTATGTACAAAGATATTGTGTTAGATAGAGCCTGAGAAAAAAACACAGATTACTTTTTAATGTGAAAAGGGATTGTAAGGGGATGAAAGTTTATATGGAAGTTACGAGATTTTTTTTAAACTAGAAGCTTGATTCATATTTTTAGGCTATCTAGGTATTTAAATAAAGGACATTGTTCATTTATCAGGGAGTTTGGGCTAAACGTGGCCATTGACTGTCACTGATATCTTAAATTAAACTTGATAACTTCTAGCAGTTGATATCAGAATATTATCTTTTGGTAGTAGCAGAAAAACTACTTACGCATATTTCCCATAAGTAATGCGAACGTTGACGAGGTTATTTTTAAACAAAACTACAACATTTTGTACCATCGGAGGGCCATAGTCGTTATTGGAGGATGCCATCGATTTCCGCGGGTCAGCTAGGGTCTTAAGAATGCATTTTCATCAACCAAAAACACATCATAACACAATTTCCAAATACGAAACACATGACACAATAATCATAAACAAACAGCTGATAACTACGCGTTTTGCATCGCCGTATTCAGTGCTGCCATTGTAAAAAATATATTAATATCGATAAAAAAAAATCGATAGTGATCGTGTGGATAAAATCGATGATATTCTACTATGGTGGCCGCTGTTTAAAATAATAACTAAAATATTCACAAGTTAGTGGTTAAAATGAGTAGATGATTATTAATACTGCTTTATGGAATTATTGTTTACTGTTTCTTCAGCATTAGGCAGTTGTCTCACCGGCAACGATGAACGAGTAAAGCTAGAATTAGAAACGAGTTGGCGAGCCGCGGGGAGCGAGTGCGTAGTTCCCATAGTTGCGTACCTCGGCTCTATGCGAGTGAGACGAGCGATTACTCGCATCACTCACTCGCGGCGTAAAATAACGTGTACGTTCAGATCCACACTGAATAGACAGAAATGAACCGCTGGTTGCCCTCTCGGCGTGTTCTAATTCTAATCGCTTAGCGAGTATCGCTGAGCGAATGTCATCTTTCATAGCTCTTGTCGCTCAGCGACTAACTAGTGAAGCGAGTGCTCGCCGGGAGTGTGAACAGTCAGTGATCAACTGTTTATATATGCATCTCTTTTATTTCGGTACACGGAATGTATATCTATTGAACGTTTCTTGAGCGAGAAAATAGTAAATAAATAATAATAAGTAAATAAATTTCTTTATTTGCGAAAATGGGTAATTACAATAAGATCTTATAATATGTTTACATTGAGAACTCCATAATCAACCTTACGGCATGCAAATATCAGGTTGTCTATGACAATTTCAAAAAAAAACATTAAATTTTTTCTTAATTTACCATTCTAAACGGCCTATTCAAGGACTACCAATTTCATTATTATTGTTTACATTAATAAAAAACAATTATACCAAATACCAATGACCAAATTAAAAGCTCAAAAAATCGTGTTACTAGATACTGTGGATTTGCACCATTCAAGGGCTGCAAATTCCTTATTATGAACTATTCACATAATCATAATTTTTTTTATTTATTTATAACAAAGTAATAACAATAAAAGCATTAAAGTAATTAATTTAGCTATGATTCCAATGTCCACAAATAAATAAAAGCTTACAAATCATAACAAATCTGAATCTAATTTATCAGTCAGAAACTCATTAACTGTATAATATGCCTTCTCTGTCAGAAGGTATTTTAATTTATTTTTAAATAAATATATTTCTTTTATACTCAACAAACTTTCTGGCAAGTGGTTGTAAATCATAGGAGCCATGCAAAGTGCACTGTTTCCTAATAATGTTGTGCTATGCACATGAATTCTAATTTTATGTTTATGACGCTCACTCTTTAGATTTTCAAATAATGACAAATTGTTCCGCACAAACATTACACATCTATATCTATATCTATACTAATATTATAAAGAGGAAAGATTTGTATTTTTGTATGTATGTAATAAACTCAAAAACTACTGAACCGATTTCAAAAATTCTTTTGCCAAGAGAAAGTTACATTATCACTGAGTAACATAGGCTATTTTTATTACAAGAAAAAAATAGTGATCTTTGGAATTTTTTACTAAAACCGACGCAAGGTATAAAAAAAACAGCCATAAAATGGATTTCATCGCATACGCTGTGGAAAGTACCAATGATAGAACCAAACAATGTTCTACAATATTATAGAACGTATTAAAATCTACAAAAAACCTCGCGAGAGCATATGTCTAACTACAGTAATTACGGCGCTACAACTGCTTTTTTACATTTTAAAAGAAGATAAAAATGCCGATCAACTTAAGACCATGCTATTCATACATTCGTTTTAATTCTTATCAAAATAAATTATTTCTCAATCAAGACTGCTTTATTACCTATTGATTCCTTTTTGAATTATTAAAATCGGACATTCCATTCAAAATATATTACGAAATTAAATATATCCATCCTAAATATTTGCAACGACGCGACGGCCGGCAGAATTATGAAGAGTGTACATACAGTACATACAGCGTTCATCCCAGTCAGAGTGATTTTATCTCAGAAAATACTTCTTTATCATGTACCACGTAGGTACATCGTTCCAAGACTACTCAAAATCAAAGAAATCACTTTGAGAGAAGCTTCAATTTCTCGGTGTCCGTTGAGGCTGAGAGAGTTGTTTGTAATATTGGTAATTTTATTATTTTGTTTTCCCTCGGCATTATGGCACATTTTTGAAGACAATTTGTGTCAAGACATCAAACATACAGCCCAACAACGAGATCCGGATTATGATGTATATGTCGCAGCCGGATGGTATAGTTCGCCGTATTACATTACGGCTAGCCGTTTTGAAAAACGGGGCCGTTTTGTAATGCGGCGGTTCAACGATTAGCCGCATTGTCATTGCAATACGTTCTTCAATAAGGCGGTCCACGTTCAGCCGCATTGTATTACTGCTTATGTTGTAGGAAGACCATATTTAAAAAAAATAACAACACAAAATCTAAATTAATTTCATTTATCTGAATAAATTGATCGATTATTTCGTACGATATTCCGTACTATTTTTTTACAACATTTTACCTCTCACTTAAAGTTTGAAAGCCCATAACTTGATATCGGTGACGGTACACCTAAGAAACATGGTGAACTTCCATAGACAAGGGTCTATTATCGAAACATGTTCCATCGTAGATAGCATCGTCGCTTAACATCAGGTGAGAGGGTGGTCAAGTGCGAACCTATTATAGTTTTAAAACTACTTGCATGGCTCGCTCCACTCAGGACCTCCCTTGAGCTTCTGGCTCCCGCATTCTTTTAAATACACTCTAGGGGTAGTAGCGCCAAGACTAGGTGGAGTCGGGGTGCTCCGGGTCGGATCTGGGTCTCATGTAACCTACCCGGTTCGATTTAGTCTTAACAAGGTGGACGGTGGAAACGAAATAGTATCCAAGTAACACCCAGGGTGATAAGTGCCACCCTAATAATATTGTGTACGATTCCTCCAAACTCCAGAATCCACTGTCACTTTAGCAATTTAGGAACACACAGTATTCAACGCCATAGTTGTTGTTATATCAGGCAGCGCCATAAGTGTTAAGAATCGGAACTAAAAATTGTCAAAGAGGCGGTTAATCTCTCGCTTTATTACATTACGGCTAGCGGTGTTAGCAATTTAGGAACACACAGTATTCAACGCCATGGTTGTTGTTATGTCAGGCAGTGCCATGAGTGTTAAGAATCAGAACTAAAAATTGTCAAAGAAGCGGCTAATCTCTCGCTTTATTACATTACGGCTAGCCGTGTTGAATAACGTATGGCGTTGAATACATTCCAGTGGTTTTTAAATCAGCTGTATTTAATCCGGCTGATCGTTAAACCGCCGCTTTACAAAACGGCCTTTAACCAACTAAGCCACCAGGCCAGGCAGTTTAATGTTTTTGAACTTTAAAGTTTTGGTTTTTAATTTTGATCTTTTGGAAAAATTTGGTCATGTACATTTCATTTAGCATACCTACTTAACAAAAAATTTAACCCCGTGCGAAGCCGGGACGGGCCGCTAGTTCATATATATATAAGGAAGGCAACGTTAAAATTTGTAATTTGCGGAAATGAGGTCTACACGATTGCCTTTGACGCAGTTTGCTGATAGCCCGGACACATTTCTTTTGTGATCTGAAAACCATATATATGCCTTCCTGAGCTATTGCCCCAAAATATAATACCATATCGAAGCAGCGACGAGACATTTCCATTATAGGCTGATAATAAAGTAGGTTTACTTGCTCTCTTTGATAACATATGGAGTGCGTATGAATATTGATTTAGCCTTGAACATACGCTTTCGACCTGATTTTTCCAGTTTAAGTTACAATCAAGACGTAAACCTAGGAATTTCGTTGCGTCTATTGTTTCGATTTTATTTCCGGAATAAATAACATCAAGTTTATCTAATTTGTTAATTCTATTCCTGAATGTCATTAGTTTTGTTTTGTTAAGATTTATTTTTAAATTATTAATTTCTAACCAATTCAGGATACTGTCTAGAGCCTTCCTAATTTCATTTTCAACGCATGAAATATTCGTACCAATGAATAATACCGTACTATCATCCGCAAATAATACAGTCGGGTGTTTCGTTACCTTTGGCAGATCATTAATGTAAATTAAGAAAAGTAGCGGGCCTAACACGCTGCCCTGTGGTACACCATATTTAACTTTTTCGTATTTCGACGTATATGTGATCTCCCGTTTTGAATCGGAGCAAATATTTGTGTGCTCTGTTGACGGTTTGATAAATAAGATCTCATAAGGTCGTGCACATTGCCTCTAATACCGTACGCCTCTAGTTTGTCTAATAATATACTGTGATCGACAAAATCAAACGCTTTAGTAAGATCCATATAAAGCGCGCATACTGGTAATTTAGCATCTAAATTAGTTAAAATAGTTTCTATAAAACTGTAAATTGCTAAATTAATACCTTTCTTCTTTCTGAAGCCTAATTGCTCGGAGGCGAATAACTTGTTCTGTTCAAAATAACTGTAAATATTTTCATACATGGTCTTTTCAAAAATTTTAGAGAAAATAGGGATTAAAGCTATCGGCCTGTAACAATTCAAATCAAGCTCGTCACCTTTTTTGAAAATAGGTTTAATTATTGTTTTTTTAAGTCTTTCCGGAAAAACACCTTGTGATATGCTCGCATTGACTATGTAGCTAAGTACGTGGGAAATGGTACCTGAAACGTGCTTAATTACTTGTGTAGTTATACTAATTAACGGTATATCAGAAATGTGAAAGTTATTATGAAGTAACAAAATGACGAAAAATATCAATTGTTGTTCATCTCACCTGGACGTCTACTCTAATTCAACGAAAACATAATTTCGAAATAAACTCGCGATTTTTCAACTCCGATTCTACTTCGATCAGTCGTTTTGTCCGTTTATATGATCTAAGCCTACTCTAATTAGAGTATGCTTAGAAGTTTTAAACGTCAAACAATGTTGTATCGGACGAAACGAAGTAGAACGAGAGCAGGAAAGTCGCGAGTTGTTTTTCGAAATTTCGTTTTCGTAGAAACAGAGTAGACGTCCTGGGTGTCCAATGTCAGAGGATGTTTGTTGGTTATTTTGCTTTTGATTTGTGAACCGTAAGTTACTGAAATCCTTTTCTTGACAATTTTTTTGTAAATAATTACGCGGAGCTTTGCTTGAACTTGTTTACATGGCTAGGCTTGCCAGGTATATAGTCCATAGTTTCTGTCCAGGTATATAGTCGATAGTTAGTTGTTTTCTCGCCGGCGCGGCGGTGGGAAAACTAGTATAGATGATTTTGTTTTTCGTGGCGTTGTAAAGTAAAAGCGGGTGCGATGAAAAACCATTGCACAAAAAAGCTAGCTACAGTGTCGTTTGAAAACAACTTAAATACGATATCAATTGTTTATTTCACGCATAATTATTAAGAAGACTTTTTCTATCGATTTACAGAAATCGATTTTATTCGAGAAAAAAATCGACATCATTCAAAGCTTATAGACTGGCAATATAATTAGTTGAGAAGTCGGAAATAAAGATTAAATTACTTATATAATGAACTTTTTGTTTATTAATCTGGGTACTAAAATAATACATCATAATTCATTACAAAAATAAATCGTTTTTTTGACAAAATCAAATTATCAGGAACATTTTGTCCACGGATAGCCCATTTTGAACAATGTCCTTTACAATTTAAAGTTTGTAAAAAATAAGTTGAACTAAGTCGCGGGTTACATTGCTGGGGCACAACTAGGATGAATATAAATTAGAATATTTATCTGAGGTGCTGAATAAAGAATTATTTGTTTAATACCAATGTTGGATATTTAAACAAAGACTTTCGTAAACACAATTTCATGCAGAATATCTATACTAAAGAGAAATGGGTCGCATTCATAACAAATAACTTTTGCAAAAGGCTATGTCACGGAAAAAATAGCTGTATTTAATATTTATTCTAAATTGCGGGGTATTGGATAAAGTGAATTTGAGTCAAGTCAGATAGATACGGTGATCAGTTTTCTGACAGTTTAGTTGTGTGTTACGTCTGTGAAAAGTTTACGGAAAATTATCGATACAATGTAGAGATGATAAAGTAGACATAATTACGTACTAACTATAAAGTTTAGTTTGAAAACCAAAAATTAGTGCAAAATCCATTGAAAGCAACACCGATCAAAATAAGATAACTTGGGATATTTGTTTCGAACTTTTATTTGTTCTCGGTTGTCTAGTGTTTTTGTATGTTTTTAATATATATCTAGGATATTGTTTCTAGTAGGTAAGGTATTTTATAAACGTTTAGTGTATTAATGTTGTCGTCGATATATAGGTACATATATTATGTATGTTGCTTACCCGTGATAAAATCGAAGTTTTGCTCGATTGTCAACATCGTTGCCCGTAGCTGAAAAATAGCATAATAAGTGATTGGTGATAAGTTAATAAACTAGGAAATTGAAGTAACTACCGCATTTTTAGGGTTCCGTAAAACGTAAAAACGGAACCCTTATAGATTCGTCATATCTGTCTGTCTGTCTGTCCGTCCGTATGTCACAGCCACTTTTTGCCGAAACTATGAGAAGTACACTGTTGAAACATGGTAAGTAGATGTATTCTGTGAACCGGATTAAGATTTTTACAAAAGATTTTTAAAAAAACAAAAATGAGGGGTGCCCCCCTGACTGAGAACTGAAACTCAAAAATTTTTTTTTCATCAAACCTTCACGTGTGGGATGTCTATCGATAGGTCTTCAAAAATGATGTTGAGGTTTCTAATATAATTTTTGTCTACACTGAATAATTTGCGCGAGAGACGCTTCCAAAGTGGTAAAATGTGTCCCCCCCCCCCCCCTCTAACTTATAAAGTAAGAGAATGAAAAAACTAAAAAAAATATATGATGTACATTACCATAAAAACTACCTACGAAAATTAGTTTGAACTCGATCTGATGAGTAGTTTTTTTTAGTACGTCATAAATACACTATTATTAAAACTTCGATCAAAGTTACAACGAACTACAAGAACTATGTGTACTATGTATATTATGTTACTTGCTGCAACGGAACCCTTCATGAGCGAGTCCAACTCGCACTTGGCTACTTTATTATATTATTCATTTATTTTGGAATTGTATGGATGTATTACAATGATGCTTCACTCTCTAATACAACTATTATTTTTCTATTATTGTTGTTAAAAGTAATTTTCTGTGCAATAATGCATAGCATGCAGTTTATTATAATATATTATGTTTAAGTAAATTTTAGTTATTAATTACGATAGAAAATGAGATTCAGATTCTATTAAAAGGTTTTAATATTTCCTTAAGATTATTACGACAATAACCTAATTAGATTACTCACATAGGTAATACATAATATATTATGTCAAATCTCAGACTAGTGTGTCTTCATTATTAATTATTATCAATAAACCTAAACTGAGAAATACCGCGTTTTGCGAATCTGTTCTAAGATGAAAATTAAATTCAAGATTGTAATTGACTTAAATTTGGATAATTAAAATCTTCAAAGTGAAGTAATAAAGTCTCCCAAATTTAGGTGACTGGAATAAAGCGCGTAAGCCCATTTAGCTCTACATGTATACATTAGCTTAATAGTTTAAGTAGACAAATCTTGCCTAATTCAATATTTGGGAATCCATACCTGGGCTCCATTGCGTTACCCAGATAGACTGTGCTAACTAGATAACAAAATGTTTTTGTCATCTTAGGATCAACATTTACTATGGAACCAAACCATTAACAAACTCAGATTATAAGAAAATATAATGATATTATTAAAAAAAATGCAAAATTTTAGCACGTGTTGTGATTTTTAAAACAAAATCTAAAAGTTTTTCATTATCTTAAATTCCACTTAATCCTTTCGATTTAATACAGCATTTCTGAGTATACAAACCAAAGGTTTGAATGACAAACAGTGATAACCAATGATGAGTTCATTGCTAACATGACATCAGGTGATAATCAATTCGCCAAATTGGGCAAGAGCTTGTTGGAATATATGGAAAACCTTAAAGCCCGATTTTTGTAATCGATTGAGGTAAATGTGAGTTTACGAATCGAGTTTTTGGGATCGTTTCGTAAAGTAGAAATTTTACCCCAAACAAAATTTCTACACACAAATAAAACAAAAGGAAGAGCACTAGGTGTAAGTTACACCCAATACGAATTTTGTGCACGTACAAGCGAACACGTTTTGTGAAATTGTACACGGCTCCTGAGCAAAACCAATACAACATGACTCGTCAGTCGTAAACATTGAAATATTACAAAAGAATGCCAAAGTAGACTAGTATGACTAAGAAAAACCGAATCCAAATCCTCGAGCCTCGAAAAAAGAAATAACTCACCATCGCTAATAATTAATAAAGCAACGACGAAGAAGACACTTGTGTACATTTTGCTGGTTTTCCACGAATTGTCCTGATGTCGATGCAGTTTAGTTTTTATATAGGGGCTGATATCCAACGTCCTCAAGTTGCACCTTTGGGTGTTCCCTTGACACGCCTGTGTTATAGATTCACGACTGGAACACTTAATCACCATAACCGTCACTCAGTGCTATCGCCTGTAGTCTAACCTATGCTGGTCATGAGCGAGGTTTATAGGCCTTCAGGCTGAGATAACACTAGTCCAATTTCAGCAACGAAAATCCTAATCAAATAAATAAACTGTAAATGCCATTAACGTCACTGCTTTGATAAACCCATCCTATTCGACTTGACCCAATTTTTACATTACTTAATAAACATGATATAATTGAGTTTATTTCCGGTTTTGTTATCTTTAACGGAAATGTTAATGCGACTTCCATCTTCCAAAGGAACCTTAAAGGGATCTAGATAACATTACAGCACGGAAACAATTTAAATGAAGACAAATGAAAACCCTATATAAGTATGTACCTATCTAAGTGACAGTCAAACAATGATTAGATTGTTGAAACTGGGTCATTCGGTTACTAGTGTGAAGTCATAACTTTGATGAGATAGTTAAAAGTATAAAAAATATTAACCATTACTGAAAATTTGCTACACTGGCCGACATGATTTTCAAATGGAACATAACTACAAATCAACATTTCTAAAAAAAAAATGATATTTACCATCCTCCTAACATTATAAATCCTATTAATATTCTAAATGTTTGGATATTTGGATGTTTGTTGCTCAATCACGTCGTAAAATCTGAACGGATCGGGCTGAAATTTGGAACATATAGTACAGATTATAGTCTGCAAGAACACATAGACTACTCTTTATCCCGGGGAAATAACGGGAACGGGAACAACGCGGGTAAAACCGCGGGGCGCTGCTAGTGGTTACTAAATTAGACCTAACTTTATTAATACTTTATCAATTATATTTTTTTTTAATAAACTGTCTGAAACTAAGTTTTGGCGATCTTTTCAATAAATAACTTATCGTGAATTAAAATATTTTAGTTGCAACAGCGACACATCCAATTGTAACGTTTTACATGAGAATAAGCCGTTACAGTAATTATTAATGAGTATTTAACCGTTTAAAATATGGTATTTAGTAAACATTCACGTGGGTACCTACTATTTAAGTTCGGTATTTCCTACTCAGAAACAGATTTAATATCGTTTTTTTAATTTCATAGGATGTACACTTTAATCAACATAATTTATTTTAAATATCTTGAACATTTATTATTATATAATGTACCTGCGGTTTGCCAGTCTTTTTAATTTATTTTCGCCAAATACGATTTCGGTCCAACTTTCTCCTTGCCTTCGAGGATGAGGAAAAGACAGAGTGCCTGGCTGGTAGCTTTCACACTCAATGTAGCCTCAGTATAGACACTGTGAATCCTGTTCACCTCTATACGATGAAACAAGAGATCGATCGCAAAACCTCTGTCCCTACCTTGCCACTATTGAGAGGGTCACAACCTCAGAGATCTATTCGGTAATTGAGGTTCTCCACATGCGTAAAGTTACGGCTGGTCTAGTCGGGAGAACGGCGGCTGCTGATCCGAAGCCCCGAACTAAAATATTACGCGCACCACTATATTTTCGAAGTAATGTGTGTTAACTTAAAAAAACGGTGAAGGGAAACGTCGTGAGGAAACCGAAAAACCGAGTTGTAAAAATCTTAATGCGGTTCACAGAATACATCTACTAACCAAGTTTCAATAGTGTAGTTCTCATATTTTCGGCAAAAAGTGGCTGTGACATACGGACGGACAGACAGACAGACAGACATGACGAATCTATAAGGGTTCCGTTTTTACGTTTTACGGAATCCTAAAAAGTAATGAAATCTAGACAAAGTCGTGCCAAGTGTAAGGTTCCTTACTGCGATTTCTTTATTATAACTTATAGTTAATGTTGTGTGACGTGGCCGTTGAAGGGTACACAAGGGTGGGATTTCACTTCTTTTTGTAGAAACGTGGGCTTATTGATTTATTTGATTAGATTTTCTTATTTGACACATTTTTTCTTTTTAGGTGTAGTTTTTTTAGTATTACAAACCTTTATTTTCTTTTTTTCCGGTGCTGATTCTTGTACAGTAGCAACAGTTTTTCGTATTGCCCATTCGCGTTAATTATGTAAGTAGACTCTCCATAATAGGCAAAGAACTTTAAAAGATTCGAACAAGACTGCAAATAAATAAAAGCAAATAAAAGCCAGTCTAGTCTTATCCAGAGTTTTCCTTTAATTTTACTTATTAAAAGCAGAAGAGGAGGAATTCGCCCAGCAGTGGGAAGCAATAGGCTAGATTAAATTAAAAGATGTGTCCCACTACGCTGGATTTTTGCAATGACAATTTTTTTATGGGCCAATGGTAAAGAGGGCTTTGCCGTATTTCTAATACTGAATGCTGAAACAAGCTGAGGGTTAGAATAGAATAGAATATCTGTATTAGCCTTATAACTACATATGTTATACCAGGTACGTCACAGTTTACAATGATTAAAATCATAAAAATAAGAAAATCTAAATGTCTAGTGAAAATATATCTAATTAAATCAAATTATGAATGTAGGTATATGTTAATAAAATCATAAATTAGTAAAAATAAAGAATTTAGTCAAAATATGTATTAGAATAAAATTGTATTTAAATCAATGATTTAACAAAATTAATATTAATTACAAAATGTCATGTGAATTCACTTGATATTATTGATGTCGACGGTTAAAAGGAAATACGGTATAAGCGCCAAAAAGTGAAATGTTCAGGAGAGCCGTTCAAAGTTTTGAATTTTAGAAAAACTGACGTATCTCTGTTATTTATTAGCATTTTGTGAAAATTGAAACAGTTATGAAATGAGAAAAAAATGGGGCAGTTACCGGTATTGTCAGTGTCAATGATTTGTTGCTATTTAACGTGGTTTATGTCGCTTATAGCAATAGCTTTTGTAATATGGCGTAAGCGACAAATGACAAAATAAAATATTAATGGATAATAAGCCTAAACAACATACCGATATCTCACGTCGCGAGGGAAAAGGGGTATAAGAGACTAGACAGTTCAATAAGTGTTATAGGAAAAGAAGGATAAGGTACTTATCACAGTGGTTGTATAACAGATAATAGAACACAAGTAACAGTCGACTTTCACAAAAAACAGAATCATAAGACATTAGTGACACACAATGTAGCTTGAAAGTAAAGGAAAAGAAGGATAAATAACATCTGGCATTGCGTGAGTCTAAGGAAATATAGATGAAAAGACATTTCCTAAATAATGAAGTAGCACAACCAACACGATCTCGATTAAGTAATTCTAATTTACGCTAAATTGTGGTAGATTTAAGAGGTGATTGTTCGTTTTTTTGCATTATTTTCATGTAACCTTTTCAGTAACAATCAGATAGTACGATTTTTTAAATAAAAACAAAACAACATTTCTGTTATTATTTTTAATTACGAAAAATCAAGGTTAGAGTTGGTAGGTATCAACCTACTAATTTTTGGGAAAATAATACTTAAGCTAGTAGGTAGGCACATATATAACTAAAGAATAAATTTAGGAGGCTTGGTATGTATTCGTAATGTTAAACGTTTAAAAAAATAACAAACAGTATAGAAAATACTCTCAAACATTTGCCGGGGTGTACGATAACAGTCCGGTAAATCAAGATATTTTGTTTTTTGATACGACTTCAAAACGATGCTCGGGTGCCTCCGAGTCCATCGAGTATTTGACAGTTGATGATGTGCAGTTCATTTTAAAAGTAGCTACTCGTATTTTACTAATCTAGCCGACATGATTACCCTCGAAGACTTTGTCAGCGACAAGGTCCCATCTCTTAAAGTCTGTCTGTGTCCAAATCAAAAGGCTTTGCATGTTACCGTCTGAAACATTGTATATTATTGCGATGGTGCCCAGATAGTGGTCACGAAATCACGAAGGCCGTGATGGTGCTTCGGCTGTCGCTTTGATTGGCTGCGGTTTTTTCCTCTGCTGTGCTCTTTCGGAACCGGTTTGGTTGGTCGAACTAGGAACGGGGTATCTCCAGCTGTCTGTTGCATTTGTCAGGTCGTGCGAAGGGGCTCTGAGGAAGCTCAGATTTTCACCCCTATCTTCGTACACGACAACCTCATGATGTTTAGATGCCTCAATACAACCCAGCCGGTCTGCGACTTTCGCTCTTGAGTATTTGATTGTCATCGCATCCACGCTTATCACCCGGGGTGTTTCACCCGCATTTCTCCTAAGATGTACAAGCAGCGCACTTGGCTTTATGAAAGGCGTCCGACCTTCTCAGTACTCTATTATTGCAATCGTTTTGTTTCTCGATCGCACCAACCGAAATCGGTGGCCGTCTACCTCAAGGGTTGGATTTCCATCCGGCGAACTTACCATTGGAATGGTCTGTTCGCAGGCTTCATGTAAACTAGCTGTGTAGTTCGGAAGCATCGACTTGAGCTCCAATGGAAATTCACATTTCTCCACTGACTCCGGCGAGAGTTTTCCTTCTTGCAGGGAGGATTTTAATTGTGTTTTAACTGATTTTAACATAAAGTTTGACCACTGTGCCTTCTTGGTTTAGTATTTGCATGTTGTTATTATTGATATCTGTTGTTTGAAAGGTTTAACTAGGTGCAAAACCAAAGTGATTGCGTTGTGGTCTGATGTCGTAATACTTTTGTCAACCTTCCATCCCTCGATTTTTTTCAAGAGAGATCCGCTGCACATTGTTACATCTACTATGCTTGTGCAGGGTTTGCCTTCCCTAACGATCTCGAAGGTTGGTGTATCGCCGTAGTTATAAATAAGTCCATTTCGTTGAACAATGAGTTTACGGCTTCTTCTCTCTCATTTTCGGATGTGCTTCCTCATCAGTGGAACTACGCATTCACGTCACCAGCAACAATAAGGTCATTTGTCGCTAGTTTTTTGCTGAAAACCATAATCCTGCTGAGGAAGGGTTCGACTTTTTGGTTCCTTCTAAGTAGACAGAAATTACTCCCAGATTTAGGCCTGTGCCGACCAACAGAATAGCCACTCCCGTTTCGCTAACAAATTGGCAGGCATGGATTACCACCAGCCTGACACCGAAAACTATTATGGCTGCCTTAATTGGTTTTGCCTGTTTAAACTTCACTGGATAACACGAGTTCAAGGATATTGTTTTATTACGCCTTTGTTTCCCACATAGGGACAAGGGCAACTGAAACTCCCCTTTCTCTCGCTACCTTCAGAAGTTCTGCCGTTGCGAGCACTGCAGGTTGGCTTGGATGAACCGTATACTGGAGACTGAGCCACTTTCCACATGAGTGCCCTTAGCAATAAGATATTCTAGAACGCGCTATACCATCCCATTTTATCCTTTCAGGGCAATCGCTACTAAAGGCGTTGTGAGCGAGTTCTCTGTTGGGGCTGTTGGGATGAGCAATCGTGCAGTTCTTGCATTTGGGTGGCAGGTCTTCTTTTCTTGCCTTGCATTGTGTCCAGGAGTGGGTTTTTTCCGCAGTGTCTGCAGGACTTATCCCTTTCCCGGCAGATCGCCTTTGTATGGCCAAAACCTAGGCACTTGGACCACTGCACCAAGGGCGAATGGTCTGCCACTGGTCTGGAGTCTGGAGTCCTATGTAGACCTTTTCGGCGTCCAAAAACGCTCTGTGAATGCGAGGTGAGACCTCGATCAGTGGATGACACCCATGTGAATTACGCCTTTTTTTCCTGTGTAGCACTCTGATCGCACTCTCTTGCAAATCAACCCTCTGTAGCAGATGTTTATTCTGCTCCAGAAGGTTTTCCACCATTTCGTTATCTTTGTGATAAGACAAGACGTCTCGAATCTGTGGATTACCCGCTTTCACGGTTTTCACCTTTAGAAACTTGTGTTGCTGCACACGATTTTTGACCAGGACAAAGTCTTCCTCTGTGCTACAATTCAGGATGACTTTCCTGTTTCGACCTTTTCGCACTTTGTCAACTCTTGCTCCACATTTTTTTTCGTGTGTACTCAAAGACGTCAAATGTAAAAGACACACAAAGGCTGCTCGGAGACCTGATAAAAAATCATATTTACATGTGTTGGTGACTAGTGTAATGATTCGGATTATAATATCGTCTTGTATCACATTCACGCACAGAACATGCCATAATATAAATAATTTAATAAAATCGTCTGCAATCCAAGGATTAATTAAAAAATACACGATTTTCACCGCGACGAAATCAGACTGTTACGTTCGGGTATACTAAAATATTGTAATGACGTTACTTCATTCACTTTCTCTTCTTCTCTCGAGCGATTTCCACTTGAAAATGATTTCTCGCTCACTCGCTTTGTTGATCTTTTTACGTAGCAAAAAAAATTCTTCATCTATGTGTGTACTTTAGTGATATCAAATGTCATAAGCACGGATTTGGAATGAAATTCTCATTGTGTATCACAGTATAAATGACGTATTACTTTGATCGTTGATCGTGGAAGTAGGTTGTAATCGACACCATGGTATGTCGTTCAATTTAAGTAATAAGGGATTAGCAACAAAAATGTGTGTATATTCTTAACGGAAGTGAGGAATAACCAACAGCGTGATATTAACATTAAATTAGGTAATAGGGTATAACCGACAGAGTAAAATAAAAATGAATTTTGGAAAAAGGGTACAAGCGTCAAAGCTATGTTCAATTACTAAATGGAAATAGGCTATAAACAACGTTTGTATTTTTTGAGGAAATTGCTTAGAAGGCATAAACAACCGAAAACTGGAGACCTCTATGAAGTAAAAAAGCATTACCGACAATAAATCGAGAATAAATATTTTTTGCAGGGGTACAAGCACCTTTATAGACAAAATGACCTGAATTTACGTCGGTTACGAATAGTATAACTAGGGAAATGTTGTTTTTTGCTCGGGCATAAGCGCCAAAAAGGTCATCGTAGAGCTATGGGAGTGAGCTCATTCGAAAGAGCGGAAAATTTTAAGTAAAATGGCATTTAAAACTGATTTTTGACCAAAATGTCGCTTATGCCCAACTTCCTTTTAACCGTCGATTGTCATTACAGTCATTTGTCGTCATACATAATTATAAAAAAAGAACTTACATTACATTAATTACATTACAGCATTTACAAATAATGTCATTACAACAAATATTTAGTTATTTTGTTGCCACTTGTTTTAGTCGGTTATGTCAGTGTTCACTGTTCATATACAAGAATGAAGATTCTGTCAATTTCATATTCATTAATAGAATAAAAAGGGTTTGATTCAAAGATTTTTTTTACTTTCTTTTGAAATCATTTAAATGCAATTTTGTTAAGCATCTAGGTAGTTTGCTTAACATTGCTATTTTATTATTCAACCCTTGCTTTTCAACTTTGGCAAGTCTTACTCTTGGCATATACCACTGATTCTCATTTCTTAGTGTACACTTAATGTTATATCGCTCTTTTTTTGTTATTACAGATTTCCCAATTTCATTAAACATTTCTAGTAGACAGTTGTATATATATAGCGATATCACAGTCATGATTTTATGTTTTTTAAAATAAGATCTTGCGGACGAATATTTTCGTAGGCCAAACATCATTCTAATAGCCTTTTTTTGTTGTTTTAAGACTCTTTCTATATCTGCACCGTTACCCCACACTGTTATAGCATATTTTATTCTAGGATGTATGTAGGCATAATATATTGACAAGATCGGGTTTTTGTCCAAAAGTGGTCTTAGTTTTAACAATGCATAGTTTGCACTGGACATTTTTTTACATAACTTGTCGATGTGATTTGTGTGACTGAGCGTGTGATCGATAGTATAGCCCAGAAATACGTTTTCTTTAATTGTGTCTCCTCCGTGTATACCTTTTTTCGTTTGATAATGCATAACCGCTTGCTACACTTTTGGCGAATCGATTTTACAATTTTGGCGGGAAAACGGGTGTCAGGTTACCTAAGTGCGTTTGTTTACGCTTCGGCATATGAAGTGGCGCGTTACTTGTACCTGCGTGTTTAAGCCCATTATTCTCAAGAGCGTTTTAAGACGCTTCTAGCGGTATCGTTTGTTCATAATTAATGTACTTAAAATGTAAACAAACATTTTTTACACTTGAGATTTTTGCGATTTCTCAAGTAGTCGATCAGCTATTATATTAATCCTACTAATATTATAAATGTGAATGTATGGATGTTTGGATGTTGGTTGCTCAATCACGTCCTAACGTATGAACGGATCGGGCTGAAATTTGGAACACAGATAGATTATAGTCTGGAAGAACACATAGGCTTTTTATCCCGGAAAAACAACGGGAACTTCGCGGGTAACACCGCGGGGCGCTGCTAGTAGTTTATAAAGGAGACAGTGGTTTTATGGCTCAAATGTGTTGTCATACGCTCATACGAAATAACAAACTCGAAAAACCGAAAATAACTGCATTCTATAACACAAATACATTTTTTTATTTTTCAATCCTTCGGGATCATTTTCCCGCCAAAAATTTTAATTTTTGTTTTTTTTTTAATTTTACGATATTTTTATGTAAATGAACTCTAATTTTAATGTGAATTATATCAAAATAAAGACCAGTTCACGTAGACGCCATTAAACAAAAATTTATCGATATACCTTCCCAAATAAAAACACGAAAAAAAATTTTTCCCGCCTAAAACCCAACCGCAAAGTTAGTTTTGTATTTTTTCGTCTTTCGGTGTAATATAGTTACCAAAGTGTATCAAGCGGTATAATAACACTTTTGTTTTCATTTAAAATTATCCCGTTTGCATTAAACCACATTTTGATTATAGTCACAGCATGCAAAATTTTTGCATCAAGTTGCTGTTTACATTTGTCGCTAACACCAATGTGTGTGTCGTCGGCAAACAGGCTGATATAGGTGCAATCTGGCATCGCATTTACAAGGTCATTTACATAAATTAAGAAGAGTAACGGTCCCAAAATTGACACCTCCTTTGTCCAAATCATTACCTAGCACTGCACTGCGCTCGACACCCAGATATCTAATATGTTATATCTCTAAGCCCTGTAATTTGTCTGGAAACATTGCCCTTCAAAGCGGAACACAGCAATGTTTGCGCATTACTGCTTGGCGGTAGAATAACTGGAAAAGGTGTGGTACTTCCCCAGGCGGACTCTGCCAAGAGTCCTACCACTACTAAATACGGAATGTGATTAATACGGAACATTATATATATTATTAATAGTATTTTTTCTCAAGTGCCTATTGCCCTAGCGCTCGACCTGGACAGCTGATGGTAGTTTAGAACGGACTAAGCCAATATCTCAGTATGATTTGCCTTTTTCTTGCGTTGGTTTCTAGGCGTTATTATTATATGGCTATAGCAGTTTAGGTGTACCACGTTAGAACGACATTTACCGAGCTGGATTATGGATGAAAAATATTTGCAGATAGTTGTCTTGAAATTTTCAAAAATAAAAAAATAAGTGAAAACTTCATTTCGCGCACTACATGTAGATTTTGTGGCCTGTGAATTGAATTCTAGCGTCACGCTCGGGAATGATAAGACATCTTCGGGTAAACTCGGGACCATGGCCATTGGCCATCTAGAAATGCATGAGCATTTCCCATTGCTGACAGGCTGACACATTTCTAGATGGCTATGGTCATGGCCACGCCCTCCGGTTTCACCAGCGTAGTTTCCAAAGTAAGCTATCAAGGTCAGTTTTCACTTCTATCGGCAGTTCTTATGACGGCCATTTTTTTTTATTGGCTTGGTTATAAGACAAATTCCATGCCATAATTATTTATATTGCTAATCGTCTTTAGTTAGGCGTTTCTACGAAAACTCCGATTACGTATGTCAGTGACTGTGTTTAAAACATCTTTAAAATTCATTGGGTCGCGTACTGCCAAAGTTATTGATAGAACATTATAGTGGTAGAGCATGTCACAACATAATAAAACTTAGGTTTTTTGATTCTTCACGTAATAGGACAGACAGAAGTAGGTCTCCGTCGTGGTCCTACTAGTAGGACAAATTAGTAGGACCACGAAAAAACGGGGGTTTCTAATTAGATTCCCAATCAAGGCAAATCCCCCGATATCCGTGGGTTATTTTTCAAGGATCTGAAAGAAACGCTTGCTTTTGTTATTTTGTATCATTAAAAAAAGAAAAACATTGGTGTTACATTAGTTGTGCAAGATAGCTAGATCTACAAACAAAACAATATGTATAGCTGTAGGTAGCTAATTATTAAATTGTTTTTTTTACCTAGTAGTCTAGTCAACAAGTTCAAAAACGTGCTAAATAGAAATAAAGCTCCTAGAAACATGTTTGATACCTCATTCGATTCGAAATGACGTCTAGATTTTTTTTATGGGTTAATTAGCACATGAAAAATTGCGATGGTTATTAACAAAATAAGATAACAAAAAGAAGGTGTTTAGTTATTCCTTAATAATTTCTTAACTACTACTACTACCAATTTCTTTAAATTTAATTTTTTGTTGATTTAAAACAAATCATCACTACCAAAATGTTAAACTTTAATTTAAAAAAATGCATTATTTTATGAAGCACGTGTGAGAAGAGCTCCACGAAGCGAAACATTTATAGACCAACTATTTCAACTTTTATGCCGTAATTTATAAAAACAGAAACCGGAAAAAGATTAGTTAATTAACTTAATGAAAAATCGACATTTTTTTTTAACCAAGGTTTTGCTCGTATAAGTATCATTACATACATAGGTACACGACAGTATTTATTTTTTCAAATTTTTAAATTTTTATTTAATACTTCAGTATTAAATAACAATTTAAAAATTTGAAAAAATTTAAAAATATTGATTTTTCAAAATCAATATTTTAGATGATATGCCGGTTTTTTAGACGCCGCGTCTAGGCTGTAGCGATCTCGCGGAGCTCTTCAGCTTTCAGCGGTAAAAAAGTGTATAAATAATAAAGATAGAGTTCTAGGAGTTAAAGTTTAATACTGGAAATTCTCTCTTCTTTCAGGATCTTCTTTCAAATTGTCTTAAGTATTATTAGTTAAGAAATTATTAAGGAATAACTAAATGCCTTCTTTTTGTTTTCTTATTGTGTCAATATCTATCGCAATTTTTATGTGCTAATAAACCCTTCAAACATTTATTCTAGACGTCATTTCGAATCGAATGAGGTATCGCACATGTTTCTAGGAGCTTTATTTCTATTTAGCACGTTTTTGAACTTGTTGACTAGACTATAATAGCACTGCATAGATATAATCACAGAAATCTAAATAATAAATCATTTAGATTTCTGTGGATATAATAGACTACAGGCCCGTGATCAAAATTTACGTAGTAAATGAACCACCAGGAGACCTATAGACCTATGCAGGATGATAGAAGCGTATAAAGTGATAAGATTCAGCACTATGCCGTCACTTGTAAGCTGTCCAACTGAGTACAGTGGGGGGGGGGGGGGAGGTTGCAACCCTCTATCATTTTTCCTTGTTGCATGATTTTTGTGAATAACACATTAGAAGAGGTATTGAAACTATAAAAATTCTAAATTTTAAGTTTTTAATTACTAACTATTTTAATTAACTATTTTAATAATTACTAAATATAATTACTAACTCCGACAAACTATGTCGGAAAAATTCGTGATTTTCCGACGATTTACAATAAAATGGCTATGTAGTTAATTTATACGCTGTAGAAGTAGGAGCGAGAGGTATACCAGCAAAATCTCTCTATAACCTGATTAAAGACCTTGGATTATCCAGAAGTGCAGTAAGTTCTATACTAGAGCGAGTAGTATCTAAAGTTGCACTAGTAGGATCATATCGGATTTGGCTGGGCAGGGAGAGAAATACGAGTAGTGAAGGTGAGTGTTGACGTACGTCAATATAAGGGGCCCCTTTTAAACCTACGCCCGAGTCACAAGTCTTGGGGTCTATTCGAGATTTCTCTCTCTGCCACACGATGGACCCGCACGGTGAATCCATGGAATGCTAAGAAGTACGTCTCATGAAATTTGGGCATTTGATTATGTACGGCATTGGTTCGAAACAGTTTCAATACCTCTCCATTATTTCGCAATGCCGTACAAAAATCATGCGACAAGGAGAAATTATCAAGGGTTGCAATGCCCCCCCCCCCCCCTCTTCGACTGTACTCAGTTGGACAGCTTATGACGGCATAGTGCTGAATCTTACTATTTTTTACACCCTTTTATCATCATACATGGGTCTCCTGGTGGTTCATTTACTACTTCAATTTTGTTCACGGGCCTGTAGTCTATAAGGGTAGCGATTCTAAATCGGTCAATAAATAAATAAATTCGATTGCTTCCGACACGGAATCTTATCTCTCGGTCTTTGTCTTATCTGTTTAGCATGACAGAGACAGGGATTGTCATTCCGATTTTGAACCATTCGGATTGCATTTAGAATCGCTACCAAGATGCCACCCAGAGATCAGAGATATAAGGTGATCCATCGCTATGTCCTGTAATATCTCTGGCATCATTGCCCTTTAAAACGGAACACGGTTATGTTTGCATATTACTGCTTGGCGGTAGAATAACTGGCAAAAGTGTGGTACTTCTCCACGCAGACTCTGCAAATCCTATTTATGTTTATATTTTATGTAGCCATTTCCTACCGCTTCAAATGTGTATGTATATGTATATCATTAAATAACCCTGTATAAATATTTTTAAAATGTCATTCTAATTATTTCGTTTTATTAGGTTTATTAATTGATTGTACTTACATACTTCGTAACAATAAATTATATTAACCCATACTCCAACATTACTTTTTATTTATTATTTTACTCTGTAAGGTTTAATAGTGCTGAATTGTTTTTCTCATTTTTGTATTTTTATAAATTTAAACAAAACTCAAAGTAAACCAAAACCTGTATTTTTTTTGGGTAAAGAGAGAAAAAAATAAAACAGTTTATTTTTTAACATATGTACTATTTTATTTTCATATCATCAATAATAATTATTTTGCTTACAATTTTTAATTTGGAATGGTGTTGCTTAAAAATAAATAAAAATGGTTTAGGCTGGCATAAGAAATTAACCAACATGCAAGAGATGAGGTGCACGACAAAGAGTTATCTACGCGACTCTTTGGTTTGGTTGAAATTTTACTTTCATATCTGTTAATTCTATACAATTAAAATAAGAAGCGTGTACATTCTTACAAAAACAATATTTGCATAAGTTTCAACCCTAAAAAATCAGCGATCAACTTATTCCATCAAATACAGATACAGACAACTTCCTTAAAACTATGTTAATTTCTCATCATTAAAATTGTTATTTGTACAAAATAATTACTGACAACCGTGATAAACTATAATTATTAAGTTAAAATATCGTAAGACGGAGAAAACAATACAATAAATATACTTATCTAAATTATAATAGACACTATTCACCTATACATATATAGAAACGTAAGTAACACCATACAACATAACTGTTACAATACAATCAATGCAGTGAACAGGACAAAATCTTTAAAAAGCATTTATAATCAACAATATAATTGAAAATGTATTACGACAACAAATAAAACGGGATTTAAGTCGTGCAGAAACGTTGAGTTAAGTAAATCAGGAAATAAGAATATGAAGAGAAAGATAATGCAAAATTAATTATATTTATCATTATAGAGCAAGATAAAAACAAAAAGAAAGTCAACACAATTGTGACGACTGGAATGAAACCAAAAGAAAATAAAACAAGTCAGAACAGAGTGGAAAACGACAAGAAAATTTAGAAGAAAATAGAAGAAGACAGTATAGTTTTAAAGACTGATAATAAGGAAACAAAACGGTATATGTAACTATAAATGTCGTTTTATTCGTTAGCGTAATGAATAGGTTAATATAGAATTCTCTTGAAATATTACTAAATCAGATTAAAATATATTTGACAGACTGCAATTTTAGAAAAGCAGACTTAATTATTACAACCGCTATGAAATTACTTTATCTTATTTCAAATACTTTATCCACCTGCCTACTATCGAATCGAGAGTAGATAAAAAATAGAAATAACATATAAGTTCCATCAGGTTCTTACTCTATGAGATAATACAATCTGATTCCTAGATGAAGGAAAGAGGACAACACCGCAAGTCTATACATGCGTATAAAATATTGTTGATACATGACGCTCACTAAAGCTTTACATAAATATAATATCACGTCAAGCTACGTCCTTGCGAGAAAGAGCAAATTATCACTACTTCGAATACCAATCTAAGCATCTTTAGGTAAATTCTCAAGCTCATAAATAAATTAAAATCATTTAAACTATTGGCTTAACTGTAGAAATTACCATGCCTGATCAAGATTATAATGTAACATTAGTAATTTCTGAATACACAAGACATTTAACACTTTATTGATAATTATTGTTTTAAAGACATATCCAGGTCCCATGTTTTCATTTCGCATTCGAGCAAATCTGTGAATATCGGCAAGAATGCCAAAGCTTCATTCTCAACATTAATACGAGTTTAAATGTAGGTGCTCATTATCATTTTCCATGTTTTAGCACTAATTAGTTCTATTCACATTCGAGTATAACGACTAGGTATGACGGTACTGAGACCGCTTTCATCGAATTGTTATTTTTAAATCGAGACGTAAAAGAGTATAAGAACAAGAACGCACTGCAGTTTTTCATCGCATGTATTTTTCTGGTTAAAGTTATATTCGGTATAAAATCAGCGTAGATTTGTTACCGCAAGAACGTGCACCATACTATTCGATGTGTTACAAAATTTCGGATATTTTCCGCAGTGCAACCACGCTGTCAAACACATCGTCTCTTTGCTCATGTATCAGGTGGTCATTCGTCATATAAATTAGACGACTTCTCAGCTACGTCGAGCTGGGTATCATTACATCTAAGGTCACAAAACCTCATCGTAGATCTACTACGAACAAGCCACAAAGGGGTTTCACAAAATACATTCAGAAAGATCAGTCTCAAACGGATCTCGTCCTGTTTAGTATAAATTGTATAATGGGCTCTGTCGCTGGAGTGTTCAATCGGGTGCCTACCGGTATCATCGCAAATCACTACACACATTCAGTCCAACGCTCGAATCCGATGCGTTTACACTAGGATACTCAGACACTTCACAACGAATCTTTACACGGTCACCCGAGATCACTTAAAATTGGTCAATGCACGAACAGTCGCCCAGGAACCCTCAGTACTGGCGATCGTCGTAGATGTAGATGGCTTCGCCGGCGGATTCTTTGAGCGGCGGCGGGGGTGGGGGGAAGTCGAGGTCGCCCGGCCTGAAGAGCTTGGAGGCGTTGGGGGCGGGGGAGGCGGGGGCGGGGGAGCCGCCGCCGGGCGAGCCGCCGCCGCGCCGCTTCACGCCGCTGGGAGACGCCGCCGTGCGGAACGAAGACTTTCGTGCCAGTCTGGAACAATGACATCAGTCAATACAAGCTAGCTAGATTACGTTTGGTTTTGTATCACTTATATATTATTATGAATATTGCTGTTCTAGAGCAAATTAAGCAAGGCCTTCTTGTTGCATATGTCAATGGACATTTTTAGTACCTACCTATCAGAAATGCCTAGAGTATGCCTATAGTATCTACTGATGGAAAATATGCAAACAATGCGTAGTATTTTCCTTTAAACGGATATAAACCTAGTTAGGAAATCATCAAGTTTCTCTAACTCGATCGAAATATACTTTTTAGGGTTCCGTAAAACGTAAAAACGGAACCCTTATAGATTCGTCATGTCTGTCTGTCTGTCTGTCTGTCCGTCCGTATATGTCACAGCCACTTTTTGCCGAAACTATGAGAACTACACTGTTGAAACTTGGTAAGTAGATGTATTCTGTGAACCGCATTAAGATTTTTACAAAAGTTTTTTAAAAAAACAAAAATTAGGTCCCCCATACTGAGAACTGAAACTCAAAATTTTTTTTTTCATCAAACCTACACGTGTGTGGTGTCTATCGATAGGTCTTCAAAAATTATGTTGAGGTTTCTAATGTAATTTTTGTCTACTCTGAATAATTTGCGCGAGAGACGCTTCCAAAGTGGTAAAATGTGTCCGTCCGTCCCCCTTCTAACTTCTAAAGTATAATGTAAGTAAAAATAGTAGAATGAAAAAACTAAAAAAAATATATGATGTACATTACCATGAAAACTACCAACGAAAATTAGTTTGAACTCGATCTGATGAGTAGTTTTTTTTTAGTACGTCATAAATACACTATTATTAAAACTTCGATCAACGTTACAACGAACTACAAGAACTATTTGTACTATGTATATTATGTTACTTGCTGCAACGGAACCCTTCATGGGCGAGTCCAACTCGCACTTGGCTACTTTATTTTAGATAACTGACATAACGCGACATAACAAAAGTGTAACCAACCTAGAAGCGACTTCCTCAGCCGACTCCTCGATCTCCAGCACCCAGCTGACGGAGTCCGGTTTCTCGACGACTCCTTTGACGGCGGGCAGCGGGGGCGTGCCGGGCGCGGGGGACGGGGACGCGGCGGGGGAGGGCGGCGAGTCGGGCGGGGGGGGCGACGAGCGCGCCGAGTCGCCCGAGTACGTGCGCGAGCGCAGCGCCGTGCGCTCGATGAAGCTACTGCCCAGGATTGACGCCACCTGAAAATAATGCACATGTTTTTATCGTCCACCATGAAACGATGTCACTATCCCGAGCTATGAGCATCCCGATAGAGAAAATGGCAAGGTATTTAGAGATACTAAAATAAATTGTAATTTCAATTTTTGGCGAATAAGTTACTTTTGCAATAAGGTGTTTTTCCATAAGAAATTAGATAACGAGCCCAGTGTGGCGCTGCTAGGTAATGATTGCTGTTGTGAGTAAGCATGTTCCTTACCATCAAACAAATACCGTCTTCTCACTCCTGACTAAAAAATTAAAAAGAGAGGGTATGCTGATAAAAAAGGGTATGGTGTATAAACACAGGGTAAATAGTGTAAAGCAAAGGGTAAGAGAGTTACGGCTGGTCTAGTCGGGAGAACGGCGACTGCCGATCCGGAGACCCCGGGTTCGAACCCCAAACGCACCACTGTCTTTTCGAAGTCATGTGCGTAATGCCGCTAACTTAAAACGGTGAAGGAAAACATCGTAAGGAAACCGACATGTACCAAAAATCTTTCGAAGTCATGTGTCGTCCACCAACCCGCACTGGGCCAGCGTGGTGGATTATGGCCTCAACTCTCTCCTTGGGAGAGAAGGCCCCGAGTCCCAGCAGTGGGAACGTTTAGTGGGCTGTTGATGATGATGATGAAAGGGTAAGTAGTGACCTGTGTTTTCCTCCGGAGCTTGTACCGCAGCTCCTCGTTGAGCGCGGCGAGTCGTGCGGCGTGGTCGCGGTCGCGCGCCGCCGCGTCGCGCAGGCGCCGGTTGTCGTCGCGCAGGCGGTCGACGTCGCGCTGGCGCGCCGCCGCCCGCTCCCGCAGCTCCTCGGCGGCGTGCCGCGCCGCGCGCGCCTCGCGCTCCGCCGCCGAGCGACGCTCGCGCTCCGCGTTCAACTCGGCGCGCGCCTCGCGGAGCGTACTCATCTCGCTCTGCTTTAGTTCGATCACGGCGCGCAGAGAACGGACCTGCGGAACAACAATCGGTACAGTTAGACTTACCATTCGTTCATTTGAGAATTCCTAACAAAAAGCCTGATTTTTCGACAAGTCCGGACACTTAGCTACCATTGTATTGGTAAGTGTCCTTACTACCACAGGCATGGTAGGTAGTAGACGCTCGCATTGAGAGGCGGATAGGAATGCGGGGTGCGGTCGGGTATTGTTCTAGACTTGATATCACTTAATATAGTTTTCTTGCTCTTATTTCATCTAATTTTAAATAAGCTGACAAAGTCCGAACCAGGACCGGACCGGATTAACCCGGACGGGTGGTAACCCTAAATAGGTACAGTGAAATATCGATATAATAAATCGGAAGGGCATTAGTAAATTCGTTATTTCAACTTTATGGGGTTTGTTATATTGAGTTCAGGTTGGTCTAAAATTTGTTAAAAAATTACTAAAACAATAGTTTTATTGATCACATACACCACAGAAAAAAATAAAGGACAGCAATCGATATGCCTCACCTCTGCAGCTAGTTCATTAGCATCAGTGCTAAGCTCCTCATCAGCCAGAAGCCGCAGTTGGCATTCCTCCGTGTCGCAGCAGACAGGGTCACAAGCCGCGTCGCACATGGCCCCGATGCGGCCCGACGAATTACTGTCGTACGACTCATCCGTCGCAGAGCCTTGGCCGTCGCACGACGTATCCGTCGCGCAATCCTGCCCGACGCTGGCCGCGTCGAGTGCACGGTCGCGCTCCGCTCGCGTCGCCTCGAGCTGCGCGCGCAGGGTGCGCTCGAGCTCGCTGTGCGCATGAAGGCGAGCGCGGCTTTCTGCCACCTCGTGCTTCAGAGACTCGATTGTATCCTGGAACCACAAACGTCTTTCAAATAAGTGAACTAGATAGACGCTGTTATTGTGTTTAAAAGAAATAAATTAAAATAATATTGTACAAATACTTGGAAAACACACCACATCCTTGCTTTGAGCTTTCACGGTTGTTCCCTTATAGTACAAACACAGTATAGGTACTATTATTTATTTAAAATTAAAATACACCACCAAGTTATCCAAAAAATAATATCAGTGACACGAAGTGCTTTATCGAGATTTACGTTCGAGTACGAGTAACAGTTTTAATCGTCTCAATAGACTGAGAAAAAGGGTTAGTCGATGTCAGCCAGTGGTTAGCAACTTTTATTCCAAGAGCTGGCACGGTATTGTGGGTAGGTATTTGATGCAAACCGAAAACTTGTCACAGGTACTTCTCCCATTATAACCCTAACACGGATTAATTTTGCTACTCACCAGCCAGGTCTGCGTCACCGTTTAGGGGTATAATAGAGATGTACGAGACAAGTCCTCAGCTTGCCTCAAATACTTACACAAAAATTGGTGCCAGGCCTCGGAATATTTTCTGTTAACCCGTGAAATATCGGGGATTCGCTCCACTGAATACCCACGATAAATAACTCATAATTAAGACTTATATACTAGTGCACTTCTATCGTTTCTATCCAATTTCACTAATGCTCCAAAATGTCTTAAAGTTAACTTCAAGGTTAATTTTATTATCCTTAATTAGAATCAATTTTGGAAGCGCTCAATCAACCGTGCCGTAGTTAACCACTCGTAAGTTCTCTACTTATCCAATCTATTCAATTCATGAGTTTCCATATTAACTGCCGAGTTGATAAAATATTCTTACTCTATTTATGAACATTATTTCTAGCAAATTTCATACTATGCCAAAAATTTACGTAAAGTAAAAATATTGAGACAGATAGATAGATAAATAAAATAAATAATAATAAACATTCGTGGACAATTCATATACAACACCATCTGACCCCAAACTAAGCAGAGCTGGTAATATGGCGGCCAGATAGCTGATATAATATTTATATAGTTTTAAATACATACTTATTTATACATAGAAACACCCAGAGCACAGTGCAAACATTTGAATTCATAGATAGATACTCTTTATTGTACACACCATAAACAAAAAAAAACACTTATACAGCTACACTTATACATAAAGATATTATAAGATATACCTTTATCGGAAGCTTTATTTTTTTACCTGCAAAATATCCCTAAAATTTATAGTAAATTTCTTATTCACTAAACAGACAGACAGACGACTAAAATACAACAGAGCGATTTAAGTATGCACTTAGAACATTCTCGAGAAACGATTGCTTTTGTGCCAAATCGGTTTCTACGTAGGACATAATATGTATAAAATAATCATCAAATCGTAAACAAACAAGACTAATCGTACAACATACATTACAACAAATATACGACATGTCCATGTGAAAATTGGCACGTACATGCGAATTGTTTACGACAATGTTGTCGAGGCGATTTATTGTGGATCAGAAGGAAAATGGCACTGCAGAACAATATTATTCCACCTTGAGCCACGGTTCTCAAATATAAATAATCATTGGAGCGACGAACTTTTACTCCGGCTACTAAAGACTGAAAGACTTATCCTTATTCATGTTAATAAGCCACAATATTATCACCGGTTTTTCTGTTTGCTGTGATATTATAATGGATAAGGAAATATTATTTTATAATAAATTTATAATTCTTTTATAGTTCAGTATGGACATTTTTATTTTTGAATATCAGTAAACATTACACACTGCCTGCCCACAACACCATAGTGCCAGGAAAGTACTTAATCATGAACACCTAAATCACCGCCTAATACTGCACTGCTCATCATCATCATCATCAGCCGTAAGACGTCCACTGCTGGACATAGGCCTCCCCCCTAGATTTGCACAACGAACGGTCCTGCGCAACCTGCAACCAGCGGTTTCCAGCGACCTTCGTGAGGTCATCTGTCCATCTAGTGGGAGGCCGTCCAACACTGCGTCTTCCGGTTCGTGGTCGCCACTCGAGAACCTTTCTTCCCCATCGGTTGTCAGTTCTGCGAGCGATGTGGCCTGCCCATTGCCACTTCAGCTTAGCTACTCTTCGAGCTACGTCGGCTACTTTCGTTCTTTTGCGAATATCCTCATTACGGATTCTGTCGCGCAAAGAGACTCCGAGCATAGCTCGCTCCATAGCTCGCTGTGTGACTTTGAGCTTTGTTATGAGGCCCACAGTTAAGGACCACGTCTCAGTTCCATAAGTCATCACTGGCAACACGCACTGATTGAAGACTTTCGTCTTCAAGCATTGGGGTATTTTGGACTCCAAGATGTGCCGTAGTTTCATCATCATAGTTTCAACTAATATCTTTGGATGATGAGTTACATTCTAAGATTTTGGAAACAATGCTTTTCAAATCGGTTATCGGTTAAATTGTTATTTTTCCATACACAGGCTTGTTGTCTAAATGTAGTTTAATTATTATTTATTTATCAAAATGCACCATAGAGCACCTTTATCCTACTTCCTACTAATATTATAAATGCAATGTATGGATGTTTGAATGTTTGTTGCTCAATCACGTCCTGATGTATGAATGGATCGGGCTGAAATAGATTATAGTCTGTAAGAACATATAGGCTACTTTTTATCCCGAAAAAACAACGGGAACAACGGGAACGGGAACTACGCGGGTAACACCGCGGGGCGCTGCTAGTAATAATACTATAAATGTCAATGTATGGATGTTTGGATATTTGGATGTTTGTTGCTCAATCACGTCCTAAGGTATGAACGGATCGGGCTGAAATTTGGAACTTATCCCGGAAAAACAACGGGAACAACGGAAACGGGAACTTTGCGGGTAACACCGCGGGGCGCTGCTAGTTACTACATATAAGACGAAAAATGGTTAGTTCATTCAAAGAATCTTTGTTTATTTCATCGCAGAAATTACACCTTTATTGCTATACCTAGTCATAAAGGTAAAGCCTCATTAATTCATTCAAATAATCTTGATTATTATTATTAAATCACAGAAATGTCATCTTTATGACAACAGTTTTAGAGATGAAACTTCAGTGGTTCATTCTTGACACATCATCCATAGAAAACCACTTCAAAAGTTTAGGGTTGGTTTAAAATGTATTAGACTGAAATAATGCGCCAAACAAGACCAAATTGTGCAGACGTCCGGCAGCCTAGAGGAATATTCTCACAACGAAAAACTTCTCATTCTCCATTCATTTTGAATTAGTCGAATTTTGGATGGAATAGGTCGCCGATTTCATTGTTCACTGTGAGATACAATCTAGAACTTTTCAAGGTCAGACTGAATAGGTATTTTTTAGGTCAGCGTGCACTCTCAACTACACCATTGCTTACTATCAGGCCAGTTGGTGGTCAAACGCGGCCCTATGCGCGAGAAATAAAGATTAAAATCTCTATATCTCTCTAAAATATCTGTAATGTTTGTATGTATTTATTTCTGCAAATCAAGTTACATTTCTACAGTATGATCATGACATCTTTAGCTAGTCGAGAAATAAAAGGGAATTTGTACACCACGAACAGCGGGCGCCCAAGATACAGGCTTTGCCTAGTTTGTGGTTCATCGATATCTCGAAGCGAAACAATGTAACAAAGAAATCCGGCAATTATAGTTATGTATAAGTGAATTGTATTGATATCTTTTAAAGGAAATAAATGGTTATCTTATCTATCTAAAAATATTAACTGTTTACCTTGAGTCCCTTGATATCATCGGCAAGCGCGGCTACCTCCTCGATGTGGGCGGCCTGGAGGCGCGCGTTGGCCTCCTCTTTCGAAGCCACCTCCATCTCGAGCTCTGAGATCTTGCTCAGGCATTCTGCGACTGTAACACGACATTTTTCAGATAAGCACATGGAATAAGAAAACCAAAGTAGTCAAACTTTTCATATTTTTAAATAATTACACTATTTTTTTACATTCGACTTTTTAAAATTTAAAACAAACTGCGATTTGCTTACAATCGAATTTCGAATTTCTTCATCACCTACAGTTAGATTCGACTCTACTTTTGTGATAAGAACGTCTAGGCTATGGAATATGTTGCCTGAGTGGGTTTTCCCCGATAGTTACAATCTTTGTGTCTTCAAATCGAGAGTGAATCGGTTTTTTTCTAGGTAAACACGCTCCATCGTAGACCGCATCGTCGCTTAACATCAGGCGAGATGGCGGTCAAGTGTGAACCTATAAAAGTTAAAAAAAAAAAAAAAAAAAAAAAAAAAAAAGTCAACCAATAGCTTAAACAGCCACAATTATGTTTCCGGTGCTGGACGTCTACTCTGTTTCTACGAAAACGTAACTTCGAAATAAACTCGCGACTTTCCAACGCCGATTTTACTTCGATCCGTCGTTTTGCCCATTTAAATGTTCTAAGTCTACTCTAATTAGAGTATGCTTAGAACATTTAAACGTCAACCAATGTTGTATCGGACGAAACGAAGTAGAACGAGAGTTGGAAAGTCGCGAGTTTTTTTTCGAATTTACGTTTTCGTAGAAACATAGTAGACGTCCTGGAACATGGCGTCTTCTTTCAAAAGGGAGATACGTGGATATAATCCACCACACCGACCAAATTCGGGTAGGCGGACACATGGCCTCAAAAACACCTAGTAACATATCGACTACTTTGTTGTTAATATTACAGCCAATATCAAACTAGTAGGTACATATGTACTTAGAAGAATACTAGTAGTAGTAGGGCTATTTGTGTGTACTACCAGTGCATCCTCACTCGCTCAAGGTCGCGCGGTTTTAGCCTACCGCTAGACCGTTCCTTCCAGGAAACAAGTGACAGTCGGTTGTCGGACGCACGGCTGAGCGCTCGCGCAAAACGTTTCCCGCGTATATTGTTATTAGATATGTCGTAAACCCTCCGCGCTAGACAGGGACAGAGTTACGCGTTAGAAGAGAGAGTTGAAAATCGCGACAGATATTGAGCGCTAATGCGAGCTGAATTGAACTTTGTTGTGTCCCAGCAAGAGTCGCTATTTATATAATTGTTTTTGGTAAGTGTGGCTTCTGTACTAATATTTATTCTGTGGTACTACACTCTACATCATAAAAAAAATCTCTGAAGTCAGAGAGCGTGAGTAGTTCCGCTTTTGGCCGTTGTAGAGATAAGTTGGTGGCATTATGAGTGTTACTGACTGGTATCGAGGTCTTTCTGCGCGCGCTGTTGCCGGTCGCGGTCGGCGCGCGCGGCGCTGGTCCGCTCCGCCGCCGCCACGCCGCGCCACCGCTCCGCTTCCAGCCGCCACGAGCCGCCGTTCAGCGCGTCCAACTGAAACCAACACCGTGACCATTGCACACTTGGTAGATGCTATGTGTGATTCTTAAACAATAAACAACTATTCATCAAAATCAAACCAGCATTTGGATGGCAAAAATATCGATTGGGATGATAACTGGGTCAAAAATATGCTATTTTAATTATTATTTATTAGTCCGCAATGAAAGTTTTTGAACAGTATGAGACACGTATGTTTTGATTTATCAAATTGTTAAAAACCGACAATAACTTAGTAGATCATCAAACCTCCGGAGTTGCTAGTCACGTTTTTGTAAAAATCTTGCAATAAAGTTACGTCACTCGAAACTTCAAAGCATCTTCGAGATGTTTTGTTTGTGAAACAAAAAAAATATGTGTACAATATTGTTTAGTAATCTAACTACGAGTACCTACTTAGTTTATTTTGATTTAGTTTAAACGGACTAATTATTTTATTTTGATTTAGTCATCACAAATAATTAGACTGACTCCGACTCAGATATATATTTTGCAACACAAATAAAAAATTAATCACCCAACCCCAGATAATAACCAAATTGTATGTTAGCTCTGTATACCGGCTACAAGTCGTCAGGCGCTAGTCCTTCCCGCAAGGGTTCTAGAGCATCCCCAGGAGATGACAATTTGTTCCTTGATCTTTCCTACCAGCAACCAAACTTGCACATCTGCATTAGAAAATTACCGAAAGACGCAAGGGGCATTTGAACCTACAACTTCACGAATACTCTTGCCACTATGCCACAGCAATTTCTGTATAATAATATAGTGTATCTTACCCGGAACACCAAATACTGGACTAAAACGCCCAAAGCTTCGACGCCTTTAGTCGCGTGCGCTAACGCAGCGACCTGCTCCTTCGGCGGCGATACTGCAGCTGAGAGCGGAGCGGGCACCGGAGCGGGTAGCGACGCGGGCAGCGGAGCGGACGGCGGAGCGGACGGCGTGCGGACCGCTTGTACGGGAGTCTGCACTCGCTTGCCTCGGGGCCCCACCGCCGCTGACACGCGAGGTGGCTCTGCAACAATTAATAACTTTCATTTTAAAACCCGACTGCAAAAAATCAACATATAAAAAACATCACATATCTAAGGACACTTGGGTGATTGAGACGAATCCAACGATATCGTTATTGTCAAAATCTTTCCCGCCGTTTGGAAGATACGTGGGAATAAAGAAATTTACAAACATACAAGATTGATACGCGCACAAAACATAACCATTCTTTCAGTCGGGTAAAAACAGACACTTAATATCACAATTAACTCAATCCCACATACTTATTCATGAGTATTCACATAAAATAACGTAACACATTACGTAATTTACTGACTGTAATAACCATAACACCACATTTTCATGTGCACACTTTCAAGTGCTCATTCCGCTTGAAAAATCATCATTGCGCGAGAAAGTCGTTTTTTTTTATTAACTTGAATAGGTTTACACTTGACCGCCGTCTCGCCTGATGTTAAACGACGATGCGGCCTACGATGAAGCGAGCTTACCAAGAAGTAACCGATTCACTCGGGACTTAAATACACCAAGATTATAACTATCGGGGAAAATCCACTCAGGTAGCTCATTCCACAGCCTATACGTTCTTATCACACAAGTAGAGTCAAATCTCTTTGTTCGTGTCTTTGGAACATCAACCATGAAACGATGTCGCTTTCTCAAGCTAGGATAGAAAAAGGGGCAAGGTGGTATTACTAATTATTATTGATGGTATTAGTGTTTAACATAAAGTTAACAATACCTTGTTTCTCAAATTGATCTGTAGCAGCTAATAAATGCTAATAGTGTGTAAGTACCGACTTCCTATGTTTGTTAAGTTTTGTTGGCGAGCGTTCGACAATAGTTCTCACGCGTGAAGGGGACAGCGTTCGAAAGTCGAGAGGAAACAATACGTAATGGCTATAAACGAGTTTTCACATGGGTTTTATTCTACCTTCTCCTCATCAAAGTTCCTGTCTTTACTATTATTTATCAAATATTATATTTCAGCTATCAATTATGGCTTTGATGATGTTCCTTGCTGTATACGCGTAAACGGTTCACTTTAATATACCTACTTTTTAGATAATTTAGAAAAGATAGAATCATCATGTATGATCTTAAGTAACTGTTGTTTATTATACCTACTTTTTGTAATTTTTGACTAAAAAAACACGGATCCAAGTCCAGGTCCAAGAACGGAGTACCCTCCAAGGAAAACTACATCAGTTCCTGATCATGTTCTACAAAAAAAACCTTTAATTTTCTATTCATTACATTTTATGAATGTGGCCAATACAAAAAGCGCAGGCCTTCGCGTTATCACGCTGGCCAAAGCGGTTTGGCAGATAACACGTTCTCAAAATGTCTTTCTTGGGACATGCCAGTTTCCTCATGATATTTTTCATATCGGTGAAAACCAGCGGATAAAATACTGAGGTGCAGTTGGGACTCAATCTCACAATTATGAAATTGGACGTTCGCATTGCTCGAATGATTACGATAAAATATAAATAGGAATTTTCCAACAAGGAATTGTCCAAATCAGTTCAGATATCAACGTTGATAACATACCTACCATCACAATTAAAGGATTTGAAAATCTCTTTTCATGAAGTCGGACAAAAATATAAAATAACCGTACTGATATTAATCTCAGTTTCACGTCAACTCGAAAAATCTTAACACAATGTCTTATTACTTCAACAAGGTTTCAAAATATAATTGCTTTACCTCCGGCGAGCATACTTGGGTAATTTAGCACCTCTATATATTTACTGGTGAGAAATAGACGACCATTTTAGTAAACAAAGATGTTTTCAGTGTCTAACTGAAATATTGCAATGATTTTAATTATGATACGAAATTTGTGATACAATCTCTTTGAGGCAAAACTTTAGCTGTCTTGTGTTCACACGTAACAAATTAGTTCACACGTACCTGTACCGTCGCAAAAACGATGACTAGTTTCAACCTACACGATATCTAATAGCATGGTATCATAGAAAATACTCATCAACATCATCATCAAGAGCCCACTATATGTTCCCACTGCTGGGACTCAGGGCCTTCTCTCGCAAGGAGAGAGTTAAGGCCATAATCCACCACGCTGGCCCAGTGCGGGTTGGTGGATGACACATGACTTCGAAAGATTCTAGGTACATGTCGGTTTCCTCACGATGTTTTCCTTCGCCGTTTTAAGTTAGCGGCATTACGCACATGGCTTCGAAAAGACAGTGGTGCGTGTAGGGTTTGAACCCGGGGTCTCCGGATCGGCAGGCGCCGTTCTCCCGACTAGACCAGCCGTAACTTGAGAAAATACTACTGTGTTTTAAATCTGATTTCATTATTCGAGATCACTTGATGGCAGCGTCGCCATCACATGTAGTAGGAATCGTATTTGTCAATGAATCATCTTAGTCCACTGTTGGGCTTATTCTCTCCCATGACACGTCACTTAGCCCTACCCTCGGTCTTTCTTCTCCAGCCACTGCATGCTGCCTTACTTATATTGTCACTCCATCGAGTTTCAGGGCATCCTATGCTAGTTTGCTAATGTACGGTCTTGACTTTGACACGTCTGACTCAACGATTATTGGCAAGAATCATAGAACACTGAAAATATTGCATAGCTCAGTTTTTTTTTTTGCGCCGACCGTTAGAGGGTTGATTACCTATCTATTACGCTTAGTTACGATTAATATCTTCCTCCCACACTAATGATTATCTGTCAGATTTGCAATAAAAGCCTAATACCCTCTTAATGTTCAGCTTGTGTTAACAAATAGGTAGGAAGACGTCCTAAACGGCTGTTACATAAAGTCGCATAGGCTTTCTATATTTCATCAACGCTCGGCCCTTGCCTATTGGCGCCGTCAAACCATTAGGAAGTGAAATCGATGGCAGTATAAACACTTAATTATACTGTTTGATTTGACTATAACAGTTAATTTAATTAGTTAACACACAAAACATAATTATTTTTATGTGAAATAGGAAGAGTTTACTGTGAAAGTTAAAATCATTACTTTATTAAATCAACAGAAATCACTGTACGTACAACCCAAAAAAGGAATTGTATAATGTAAATAGAAAAACTAGAACTTTAACTAATTAATTATCTATTGCATACAAACATAAATATTATAGGTACATGAAAAAGTTTAAATATTTGACCTGAGGAAAACTTGAGGAAAATTACGGATGGCAAATGGCAAATCCGCGCGGCGTTGCTAGTGTTTACTAAAACGTTAGCTAGCTAACTTCAGGGTATTGGTTTTTCGTGACGGTGAGTAAATGAGCAAATAATTTTAAAAAAATGTAAATTTTTACAATGCGAGCGGCATAGTAAAAATTTACGAATTTTTTAAATTATTTTACGCCAACCGATGTATAACTTCAAACACTATAAATCAAATGTGTGGTTAGGAAATCTTCCAGTATATGTAATGATATGAAAAATGGTTATCTAAATCGGTCCTGCCGAAATAAGTAGGTGTTCCCACGCGGTCCATTGGCGGCGCGGTCTGGTTCACGCATCATTACCACTGCACCAACATTCGGATACCATTTCCGTCATGTGATAATAATAAAGCTTACAAAATATCGATCTGGCGACTGAAGCGCTTCATTACCTTTTATAAATGCGCCGAAAACAGAGCAATGTCCTGCTTGAGATCGGATGCTGGTTACATCATCCGAACTCAGGACACACGCGTGTTTTATTTTTTGAATTATAATAATTATAAGCTCTTGGTTACTAATTATCGTTTTAGTTTGATTACTGTTCAGTCACTGAATGTTTTATCTAGGCAAAATAAAACATTTGAATAAAAACTTATATGCCTCACATAAACCGCTTCACGGGTAAACGTGTGAATGCCTAATATCCTGTAATTAATAATACTAGTACGGTATAACAACCGTGATAGCTTAAATCAACATCTAACTTTTCTTTTTAGTATAACAGTAACAGGACGAGCAGGAGACTTGTCTGAGGGTAAGCAACGTGCCTGCAAAAACAGGACAGTGTCTCGCAGTGTTAATAATTCATCACGTTTTTGGCTCACCTAAGTCGTCAGCATTTCCCATTGGCTGATGCGTTTCTAGATGGCCATGCCATGATGGCCTGTCCACGCCCTTTCAGCATTTCCCATTGACTGACGTATTTCTAGATGGCCAATAGCCATGGCCCCGAATTTCCCCAAAGCTTTCTTATCATACCCGAGCGTGACGAATGAATTCAATTCACAGCCCACGAAAAATCTGTCTAGGCGCGCCTAAAGAAGTTTTCACTTCAAAAACATGCAACATGCTTTACATTTCATTATTTAAGCAGTAAACAGAATTTGATTTTGTCAGTTAAATAACTTTCCTATCGAAGGTGGAAAAAATGAGTCAATTTTGAAAGTAGCTACTAGGTAGAGTCAGACCACGAACGGTGGTTCTCAGAACTTCTGTGAGCCTCAGTGTTACAAATTACTTATGTTGCAAGTTTAGCTCACTCATATTTTCCTTAAAATTTAGTAAAAAACACGTAAGTATTCAAAAGAAAAAATGTTCTTTATTGAACCTCAGATACAGCTCCTATAGATAGTTTTTTACAAACGGTTTGCACTTTATCGTCATCAAGGCGACTCTGTTGTAGTCTACGATGAGGCGTTACTTAAATACAAAACAGATTCACTCTCGACTTGAAGACATCCAAATTATATCTATCAGGGAGAACCCACTCAGACAACGTATTCCATAGTTTAGATGTCCTTATTACGAAATTCACGTCAAACCTTATAGTTTGAGTCTTTGAAACGTAAACCATGAAACGATGTCGCTTTTTCGAATTACGAGTAGTCGGATAAAAAACAGCAAAAGTGATAGATCAAGCAGATCAGCTGTAAACTCTCAATTTTTAGAGATTGTGGAGTACAATTAATGTGTCCGATAAAAACATACAACCGAATTAAAAACCTCCACCTTTTTTGAAGTCTGTTTTAAAAACTGTAATGTTGTAAGTTTAGTTGATATGAAACAAATGTTATAGTAAATAAAAGTGTTGGTTTTTAATCTGAATCATTAGTAGTTTAGATAAAATCTGGTCCATCAGAACGAGAAGCACAAAGTACAAGTGCAGTGGAGTGGACTCATAAAGCATAATTATTGCGGATGATGTCTCAATAGTAATTTTGTGAATGGCCGCTCAGAGAGGGCAGGCGAGCGCGTGGGCATCAATTGGGAGCCTCGTTGAAACGTCAAATTAACGCACGAAAGGGCTGGCCCCGCCGTCAGCTGTATTAGATAACACGTATCTGTATCATGTTACGTAAAACAACGGAATCATTGATATACACACTTTTCTCAAGTAAAATTAACTTTAAGCGAGTTAAGAGATTTTTTTGAGATGGGGAAAAAACAATTGAATTCGCGACACAGTAATCGTTACCGACAGTGCTATACGTAATAATTGTTCAAGTTTATATTTGAAAATCCTGATCAGTAATAGTCAGGAATGTGGCGTAGGGTACTTTATATTTCGATATACTGCATTGATTATAAATATATATATTGCGGAATTAGCTGATTTCCAAATTCATTAAATTCTACGCGGGGAAACACTAGTCATATATTTATTTAACCTCAATAATAAATGACCTAGTACGACCAGACGATTGTTCATATATCCATGATTGGGATGTTTTTACAAATAGTGACAAAGAAACAAAATTAAAGACAAAAGTAGATTGATTTGTAAACCACTTACGCTACACACACAGACGCTGTTTATTACCAATTTCAAGGAGCTCAGGGCACATCTTTGAACCATGAAAAGGATTCACTAGCTATTTCAAACATGCTTGCGATTCAGTGGTAGTTTTGAGGTACTCGATAAATACATGTAAGTTATCATGAGTATTTGCAAGTCAAAAATACATCTGTACAAGGGTCAACCCTATTGTTCAAATAGTACGTTTGTGGCAGCAAAAGTACCACTAGCCACTAGCCAGCCTGCGCCTACGCTAGGCATAGGTGCTGTATAATTTAGTCTACATGATTGATAGATAAGATGTCATGCATCAGCATTATTTCAATGACCATTCAAATCGTAGAAAATTGGATGACGTGATATTTTATTTGAGCCCATTCCTAGGCAGTTAAATCATTCGCAGTCGATACATAAGGCCTATGTAAAACTGTAGTTACAAAACTCCTCTCGAGTGATCGTCTTCATTGACCTTAAAGTTAAACGAACGATTTAAAAAGTATCACCATCAGTTTTATTAATGTGAAAAGAGGTCAAACAAATATCAACCGTACTACCAGCAAATACAGATCTCACCACTTTATTGCATTACAAGCAAATAATGCAAAAACGTCTTTACGAACTTCAAGTGAGCGAAACAAATTCGAATAATGCTATATTAGTGACTAGCGAAGTTTTCTCCAAATGACATGCTCGTAATAGAGAAATCTCGTTCAACCGAGTCGTCAGTGAGGCAAGTGCTCATTAAGCACTTGCTGGTAAGAAACGCTAGTTCTGATGAGCTCGTTAACACCATCAAAAGCGCGCCATGCGGCCGTTACAGCGGTGTTTTGTCTTCGCCGCGAAGTGTTTTGTATCAATATTCCAGTTACGGAGTAGGCTAACGGGTCGTGTGCTGTGATGCGTGGTGAATATCCCATTGCGGTTTATTAGCCTGCTGTCAAACAGTCAATTTGTGCGCTTTATTTGGTTTCCATAAAACTCTATAATTAGAATAGAAAGGAAATTATGTGATGGGTCAAAGTGTAACAACTGCAGATAACTCATTACCGGTGCTAAAGAATAGGTACATAAATTAAATGTTCATGACTGACTTTGAGACAGCTGCATATGGTTCCTAATGATAATAATTATGATGACAATAACAAGTCGACACGTCGCGTGACCAAAACGCTGGCGTTTATTTGACTTATCGTATAAGCATTGCTATTGAGCGTAGTAATGCAGCCGGCATAATGTTAGGCAAGGGCGGATCCAGGGGGGTGTTATAACCCTCCTCCCCCTGGGCCTGTTAGGCTCGATTTCAACTTTACTCTAGAGCTCTAGAACTTCATAGGTCTATGGATAATAATCGGTTTTACTTATGTATTTAGGTATAGTTTTATATATGTTTGTTGTAATTTTCAGGTTGTTTAGTGTATTTTTAGGACCATTTTATTTGTCAAAAAAGTAACCCTTCTTGCAGTTGTGTAAAAAAGGCACTGCCCGGTTAAAAATGTAAGGGAATTATTTGTTTTATTTTTATAGAATTGACATTAATCACAAGTAATGTAATAAATATTATAACGAATAGATATTATAACGAATTGTTCAAGACACTGTACGGCGAAAACATTACGTGTAATTGTGTATCATGGTATCAATATAAGCACTAGACGTTTGGTCTGAGGTTGTGTTGAATGAAGTTCTGTTCCGTCGCATAGCTAATTAGCTGCAATTACAATTCAATGGTGACAATGCGTGAGGATACGTCAATGGTAGATGATAAATTATATGACGTCGTCTCCAGAACAGACTACGACACAATTTATTATAATTGAACTTAGTAGCAATATATGTATAATTATCTACTCACAGGCACCACAATTAACCGCCCACCTATATTTTTCGCCACTTCGATCTTTTCGCCAAAATCAGTATTTTTAAAAACCGTTGATGTTTTCAATATCTTCATTTGTTATTGCTAAGGGATAACTTTCAACGTAATTACTACCACAACATTTGCTTTAAAACTATCAATTTCGGCAAACTAGGAGAAATACAGGGTGGGCGGCGGTTAATTGTGCCTGTGAGTGTATAAATCACAAATTTTATGCTGCCACAGCTGGGACTCGAGGCTTTCTTTCACAGAGTTAAATCTACCAGGCTGGCAAAGTGCAGGTTGGCTGATGGTGCATGCTCTAGAAACTTGTCTTTCTTGGAACGTGCCCGTTTCCCACGTGATTCACAATCGTGGGGTTGTTGGTTCATATCCCGTCGGCACCACTGAGTATTTTTCCAAGTGCAGGTGTACAAGTTTGACTTCAACAGTGAAGGAAAACACCGTGAGAAAACCGGCGTATTCCTAGAAACTTTCAAGGTCACGCGTCATCCTCCAACCTGAAATGAGGAATCGTGGTGGATTATGGCCTTAACTTCTCTAGCAAGAACAGACTCCGGGTCCCTAGTTATAGGAACAGTAAATTAGTGAGCTGCTCATACTCTCTATCAACAAAATCTACATAATTTCCTCGAACATATATTACAACTAGTAAATATTATTATTCACTTTGCAAAAAATCTAATGCAAATTTTAGATGGAAGCTGTAATTGACCTTCGCATCTAATACTTGCTGTTTGATCATCGCAGTCATAAATTAAATGAGAGTAACACTGCGTAAGTAGGTGAGTCACATACGCAATTTAGAAATGCTACTCTGGTACTACTGTCTCCCTGCCTCTGCGTTTCTGCATTGTACGTTTGCTCTTTATGCGATTGCTACAAAAAGCTTCCTGTTTTAAATTGGTTTAGTCGATCAAAGGCATCGTGAAATACAAGATATCAGTTATCATACGATAACTACAGAAAAATTGTATTTTTCGGGACGACAAGTGACAAGCCTATGTGTTATTGTGACTCGAATAAGTTTGAGTTCCAAATTTCAGTTTCATCCTTTCAGTTCTTACGACGTGATTGAACAACAAACATCCAAACTTTGATATTTATAGTATTAGTAGAATGACGGAACCAAGACATGCGCCTAGGGTTAAGCAACACGCCAGACCATTACAGCACAGTGCCACTGCCTACCATTAACAATAAAAATCACTGCCAACCATTAAACTATCTTTGTCATCCAGTGATATCAGATTGTTTTATTTACGTCAAAAACTGTTTTTGCCACTTTTGCTTTATAAGTGTCTCAACAAGATGATTTCCATCTATAAAATTATCTATTTCATTATTTGTTCATTATTTTCTCTGGAAACATTACCCTTCAAACCAGAACAGACAGACCCTGCATAGATTCTGTCTACTAACCCGTCTACTACTACAAAAAATTACACATTTCAACATTTCTAGTTTTTCAATTAGTCTAACGCCTCATCACAATTCGTTTCATTCATTCAATTCACATGTGTTCATCAAATTTCTGGGTTCGAACTGTTTGTGTTTCAGACAACCCTTTCTCAAAACATTCAAGGCCATAAAAGAAGATTTTCCTCGACTTTGCTTTGGGAACATAATTATGTATTTGGTGACAATAAAGAAAAAAAATACTCGCGATCTTGTTTCGAAAGTTACTCATATCCAACGCCGGAACTCATTGATGCATTGCTGCAGTACTCATCGATATAAAACGATATACAAACGGCATAAAACCGAAGCATTATCGTTTTTAAATCACATCCGGATAGCAACAAATCACGCTGCAATAGTTCATTTGCACGGTTATTTCTACCCTTTAGTCTATTAATACGTATAGTTTGCGTCTAGCGTGTAGTTGAGAGAATCACAAATCTAATTTTAGTTGTGTTTGTATGTATGTCAGGGGGCCGCAGCGAGAAGTCTGCCCGCCCTAGAAGGGTCAGCTGCCCAGCGGTAAATGCACATCGATCACAGCGAAATACGATTTTCAAGACTATAATCCTCAGCTGACTCTACGCATAAAACTTGATACATAGCTAGAAATCACCTTATTGAGACACTTATAAAGTGATAACAGAATTTGACTTTAATTTTATTGGATTACCTTGTCAACATTCACTAGCCTAAAAATGATATTTGAAAATGCTTGGCCTGCCTCCATTGATTTAGTCATTTGAAAAATTATTTATCATTAGGATCATCCATAGCATTTTCCATCCCACCGTTGAGTGTAATTCTCTTACTTTGGCATCCAACATCCACCAGCAAAGAAAGGTCAACGATTTTTCGAACCTGAACTCGCTTGGCACACGGCTGAGACATTTTCAGAACAATGACATCAAGCCATTAAAATTATATGATGACATAATATATAGTACCTAACACCTACGTCGCCTCATGCATGGTACAACGATAGTGCTTATAACAAACATGGAATATAAAGGTTGAAAAAATAAAAACATGCCGACTGAGAATAGACTGAGGAAAAACAAGTACAGTTTAAAAATTCAGTAAGTAGCGGGCGCAGACTTGTTATTTTCCATGAAAACCAAGGGCAATTGATCACAATACAATTAAACATGTACGGTCAATGCAAATTTTATAAATTCTTGCAACCGACAGCTGGCTTTATTTCCTTATCTTGATTTAGAAACAACACGCTATGCATGTTAATAGGTTGCACAGTTGCGCATTTAGATTATAATAAAATTAAGTTTTTGTAAGGTAAGTAAACGATATGTGCAAATTGAAATCGAATTTTAAAAAATGTACACTTTGCTAAACAAAAATCTAACAATAATTTATCTTATTTAATTATTTTTTTTTTCTTTTTGTCATTATATAAATATAATAGTTTACACGTCACAAACAAACCTGTCTAAATTTTAGAAAACAAACATAAACGATGTTCTTAATTATCGCAGGGAATCTGTAATTTAAACTACTAACCAACACAGTCTTTCTTTTTCATGTGACAGTCTACCAGTGTCCAAACCTGTCATATAAATTGAACGTGTTCCTTTCCTGTTACCTTAAGCTCCTAGTCTTCCATCTTATTTGCACATTGCAATATATCAAATCTTAATTCCGCTATTAACTACGTCTCGAGATGTATATTTATACTTCGTCGACGCTGACACGGCCGTCGTCATCAAACGTCGGCCCTCCCACCTTTAGAGCCCTAATAAACCAATACAACCACACTTAACATGGCATAGAGATATTAAACAGTTACATCGTGTTTATTTTACTATACATTTCCTGTGCATACTGCCACTAATTGAAGTTTAATAGGATGCGAACAAATGTAAACATAGACCATAAAATTAGGATGTTACTTTTACATACCGAAAGAGGAAATATATGGCGCGTGCAAAGGACGTCCGGTTCCAGACTACTAACATTTTTACGGCATTTTTTAAGTGTTTCAATTTAACTCTCATCTCTTTTACCAAACCCGTGAATCGTGAAAATAAATGTTACGATGATGATGATTTAAGATATCGTAACCAATAACAATAGTACCTAAGTACCTATCTATTGTAGTTGAACGTAATCCTAGTAAAACCAATTCGAAAGTTGGGATGTTCGTTGTTCAATCACGTCGCAACGACTGAACGCTTACTTTTCATCGTGGGATAATAACGAGAACGGGAACGCTGATAAAACTGCGAAGCGCTTTTAGAATTCGATAATAATAATAATTCGTTTGCGCTCGTCTTGCGTTTAACCAATGAGCAAGTCTTTTATCCACTGTTTTCCCGCCACTTTATGCAGATCGTCGCTGCACATAGACATTATGTTAAACATGGGACTCAGTTTATCCATCAAAAGATGCCCGATTCGCGATTAAATATGATATACGATTTTGACCTCATTCGATTTTCGCAATTTCCGCGGAACAGACACAAACAATGATATGCTGAAATAAAACAATGACCTCCGTGCCGATGAAAAAGACAATCGTATCTTCAACTCGCTTCTGTACAAAGAGATAATTAGATACAGCATTTTGACGCAATAATGTACTATTATGTATTATTTAGCGAGTTTTATAATAGCACGTTAAAAATATAAACGGCCATTTTCACACGTAACAAAACAAGGTGTGAAACATACAGAATTAGAGAAGAATTTTGCAAAGAGATACATCAGTAAAATCTGACTCAATCATACCCCAATTTGGCTCCATCCAAAGGAGTGAAGTTCCGAGTTTGATTAGCCAAATCCACACAAAAAAAATGTTTGACTTAATATTTTAATTGTATTAGTATAAAAAACATGATTTGGTAATATTTATAAATACTATGTTTAAAACACATGTTCACTGAGGTAGTTAAATAATGTGATTGAGCTTTTTGTGAGCTCGATTGCTCATGAGAGATGTGATGCATAAATCTGTGTATGTTCCGTAGGACCCCAGACACGTGTTATCCCAGAAGAAGTTTTAAAAATATCAGTAGTTTATCAGCTAAAATATTAGTTTTAGTTAAAATACTTAAAATGAACTAATGAAAGAGAATCATTATCTCGTAAAATAAAACTAAATATTATTGGTACTAAGTATTAGGTGAAATGTTAGATGAAACAGTCACGCAAATCGCATCTAATAATCGCGATACAAATTTGCTAATCTATCCATCCAATCGTTCATTATATAGTTGGCTGCGACATATTGATTTTCATTGGTGCGGTAAAGTATTTCTATCCATCTAATCGAAAATGTACTCGTATTTTGGATTTGACAAGTTTAATGGGACACCTGACTTTTCTTTCGCAAATGCATGTTTGGCCTTCTCTTAAAAATGGTTCATAATTAATAGAATACTAAAACATATTTTAAGATATCTAAGTGTTAAAGTGTAGATAGTAGTTGTAAGACTCTTGCAGAGTCTCGTCTAGGGAAATATGTACTACACATTTGTTAGTAACTCTACCGCAAAACAGTAATGTGCAAATCTGTTTTCTGGTTCGAATGGTTCTATTTCCAGAAAAAATACAATTAAAGAGGTAAAGGTATTATCTCTTGGTGACGACCGCTGTGCAAAGTCAGGCGGTGATTTAGACTCCTGAATATAAATTCAAATATCAGCATAGTATATTACGACAAGCGCGTGTCTTGTCCATCGCTGTAAATTATATAAAAGAAAAAGAAATATCTTGATCCGGTAGATGTGAAAAACTGCAATAACGCACGTTTAATAAGAGAAATTCGAAAGTAAATAACACGCTTTTGTTCCCTCGAGTAAAAGATCGTAGATTTCATTCGCTCGTTAAAAGATTCATTCATTCATTGCGGAAAGTTAAAACAAGTGTATTGTAATGCATATGTTTCAGGTCTGGTTATTATTTCGTTTTGATGCTGTCTGATCAAGGTTATAAGCAGAGCTGTTTCCAACGGTAAACAAATCAAATGAAGGCAAGGTGAAAACTGGTTCAAAAGTAAATACGCCGTGAACATTGGGTATTAAAAATATCGTACCGACGAAAATAATCGACAAACTGAATTAGCAACACATAAAATTCATATCGCGTAGATAAAATATCAACGGAATGAAATATCAAGCTGACACTTCAAGAGGGTTAAATTATTTGGATTTTAGATGTTGTTCATTGTTCAAACTAAAATAATTAAGTCACAGAATTAGAGGCAGGAAGGTGAACAATACCTTAAAGTAGGTAACGACCTATGCCTACCAGAATGACATGAAATTTCTCAAAATTCAAAAAAGTTCGACAGTATTGGATGAGTGGGATGACATACATCGAGACGAGATTTATATATATATATAGTTCCTTACGGAAGGCTTGGAGGACATAGGGTTTTAGCTGCACGGCCGAACTAAAAATGTGAGACTAAAACCGTAAAAAAATCATTATAACAGAAGTAAAGCGTAAGACTGCCCGTGATCACTGTTGCCAACTTTATAGAAGTGAAAACTTCTTTTGGCGCTCCACACAGAATTTTTCGTGGGCTGTGAATTGAACTCAAACGTCACGTTTGTAAGTGAAAGGTTTGTTCGGGTTACCACGGGATCGCCAAGGGTGCCTGTGATAACCTATACGGCTATAGCACTCAGGGATCATGTAGGTATCCAACGGCGAAATAATTTAAAAATTCAGCCCAGTTCCTGAGATTAGACCGTTCAACAAAACACTTCTTCAGGTTTATATGTAAACCAACTGAACCGTGCGCGCGTTGCTACGCCACCTATCGAAAATTGGTCGCACTAATTAAAATTTTAAACAAATTCGGTCACCTTAGGTTCTAATGACGCAACTTTTAAACGATACACACATGCTGTCACGCAACGAAAGCTCTCAAAATAATGGACATAAATGGACTATCCAACAGAAAAATAATCTTTCAATTCGGACCACTAGTTCCCGAGATCCTTGCGTTCAAACAAACAAACAAACAAACTCTTCAGCTTCATAAAATTAGTATAGATAAAGATTTTTATTGAACTGAAAACTTATTTTGGCGCACCACAGACCACACATAATGTTTTTTTTTTATTATTTATTCTTGGCCAAACCTATAAACTCCTTCAGCCGCATCTGTCAATGTCATGTCGCCGTGTTAACTATATTTAATTAATAAAATGTAATCGTTTTTATTTTATATATTATAAATAAACATTATTCAATGGTTTTTAATAGTTACTTCTTATTTTAGTTTTCACTTCTGCCGTGTGGTCTTAAGCACACACACATTTCCTTAATTTTGTATCTATACTATCCGAAAAAACTTTCGTTTCTGCGTCTTTTTTAGCATCTTACCAAATTTCATGTCAAAATAGAACAAAACATAGTAACTAAAACGCGTAGACACGTTTTAGTTAATATTTTTAAGTTAAGATACATGAAAATACATAAACCTTCAGTTATAGTGAAGTGTGAAGATCCTAAACAATCGAACTTGGTAAGTATGATGCGACCTCCAAGACACGTGACGAAAGCATGTATTGTGCGGTTGGCAGTGGCCCAATGTTGATTCAAAAATTAACAATGAACAGCTAGCCAAATTGTCTTTATTACAGACCAATGCACAAAGGGACTTGTTTGTCGTACTCAGAAATAATGGCTTAAATGATGCGCAAATATCTTTCATCCATCTAGCAAATACCACTTATCTTACTGAAAATGTTCGTATTTACTTTTCTTGCGTCCGGAATAAAAACATTATTTGGGAGTTAAGTACTTTTATCATACAGACAGTAGTTTTTTTTTTTTTATTTTTTTTTTTATTCAAAATTTGCTACTCCACAGACTCCGGGGTCCGTGACTTTTGTTATTTCAAATCTTATTTATTTTTACATATTTCTTGGATAATTAGAAGAAGAGGAAAATAAAGGGGGAGTTGGGAACATTTTAAACCTAATACTAGTTAGTGCTCGTCTGTTGAGCCGATCACTACCGGTTGGGATTCCGCTAGTAATCGACTCAACATCGATTCTTTGCCTTATTGCCATTTGCCTAAGCCGCCTCCTCCCGGCCGAGAGCCTCCACTACGGCTGAATTTCTGTCCCTGATGGCCATCTGTAGGTTGAACTCTCGGATGGTCTTCGGTGATGCAGCCAACGCTCGCCGCACGAACCGACCGATGGCGTCGTCGGTGTCGTCAGCGTAGTACGTGAAGGTCCCCGTGTGCCGTGAGATTGCAACAACCGCATGGGGCACGCTCTCGTGCAGCTTCATGTTTGCCTTGGTTTTTATTGCGATTACCGACTCATATGTCAGTCCCTGAGCTTCATGGATGGTGAGGATACGTGACCCTGTGCCTGACCCATAACCCTGGTTTACAGACAGTAGTATTACAACGCTACTGTTTAAAAGCAACTACTTAGTATATAATCGAATTGTTTTAAGATGGTTGAAATTATATACGTTACTTATTATATTCTTCACTGTTTCAATAACAAGTTCACCTGGCTTCTGATGGAATATATATAAATTCACTCATAAATTGGGTACACTAAAACAACACAGAGTGATAAATACTATAAAGGATGATGGTCTACAAATGGTAGATAAGGAACCAACTGGTATTAGAACTATCACGAGAACGATGAAGACAAGAGGTATATTTTAAATAGGTAGGTGTGTATATCTGAGAACACACAAAACTAAGTGCTCATTACAACTGAACACCCACAGGTGTTGGTCATTGACCATTTAATCCGTTTCAAAAATAGCAAATAACGGTTATTTTATGCATCAAATAATCATTTGCGGTAAAAAACCAGCTTTAACTACAACCAACATACGGCAGTAGATGGGTGAGCAAAACGATATCTAGGTACTCAGAATAGTCAGCAGAATCATAACAAACTAATAACATGATGTCATGCTTATGAAAAACTTCAATCTGATTTAGATTCTACCAATATCCTATGCAAATCTTGCCTACATAAAAATATTGTGATAGGTATATTTGATATTGAAGTGTTTTTGTATTCGGCTCTTGGGGTTACTTAAAATGTTTTTGTGATCGTGTTCTTTTAATATAGGATGATACAATCATATATTTTTTATGATCTTTACCAGTTTTAGAATTGAGGCATCTCTATGTAAAGAGGTGTGCTTTGAGAATATTTACAGTACGTGAGGTCTTTTGAATGTCATAGTAATTACCTTCTAAGTATGTATAACATTTTTAGTTTTCACCGTAGAAAAATTAGTAACAGCATAAAACTCGTTTGCAATTCGCAACGTCTCGAAAGGTACTCACGGTGAGCAAAAGATTACATCCGCGTAAATATCCGATGTCATTATTATTCGTAAACAATGGTGATCGGTATTGATAAAGGCATTCGCGTCAGTGAAAAATTCGTGGAAGCCTCGTCGAGGGCAAGGCCAGGCAGACGGAAACTTTCAAGTTTAAATCCTATGGTTAAACGCCCGGTTAAGGTCAGCGGTAAATACTCAACAACCGATGGCATGTAACTACCTCAATACACCAGAAATATTCGTATCTTTAGCGGGAACAATAGAGATCTGTTGAAATAATTACCACGACAGTACTACCTCTATTACGTAACCACTGATAAATAAGCATATGAAAATGGGTCGAGAGATGTCTTAACAATAGTTTGTTTCAAACATTATTTGTAAAGTTAACACATATATTTATTTACCAATAAGATTTTTTAACATGCACTATTTTCTATGCATAATGCACACATGTTTTTTTGAATTGAAAACTTTTCTTTTGGCTTGACAGACAATTTTTCGTGGGCTGAGAATTTAATTCTAGCGTCACGCTCGGGAATGATAAGAAATTTTCGGGTGAACTCAGGGCCATGGCCATTGGCCATTTAGAAATGCGCTAGCATTTCCCATTGGTCATTGGCCACCCCCCTTCGGTTTCACCCGCGTAGTTTCCAAATTGAGCTATCAAATTCTGAGTTATAAGTATTCACTTCTATCGGCAGTCCTTATAACTACCAATATTTTTTTGTTTTTGTATATACGGAGTTCACTGCTAATTTCGCGATATCACGGTTGCCCCATAGTGCTAGTTGATATGCACGCACCCGTTTAAACATACGAATAGGATACCTGCTATGCGTAATAAATAAGTCTATAGTGTTTGTATTTTTGTTTGTTTAAACACAGTAATTTCGGGAAATAGTCGGATTTATGAAAATCATGATACAGAATCCAATAAATAATACGAGTATAATCATTTATTCGGAAAACCACGGAAAGGACTGACTTACATTATAAATATGAACAGATGGATGATTGGATATTTTGTTGCTCAATCACGTCGAAAAAATTTAAGCGTCTGACCGAAATCTGGAACGTAAATCTTGAGCCTAGAATAGCAGTGAAATAAGTAAAATTTTCTCAGGGAATTGCCGTTTACTAGAATATACGTGAGGGAAGATACGGGCTTACGGGCAGATATTAGTAGACTTTAAATCTACAGATAAAACCTTGAGGTACAGCTAATCTTGTATTAGAGAACAACTTTCAGCATGTGTCTCTTTTTGCCGGCGTATTCAAAGTCAAAGTTCTTTATTTATAAATGTACAATTTACAGGTCAATTTCAAAAAAACAAAAGAAGAGCATACAAAGCGTATACATTTTAAAAGTTTAAAGTGAAAATTCCATTGTAGGATAATTTAGCAGTTAGTTCTAGTTATTCATAGCTCTACAAACTATAAAAATACTGATAGGTTCTTGTTATGAGTTTTCTTATAAAATTCCTTTCAAAACAGGTTGGAACAAAAAAGGTTTACGAAGACAGCTTACAGTGACCAGTAACCACACATCGCATTATATTCACTGTTAAACAATACTATTACATTGAAAAGGGTTTATCGAACTGCATAAAATTCTTGTGTAACAGAGCGTTTGTGCAATCCAACAAAAGAAAAGCGGTATGTATCATTAATTTTCATGATTCGGTGTGCAATGTGCATAATATCAGTTGCTTACATTACTGAGTGAGTGCATTGAGGACTTTTACATGCAACTGTAAAAGAAAGTTCGAAAAGTGGTATCCAGATATATTATGATAATGTTTAGGCGAACCAGTTTTGAATCGAAATATAATGATAGACATGACTTCGGAAACAGTATTTACGGTATAGAGTGAGAAATGTCTTGCTCTACACCTATTATATGCGACCTCGAATTAGGTATTATAAGTGCTACTATACTTGGTTACAAATCATAACAAAAGCTGTACCGTCACAATGTAATTACTTAGTAATTTAAATAGAATCATAGGACATTCCAATAAAACGAAAGTGTACAATTGAAAAAACTACCGAAGAAAGTAAAACTCTATTATATTTGAGAAACCTATCAGATAATCGTCTAAGCAAATGACACAGTACGAAAACTGAATTGCAGTATCACAATTCAATGTCATTCTCTGAAACCTTCAATTGTTCACAAACCTCGTCCGTCCAGAAACATTGGCAGGTTTTTTATCCACTAGCTTATGATGTGTCGTAAGTTTGTACCACCGCACTTATACACCACTTCATGTAAAGGCACTTCCATTGTGCAAATATTAGTTTGAACGACGCCGGGCGACTAACGCAACGAACTCGTAAATAGCGTCCCGTCCGTGGTTACGTGAAGAACGTGCGACCGGACTCACGCGACGTGTTCAACTGCGTTCTGGGGGCATTCGTCGAACGGTCTTCTTCATTGGAGCTGATCAGAATTTTTTATCACATATTGGTTCAAACTTTTTCAAATAATATCAGTTCTATTTTCATATGTTTTACATCAGGTGTATTGTTATCTGGTTTGATATTGAACCATAGTAGGATCTACCACAGATTTATTGATAACTAGCAGCGCCCCGCGGTGTTACCCGCGAAGTTCCCGTTCCCGTTGTTCCCGTTGTTTTTCCGGGATAAAAAGCCTATGTGTTCTTTCAGACTATAACCTATCTGTGTTCCAAATTTCAGCCCGATCCGTTCATACGTTAGGACGTGATTGAGCAACAAACATCCAAACATCCAAAGATCCATACATTGACATTTATAATATTAATATAGTAGGATAGTAGGATATTGTCGTAAATCTGATTGAATTGAAAGAACTCAATTTTCAACGGTTATTATCTAAAGGAGAGTTTTGGAATCTCGTATGCTATTAATGTCAAATTGATTAATAAATAATTAGTAATTAGGTATCATACAAGAAACCAATTTACCCACGATACCTCACATTACATGTATCGATAACCAAAACAGCAGTTAGTTGTAACAAGTTATATATTAATTAGGGATGGGCCGAAATTCGTTTAACATTCGGTTTAACTGAACTTCGACAGCTTGAACCGAACTTCGTCATTCGGCCGAATTTCGGTTAAAATGCCGAACATTCTGCACTAAATATACTTGCACTATCATAATAGAAATTAATGAAAAAACATATCTGTAGGAACAGTGAAATAAAATAAGTCTGATATACTCATAGTCATTTATTTGAATTAGAAAAAGTAATCATACGTGATAAACAAAAAACTTAAATTGGTATTTTTAACTACCAGTCTCAAAAATCAAAAATCTCTAAATAGTTTTGGGCGACTCCATCGCCCAAAACCCTTTACTAAATTTTACAGTAGGTACACCCGGAAGGAATAGCAGCTGAAACGTTCCCCGTATTGATTTAATTTCTAACATGGAAGCTATAAGTAATCTAGCCCTTAGATTAAAAGCAATTAGGGCAGAAATGTCAAACCTGAAGTGTATATTGAATATGCAAACTATTACAAACTTTCCCATTACCTATTAGGAAGTAGCGTTAATAGACTCGGCGACAAGTAAAGGTAGCCTGATAAAGCGATACAGGTAATACCGGGTAGAAAAATCTGGCTTTACCTTAAAAAGTGGAAGTATGTGAAACTTGTTACGAATAACTAATGTGAATCAGTTGAGCGAGTGGACAGCACCTGTTGGTTAATCTGGGAGTTTGGGGGCCTACCATTACCTGTTGCTTTAACGAAACAAGTGCCTTTGGGAGTATAAAAGTGTTGGTTTACGCTAAATGTTTTTTTTTTATTGTTGATTTTGTATTGTTATTAGCTTTGTATAGCATTTCGCGAATAAAACAATAAATAATTAAAACTTTTCAAAATCACTTTACACCCCATTTTTGAAATATTCGGCAATGAATTTTAATCTACATTTACAAAATTGAATGTTTTTATCTGTCCTTTACAGAATCGTAAATTCGCTACATTCGTAAATCTATCACTATATATGTACCTAGGTACGTATGTTTTGTGTAAGCAGGGAATGTGTTTCGTAGATAAATAACCTATATATGTATAGGGCAAAGAGCTAAATCAACTTATGTGTTCGTCCTGGTGGCGAACACAGTGCAGTTAGTGATTTTAAAAGCAGTTAAATATCTGTTTTTTTTTTTTAATATTTATGCCAATGGGTCTCATGTAGCCTCCATTGCCTACCGAACGTTGGGCTAGCGCGAAGGCGCATTATTAATGAATAGCTGCGTAGTGTTGTTCAGTAATTCTGATATTTATCTTAGCATGAGGCGCTAGTGAGTTAAGCACGACTCATCGTATTATCGCAAAAATGTCGATAGGCAATTAGTAGGCCCCAAACATACGCGAAACTTTTCCCCTTCAAAATGAAGCGGTGCGGAGGAGTGGACGCTCGCAAAGAAAGTTGAAGAACGACGTACCTTACTTGCGCTTTTAACGTGCAATTCACATCAATTCGTTACATTACTGTTACTGCTATTTTTCCCAGGAAACGAAGTGGACACGGATAACTGACATTTTTATGCCGCTGTTTTGCGTAAAGTTACTACCGTTGTGAATATAAAACGGTTTAAAATCCCGCTGTTTTGCGATAATGTTTGGTGTCGGACTTAAATGCGGTTAATAATGCTCCAATATTTGGTTAAGACCTTTTTACGCGTAGTTAACGCAAAGATTGTACGCAGCAACATCGTCTACTCAAATATTTGTCTTAGGCGGGAACGTACTAGACCAAATCAAACATTTAAGTTCTTAGTACATAACATTCCAAAGAAAATCTGAATAAAAGCCAATTATTATCCGCGTTCACCCTCGCGTTTACATTGTAAGGTTCGTTTACACAAAAACTGTATCCGTAATTAATCCAAAATTGCTCTGAGCGTGGCACCGGAAAATATAATAAAGTAATTTTAATGTTAAGGCCCCGCGGCGGACATTAAGCGCAGGCTGGTCATGGTCAATCTGCAATATGGAGCAAAACCTGCTTTCTCAGAGCTCCATTGTCTAGTAATAATGAAGCTAGAACAATAAACTTGAACAAACCGATTCAAGAACTGGAGTTGCCAGTTTTACAAACCAGAATAAAGGGTTTGTTTACATATAACGAAGATTTGTGTAATTGTACTAGAATGCAACCAGTATTTTGAATCTTATTTTAGAAATAACGCGTTTTATAGCACTAAGGAAGGGACCATTATCCAGGTAGAATATATATAAATATGTTTACAAGTTTTCATCTCTTGCAATGACCAACATGTTTACGTTTAATGGAGAACCAATAAGAAATGCGACCGACTAAATTCTAAATGTTTTGACAAAGCGTTTTAAACACGGAGTCAAAACTCTTTCGTCGTACCAACAAAACGGTAGCACTTAAAAAATGTTTCATGCAATTTTTCACGATACATCTGGCAACAGTCAGTTATTGAACTCGGGCACAAATCGCGTGCCACTAATTATGGTTAGCTTGAAATTGTGGACGACAATTAACGCATACTAGACTAGGCCTCGCGTCGGAAACTATTCGTGACGTGTACAGAATACCGCGCTTGGTGCATCCGTTAGTTCCGCATCGAATTACACTGGTAATTCAACTCTTCTTGCATTGTAAAATAGACTTTATATTTAGAGCTATAAAAGCGAAGCAGTTTAGCTAAGACTGTACAAAGCGTGGTGTTCGAATGATAACGGCAACCGCGCAGCAGTAGCCGTGGTGAAGATGCAGTTACCGCTCAGTTTCTTGTTTTAACATGCGTGTTTGCGTAATTGTTAACTACTTAAAACATAGTATTATTAGTATAACTCAATTTTCAAAATGATTTGTAAACTTGTTTATAAAAAAAAAACGTCGTTTGCACCGACAGTTGGAAAGAGTTTCTTTCACTATTTCAGGTATTAGGGACTGAAATGAGAGCTTGTTCGTAGAATTTGACATATCTCGTTTATTAATGTTCTACACAGTTTCTGTGTGAATCCTCAATAGAAAGAATAAAAATGTTTGAAAAGCGCTTCTCACCAGATTTAAACCAGAAACAGAATAGATTCATATTTTGAACTACACGGATAGTGTTTATAAGAGAAGTTTCACTAGTTCGGGCCTAAGAACCACTGTCTAAAACATTAGCAAAGTAACAGTATGTCTCGGTCCGGCGCCCGCGCATACGTCTACGATACATATGCATGGCTTGGAAAACTCGACTTTCTTCACACGTAGAATGTTTATTACAATTTCGCAGATGCAATCTCTACGCACTGACGATGCGTGCAATAATAAAAGATATGAAGATCATTTACGATTGTCACGCTTACGAATAAGTAATGTCATTTAATTTGATCAATCAAGCAAATAAAGTCCTAAGAAAACAACATTCCACACAGACAGCTCAGATAATCCTACTAAAATTACAAATGTCAATGTTTGTTGCTCAATCACGTCGTAACGTCTGAACGGATCTGGTTGAAATTTGCACTAAGTATATATTAGAAAGTAAAGTCCCTAAATCGTCACTGTCTATATATTTTGTTATCGCTAATCTCGAAAAGTACTGATCGGAATTCAATTTTGTTTCCATCAATGAAAGAGGTTTCCTGTCTGAGGTTTACATATTTCATTTATTAATTTTTGACGTTTATTCACAAATGTATAAATACTTTTTGTCAAAGAAATCTAAAACAGGTAACGTAGGTACTATATAGCTGTGGGTACTAGATAACGTAAATATTGTTATTTACGTTCCGTTATTATTGTTGTTTAAAATTCTAAATTAAATTTGGGAAACCGATACTCCTAAAACAATACAAAATCAAAATTTAAGCAAGGAAAAAATAACTGAAACTCTTTCTTATACTTTTACGGCACTGCAGCAGACCTTAAATGCGATGGTGGGATGACCTAGACCCTAGACCAACATCAGAAGAACTGGCCTTTTAATTTTAGCACTAGATAGATAAACTCTTTATTGCACATAATTTAAAAATAAACAAAAGTCACTTAAAACAAAACAAAATAAAGTAGCTATTGGCGACCTTACCACTAAAAGCGATCTCTTCTAGGCAACTATAGGATGGAATGAGAATATGGAGGAGAGTAAAATAGAAAGAGGATAGAGAGGCTTTTGCCCAACACTAGTACATATCAGGCTCTTAACAACAATAAACCTTATTCCAATGAAAGTAGCTAAACTGACTATTTACAATTACCTATGCAAAGCTAACACTTTCTAGAATTACATAGCACTATCAGCATAGTAAGTAGGCGCCTGCTTGTAAAACAGTTATTCTGTTGCCCTAAACCTTACACATATTTCGTATTCAAAAGAGACCCGTGGATGCGACGATAAAAAATACAAAGTTACCTTTATGGTCCTATAAATCTTTCATGCTTTGCCACAGGCATATTTATGACAACCCTGGAAAGATTTAGGTATATAAGAAGTTATAGGCCCTATAGATTGCCATGACGTTAGTCTGCTCTATGCAAATGACTTAGAAAATTATAGAGGCAATAGCCCATTATATGCTAAACAGACGCTACTGGTACGTCATTCCCATGGCTGATAAGATTATCTATGGCATGCAGCTAATTGTTACGTGGGTATGTTACCAACAATAGATATCGTGTGATTTTTTTAAAGAACAACACAGATTTTAAGGCGTAACTGAGCGACAAGCAAATGCTTGCAAACGTAACAACAGAGTAAAAGTCCGTGGAACGCATTCTTTTCGCATTTTCCTCTTCACGTAAGAACTTCTGTGTGATTGTTTTTTGATTTTTGTTGTAGTCGATTTTATAATTCTTATATATTTCTCTTAATTCAGTGAAAAAAAAAGCTTTTGTTTTTTTTTTACGTAAATTAATATTATACATATATATCATTATTAGTTGCGGAATATTTATGGTGGAACGAGCCCCGATAATTCGATGCACTTTCGTGCATATGTTTAGAAGTTAACTCAAGAAATTGCATCGAAATGTCGGATACTTGCTCTACCATAACATTATAGTCTAGGCAAATATCTCACATTTAACGAAAATGTTAGCAACAACTGTGATCAAGTAATTATAAAACGATTTGCATTCAATAAAATGTTATTCTCAATTAACCACTTTATTTTTATATTATTATCTGAGATTTATTACGCACCATAATAATATTACAGTTTTCGACTAATTCTTACTTGTAGTCAAAGTCTTTTTGATACTTAATAATAAAATAGCTATAATTAGAGTGTCAACGAATGTCAGATCTAACAGTTGCCGGAGATTTAACATTTCAAACATACTAGATACTATTTTCATACCCAACTAATTACTTAGGTACTGTAAGCACATCTGAATTATTCTCAGACCAATGAAAGTCTAGAGATAATCAAAATGATCAAGCCTACTACCACTCGGAAGTTAGTTAAGATAGTTCCCATTGTAATTTAGTTTTACTATTTACAAAATATCGCAATACTCTTAGATCCAATCGATTCAAAATGCTTTGATTTCAGTAGAAATCAGCATTATTTCCACGTGGTGCCCGTCATAGCAGTTCGTTTGATCGCCGTGTTTTATGGCATCGCGTGACAGGTGCTTAGTGGTGTTTACTGTTTATCGCAATAAGCGGGCCGCTTTGCATTCTAGCCTGGTTATGTGGAACGTGGTGTTATCAGTATGTACACTTCGTAGCGTAGTAGGAACTAGGCACGCGCTGAAATCATTACCTTCTTGTGTTACGTATCTTTTTTTTTTATTAAGAGTGACGAGACGAGCGGGGCATGTGCCTGATGGTAAGCAACATGCCTGCCACATAACAGCACAGTGACACGCAGCTATTGGAACACGAAGAGTCCAAATCATTACCTAGCACAGCACTGCGCTCGTCACCCTGAGATCTAAGGTGTTATATCTCTAAGCCATGTAATTTCTCTGGAAATATTACCCTTCATACCGGAACACAGTCATGTTTGCACATTACTGCTTGGCGGTAGAATAACTGGCAAATGTGTGGACCTTCCCCAGGCGTACTCTCCCAAGAGTCCTACTACTACAACGCTTACAGGTTAAATCTTATATATAAAATTCTCGTGTCACAGTGTTTGTTTCCTTACTCCTCCGAAACGGCTTTACTGATTTTAACCAAATTTTATATGCATATTCTGTAGGTATGAGAATCGGCTACTAGCTATTTTTCATACCCCTAAGTGACAAGGGTTGTTCACTAAGGCAAAACAACGTTTGCGGGGTCAGCTAGTAATATATGTATTAAGAGTCAAGAGTTTAGATTTAATCTTCTTTTTTTTAAACCGGTATTAGCAGCCCACAAAATTTTTCCATTATGGGGACTCGGGGCCGTATCTCAAAAGAAGAGAGTCCAGACCATAATAAAATTTACCACCTTGGTCCAGTGCTGGTTGACTTCAGACAATTCTAGGATGCCAATGGATGCCATGCCAATTTTTCATCGCCGTTACAACAAGCCAGTAGTGACGACAAACTTGTATATGTACACTTGACGAATCCTACTCATGAACAGACGGGATTTGAACCTACGGCCTCACAATTCACGATTGTAAATCACAGAACCTAGACACTAGGGTCTAGATCGAGTGGTTGTTTGGTTTTGGAAAAAAATCCATCTAGGACATCACGGATTTTTTAACAAAAACCAACCGACTTCAATTTAAAAATTCAACTCACATACGCAAATCATTTTATAAAATTCAAACGAACTAATACAAACTTGGTTAACTTTACAATAGCCCATCTAAACGCACTGTTTCAATTAAACTTCGAGAACTCATAGTACATATACGAAAATGTTATCTTAATAAAATTGATAGATTTTTAATCATTTTTCAAAAATCACTCTAGCGGTTTCGGAAATTTAAGTGGGCCCAAAGTTTTTTCTGAATCATTTGTTATGCCTTATTTATTGTAAGTAGTGTTTTGGAGTTAAGATAAATAACAAATACGTGAATAATATATATAATAGCTTAAAACAACAAATAGGTAGATATATTTTTTTTCTTTTTTTTTTTTTTTCTCTTTATCTAGATGAATTAGAATATTAAATAATAATTATTATCAAATTTATTTTATCAAATCGATTTTGAGAGTCATAATTTAACTATTAACTTCATCTAATTAAGTATCTTAGTTGTTATTTATTCAACATTATCGTTACATTTTAGAACACTAATTGGGTTTTCTCCGTTGTGGTTTACATAAAACAAATACACGCCTATATACCTTTTCGTATGATTGTGCAAAAGCTAAGCTATTCTCTTGGTAAGATAATACTGGCTAAAACATGTGTTTTGTGTATTGGTCATGGTGAATCCCAACCCTGAAGGTCGTTTGTTATCGATACTGAGTTACCACACAACAGATGTCGACCAAGACCAAGATGTAAATAAAATCTATGGCGGATAATTTTGTCTCTAGACTATATCGCCAAGAATTACTCACCATCGTTTGGCAATGATCCATGATACCTGTGTGTCGATTTGGAACAGATTATATTTGTATCATAGAAAATAACGTTACTTGCTTACAAATAAGAATACTTCCTAAATTTTCCAAAAGTATGTACATTTATGTATTTTGTAGAACTTTTTTAAATAATAAATACGAATTACATTAATACATTGTAAACAACTATAAATAGGTAAATTTAAAACAAATAAATATAGTACTTTAAACGAACATTTCTTTGTATTCTAATATGTAAACGTGGGAGTTTGGATCTTATTTGCTCTATTAAGTCGGAAAATCCGAACGGATCGAGCTAAAATTCGGAACGTACAAATTTTTTTGTCCATAATAGGCTGTAGAACACTCCTATTATGAAAATATATTTAAAAAATAATAATATCTATATTTACCAAGTTACGGGTACAATATTTAAATTAATTTTTTAAGTTAGGACACACATTTAAATTAGCAGCTATATCGAGATTGGATGAATAAAGCACTTTGACTTTGGCTGGATGAAACATGTTTAGGTGAAATTTTAAGATAAAGTAAGAACACAATACAAGACCAATCGAAGTTAATTTTAGTTATCTACTTATACTAAGTACCCGTATGTGATAATGATAATCCATTCCATCAAATACCTATTGGATAAGCGGTGTCTAAGCTCGATTCTTTGCTATGCTGAAAGACAATGTTTACACTTAGGGCTAAATAAAATCAGCGTTTCAGTCGCGACGTCGCATCGCTTCGACCAAATATAAATGCTTCATGACCGATAAAAATGTCAGTTCGTGTTATCCAACATTTGGCGCACACCTGAGAACCGTCCAGATAAATATACCCATTCTGACTCACGTCACATAGTAAATAGAAAAATAATAAACGGGCATGTAAATAAATCCTACAACTTTTAAAAAATATATGTAGAATCTAACATGTATTATTAGTGTTGTCTTTAAAGTTCAAAGATCTCTATCATGTTAAATACAAATGGTAATACCAAAATAATCACCATCGTCTTTGCGCTCTTTTCCCACTAGATAGAGCACAGCACGTTTCTATCTTCCATTTAAATCACTCACTCCTTTCGCACATTTTACAAGACAATCACAAAGGTTTAAAATAAGAGTTTGAGGAGAAAAATCACAAAGTTTCGATGTTTTGACCCCAGTAGTCAAGTAACCTAGGGAAGGGGGCAGGGCAGGCTTGTTCAATCGTAAATTCAGTAAATTAAACATTTTTTAAAACCTATCCTACTAACATTTTAAATCCAAAAGTGTAAATGTATTATTAAAATATAGTAAAATTTGGCCTCTTGGGGCTTGACTACTTAATGGATATTTGTTACCTTTTTTAAGAAAAAACTTCTAAAGAGATCGGGATGACATTTGGTACAAAAATATTTCATAGTCTGGAATAACACATAGGCTACTTTTTATCACGGGAAACAACGGGATCGGGAACTACGCGAGTTATCTATGGGTTGCTTCTAGTATCTCGTAAATACTTTAGAAGCTAAATCTGAAGAATAAACAAATATACATAGTTATTGATAGACTAAAAACTCTGCAGCCGACCGTGGGAGGATCCTATAAAAACAACGTCTAAAAATAAGTCGAGGATCTAGAAAGTTATTCTTTTCCGATCTTAGACAATATCAACTGTTATAAAATACCACTAAAGCATTAGATTAATGAGGAACGTGTGTGGAAAGGGCTCGATGAGTCCGTTATTTATTTTTATAACAAAGGTTTCGACACAATGTGTTAGATTAGTGAACTGGTTAATTTATGGGTTCGCTTATTGGCATCGGTCGTTGTGCTGATGAGACGAGACGGACGAGGGAACGTTGAGCAATCTGTTGTTATGATGGTGACATGGCATGGGTGACACTCTGGATCAAATATATGGCCTCATGGCTTAGTTGGCAATAGGTCCGCCCGCCCACGGAGTCGGAGGTCGTGGGTACAGATAAATAAGTTTGATTGATAAATACAAATATTTGTTCTGTGTCTGGGTGTTTTTAATTTCTATGTATCGTAAATGTTGACAATTATACGTATAAGTATTATATCAGCTATCTGCCTCTCATAATACAAGCTTTACTTAGCTTGGTTAATTAGATCAACTAACAGTCAATCAATTACATACACTTAGGAGTATTAATTTGATAGTTATATTTTGAAATAAAATAGACTCTACATCTTTCGAAATTATATTCAATGTATTACGTGACAGAATATGCGTCGTTATATCACCGTACAATCTAAACTGTTAGTCCTAGATTAGTAGATTAGTAAATATACAAGATGTATTCTTGATTCTTATCCTTGTTTGCGAAACAAACATTCACTTATACGGGATCTCTCCTAATTCGGAAGGTGTTAATCAAACAGATTGTTAAAGTTTATCAATTACGTGTGCATACCCACGAGTATCCTCTTATAACAATATAAAACTAACCAAAGCCACCCAGCTAGACGTAGTAAAGCCATACTATCAAGGGATCTACTCAATCGACCCTTTTAATTCAAAAAGGGCAACCACTAATTTTACTATCAACCCAAATAAAGCGCAGCGTGTTCGAAAACGATTTCCTAGTATAGTTTACATAGTCGACACAATAATTTGGAATCGACGCACGTTCGCCGACGGATGTATACGAATGCCGAACAGAATTGGCCGCACTCGGTCCGTAACTCAAAGTATTTCTCGCTGAAAACTGAAAGGAACTCGCAAGTCTAAACAGACTTTATTCACTACGAATGCAGCAGTAAAGTCAGCAAAATTCGACAGTTTCTGTTCGGGAATATATTTTGTTCGTGTTTCGTGGTATTTTTCATTGTTTAATCCTAATATTTTATGCAAAAATATCTGTTGCACAGTATTTAATGTAGATTGAAACAACTGTGTCAAATAATGTTATAGGAGTCTACGCACTAAGAGATTGTTATATAATTGCATTCGTATTTATTTTATTTTTTCTACCTCTAATCATGTTTCTTAAATTATTTGAAAAGCCAATGATGTAACACTAATATTTAGTTTCACCTTAATTCTTGTAGAATTGATAAAAGACTTTGCTGTAGGTAACTGCGTTTCTTGGGAAAAACTCAAGTATCTAGTTCATATCTTAATCTACCAAAGGTCATGTCGAAATAACAGTCTGCCTGATGCTGGCAGTTCTTCCGACGTGGATGAGCAACAAACATAGAATCTTTCACATTTGTAATATTAGTCGAATGTGATTCTATTAACCAGTCTAAACAATTACTTGAATAAAAACACTATGTACTCGTATCTAATAATCTACATTCATATAATATGTAAACCTATTTGTAAAGCAGAAGAATTTAGTTTTTGTTTGAATAAGCTAATCTCAGTAACTATCACTATCTGAAACAACTACCAACGATCTCCGAATTAATAGACAAGTGAAACCGTGAGGATTCACTATTATTTTCAATATCGATTAGAATATAACTTGCATTACATTATTATTATACAACTAAATATATTGCAATAAGTTTTACAATGAATTCATTCAGGTACCTATTATTCTTCACTGAAAATCACTAAGTATAAGCCACTTTTGTTTCAAATTTCAACTAGCCTATCGGTTTTGATATGTAGTTTGGTTGCTTGCTAACTGTACTAGATTTGTTAGAGGTTGTAACGTGAAATCGATCTCGTAAAATACACTCGTATTTTGGTGGACGTCAAATAAATCAAGAGTTCTATGGGCACGCATAATGAAAATGCGTTTAAACACCAATAAAGTTTGTTTGGATACCCGAAAACATTCGTACTTGTTACTCGGACCTTTGGATATTCAGCTTTATTTCAATTCTTACCTCTTTGAATGACAAACCTCGACATTACAGAAATCAGCAATTTTTATAGGCGATCCACTATTAGATACCTTTTGAAATACACATAGAAAACAAAGCAAAACGGAAATTGCAAGTATGGCAAATTTACAGTATTGCATTCCACAGATTTAAAATTATCTTAAAAATCACTGTTTCGTCGATATCAATACCTATAACGTACAATTAAACCTTACACACTTGAATTTTCATCTATACTCGTTGCATAGATAGTTTTCGACGCAGTATAGAATTTCGGCAAAGGGCTAAAAGCAAAGATCAAACGAAATTAACGATCGGCCAGTCACGAAAGAACTCGAAGCAATAAGTAACCACATCAAAACGCACACGTATAATTAAAATTATCATCAAAGTTAAGCACGAATCCCTTCAACATTACACAATCAGTTACATACGAAGTTCTACTAGTAACTGTTTTAAGATAAGCCGATTTAAAGGAGTTGCGTAACTTATAGGTAATATCGATTTCTACGACACAAAAAGTTCTGTCTAGTCACCGGCGTCTAGATTTCTGAATATTGATTTAGAAAGTTGAGCATAAATTTGACAACAAGCAAATAAAATAACGGAGCGACAATAGATAGCGATCTTTATTTATTCCGACCAGTTTTTCAATAATCAGTGCAAATGATAACATCAAAAATATTATAAATAGTAATGACGCAGATCTACGCTTAGGCCAACAAAGAAACCCCCTATTCTTCTAAAAGCAATTATGTCCAAGAATATCGGGTCAGAGCATTAAGTTGTACGTTTAGGTCGTGACTGCGAGGTTTAAAAGTTGTCAGATGGGGTGGTCGGTCATAGTACCGTCTTACACAGAATTGCAGCGAAGCAAGCAGCTTGTGTAAAAAACAAGCATATTCCAGCTTCCGATACAAAAGCGACGACAAAGAGGCGTCACTTCCACGCCAGCTCGGTTCTTAGAACTAATGAAAGGTGAGTACGTAAATAGGACAGTACGGCCGGAACCGTCGCCGGCAGGCCGCTGATGGGCTACTGATTGATTTGGGTGACATTGAAAAAACTATCTGGATATCCGTTTCGAGAAGAATTACATACATTTTGGAAATGACGAATGTTTTCGGAATTCTATACTTTGTTGGATGTATACGTACATAAGTAATTTATCGTAGTGTGTTATTTTTTTTGTTGTTACGTGCAGTAGGTACCCGAGAACGTGACAATACAACGAAAATTATGATGTGCTTAGTGACGTGTCTTATTCGTTGAGTACACAACAGTAAGTGAGTATGGTTTTACTATAATAAATTAAACATGATTTTTTCATTCATTATGTGTTCTATAATTGTACAGTTACCTAGTAAGTTTAGATTACTAGTCATGCGACTCCTCTCTTCAGCGCATATAATCTTTTAAAAAGGAGTCACTAGTGCTAGGCATATCTGCTTGATAACATTCTATGACAATTATTATCACTGATTTCATTAATGTTCTTTCCGTACGTTGACTATCGTTTAGTATCTGCAAGGCGTCTTGAAAAACTAAGTCTAAAACGCCAATACCAATAAATCTATAAAATTTTCTTTTACTACCGCATTCAGATGGTTCAAGGCTCGAGACATAAAATTAAAACTACGGCCGTAAACTCTATTCTTGGCCAATTTGTCATATCGAAACACCACGGCCAGCGCGTCTTCCGTAGCTCATAAAATTACACGTTCAATAAAGTAAAATCGTATAATTGGTAGTCGCATTGTTGGCTACGTATCACACTTGTTGATAAATAATTACAACTACTTGCCAAATACGCCCAAGATAGTACTGAACTAATCTCAATGTACAATTTCAACTTTAATTATACTGCATCTACTACCTCGAGAATTTAAATATGACTCAAGAACATGTGATTATTGCGATTTACATTTACAAAGCTCTGTCGATATCATATCTCATTCTCCAATGGAAGAATGAATGTCCTATCAAACGCGACATCATAGCGCTGATATATCATCGAGAGTATAACAGCTTCATCTGTCTCCGTCAATTAGTCTGAAGCCCTGCTCGCGACTGTTCGTGTTCAAATTAATGCACGAGCTCACAAAACTGGGAAAAACAAGGATAGTTGGAGTTACTCAACCAGTGTTCACTTGCCTCTGACTCAACCGAGCTAAAGTTAGGTCATGCGAATAAAGTATTACAATTAATTACTTACTTATTATAACGTCCACGGTAACGACGGATACAATGTTTTGACAGAACAATTACATTTTTATTTCTACTTCTTTGACGAATATTTATGAAATTATTCGAGTAATTACGTCCTGCCGCTAAATATTAAATCAAAAACATTTACTGTAATTATTATTGCAACAAACATATTTTATTGGTAGCGTTTATCTTACACACTTTAACAAGGTTACATTTTATTTTTATTGATAATAAGCAGACATGACAACAACAGTCACTTATAAAATCGCAATCATTATCATAAATATGAAAAGACTTACTCAAAAATAAAACCAAATAAATTAAATGTAACACATAAAGTAAGCCAATCGCTCATAAACGGTTAGCTACATTTACGCCACACAAGTACAGAGTAAACTAAACAATTACCGCATCGTAATACTTTTTCTAACACATGCTTAATTTAGTGTTTACTACCTGTCAGTTAATCATGAACTAACATCGATTAACGAATAAGTTGGTTAATGGGCGTCCAAATTGCCGATTCGATAGGGCAACAAACTGTGGTGAAATAAAAGTAGTTTAGCCCGAAGCTGTTTAGCATCATGATGTTAATTACATAATCAAATAAATGTTACGGCTCAACCTTTAATTTCGTTACGTACCTACTTATGCATGTTTTGAGATCGATTTGTTTCATAAAACTAGAATTTATTACTCGATATTTGGATTAACCGATCAAGTTTCACAACTTCTAAATAAAACCCACATGTTAGTTAAGTAAACGTTTTGGGACATTAAATTTCAACAGAACAGCCGATGGCAGAAGTTTGAACACCCACTTAGCAATTTCTAAATTCATCTTTATAAGGAGTGTACCTGTCTTACAAAGCTATGCAAAAATATCCGCTACTGTCTGGTATAACCCTCTAATGGGTTTTCGGCACTTGAAAACTAGCCAGAAACGATAAAATGCGCATCTGGCCACTCGCGGGCGTCCGATTTGATATATTGCTATACTTTAATGTTAAATCTGGTGGCAAAATTAAAGCTTCCGAGTTCAGATTGTCTAACGAAAAATCTTTCTTTCCGTTCCACAGATATTAAAAGTCGGAGCACGCGGAAGACGTCCTTCATGGTGATAATAATCTATTCACTGTTACCGAATGTAATATTTACATAACCAAAAACATTCTACGGCAGCGTTTTATGTTACGTTGATGATATGAGAATTGACATAAATATTCTGAGCTTCGTCTGATTGTATGATGGAGTCAGAAATTATACTTTGAGTAAGAGTAGTTCAATTTCAAACGTAGGCAAATCCAGTATATCTTTAAACGCATATGAAAATTCATGAACAGCAATACATATTTTGTGAAAACGCGACGTTTTAGAAATAAATTTCATATTCGTAGACAACCCAATTATTTATAAATTGCCTAACTTTCATATTTTTATTAAATTTATCAAATCCCAGAATATAAAGTGTGTGGAGAGATGGTCATGTTCGAAATTTAACGACTCTTTTTATACAACTAATGAGCTTATTTTTTTTTCTTATCTGAATGCACTAAGATATGAAACTAGTGGCATTTTGCATTTGAAAAAAATATTGTTCGTCTGCTAGCTAACTTCACGAAAGACGTCAGAAGTAGAACGTCAGACTTCGAGATCCGGAGGTCGTTCGTTCGAATCCCACCTGCACCTCTATCATTATTTTTTCAAGTGCTCTACTGGCTTAACGGGGAGATAAAACATCCTGTGGAAACCGGTATGTTGGAACACATATTTCGAAAACATGACTGTGTTGTATGTGAATCCGTACTCTGGTCAGCTTGGTGGCTTATTTTTAACAGACCTCCAAAAAAGAGGAACTTATAATTCGGTTGGTTTTTTGTATGTATATAACACGATAGCGCCGCCAATTGTGAATCGATTTTGATGATTCTTTGTTTGGTAGATCATAGTTCAAAGGTAGGCCCCACACAAATTTTATCGAAATCGGTGTAGCTGTTTTGGAAGTATGAGCAAAAAACAACTAAAATTTACTTTATTACCTAGATAGTAGTAGATAGTTACCTAGATGACTTAGTGAATGCTTCCTATTGAATTTGGTGGTAGGCCTGAATTTAATTTTAAACTGAAGTCGGTTTTTACATTTACGGAGAAAATAAATTATTATCTCGGGAGAGAAGCCCCAAGCCACAGCAGTGGGAACATAACGTGAGCTGGTTGTGAAACAAACATTCATTGAGTAGCGGCGTGACTTAGTTGGCAGTAAGTCTGTATGCGTAGCCGCTGAAGTTTTGGGTTCGATTAGGTGGGACAAATATTTGTATGATGGTGTACTTGTTATCTGGCTCTCATAATACAAGCTGTGCTTAGTTAGATGATAGTTAGTGTTGTATAACTAAATTTATATATATACTCGTACTAAGATTATGATTATTGATTATTATTATTAAATCGTATCGTATTAATTAACTAATCGTATTAAAGCTGAAGAGGTGGTTTGTTTGAACGCGCTAATCTCAGACTCGACTGGAGCGATATTAAAAATTATTTCACCGGTGGGTACGTGGGTACGTGATACCTGAGTGTTTTAGGCTATTTATTTTATGTACCATTTTAGTTTGTTTATTTATATTTAAACAATATGTATAAATCAGATAGATAAGGAGTCACAATCGATTGACTATGTACATGTTCTTAAATAATACAAAAAATATATCAGAATAAGTCAATCAATGATCGTTAATTGCGGATATCAAAGATACAGTAAAATATCAATCCATCAATCTTGGTATTGAATTACAAAACAGTTTTTTTCTCATAAATCAGCGAGTATGATGTCCATTCATACATGGCAACATAAGCAAAATCTATTTACCACGCATCGTTTACCAAACACAAGTCGATTTCACTTACAATGTGCAAATCGCCATGTCATTGAAATATCAGCCTTACAAAGAACACAATGGTGTGTTAAGATTTATTAGGCATAGCAGTTTACAGCTTTCTAAACAATTGGTTAAATGTATAACACGCGATAGGCTCTCGGAGTATCGCACAGGCAGTAGGGCCAAACATTAGCCGTATTCCAAAACTCAGATGCTATATTAGACTGGTCCTGACTGGCAAAAGCGACATCGCTTGATGATTGATATTCTAAAGACTCAAACGAAAAGGCTTAACTCTAATTTCATACTAAGAACTCCTAAACTATGAATGCGTTGCCTAAATTATTTCTCTGATGGATACAATCTAGGTGTCTAACTACGCTCCACCGTAGCCCGCATCGTTGCTTAACATCAGGCCACATGGTGGTCCAGCGCAAACCAAACAATACAAAGATTGTAGTTGTAGGACCCTTTTCAGAGTCCGCCCGAGGACTCTTTTCCAGTTATTCAACTGCCAAGCAGTAGGTTTGAAGGGTCATTGTCTCCAGAGAAAATACAGTGCAGTGCATCTAATTTTGATTATTCAGTCAATTGTTTTTTTTTATAAAGATTGACGAGACGAGCAGGACATATGCCTGATGGAAAGCTTCATGCCTGCCACATAACAGCACAGTGACACGCAGCGATTGGAACATGAAGAGTCCAAATCATTACCTAGCACTGCACTGCGCTCGTCACCCAGAGATCTAAGATTTTATATCTCTAAGCCCTGCAATAACTGCATGATACTATGCTGTTATGAGCAAGCCTGTTGCTTACTATAAGTCGCATGTCATACTCGTTCGGTCACTATATATTGACAGAAGTAGCAAAATTATATAACATAATGGACAACTTCAAACTACCGCTGTATTTCAACATTCAACACTGTATGTTAGCCAAAAGGAGCAGTAACAACTATGCATACGTGCCTTCATCCATCCCTCCATCTCCCATCACTATCCATCATACCAACTCCCATATAAAAAAAATTTGAAACGTCAAAAAATCATATTCCATCTCAAATTTAATGTTCTTACATATAAATATCAAAACAGCGTCGTGTAGAGAAATCTGCTAAATATCCACACGTCAACGAATGAAAGTGAAAAACTGCATATTAATAGTTATGACGTGTACGCCGGTAACGTGCTTGTGGGAATCTGGTTCAACTTGAAAGGAAATTTTATAATTTCTGAAAAATAATAATTATTTAGGAGTATCATTAATTCAAGTAACGTTCTCCACTTTTGCTTGTGTTCACGCGATTTTCCTTTCCGTTGTCTCACCTGCTGTAAGACTATGATGTAAGACTCTTACCTAAAACTGAACTGATTCACTATCGATTTGAAGGTAGGCGCCTTGCATTCTGAATTCATTCTTTCACTTGGACAGCGTATTCCATTGCTTTTACGAAAATGAAATCAATCGGCTCTATTTGAGTTTTCGGAACGTCAACCATAAACCGGTGTCGCTTTTGTGGAGGTGTATAAAGGAAATTGCACACAGCAATATGGTTTCCATTTGTGGATTTGGTTTTGGGGACGTCATGTACTAATAATTATGACTTTTACTATGAAGCCAACATAGTAACCGCGAAAAAAAAGTATACTTAACCTATTTTTGGACTCTTTGTGTTCACAATTTTTTGACTGGGCTCGTGACTCTGAACTAAAGTCATTTCATAGAGTCTTAGATCGTGTTTTCCCCCTAATAATATGTTTGAATTTGATCGTGAGTACCTAGAAGTGTGGGATAAAAAATATATCATTTGTTCTATTTAATAACGCTGAACATTTTAGCGACTTGTCCTGCTATTACGAAGCAGATGACAAAACAAGAGAGGCTTAAACCCAGTAATGGGATATTGACTGTGAATGTCATGGCACGGCGATGATGGTATGTATGGTCTGATAAGAATACGCAGTCCACAATATGTTCCTACAGTTGGGATCAGGCCTTCTCTCGCAAGAAAATAGTCCACCACGCTGGCCCAGTGCGGGTTGGTGGATGACACATGACGTCGCAAGATTCTTGGAACATTCCGGTTTGCTCACGATGTCTTCCTTTACCGTTAAAAACAGTAAGGATAACAAATTTGTATATCTGTACTTGTAAACTATTCAAAACTTACAGGAGAGATTCGAATGAACGGCCTGACAATTGTGAATCGCACGGTCTAGCCACTAGGCCATCTCGGTTTCTTTGCGTACTAGGCCATCTCGGTTTCTTTGCGTACTAGGTAATCTCGGTTTCTTTGCGTACTAGGCAATCTCGGTTTCTTTGCGTACTAGGCAATCTCGGTTTCTTTGCGTACTAGGCAATCTCGGTTTCTTTGCGTACTAGGCAATCTTGGTTACTTTGCGTACTGCGCCATCTCGGCTTCTTTGCGTAATGTGGAATTTTTATTTACTACTAGCTGCACCCGGGTTTCCCCGCGAGTTTTAAGGGTTTTTGAAGTTAAAACTTCTTTAGGCGCGCCTAGACAGATATTTCGTGGGCTGTGAATTGGATTTTAGCGTCACGCTCGGGTATGATAAGAAATCTTCGGGTTAACTCGGGACCATGGCTATTGGCCATTTAGAAATGCGTCAGCCAATGGCAAATACTGAAAGGGCGTGCCCTCGGCATCATGCCATGGCCATCTAGATATGCATCAGCCAATAGGAAATGCTGACGCATTTCTAGATGGCCATGCCATGATGCCCAGGCTACGCCCTCCGGATAGACACGTGTAGTTTCCAAAGTAAGCTATCAAATTCTGAGTTAAAAGTTTTCATTTCTATCGGCAGTTCCTATGACTGCCAATTTTTTTTTGTTTATTTCCCGCCCTATTTCTTTTCCTCAAGTAAAAGTCTACCGAGTCTACGTTATGTATAATCAGCTATCTAGTAGTGAAAACCCCGTCATACTCGTAGAACCGTTTCAGAGGTCAGCCGGAATAAAAACAGTGCCAAAAATCGAAAAAATAAATAAATTTTAGTACACCTAAATATGTACTGTCTTCTATACATTTATTTTAAAGAAAACAGTTATTTTAATATTACAAACATACACTTCCATGTTATTTATTTGTTTAGATGTACAAATGTTAAATCAATCAAATACTCACAAAACAACAATATTTCACTACGATGATATTTGATTTGGATAAAAGCTTTTACGGTGTCACGATGCTCAGACAAGACAAATAAACTTTCGATGAATTGTCGTGACAAATGCTTCATTGCGTAACCGCAGTCCTGCTTGTAATCTTACGGATTTCCGCTCTATTTTAAGAACGTATTCCATCTTTTTAGTTTTAAAATAATGTTAGATTACGTATTCCAAAACTTTTACATAGCACATTTGTTGTCTCTTAGAACGTTTTGACACCACAAATGTAGGTAAACTAAACTTATTAGAATTAACTCAAAAGTCTGACAATAGACTGAGTTTGGCTTGCGTAGGCTTCCCTTGGCTGTCTCCTTACGAAAGAAGGCCCTAAGTCCCACCGGTGTAAACACTTCGTGGACTGCTTATGCATCAAACTACTAAGCAATTTTGGACAATTCGCATAGGTTTTATTTATCCCCGTGTTAAGCTATAGTACGAGCAGTTATGTAACGTCTTTTGTAAAATGAAGGTTAAAGTTTTAAATAAAACAACACCACATTCGTACTTACATGAATACATTCGTAAGCTCTGTGCCTAATACATAGAAATTCAAAGATATCCAATAGAACAGGAAAAAATCATTAAGCTGTTTTGGTTATCAATATCCATCTCCTTTTTCCTATAAACATGAATTTAATACAATTGTCAGGGAAATTATATTTGACAACAACGACTAAACTAACTAAAACCTTAAATGCAACGAACAATTAACAAATTCCAGTTATTTCCAGGCACCTTGACAAATTGGAACAAAAATTAACCATCGTATTTCTGGAGTCATTAAAAGAGCATGAAGATTCACACGACACAAAGGAAGTGTTTGAAGTTAAAAAGAACTAAACGAGTGTAAAAAATGCATTAATTGGTGACGAGGCTAAAACGAGAATGCCCGAAATGGATGTAAGTCTACACGCGGTTCAAAGAGTAACACAAGTGCTAATGGGCGAACTCGAATCTTCAACTCGCGTTAGCTTTCGGTAATTAGTTAATGTTACTTCCCGAATTGTGATTTATTCGATACATATAGGTTTACTTGGAATAGAAAACAATAAAGGTAGTTTAGATTTAGTGAGTTCTTTAGTGTAGTCGTTATTAGGTACACTTTTTTTTAATGGTAGTACTCATTCTGAGGAAGTAAGTACCACACCTTTCTAGATATTCCACCACCAAGGAGCAAGCTACAAAGATTGCTATGTTCCAGTTTGAAGGGCAATATTTCCATAGAAATTACAGGGTAAGGAGTTAAATCATCAAATATCGCTGAGTGACGAGAGCAGTGCAGTTTTAGACAGGAATTTGGACTCTTCATGGTCAAATAGCTGCGTGGAACTGTTGTGGATAGCCGTGTTGCTTACTGTCAGTATGTTTTCTTGCTCGTCCATTTACTGTGGTTTACAATGACTGATTACAATGGATTTAGACACTTTAAAGTTTGGTATATTTCAATAATTCTACGTCGTAGATTTTGTTCTTAGAGCAACCCACTAATATCTATTAATTTCTTAGAACAATAAAGAAATAAAGGAAGCAATAAATTCGACGTGGGTGTGTCAATCCTCTACCAAGAGATTCCCGGAGATACGCTTTGACTCGCTTCTAAAGAGGCACATTAGACAAGTTGATGAAAACTAAAGTGGAAGCCAGATAATAATTAAATTACCTAATTTCATTGCTAATTGGGTTAAATAAATAATCTTTGATATAAGATCGATGGAGTAACATCTATGGAGTAGATATAATCTAGGTGTATTTAAATCTAAAGTAAACACGTTTCCTAGTGAGCGTGTTAGGTCCTCGTCCGCATTGTACCTTTAAACGCAAATAAAAACAATATTCGCAGTCCTAGACTATCGATAGAAATGCAAACTTTTCAACTTACAAAGAATTACATGAATCTTGCACAATACGTCACCTTTATAGCTACAGAATAGCAGTACCCGCACCCGCGTAGTTCCAAATTCCGTTGTTTTCTCGGTATAAAAATACCCTATGTGGTATTCCGGGCCTGATAGATATTATCTACCTATGTACAAAATTTCATCCAAATCCCTTCAGTAGTTTTTGTGTGAATGAGTAACAACCATACATCTTCTTCTTCTTCTTCAGCCCGTTATCGCCCACTGCTAAACATAGGCCTTTCTTCGTGTACGCCACTTGTCTCGATCCTTTGCTAGTCTCATCCACGCATGATCCGCGACTGTTCGAATGTCATCGACCGATATATCCATACATTCTTACAAACTTTCGCGTTTATAATATTAGTAGGAAATACGCGTGTAGGTGACGGGACCTCGCAAGATTTTACCCATTCAAAAAGTAACTACTAACGCGCACGTCACGCTCCGCTGTTTCGCCACCGGCACCGCTCCGACGCTACGCTGTTACAGTATATCGGTGAATCCTAAGATTTTTCCTACCAAAAGGTGCTTTTCACTTTAAAAAAGTTACAAAAGATTTTTTCGATAAGATTTCGTAATGTACCTAGAGTTAGTAGCGCAAATTGGCCAATTTTACGAATCCTCCCACATGGACCCAGTCAGAAGCATACTTTCTTCCATTGAAAGAATCGGCACCCACACGAGTGTATTGACACGAATCCTACCGGTTTCATAATGCAGGCAAAGCGGAAATTTCGGAGTTTTGATTTGTTATATCACACCTTGCAAATGTATCCCATATACATAATACGTACACGTTAATATGCAAACTACAGACGCTAACAACTTCATTACACGTTCACTTGCATTGACAAATACTTTCATCTCTAAGATTGGCCATTAAAACAATAATTCTCTTTATTTTTCCACATGATGCGGTGGAGATCTCGTGGAAAGTTTGTATAGGTGTGTAATAACTATCCTCTGTGGGCCGCTTTCACAACTTTACTGTAATTCTTAGTAAGTCAATTGCTACTTGTCAGTTCTGTACATTTTTCACATAATTTGCTCATTTCGAAACGCTGATAAAGAAAACAAACTGGATAATTTGAGTGTGCGGTTTATCGACGACCTAAAACCCGAATGACTGTATAATTATTTATTTAAGGCAGTAGCAGTGAAGCGATAATAATTGTATAAAAAAAAGAATTTACAAAAAAATTACCATTGCCACACACGTTGTTCGATTATGGTTTATAAACGGCAATGCGCATCCGTTGCATGACAGGCACTCTAATGCATTAATGCCAATAACACTGCACTTGTAAATCTTATTAAAGATCCCATTATGGCGAATTATCTATATATCACTTTCAATTATTATCGTTCGGAAATGCTCATTAGCGAAGAAAAGATGGAGAGTTAGATAGAGCGTGTATTACATATTAAATGTGTACATAAATAGAAAGAAAATTATGTTTTGTTTCAATTTTATCAAATTTCTTCAATAACTTAATAAATTCTGACAAAAGTCTTGGTCCGAAAAATCACTTTAGACCTTTTATAACTAATTACAACTTAATTATGAAAAAAAGTGACTTAGATACACTAAAGTGATTTCATCTTTGAATAACACAAAATTATAAATATTTACTTAAATGATTCTAAGCTTTCTGAATAATAATTGTGGGAAATGAAGCAGAATGAGCTTAAGCGAGCATTAAGGCTGTGACATCGATGTGCTAAGCTAGATGGTAGAATCACCCGCCTGGAACGGAAATGAACTAAAAACCAGTAGTTTGTAGCAAGTACTTGCAGTTCGTACGTAATATTACCGCCTTCCGGCGCTATACGTGTCCAATCCTCAACAGTAAGAGTTTTTTAAATTTTAGCTCTTTACTTACTCACACATACTTCTAATATGGGATGCAATTATGAGTATTTTATAATTTCTACACAAAGGATAATTAAATAACGTAAATATAAAATGTTTTCACCTCTAGACGAAGTCCTGAATCCATGCAGGCTCCTCCATTGGCTCGCTTTGAACTCATCACTATAGATGTTCAACTCACTAGAAAATATTTTTTGGCTAATAAGTTTCTTTTGATTTTTTGAGTCTGATTGAAAGAAAGATACGAATTTATGAAGAGGGCTCATTGTGGAACGATCTGATTTTTTTTTCGAGATTCTAATCAAAGATGGCGTGTCACGAACTTAAAGAATCAACGAAACACAACCCCTTCGAAAGTCTATCGAACTCTACATTTTTTAAAGTTTTTTAACACGTTAAAATTGCACTAAGTACATAAAACCACAACACCTACTAAGGTAGCGACTGGTACGTAACTGTTGAACGGCCGCGACCGTGCGACAGTGTCTCCGATCTTTTACCTATTGCCCGTTTCTGCAGCGCGCGCGCACACTTTCATCAAAGTCATGGAGGAACTTTCATTGGACGCTCACCCCTAGATATTGCATGCGAAGTTGGAACTTGTAGGAGTGATTTTAAAGATAAGATTATAATATAAATATAGACGTTAAGACTTGAGTAAATACTTGGGTAGATGTTATTGTTTTTTTTACAATGATATCATCCTACTAATATTAAAAATGTCAATGTATGGATGTTTGGATGTTTGTTGCTCAATCACGTCCTAACGGATCGGGCTGACATTTTGGAACACATATAGATTATAGTCTGGAAGAACACTTAAGCTACTTTTTATCCCGGAAAACAACGGGAACGGGAACTAGGCGGGTAACACCGCGGGGTGCTGCTAGTACATACTGAAGTCAAAATGACAGTCTAGCAAAATGCTGAATAAATAAGTGTTAGCTCAAAACGCAGATGAGGACTAAGTACTTATTTATTTCTATGATTCGTTCAAGAAAAACGAGGAAAAATGCGGTGATGCCATTTATTTTTCGTTTTACAAACTAAGGAATAAGCTAGAGACGAAATGGACAGAATTGATGTGATTGATACCAGAAATTTAGCACGCGAAGAACTATTTGTATCGTAAAATGTATCGTAATACCCCCTTGGACTATCATGGAATGGTTTTTAAAGTTACCTTTTTAGAGGTAGGTATAATAAACATATGTAATTGAAATCCTATTACGTTTAAAAGGCTAGTTTATAATAATATTATCAACGAGCCGTATGTTTAGAATTTTGAAAAACAAAATTTTGTTTCATTATTGGGTTGGTAGTTCATAGATACATAAAATATATCATGATGCTTTCGAAATCGTTAGTCACCTGGTTTATGTAGTATTAGTGTAAGTTCAGCTAATTAGCTTTTGTGTGGCAACCATGTGTGAACTTAGCTAGCTGACTGCCTATACAACTTGTAGACAATGAACTGAAATAACTAATTATTACTTAACCAATTGTTCAACTAACTATTCTCGTTAAAAAGATAATTAGATTTAGAATTAATACACTAGGTATTCGTCTTACTAAAATAATGCGCGTCATGTTATATTTTATCTAAAATATTTTAATAGTACCTTGGTACCTACTTATCAAATTTATGACACCTTTAGAGGTATTTCTATACTATATTACCACGGCAAACGACACAAAAAGTTGTTTGAAATGTCTGATAGTACTGCTTTTGGAACTGCTAGTACCGTTATTTTCAAATAGTAGCACTGTTGTACTTACCATACGTTTATTTATCATCAATCTTACGGTACAAATTTCACATCGTTTTTAGTCAAAACTTAACCTTCAAACCTTCAATCAAAATTAAAACTATTATAGGTACGAATTATGTATTCAATTTTAACTGTAAGTACGTCTAGATGCTTTTTGTATATTTTTTAATATTTCTATTATAAACGCTATTGGATTTTGCGAAGCGTTTCACAGGAACTAAATTAGAGCACCATTAATCTTAAGTCCTATTGTATGTGTTGAAACAGTTTCGCGTACCTAATTACAAACTAATTTACATAAAGAAACAATTAAACTTACTATAATAGCCTTACTTTCTTTTGCTGCGTTAATGTCTTCAGTTAAAACTTCCTTATTTAGGTAGAGATAATTAAGTCTAAGTTCGATAGCTGTTTCTATTATTACTACTACTATTAATATGTGGCAAATACGATTTGCCTGTAATAAAAATAATTCTGAAGCGAACATCTAACGGGACGATTCAGTCAAAATTGAACGAATATACATATTTCACCTACGACATCAAGTTAGTAAAACTTCGTAGTTTATTTGAAGAATCTTCCCGAAAATCAAAACAGTTTACGATACCCTGCGATACAAAACGTGGGTAAAGGTTATAGGTAACTTCACTTTAATTTTTGACAGATCCTCCATAGAACAACCTTAGGCTTTTTAGACTTTCTGAACAGCATTGCAGAAAAATCACGTCAAAACTAGCATAATTAAACAAAAATGCTTACACTGGTTTATTTCTGCATTCCATCAATTTTTATTGGTAATTATTGGAAAAGTAATAAGGGGATTAGACGTCGTTTGATGGCTATAATGACGCCTGCGCACGTAAGTGAATATCGATTCGCGATTGTTACAGATACTTTCGCAATAACACGCACGCGAGGACCGAGGACGTAGCAAGGGTTACAATTCAGGGGTAAACCGAATGACATGTTGTGAAAATTATGGTAATAGTAATTGATTTTATTGCGACAGATAAATAAATAAAAGTAATTATTTCGTACGATTCTTAGAACAGCATTCGGCAATCAAAACAATAGGTACCTACATCGAGTCCTTATACTTTTAATATTTTAATTCGAGATAATTTTCGAACACACACACTTAAATGTTGTTATCAAATCGAAATCGACAGTTGGACAAAAATCATTGACAGCACCATTGTCTAGATACGTCCATTCAAGCACGCATTGCACTATGCACGCAAGAAAAGCGAGATAAGGAACAACTATAATTAAAACAAAACGCACTCTTCGTTGATTTCTTCACAAACACCGCTAACAAGAAATTGAGGATATCCCGTTTTGGTTTTGCCTAAGTACCTAAGTAGGTACTTATTTCATTTTTCCTACCAAGTTTCCAAACATTCCTGCAATAGACACTATTGATTGCGTTGGATGTGTTGCTGAGCAATAACGGAAATAAGTGCACATTTTTAAATTATATTATATCTCAGCTATATACCTAATTATAAGACGTAGCGTAGGTATGATATTTGTAAAATAGTTTTGTTTAGTATGACTGTAGCGCCACCTATGCTTTTATGCTCGAACTACTTCCTATACCAACACAAGAAAAGCTGAGTTTTACCAGTTATGACGGTTTCCATACAAGACTGGAGTTCGTAATAGTTCTGGCTAAATACGATAGATGGCGCTACATGTTGTAACCATGAATGAACGCAGTTTTATGTCTTTGCAAGATCTATTCGTTACGATAGCAAGAGTAAGAAAGGGCGTTTAGAATGAAGGTTAGGAATTACTGACCTTTATTAGTAGGCAAGGTGGTAGGTCTTTGTGCCGGTGCGCGGTGGGGCGGAGGCTTGCGCGGTGAGGGCGGTGGGGCGAGGGAAGTGCGCGCTCGGAGCGACACTGGTGATGAGGATAATTTCTGCACCACGCCATTTTTCTTAGCTGAATAGAAGAAAAAACATAGGTGTTAAATTACAGTTCGGATTAGCAAGATTCAATTCTGATGTATTGAAAACTTTCGGTATATTCAGCGCGTTAGTTACTAAAGGTCACTGACATGCTAGAGAGTAAACCACAGAAATCTAAATAATAAGGTAATAGAAATGGCATAACTCTCAAATTACTTGCAAAACGCTTGTCGCCACATTTCCCCTACCCCCGCGATCACTACTACATGCGCGTAGTATTCAAATAGAGCTCCACTCACACACCAATAGCTGCACATTATCAACCTGGGTCTGTGATTGCACCACACACATCCATAAACGCTTATCAGTGAACCTACTAATACATTGAAAAAATAACAATTTTTCACATATACGCTAGTGCTTGACAAAAATTAAAACATATCGATATTTCAAAGTACGGTCCAATTTTAACATTCGATAAAGGTTATTATTGATTTCATTAATTAGGTGTATTACACTACAACAAAGTCAATATGCCTACCTATAAAATAAGTGAGTCACATGGGGTATACTATTGTTTCGAAAACTGAACTATGTAATTCTGACACCACATGGGCTTAGGTATAGTTGAAGAACAAAGGTTGTTGTATATTTTGTACATCGAGCAACTCGATCTTCCGCGCAAGCACGGAAGGGAAGTAGCCTTTGCTAAAAATTATTGTTCAAATCTTTCTGTCATTTCTTGCGGGAGGGGAAAGTTGCACACTAGCGTAAAGCCGCACTATTACAGACAAAACATACCCACACAGCCAAATCACTAACACATGAAAAATAAGGCACCATTCACAAATCTAGCCCCGCCCTCAGTGTATTCCACGCCACAGTATATTATCAAACGCCATGGTCCACGCGGACTTGTACTTTGACAGAGGGGAAACGCTGTGTATGCCTACTCCCTTCCGTGTTGCTCGCTGATTTTGTATGAAAACTAATAAAGTCTTAAAAATAAAAGCTTACAATAGATAAATACTGCCTCAGTTATCTTAATATTTATTTTGCACGGACGAACAATCGCGCGTTATAGCCAGTATGTATATACTTTTGTTAATAATTAATTAATTATGAAGTAATGTTTACCGCGAATTAAAAGATTGTACGTACGGGTGTAATGTTAATTGCGTACAATTTTTTTTATCGATTTATTATGTTACTTTATCGATAAAACTATGTAAAATTTAAAATAAATTTTTCATCGTTGATTTTTGGGAAAGTAAAATTGGACCGTCACAGCACTAACTCACAATCGCTACCTGCGGTTGTACCATGGAAGATTAGAGGTTATGAAGATATCTTTAATTTTACATTACATTGCTGTTTATGCTTGTACCACTTTAGATGTTAATTAATGTATGCAGCAATGGTATGCACAATGACGATCACGCCAAAAATTTATAACTATCATAGTGAATCATTGGGCTCCGTTTATTTTATTAAAAAATACAATTAAAATAAAATAAAATACCTATCGGTGAAATGTAATCTCATTATTGGTATAATTGCAAGTTGTGGAAGAACTTCCACAGTTGTTTATGCTGCATAACACAAGTTTTTAAAGATGATTCACGCCTGCCGGTTCGAACAAGACTAAACTACAATTCGAGCACTGGTGGCCTACAAGTCACCTGTGCGGCGACAATGTCACGCGGTCATGCGACTTCTAGTACCTTATTATTTAGATTTCTGTGGCGTAAACTAATATAACATTATACCTACATCCCTACTTACCTAATATCATAGATTTCAAAGTTGGTTCAGAGGTTACATTGGAATGATTTCGGTTTGGATTAGCAATTGCTTGCACAGTATTACTTGTAATTTCGTACTGCAACAATAAATTAAGAAGGACATAATATAATAATGTTTCATCGTTTTTTTTTTTTTGCAGACTGAAATATAACTATTGATTCGTACCTACGTGTATAGATATGTGTGCACGTATATCACACACTTATCTACACACATTACATGCCAAAATAATTAGTTATTTTGCATTTTATCGTTATTTTTCAGACTGAAAATGATTATTATTAGTTTGTGCAATAGATATGTGTGAGATTTGTAGGAACGAGAATTATTACTTATTTTTGTCTTTTAACTGCGATATAAATTGGAATCTATCGTTAATTAAATTGAAGCAGTTCGTTCAGTGGAATGGCATCTGAATGAGCGCATTAAATGGTGCAAGCCTCAGAGGCATCGATCGAGCCAGTTGCCGTCTGACACAGATATGGAGGACATGGCACCTTCGAGCTATTGTCTATAAGAGTTTACACTTGCGCAATGTGTGACGAAACTTAAAGGTAGGTATGTACTGTCAAGTTAGCCTCCACAATTAGACAAGCTGGTAGCAAATGTAAGGTCACGCAATAAGGAGATGTAAACCAAAAAGGACATCTTACGATTATGGACACCGTTTACTAGGGTCCTTTAATCTATTCATCGATGACAGTGTACAGTACAAACAGTGTTTTCGATTCCCACCCAGGTCAAGTATTTGTGTGATGAATACAAACATTTGTTCAGTGTCTATTAGTTATACAGTATCTAGTGTGTTTACATTATGTACAAAAATAATGTACATTTACACATTATACATACAATGCACATTTACAATTTTATATAGCTGATACCTATAATAGTATTATATCCAGGCCCGCCGTAAGCACGCGTGCAAGGCGTGCACAGCACGCGGGCGGCACGCTCAGGGGGGCGGCAAATCGAGGGATTTATCACGCAATTCAAAATTAAAAGTTCTCAAATTATGATTTACAATGCTACGATCTACCATGTTCAAGCAAAGGCTAACTTATTTAGCTATAGTTTCAACTACCTACTACTGCGTTAACCCGCTACTTCATTCGCGTACACAGGTGTTGTGGGCGTATTAGTAGGATATAAAAGCATTTTTAACAGCCTAGCCCGTTTATTAAATCTGCAATTTCTTCAAACAGCTAGGCAAATAACTTGGATCGCTGACAAGGCCAGTTTTAGTACTACTTAGAGATTTTTAACGGCGCCCCCTTTCTTTATAAACGCGTAGGAGGAAGGGGCGCCGCGCCGCAAGTGAACTTTGTGTACGGCGCTCTGGGCGGTCGTCCTACCTTAGCTTTATCCTAACGTCGTTACTGATATTTGATATGTAATTACTTGCCTATCCTCTTCATTTAATTTAGATTCACTATCTGCCTCCTAATGCCGAAACTCCCTAATCTGTCAAAATGGCGACGGCGAACAACAAATTCTAAATGTATTTTTTCTATCTTACCCCTTTTTTGTGGTGGATTTTGTGGGGTGTGCTTACGCCACCTGGTAGAGACGGTCGGATTATGTCGGACTCGATATCATGGGTGGCCATGGTGTCTCTATTGACTAGAACCTCAACGGGGTTCCATTTTTGCCGCTGACGACGGGAACGCGGGGCTGCTATCGCATTCTTCCGCGAAACCGCGGCTTGCCCGTCTCTGGGCTCTCCTATGGGGTACAACCCCGTCACTGACGCACATGAACCCAGGATACGACGCGACCACCTCGGGAACCAACTAGTAAATGGGTGCCAGGCGCCCCCGCGTCTTTTGATCCCCTGCAGCCCCACCGCGTTTGCCACCTAACGTTGTCGCCCCCCGTCAAGGCTATGGCGCGCTGGGTGAGTGGCTTACCCTAATACTAACTGTGCTCTCCTGCTGCAGACCCCACAACCACGATGCCCACCCTCCAACCACTCCACGCACCAGCGCAACTGATTGCGCTGGTGCGCATACACCGTACAACTTACATGGCCGCATCGGCGCCAGCTTAGAGGCAAGGCCTACACGAGCGGCCCCCCTCGAGATTTCTCTTAGCTTCACTGTGGAAGACCAAGCCACGACTACTGAGCCCTCCACTTCGTCAATGCGAGAACTCTTCGGGAGGGTTTCTAAATTAACCTAACCTAATTTACGGGGTCCGAGTCACGGCGTCACGTCTCGCATTCGACCAACCTTGGCCTACCTTGCTGGGCTGGCCTGGCCTCACTGGGGGACGGAATCCGCGCATTTAGCTCCAGTGATGCGCCGGAAACCAGCGGCGCGTCACTGTCTCGTCACCGATGCACCTGAACCCAGGATACGCCGGAGACCTACCAGTAAGTGAGTGTCAGACGCCCCCTCATCTGGACACCCCTGGGCCTCCGACGGGTCAGGTCTGTGGTCCCGGCGCTTACCACTTTTCGGTTGCAGTGGATAGGAACAGCGGTGCACCGCAATAATGACAGTCCTCTTTCCCTGCAGCCCCACCGCATTCGCCATCTAACGGTTGTGACACTGTCAAGGCCGTGGCAGGCAGGGCGAACAGCGCAGTGTAATTCTGACCATCCTTTCCCGCCGTGGCCTCCACCTCACAGCCGCGATGCCCACCCCTAACCCTGCACCGTGCAACCCAAGACCGCGTTGAACCGATTTTGATGTTTTTTTTTTCATTTAAAGTTTCCTTGCAGTGGTTTTTAGCTATGTTTGGTTAATATCGATTCAAGATAGCCGCCACAAAATAGCAGATTTAATTTTTTTTACTACTCCCTCATTCCCTCTATATGGGTATCAAATGAAAGGGCTTGACTAGTAGAATACTGTACAAATTTCAAATCCAAGGTGACTGGCCTCGTGGCTTAGTTGGTATTAGCTCTGCCTGCGAAGCCGAGGGTCGTGGATTTGATTCCCACCCAGTGCAAATATTTGTGTGATGAATTCAAATGTTTGCACTGTGTCTGAGTGTTTCTATGTATATTAAGTATGTATTTAAAACTATATAAGTATTATATCAGCTATCTGGCCGCCATCATACAAGCTTTGCTTAGTTTGGGGTCAGATGGTGTTGTGTGTGAATGGTCCACAAATATTTATCTATTTATTTATTTTATTTATTTACATGATCTAGTACCACCTTGTCATTTTTTCTATCGAAATCCTCGTAGCTCGAAAAAGTGACATCGAAGAGATTTGACTCTACTTTTGTGATAAGAACGTTTAGGCTGTGGAATACGTTGCCTGAGTGGGTTTTCCCCGACGTTTTTTTTTTCAATTACATTACAATCTTTGTGTCTTAAAATCGAGAGTGAATCGGTTTTTTTCTAGGTAAACGCGCTCCATCGTAGACCGCATCGTCGGTTAACATCAGGTGAGATGGCGGTTAAGTGTAAACATATAAAAGTTAAAAAAAAGGGAGTCAGGAGTTAATCGAAATTTTTCACATTTTTTTTTGTTATTGACAAAACTTAGAGTAAGTAGTCTTGGGGCGGCATAATCGGTATTGCACGCGGGCGACGAAACAGCTAGCGGCGCCCCTGATTATATCAGCTGTCTGGCTTCCATTAAACAAGCTTTGCTTTTGCTTTGCTTTGGGGCTACTAGATGGTGTTTTATGAGAAATGTCCACCAATGTTTATTTACACATTAGACCTTCAATGGTAGTATCTAAGTACAATGACCCCATTTGAGTACTGCCATATAGTAAAAAAATAGGGTATCTTGAAATCGTATAAACAGAATTTTTAATTACTAGCCGTGTTCCGCGGTTGTACCCGCGTAGTTCTAGTTTCCGGGATAAAAAATAGCCTATATGGTCTTCCAGACTATAATCTAACTGTGTTTCAAATTTCAACCAGATCCGTTTAGACAATACGACGTGATTGAGCAACAAACATCCAAACCTTGACATTTATAACATTAGTAGTTAGTAGGATAGATTGCTATTACCTATAGTCTGCGCGAGCGATCACTAGCACAGAAACTTCTCTCTAGGTCAATAGACAACCAGAAATTTGTCAAAAGAAGTGACAACAAAAATACTAAGTATGTCTTAATTGGGATGACGACAGGGTCAAAAATTTAACATTTTAATTAGTTAGTCAGGTAGATTATGTAAAAATATGGGACACGTATTTTTTGTTTTATCAAACTATCAAAAATTGACAAAGATATAGATCATGAAACTTCCGGAGTAGGGGGTTATGACGTCACACTATAGTAAAAATCGTACCATATCGTGACGTGACTCGAAACTTCTAAGCACTGTATCTTCGTCATTTATTGTTTGTGAAACTTAAGAAATAATACGTATACAATATATGATCTAACTGATGGACAAATTAGTTTTAGTCGTCTCGCCTGTTGTCTGACTGACTAGGTTATAGGTAGGTACTCTCTCTTCCTACATCGCTGAGGAAAGGTCAAAAGTGAATAGATCTTTTATTGATGCAGCCAAGCGGCGTATGAATACTTAATTTAAACATTTAGAACATATTATGAAACACTAATCATTGACATTTCTATTAAAACCGTGTTACGAGTGTTATAGTATTTCATAAGGAAACTTCAGTATTTCACTTCCTTATTATTTTAGTTATATTATCTTGATAAACAATAATTGATGAAATGAAGCAGTATTATGATATTACAGTAGAGTCCCTTTGGGAACTCTTGAGGACTCTCTCCACCATATATCTAAATTAGACGAAACTATACCAAGTACCAAGATCTAATAGCACAGTAGGACTAAAAATCTGTGAATTATCGATTCCCAAATAATAGTAGAGCGGTCATATTAATTAATTTTTTGCCGAGCTTGTCATGTTTTTCCAATTTATTTCACTTTCTTTCGTCCATTTCAATCAAAATGAATTTTGACAGGCATTTTCAAAATGTACCTTTCTAATAGGGTGATAGTAGTTTGCGAATTAATTCATATTCTTCTCGGCTACAATAACGATCAATTTTCCCATAGTTAATAAAAACAACCGGCATGAGCTATCCAGCCGTGGCTGTCTAACGGTAACGTAGTGCGCTCTGGGAATAATTGAGGCGCTGAATTAATTTGTTTCCATGTTCACATTTCTACGAGGCACTTAATGAAGCTAATATTGTTTATAGGAAACGGGCAATCTTTATAATTTCGTATACTCTACACCTCTACATTGTATTAGATAGCATATAAGCAACTCAGCTGACTGGTCTCGTGTCTTAGCTGTTAGTATTAAGTCTGCTGCGATGCCGAAGGTCGTGGGTTCGAATCCCACTCAGGACAAATATTTGTGTAAAGTATACAAATAGTTGTTCTATGTCTGGATGTTTCTTTATCTCATGATAATACAGTATTATTATATAAGCTATCTGGCTTTCATGAAGCTTTGCTTCGTTAGAGGCTAGATAGCGTAAAAAAGAAGAAAATAAATGTTACGTTCCAACAGCTGGTTGGGCGTCAATACCTTTTCCGAAAGAGTAAATGTTTCTATATCCAAGAGTCCGGTTTGGTAGATTTCACGGGTTTTTGAAAACTATTTTTGAAGAGTATCGATTGCTTCATCCTAAGCCCAGAGGGAATTTACGAAAGGTTTACAGCCTATGTAGGTTTGGGCCGGTTCCAAATACTCTTAACAGAAATGGCTCTTCCGTTATTGTGCTAAACATGAGCAGGTTCGACCATAACGAAACGGAACATCATAAAACCGGTAAAAACGTTATTAAGCTTTTAAACTCCTTAACGACTGTGAAATGTGACGAAAAACTTATTCCGTTACGAAATAAATCTGCCAATAGAAGTACAGACAGTTTAATGCGCTTAACTTACTGACTTACGATATCTCGGAATCTTATGGCTAGTGAAAATTTTACCAGAGTCACAATATTTGCTACTACTACTTTATATCGCCATTAGCGATAAGGCATTAATTTAGGCACAATAAATCATTATTTGTATTGTTTAATGAGTTATGTGTTATTTTTCAGGTGTGTTAGTTTCCCAAATGGCGATGATGACTAATATAAATTGACTTATATTAATAATCATAAATATTGGTGGACATTTCACACGCAACACCATCTGACCCCATCCTAAGCAAGGTTTGTATTATGGAAGCCAGACAGCTGATATGAATACTTATATACCTTTATTTTTAGATACATAATTATTATACATAGAAAACACCCACTTAAGAAGAGACATTTCATGTAGTAAATTTTGTTCAGTTTATTGTTTCTAAATGAATTGTGTTACTGGCCTTCGAGGGGCCAATGTCTGAACTCCAAATGGCTCAAACACATAACCGCTTCAGAGGTTTGGATATTTTCGCCGTTTGAGACACTTTGGAATACTAGCGGCTGCACCACCCCTTCTTTGTCTATTGTATATGGAAGACGTGATAACGCCAACGTATCAATGCAAGTTGTGTTAAATACTAGGGTCGGGCCAACTTCCATGGCGCAAGGATCATGCCGTCAAGTCTTTTGTCATCATCACGTACAAGACCACTCGGTTCTAATACAGCTGGGATATTGGCGAAGGAGGAAGCGCGGCTTATGATATCGTTCAGAGTAGTGCAGAGGCTAATACGAGCCGCGTTATTTGGTCCAGAGAGTGTACATATAGGCTTTTCTATTCAGCGTAGTATTCTCGCCCGTAAACCCGGCATGCCGCCATCTGTAATGAGTCTGAGTCTCTAGATTATCTCTAGACTTTCATCGGTCTTAGATAAATCAAACGGGCTTGTTCCGAATACTTAGTCCAAATGCTTGATCGTGAAGTGAAGTTTTCATTGAAATTCAAAATTAGAAGAGGTTTTCAATTTGGTTGTGTGTGTGTTTTTTTTTTTGTTTTGTATGTATGTTACGCGATAGCTCCGCCAATTGTGAATCAATATTCAGAGTGTCATAAATTTTATCGAAATCAGTTTAGTGGTTTTTGAAATATCAACAAAAAACTATAATTTGCTTATAGTCCGAGATCCCAGAGCTGCCAGACGTCACCTATTTTCTGATGAATGAAATGTGGACGATAGAATAGACCTTTACGTCGTCGATAAGATTTCACAAAAAATAGGAAATTTAGTCGAGTGACTGTCTAAGTTTAATTTTATATTGAAGTGGGTTTTGTTTTTGGAGAATATTAAATTATTAATAAAAGCTCTGTCTGTTAGAAAGAACAGAACCGAGGAAGTCATAAGTCTGCATACACCGCATGTTATTCATACGTTTTTAAGTAGAGTCATTTTATATTACGCAGGCAAAGCCACAATCATTTGCTAGTTAGACATAAATGGAAAGATATAACAACTATGGGTAACTCCTCTGTAATGTAACCACATAGTAACTGCATCGCAGTCATAGATATAACGTTTATTTAATAGTTACTTTCGATCATTCAACATGTAACGTTAGGTCGTCTTTGTATGGTTGATGCCATTTTGCTTTTCTAAATTGCTTGTAGTGAAAGGCTTGAAGAAAATAGATCGGTAATCTCCGTAATACAAATAAACGAATGAAAGTTACATTTGAGGGATCAAAAGCCACGAAGTAACGATATGGTAACCGCTGTTTTAAAAAACTTAGCTTAACCTCAATTATGTCTCTTTATATACGTTTCGACGTCACAACCGCTTAACTTTTTTATTACAGATTTGACTTGACTCAAAAACTAGACGAACCATGGTAGCGGTAGTAGTAAGAATATTCACAATCGAGATGTTTATGGTTGAAATCTCCCTGCAACCCGAAGTACTTTTCCAAGTGTAAATCTACAAGTTTGGCACCACTACTGTCCTAGAAGGATAACATCGTTAGGCAACCGGGATGTTCCAAGACTTCTTTCGAGGGTATACGTTATCCGCCAACCCGGACTTGACCAGCGTGGTGAATTCTGGCCTTGACTCTAAAAAACGCACCGGGTTCTAGCATTGGCAATATAAAGTGAGCTGCTTTTAAATAGGCAGCATTTCGGTTTGCTTCAACATCGCATCATCAGAGTATAAATATTCGGAAAAAATATACCAATTCAACTGCCTTTTTTTTTTTTTTTTTTAACTTCTATAGGTTTACACTTGACCGCCATCTCGCCTGATGTTAAACGACGATGCGGTCTACGATGGAACGTGTTTACCTAGAAATAACCGATTCACTCTCGATTTGAAGACACAAAGATTGTAACCATCGGGGAAAACCCACTCAGGCAACGTATTCCACAGCCTAGTTTAAAAGTAAGTCCTTCTGCAGATTCTACAATGTATGTTACTACATCTAAGCCGATTGGCGACCTACTCATCATGAACAACCTTCCGTTGCACTGAAATCGCGACGAATAATTTAGGTGTAATACAGAGTTGACGTTATACGGTATTTCATAATTCTGACGACCTCTCAATATGTAATACCAACTTTATCCAATAGCGTCGGACTTCCACTCATTGTTCATCAACAACTAGAACAAGCAACCTCCGAACTTTATGTCATAAATTACGCGATTCTCGTCACTAGAGGCAGGTTGAATGGATGACTCACCCTGCGTAGGCGGGGGTGGCGCGGGCTGCGGCGGGGTGGCAGGGGGGCGGGGGGTGGCGGGCGTCGGGGCGCTCTCCCGCTTCTTGCCGTTTCCTGAAAAAGAGGGGGAATTCATGACTCATACACTTGTACTTGAGGCAGCGAGATTTGGGGGAATGGATTTTGAGGTTGCTTCAGCCTGTTTTGACATTGTAGCTTGTAGCACGAAAATATAACCGCAATCTGTAAAGTTACAATTGAATAGAATACCCTGGTTTTCTTCGAGATAAGAACACGCCTGTTTGACACGTAACTTTTTGTCATATTTTGTAGAAAACACATGTAGGCCAATTAAAGATGAAATGGGAAAAATCTTCTGTATCCTAAAGATAAGATGTGTAACTTAAATCACAACGCTTCCGACAAATTATTATAGATATAAATTTGTTATTCATTATGGACAGATAAAATCAAACAACCTTAAAACTAATCCTCGAATAACCCGTACAGCTCCCGACGCAAAAGTGCCCATGACACTCGCTATGTGCTGCGTCCCCGTGTTGAATGGCAATGGCCAACCTTTGCTCCAGGAACGAGTCGGAGCAGAAGTCTACCCGTATAACAAGCAACATACTTCAAAGGATTAAACCAGTGTTACCAAATACATTAATTACACACACCTAAGTCACAGTAAGAACAAAGTAAAACGTAATAATAAGATTATAGAGTTATTATAAATTAAGTACAAAAGCACTTTACACATTCATTAACGTAGATATATTACAAATTAAAGTAAGATCCACCAGTATACACTTATAAACGAAAGCAATAATAGGTTGAAGACCTACCTCTAAACAGACTTAGAAACTTTCTTATTTTCTTCATATTACAGCATAACATTGTGCATTATCACAGCCCCAATCTGAGATGCCGTGGGAACCGCTAACTAACTACTGCGATAACAAAAAGGAGATGTTTTTATCTGCTTATCGCTCGGTTTGTTTGCTCTCACAATGATCTATTCTACCATCAGCCTTGTGTATAGCAACCATCGTTCTCATTACACGTAAATCATAGTGCAACCGACTTTCTTGTTCTATTCGATTGAGTCTGGGGACTTATATCAATAGGCAGTTATATATGGGTTGTTTCGATCATATATCTCTTCTTTTGAAGAGACTGGCTACCGTATAGACGAAAAAATACATAAAAATCCGACGAAATCTTGTAAAATACTTATTAAAAAGTATAAATTATGTTTGACTTAAATATTTTTACTGCATTTGTTTATCTATCCTGGAATATAACAAAACTAGACAGTAGTTCTAGTTTACAGCAAATTTTGGCGAAGCCTCAAATTTTGAACCAACCCCCTATAATCCCTATGTGTATGGCCAAGTTTTTGCATAATCTTTCTCATTGGTAATCTCATCTTTTTTTTATAATATCTGTATCCGTGTATCAGCCCGGAATATCAACCTACATTTCTAACAGCGTGGTTAGCATAAAATGCAAGAAAAGCATGCTTGCTTCGATGTTATTCGCACTACAAGGCATAAACTAAAAATATATCTCTTGATTAAGAGTGCGCCTAAAGCCAGGAAAAAAACAGATTTCACCCGCGCGACGCGTTTCTTAATGCGATGTACATAAAGTCGAGAATAGCATGACACAGTTAGGATGAAAAATCAATATTTAATCAGGCGTCCATTTTTGACCAAGTTTTATTTAATTACTCAATAACTAAACATAAATTTAAAAAAGTGTTCGGTTACTTTACTAGAACGTACAAGTTGGAATTTTATTATCAAAAAATAATGTGGGGTCATCGCTGATAATTTCTGGTACTCGAATTAAAACGGGTTTTTTCGGTGTCATTTTTATTTTTTTATTGTAAAAACTCTGATCTATTTTTAAAATTCTATTCGGTTATTGTGCTTCTTCTTGATTGTACCCACATGTCAATATTTTTTTTGTCATAGTTTTTAGTTTCTTAACTTCAGTGATCGGCGTCGAAAATGTCTTTTTTTCGTTTTCTGGCTTTAGGCGCCCCCTTAATTATAATTGGTAATAATGAAACCTTTGGTGTGCTTGATTTATTCATGACTCGATGCTATTTTCAATTAAGTCCAGTCCAATTTATTTTATTTTATTAGTAATGAGTTTTATAACAATAGAGAAAGTAAGTGAAATTGATTAAGTATCTTATTTCCAAAAGATTTATCTATCTATAACTAAAAGAAAATATGTATTTACTACATTTTCTTAAGAGTTAACAATGTTATCTATATATATAAAAGCGAAAGGTCACTCATCAAGGAATCTCAGAAACTACAAATGCTAGGAATCTGAAATTTTGCATATAGGTCCCTTTTAGCACGTAGGCGCTCGCTAAGACGGGGTTTTGCGAAATTCAACCCCTAAGAGGGTGAAACAAGGGATGAACGGTTGTATGAAAATTCGTGATTTTCAAAGTTATCAAATTTTGTATCTAGACACTTGACACGAAGCAATCAAATGTTTGTTCTATCAATTTTGTAATTTCGAACTATACGGGGGTGAAATTGGGGTTGAATTGGGGATGAATGTCAACATGGAAGATCCCAACCGTTGAAGATAAAACCATGAAACTCTGAACATAGACACTTGACACGAAGCAAACGAATGTTGGTTCTAGCAATTTTGTAATTTCGAACTGTACCCACGGGGGTGAAATTGGGGTTGAAATGGGGAATTAATGTTTAACATGGAAGATCCCAACCGTTGAATATAAGACCATGAAACTCTGAATATAGACACTTGACAAGAAGCAAACGAATGTTTGTTCTATTAATTTCGTAATTTCGAACTGTACGGGGGTGACATTGGGGTTGAAATGGGGGATGAATGTCATTGTGAAAGTTCCCAACCGCTGAAGATAAAACCATGAAACTCTGAATATATTTGATTGAAATGGGGGATGACAGTGTACATGGAAGCTTCCAATCGTTGAAGATTAAACCATGAAACTCTGTATATAGTCACTAAACAACTAAACCGATTTTGGTGAAATTGTATAAAATTGTTTTATTATAAGCTGTTTTTAGTAACTGTAAATGTGTCTGGGTATAAAAATAGGTGCTGCCTGAGTTAACTTAGTATTTATTTTGCGCGGACGAAGTCGCGGGTAACAGCTAGTTAAATATAATTACAAAAATTACTTCATATTATAAGTTTGACATCAGAAGCCAACAAACAAACTCATTAGCTTTCAATGGCAAAATATTTTTTTTCTTAAATCTGTCACAATTATGACCAACCTTTAATAAGAAATTAACCCTGAGATCGCGTAAAGTTGTTTCTTTAACTTTTTATCAACAGCCCATAAGTTTTTTTTTTCATGAGATTTATTGCACCAATTAAATTTATAACAACAGAAAATTTCCCTAAGAGTAGCTGGATGAAATTGTTACAAAAAGAGAATTGGCAAAATATGGGAGGACACTTAAATCATGTAGTACCAATGCTGAAATTTGCTGTCAATGATGATGCCGTGACTACCAGACCAGACAATATTTCAAACTACAAAAACTCACTCACAAAAGTAAGATCATTTACGTTTTTCAGCTCTATGATATCGCTTCCTGATTTAATTAAAGCATACCAAATTCAGATGTACGTGCACTAGTATGACGAAGCTGATGTAGCTCGTTACCTGCCCAAATAATATGCTCAACAATAGCCGTCATTAAGTTAGTGATCATTATAATAAATGAGACATAATTGCGTATTTTTTTCAAGTTCACAAAACATGACGAAACGCTCAATTTGGACTGTATTTTAATTTACGCCTCACGTCACTCATGCTTGTACAAATTCCGGGAACTTTTTTAGTGACCTAAGTGTTCGATTTGACTGGTCATAGTTTATTATTTATCTACATCATGTCATGACTACTTATGATCATATTTTATTACCTATTATTTATAGGAGTAGGTACTACATATGTCTTACCCCTTTAGCTAAAGTTAGCTCATATACGGGTTTGTGTGAAATAATTAATGCAAGAAAGTTGAATTGAAAATTCATTTTGATTTGAAAAAAACAACTGAATTCATTTGGGGCGAACATGCAAATGGTGATTTTGAAGGACTGGCTCAATTTTTTTTCAATACACAGGCAATTCATTATTTTAATCATCGAATTAGGTTATATTATGATATTTCAGCAATACTCTCTTCGTTCAGAAATTTCTACTTGAAAAAATGGCAATTGATAATGATTTATTTGTTTTAATATTTGAAATTTGTTATGGTGAATTGGAAAAAAAATACACGTAAATCAAGTATATATACGAAGTAAACCCTAGGAACAAAATGCTAACGTATGAACTTTGCAGGTAGTTTATAATGGAGGCATGACGCCGGACACGTGACATGAACTTTAATCCGGATTGTGACGCTACAAGGTTTCCTGAGCAGGCGAGTGGAAACAACACTGATTGACTCTTAAGATATCAACTCAAAACAATATCTTAAAATAGCATACCATTTAAGTTCAACTGACAAGGTTTTCCATTCAACTAAACTTGTGCATTTGATTCACAGACGAAGATAGAAATGATGGATTGGTTGTAGGGAAGTGAGAGCTACTGAACTTATGTCATTGAACTGTTCCGTCTAACTTATTCAGCGTATCCGTCAAGGTCAAAGGTTTTTTCACCCCTGAAACTGTTGAAAAATAACTTCATAAATCATGACGGGAGTTAGGCTTCAGAACATAATAGCATTTCCACGAAATGGTAAGTGGGTTCTACAGCTTGAAGTACATGAATCAACAAAATTCTGGATTACGTGTCATTTATTATAACTGAGTCAGTTCTAGCAAAATGGCTATTCCTATTAAGCATGCTGATACCTTGGAGTTAATAAGCACCTGCCATGGTACTGACAGTACTTATTACTTCTATAGGGGTTACAGTTGGTGTCTTTGCACTCTTGGTAGTTATTTAACTAATGTTCTTCGCTTAGTTACCGTAAGGATTCCGTCGAAAAAATCATGGATGTAAATAAAATTGTGCTATCTGTTTATAATTCCAAATTAACAGCTTTTTACTAAATACAATTTGCAAGTTTTATTATTTGAAAGTAGGATGTATACTTGCGAAAAAAAAAAGTTTTTTTTTCTGTTTATCTCTGTGTAGCTGCTGTTGTTTGTTCATCTCTAAAATGTCTGAACCGTTTTTACGCAACTTTAACTAGCAGATAGCTGATATTATAAGGAGTAACTTAGGCTACTTTTATTTTAGAAATAATAACAGAGTTCCACGCTACAAAAGAAGTACATACAAATAATTAGAAATAGGTACACAAATTTAATTACCAGACATTTTCTCGTCCATAGATCTAAGCAGTTCTCTCGAATAACAAAACGAGTAGTGCCTTGAAAGTGCATAGAACTTACCTCGAGTGCCAAAAGATCCGAATCTCTCGCGGTTCACCGCTATCTTGTACTTTTTGTCGTTCGGCACCGGTAACTTGGACGGATACTTCTCAGAGTTGCTTCTGTAAAGTTTTTCTTTCGACCCGTGTGCCCCCATCTTCAATATCTTCATATAGTTTACAACATTTTATTTTTCCATCGTCGTAATTAGTAGGAACTTCGCCGTCAGACTTGTTTTATCACTATTCCGTTCACATCACTACGTTTTACTATATTCTTATACTAAATCTATTCGAGACGTCATCTACGTTTGATGGGATTCATATCTGTAGGTGATAATTTTGTTCAAATAAGGAAAAATCTTCAAGTAGTCGGTATCGCGGTGTGGTGTCAAAATTTAAGTAGGTAAGTACCTATTGATGTATATTTTAACCAAAAGCCTACAGCGTTTTCACTTGTTTCTCTTTTGGCTAACACTTTGTTTTAGTTTGTATTTTTTCTAGCAGGTTGTTGACACCATAGAAATACTTAAACTTCAAAATATTGACCAAACTCCTTTCGATAAAAAAAAGTTTACTATGAAAATACGAGTTTTGCACAATCTTTTTGTAAGACTGATCACTTTTTTTAATTATTAGAGTTTATTTAATTAACGGCATCATAAAAGCACACGTGTGGATTCCTCGGTCAACAAAGCCCATTCGCTGATATAATTATTGCAACGTCTATTTCTGTTGTCGACTCACTACAAATGCACCAGCATAAATTGATCCCCTCCTTGCTCCCAGTTCTTTTATAGATATTCAACAATAAAACAAAAACAAGGTAAACCAGGGAGTTCTCTGGAAACTGGTGCTCTCACGTTAGCGTTCGTTTGTGAAAGGATTTTCACCATTTGTCTTTGAAATTGCTTAACTTTAATGTCCGAATAATGTGTTATTTACGAGTTTTAGTCGGTTATTTGTCAAACGGTATGAGCGTCAGCACTGTGCAAACGACCGGAGTAATGACAGGCCTTGTTTTAAATTATGACGTTTTAAGCCCAAATACGAAAGGTGTCTTCGCTTCGAAATATCTTTATTTGGATAAATATTTTTGAAAGACTTAAAAAATGGGAGCCAATTGAATTGTTTTATATGGATATTAAGCGATCATTCTGTCTATTACGAATCTATTTTAATTACTCAATGTTGAAAAGTTAGAAAAGACACTCATTTTTTCTAAACGAAAATCGATTTAGCGCTTTTTAAAAAAATAATTGAAAATCAATTTAGATACTCACATTTTATTGTTAGGAAAACGTGTCTACTTTCCACAAATTGAAGTACTTAGTTTATGTTGTTTTTTTTACAGAAAAATAATTATTGTATGTCTGTTTGAGGTCAAATTTACGTCTGATATATATATTTACATGTTTTTTTACTGTTGTTGAATTCTTTTGGCATCACAAATGTCGAAATATTCCTTTCCCGAAATTATTTACAAAATTGTACTATAATAATTATTTTATTATGGTTCGCGTAAGCTTTAGCAAATGTTTGGAATACCATTGTTAGTTATACATATATCTATGTACTTCAATTTATTATACTGTCGTTCGTTGTTCGGTTCGGTCGTTTGGAAAAATAATAAAAGTTCTTCTAAAATTCATTCGGCTGTAAAATGTCTAGGAAACATCAGCGAGTAGAAAATGTTCCAGTCAATCGGCGGCTTCATTTCCGCTCCGTGATAGCTTTTCCGTGATACTCGGGCGAAAATAACGACATACCTCTATGACAACACGTGTAACCATTACTATACAATGGTTCTGCCACAAAGATTTCCGTTTTTAAAATTTGATACATTATTTTCGGAAAAACTACACGAGTTTAAAAATTGCCAGGAAACAAAACTGATTGAAAAAAAATTAAAGGAATATAATGTTATCTAATTCGATATTTAACAATAAAGCCAAATAGTAAATTCAACAAACTCTTGATAAAAAAAAAAAAAAAAAAAGGTGTGTGCTTAAGACCACACGGCAGAAGTGAAAACTTCATTAGCTGATTTTTGTATTAGGTAGGTATGTCGTATTATAATAAAATATTATGGATCGTATTAGTTGAATAAACGAGTAAAACAAGCCAGAAATCAAAGTAAATATTTATTGAAATTTTATTTATATACAAAGTAGCTGTTACCCGCGACTTAGTCCGCGCGAAATAAATACTAAGGTTACTCAGGCAGTACTTATTTGTATACCCAGATTGTATACACATTTATGGTTAGTAAAAAAAGTGTCCATGTTCAAAAAGTTGTAGGCCGGGGCCGGCTTTTTAAAAGTTACTCCAACTTTGTATGCATTCACACGGTGCAGCACCCCTATGATGCCCCTAGCATTGTCCGCAAAAAGGTTGGTGAGTGTAATAGGATTTTTGTTACCGACTTTCTCCTGTTCCGTCGATTCCACATACACTACACTGGAGACTCCACTACGATTTTCTGGGAATAGTCTCTTTCTCTTATAAAGGGGTTTTCTAAATAGTTTGTAAGAAACATTTTCACTTGGATTTGGCTTCAATAGTTTTCTTTTTCTGGTCTGTTCGACGGGGTCACCCCCGTCGCTAGCGACGCTCATATTTATTTATACTATTGACTATATGTATACAAAACTAAATATTTACACGAAAGAAACGAAATATTTACACAGCAAAACTAATTAATTTGATTGTGAAAATTATAAAGCACCCGTCGTGTTTTCCCGCCCAAAGAAAAGTCTTTTGGAGTTGGTAGCCGTCAGTGTTACCACTATCATTTTGAGCTTGTCGCCAAATAGTTATGAAACAAAGTCGCCGGTTTTGATTGAATTATTAAGGGAATAACAGTCTGGAAGAATACATAAGCTTTTTCCTTCTCCAACCTTCTACACTACACTAGTATATTCCCCTTTGTCGGTAACACGTCGTCTAAATCCGCTAAAAAGGTTTTAAAAATTCGCCAGTTTCAGCGACAAAGTCGCTAAAGTGTCAACACTGGTAAAGGTAGCGAGCAGCGAGAGAGAGAGAGAGAGTATCTATTGTCCCATGTCCTCCTCTAACAATTATCTTTCTCAGTCTGGCACGTTTGTTGACCACATTATTTTTCTCGCTCTAGCATCCCGAGCTTACCCGAAATTTCTTATCATATCCGAGCGTGATGATCACGTGATCATCAATCCATTTCACAGCCCACAAAAATTCTGTCCATAGCGCGCCTAAAGAAGTTTTCACTTCAAAAAACTTTTTTTTTTTCAAATCATTGGCATCTCTGAACTAGGTAAGTACTGCATTTTCCGAATTTATGGTTTTAATACTTTTCAGGTATTCGACATAACCTTTTTTTTGTCAAGGTTGCCAACAAATAAATACAAAACAAAAAAATGTTATCTGTATTATTAGTATCAAATGCATAAAATGAATCGTTAGCTAAAAACTGAGGCATCAATAAGCGTGTATCACTCAACATCTCAAAATAAAGTAGAGTAAGATTTCTGGCCGAGTTTGGAGTCCTAAAATTAGATTGCAGTTAATTGATCTCGATTTAGACGCGAGTCGTAACATAATTTATCAAATTAACGAAAGTGCCGCAGTGATTTCAAAGCCATTACTATATGTAACACTGCTACAAAAAATCAAGTAGGTAGGTATAAAAATATAGAGAGTGAAATTTTTTGAAGTGAAACTTCTTTAGGCGCGCCTAGACAAATTTTTCGTGGGGTGTAAATTGGATTCTACCGTCACGCTCGAGTATGATAAGAAACTATTGGGTAAACTCGGGACCTTGGCGATTGGGCATCTAGAAATGCGTCAGCCAATGGGAAATGCTGAAAGGGCGTGGCCTCGCCATCATGGCATGGCCATCTAGAAATGCGTGAGCCAATGGGAAATGGTGACGCATTTCTAGATGGCCATGCAATGATGGCGAGGCCACGCCCTCCGGTTACACCCGTGTAGTTTCTAAGGTAAGCTATCAAATTCTGAGTTATAAGTTTTCACTTCTATCGGCATGGCTATGTCAGTCACAGAAATTAGCCGTTGAAGATGAATTATTATAAATAACTTGACTCTGGTAACGCATGTGTGTGGTAGATGGCAAAACAAGAAGAAGAAAAAACAATTTATAGTATTTCAAGATAGTAAAACGAGATTTTTCCATAAATGTTTACAATACGTGAAAATATAACAATGTCAATTGTTTTGTAGATAATGAAAAATAACAAACCAATCACACAATGCATATTTGTTAGTTAGTTTCAGTCTCTTTAATTTAACTTAACAACCCGATGTATATTGGGACTACAAAACGAAATGAACATAATTGAAATAAATGATGGAAATGAAAGCAAACAGAGTGAAACGATCTAAGTTTAGATGCAATAGGTCGGTTTAGTCACTTCGCTCAGCGTTCTGGGACAAAAATAGGCCGTAGTAAGTTCACTGTATGAGGTTCCTTACCCAAATGGTGTCAATGAGATCGTGTTGATGTTAAATTGAAAACATCATACAGAACTTAATCGCAAATTAAATGATTTTTAATTGCGTCCCGAAGTTTTGGTCGCGTTACAACGATCGAGGTCACAAGAAGACATTGCTTTTCTGGTCACGTCTTCATGTTTTTTCATGAGTTTTTTTCTGAGTGTAAGTTGAGATGTGAATGACTTATTTTCATTGATGAGGTCGTGTGTTGCGAAGGCCATGATCATGAAAAGAACGAAACTTTGGCAGATAACTAAAAATCGTTAAGATAGCGATTAAGCGCTGTATACATTATCCAATATTTATGATATCAAATCGCAAAAGTTTAAAATTTATACCGTGTTATTAAGTATTGTTCGATTATAAGTTGTTTTTTATATGATTGAGCTCTACCTTAACTATATATAGATATAGAGAATATAGATACCCAAGAAGCATCCCACTTAGCTCCACGGTTTCAGTTGCGTAGCTCCCAATCCCGTTATTTTCCCGGGATAATAAGTGGCCTTTATGTTATTCCAGAATATAATCTATCTATGTACCAATCTTCCTCCAGATCTCTTCAGTAGTTTTTGTTTGAAAGAGTAAGAAACATCCACACAATCTTTCGCATTTATTATATTAGTAGGATTCCATGGCAAATAGCTCCTTTCGGAGTATTAAATTACAATGTGAAGTATTAAAATTGTCATCAAGTATGACAATAATTGAAGATTATTTCGCACTTAAGCCGTTTCTACATCAAAAGCGGTGCTTACACGCGCATGTTACCGATTCCCTTTGCATTGCTATTCTCGTGGGCATTGCTTTCAGGGTTAAATAACTCCCCCGCGATCGCCGTTGTCTTTTAGAATGGGCCCGTGTTTTGATCGCATCAAACGTACGTATATTTAGCTAATGGATATAAATCTGCTCTGTGGGTTGTATTGTGTTACAATGACTGCACTCTGTAACGACGTTAAGAGATTATTGAAGTCATTTTAATTTAAACATAGGTATAGGAGATGTGTTTAGTAAGTGTCTAAAAGTCAAAGATTAGAAGGTGAACAATTTGAAACTAAATACCCTAATCTCTCCATTTCAAAAAAAAAACATTAGTAGTCCGTCACTTAGATTGGTAAAAAATATTGAACACGATTTTTTCTTTTGTTTCCTAAACAAAAATGACGAAAATACAGTGCTTAGAAGTTTCGCGTAACACGCACGCACACAGTCATGTCAAACTTGTAACGTTTTTGCATCGAGAGTTATCAGTTTTTTGTCACTGTTTGTCTTATCAGACCTATCACTCTGACCCATTTTACTTAGCAATTAATTAATGTCACATTTACATTAAAGTTAAAATGTATTATCAAGTGCTTTATTCTGCGAAAGTCTACAAACAACAAGTACAGAGAACGAATCAGACATGTTTAGCTTCGCCCCCATTGTGATAAATATAATCAATCATGTCGGAATGCCGTTGCTTTGTTTGTAAACAGATAACTGCAAAATCGAGAATTATGATATATGTACCTACATCTCATCTGCAAATCTTGTACTCGTACCTACTGCAGGTAAGATCTTATGCATCTGTAGCTTTCTCAGACATAGCTCATTTATATTCTATGCACGATCCAACCGTAAACAAATAGATGGTCGTTAGGAGCCTTGCTGCTTTGAAATTATCTCAGATTACCTATTTTATAAGAACCACCGGCGCGTTAAAAATTACATAGCTCTACGTACGTAAAGAACAAAGATGCATGGAGGCGTGCTATATGGCCCTGGCTTATCTTAAAGTTTTGAAACTTTTCGCAATAACCTACTCTATGCCACCTACTTGTATTAATCTGCACGATCGATTTTGTAACTTTTCTTGTTTCTAAATTGGTCCATTGGGCACAAATGTACCTACTTACTAGTTTTTAGGGTTCCGTAAAACGTAAAAACGGAACCCTTATAGATTCGCCATGTCTGTCTGTCTGTCTGTCTGTCTGTCTGTCTGTCTGTCTGTCTGTCTGTCTGTCCGTCCGTATGTCACAGCCACTTTTTGCGGAAACTATGAGAACTACACCGTTGAAACTTGGTAAGTAGATGTATTCTGTGAACCGCATCAAGATTTTTACAAAAAAAATAAAATAAAATAGAAATTAGGGTTGCCCCCCATACTGAGAACTGGAACTCAAAAAAATTTTTTTCTTCAAACCTACACGTGTGGGTTTATCGATAGGTCTTCAAAAATGATGTTGAGGTTTATAATATAGTTTTTGTCTACACTGAATAATTTGCGCGAGAGACACCTCCAAAGTGGAAAAATGTGTGTCCCCCCCCCTCTAACTTCTAAAGTAAGAGAAGGAAAAAACTAAAAACAATATATGATGTAGATTACCATAAAAACTACCAACGAAAATTAATTTGAACTCGATCAGATGAGTAGTTTTTTTTTAGTACGTCATAAATACACTACTATTAAAACTTCGATCAAAGTTACAACGAACTACAAGAACTATGTGTACTATGAATATTATGTTACTTGCTGCAACGGAACCCTTCATGGGCGAGTCCAACTCGCACTTGGCCACTTTATTTGTCCATGGCTTCGCGTGTATAATAATTTTTAACATAATTTTAACACAAACTTAGCAATGCTAATAGTAAGAAACCATTCCAGTTGTCTTCAATAGAGCATAATATAAAACGACATATCAATATTTATTTTGTATTATGCATTAAATAATGTCACCATTGTGCTCTTCTCACTAATACGTAAATACAAGTAACGTATTACAAAACATTGTTTTTTTTTTTATTTCTTGATTAGAAAACCGCATATAGTAACTTTCAAACGCAAATAATATCGTTGCTGTATGTATGTAGGTCTTGTAGGTATATTATTAGAATATCCAATGTCTATGAAACTTTAAAACATGCCATCATAGAGCAAAAAAAAAAGCGGTGGAGCTATCTATCAGCTGCAACTTTAAAATCAACCGAATCAACTATGTATCAAATCATTCAGTTCAAAAATTAAGGAGAGGTTATCCACTAAGACTATATGTACCTATTGTTACAGAAAGCCCTGACTCCAATAGGAGTAACCTAACCGGGACCCTAGAATCCACGAAACATTGATATCATAGACACTATGACTGATTACACGATGAAACATCATGAACGTTTCATTAGCATTTTTTTATATTTCGGTAAATGTATATCTCAACTAATAATTGATTATAAATAAATAAAAAACAATTAATTTACTCAAATTAACGAAACAGCTACTCAAGTCACTTATATCACAACGTCACTATGTGTAGAGCCCTGCGCCTTCTTCGCTAACCAAAAGTTCGGAAGGTAGTAGAGGCCACGTAAAGAAAACTTCCATAGATCACTTTATAAAAAAAAAAGTCACAACGTTTATTTGCATCACACTGCAAAAATCCGGCACGAATTGGACTGACAAACGGCACCGTACATTGGTACCTACGCGACTATGCACTAACTGCACAGACCGAACCCTTGCGAGCACCCCCACTACTACAATACAGTACTACTTGAGCAAGTTACGCCTTCGCACTAAATAGTAAAGTATTTCATAAATAAAGTAACGTAAAACCAATGCCAGTTTTCACGCAAGTTGTCATTGTTCACATTTTGCTTACTCGTATTACAAAAACTTCAGGGTAGAGCGCTCTTAAAACGTGTGAGGCAACTTACTGGCATAATTGATATGTTAATTATATGTATGACGTTATTGTTTGTGTACATTTGTAGTTATTAAAACCGTAGTTATATGAGCAATGTTTAAGCTTGAACCAACTTGTGTACTGGACGTTTACTCTCTTTCTACGAAAACGTAATTTCGAAATAAACTAGCGACTTTCCAACTCCGATTCTACTTCGATCCGTCGTTTTTTCCGTTTAAATGTTCTAAGCCTACGCTAATTACAGATTAGAGTATGCTTAGAACATTTAAACGTCAAACAAAGTTGTATCAGACGCAACGAAGTAGAACGAGAGTAGGAAAGTCGCGAGTTTTTTTTTCAAAATTACGTTTTCGTAGAATTAGAGTAGACGTCCTGATTGGGGGAGACAATGACGTTAAATTATTTTTTTAATGATCTATAGAGATTAATGGCACGGAGTAGAGTAGGGTTTACCCACAGTGGGTTGTGAAGATAATGATGTTAATTATATCTTATACATTTAAACAAGCAATTCTTGTATATGTATATAGAACCTGAATCTCGGAAACGGCTCGGAATGTTCATTACATGGTACAGACAAAATTTCATTTCGAAAGCATACCAGAGGAATGTATTGTCACCATCAAATGTATCACAAAACGCCCGAGATTATAAAAGTAGATAGATAGATAGAAATATTAACTCTTTATTGCACTAAATTTAAAATAAAAGACATAAAAACTTAAAGACTAAAATTAAAGTAGCAATGGGCGACCTAAAACGCTAAAAGCGATCTCTTCCAGGCATAAACATGGAAATCAGCATGGAAAAACAGATACGAAAATAGGAAAACGGGTATTACAAAAAAAAGTACGGTAGGTTAGTTTGTAATCTAACGTATTTACAATTTTACGATGACATATAGGTGCATATTAAACTAGTTCCACTGTTCTGTAAATGTTTTACATCGGATTCACAATAAACAACACAATATAAACTGTATATTAACAGAGAAATCGTAATGTTTACGACAGTGATATACCTAATTCCCCAAAATACAGTTAAAACCCAACACGATTAACATATTACGATTATTTAATGCTGTTATAAAATTAAAATAGTCTCCCAATCCACTTTTAAAAGACAAGAACTAGTCTTTCGACATTAATAATACCAATTAACTTAGTTTAATGAACTCTGCCCCTGGGCCGTTAATATAAAATAAATCCATCGAAACTTGCAAAAAACACTAATATTATAAAAGCGAAAGTTTATGTGTTTGTAAGGGTTCGTTTGTTCGCGTCTTTGCAACGACTGAACGGACTCGAATGAAATTAACTACGTAATACTTTTACGGAATTGCTGCTATTTTTCAGTTAGTCCCGAATCTAACTATTTTTACAAAATAAGGACGTTTGGCTGTTTATCGTCGTAACGCCTAAACGGATCGGATTAATTTGAAACGCGAAGTCTGGAATCTACTTTTCACCACGGAAAAATAACGAGAGCTGTAACTACGAGGGTGAATCCGCGTGGCGCTGCTAGTAACATAATAATAAATCTTTTTCAGTTTAACAATAGTCGAAATAATAAAAAATCGTTCACAATATGAATGGAATACAACCCTTTCTACTTAGGTTAAGTTAGGTAAGTTATGTATGTAACACACACGAAAGACTTTACCGATTCATACACATAAAAAAACTAGAATGAGAACTACGCGAGTAAACCCGCGGGGCACTGTTAGTACATAAATGAATATAAAACTACGACAATGCCAAATCAGGCATTTCTATACCTACGTGTACGACTGAAAGAAGGGTTATGTTTTTCGCGCGTATCTTGTATGTTTAAAAATTTCTTTAATGAACGTATCTTCCAAACGGCTGGATGGGTTTTGATATCGTTAGATTCGTCTCAATCACCCAAGTGTCCTTAGATAGCATATTGCAGTAAGTACATATCTAATGTTTTTTTATCTGTCTATTTTTTGCAGTCGGGTTTTTTTTAAATTAAAGTTATTTGCTGTCTGTACATATTGCGTCATGTTGCCGTGTTCGATGCACTAACCGAGCATCGTTATCGAATTTTGTGCTCTCAAGTTTCGACAAAAACACGACATGGGCTGTGAACACGAACGCGTATTTTCCAGGATAGGTAAATCAATACTTTAGCGCATATTTAAGGTGACCTACGTGACTGCAACGGGAAAACGGTGTCTGTCCATTGTCTATTTCATATATGTAAGTTTATGCATATACATAAAAACAGTAATGAATTGCACAAACATTTGTATAATATTGTAGTATTAATTACAGGATATTGACCCTGATGTTTAGAGGATATATACGGGTATATGAACGTGGTGTCTGAAACTGCGTCGAAGTATCGAAGATTCGATCATATCATAGTATAATAAAATAAATAAATATTGGTGGCATTACATAAAAAATTAATAGTGAAAATATAAGGATTATATTCTGTACTGTCAAAAACTATCCTGTCGCTCTTCTTAGCGGCTTATGGAAAAAAAAAAAGCATGGGTATACCTGTAGTAGGAGGCTCCGCTAATCACTACAATAACAAACATATGAGTAGCCTTATTGTTTTGGAAGGTTTTGTTATTGTATTGGAAGGTTGTTTACATTGTATTAATAGAAATAACATAAGTACCTATACATTTCTATCAAGTTGTTAAAAGTAATCAGACTATGTCAAACAGTGCGAAGTAAAAGTTACATAGCTGTATTAAATCTATGTATTTTTCTTACTTTATCGATTATATTCGAGTTGTAATCTATTTTTACACGTAAGAGTACACAATAGAATACACGTTTTTTCCCAGTACTTTTCTATTAGCGGCTTCCCCAGAGAAGAATAAAACCGACACCAAGTACGTGTCCAGCATTGAATCCACTACGAATACAAAACAATGCCTGAGAGGTCGATGAGAGCAGATTACATCGACTAAAATAGCCTCAGATGATGCCATTAGAACAACACTACAATGTCTAGATAAGTGCAATTTATTTAATACCTATGCTAGAATTAGCCGCAGTTTTTCTGCTATTACGACGTGATATAGTCATCATGAGTTGTCCATTATTAAAATCACATATTCGTGATATTCGGCATTAAAATTTTATTTGAAACATTTGACTATACGAGTTTAAGACATCCTTGGTCCACATAAGGTGAAACGAGCTGTTCAACACGATTTCTTTTCGTTATTAGTTAAAAGTAAATCAAACTTACATGGTGATACGTCAAGTTATCAAGACCAAAATAAAAACATTTTCATTCATAGAAAACCGAGACACGTATGCACACAAACGATGCACTCAGCTGTCTCGACACTTCACCTTTGCCATAGACAAATTCACGCTCCAAATAATTCTATAAATAATCCACAATATGTGACCCAATACAAGCAACCAACGTATCTGTAGAGTTGGCTGTTTGCAGTAACTAAAATTTTCCACGTAACTCTGTCACTTCAGTTCAGACGTAACACTCGTATCTCCTCAAATGAACTCTACAGATATGTTGTTCACAGCACGCTCACCCATAAAAGATATACGGGAGTGGTTCAGCGGCGGATGCGATCCACTCAGCACAGCGATATTCGGGCTACTACCTGAATGACATAAGTTCAGGTTCTTCGATGTATTGTGTCTAGTTTCAGCCTGGCTGGTTTATAGGCCACAGAACCCGGTCAAGCGGATCCTCGGGTTACGTACGAAATCGTTGGCAGCTAATTCTCGGGGAACAAAGACAATGTAGGCATTGTCATGCATTTCAGCCTTATAATTTGAAACTGAGCATACATAACAATAAATATTTCACATTTTGTGCGTAAAGATTCTTTAGAAATCGAGAAAATAATAAGAACGGGTCAAAAGTCAAAAGCCTGTTTAATTAATTATTTATGTATCGAAAATAAACCTATTGACAACACGGTTACTGTTGAAATGAATGTGAGAGAGCTCTGCTAGGCTAGGTCAGTGGCCTAAGCTTTGAGGAATGGGTAGCGTGAACCCTATCAGATTTGTAATAATGTCGACCCGTCTAACATGCAAACTGCTTGGACCACAAGACGTCATGAACTCAATACCATGCCAAATAATGAGCATTTATATGTTAAACTAAAAATACATACACGTGGAGAAAACCGAGCTTGATATTTTAACCTTTTTACTATGACGTACTTTTTTCACAAATATGTTTATGTTAATGAAGAATTATGCACAAAGTACGAGTTTTATTGAAATAGAGTAGGTGACAGACATAAGTGAAACATAAGAGATATACCTACATCTACTATCGATTACTGGGACTAGTGGCTTGGCTAAGGTGAGCGAATCCCTTGTTTACTGTATCGTTGTAACTCACAACAAAAATCAAAATGAAATTCAAAAAGTACTTATATGAATCTAAGTTCAAAAAGTTGTACTATTTACAAAGTAACGTGCGCGCTAACAAGGCGGATTCCATAATTTATCATTTAAAAGATCCAACCAAGGGTTTTACACTTTTATAACAAGTTTACACTTGTGGATAATTGTATCCTATTGGGAATAAATGGATTTGACATGAGTATAAAACACATTCCAAACCAAATCCAGGCTGTATTACATCGAGAGGCGTTTGGCCAAAGTATTACACATATTTCAAAATATATCACCCCAATATCTCCGCAAAATTCCTTTGGTATCACAGAGACGCCCATTTACGTCAAAGAGCACGTAAATGTAATAAGAATGAAGTCCTCGATGAATGATTACATTCCACAGAAATCTAAATAATAAGGTAATTATTATTTAGATTTCTGTGATTACATTCATACAATGCTAAATAATGTACAAGCATATCAGCAAGTACCTTCTACATTGCAGCGTTCTGATTTGCTAAAGAAATCCATAGCACCCACAAAATGGCATTACCAATGTTGAAAGAATGACGTGAAACGTAAAAGCATACAATAAATCATTAATGTTTTCTGTTTCTAATCCAATATCGATAACGGTTGAGCATTAATATCTCATAGTAAACATGTCATGAGCATCCCAAACTGGGTCACTCCTGGTTACTGCAACAGTTTTGTCGGAATTTCGTAATAGATATACAAAACGGCAGTGTCGGTCGCTGGCTTGATGCCAGTTGCAGTCGCCGTCATCACGCTAAACTTCCAGTTAACTAAACTTTGACATGACAGCCATGGCACCATCGTCTGATGTCTTCTCGTGATTGGCATGTTTTTAGTCATAGTCATATACGTCAGGTTGTGATTTGAAGGCAAAGATATGTTTTAGCATGGATTTAGATTTTTTTCGCTACGCAAATACTTACTATAAGTATCTATGGTTTTTATAATGCAAAAAACTGTCAATAATAATTCTCAATAACACCAAACGCGGTGTTATTGTTTATTTTCATTCAAGCTTACGTCGATGTCAAACATACATTTTTAATAATCCAAAAAATGTATATGTTTTAATTTTAATTTATCATTCATATATGTCATTCTAAAACGCCTCATTAAAGAAAGGCATAAATCAAAGTGTTACTTTTAATTACGATATATTTACCGCGTAGATCGCCAAGCGACAGACTTTATATTTTATAAACTTTATATTTTTTTATATTTCACTTTGTATATTTTATAAAAATAAAATTACTGTGGTATTATGGCAGACCAAACTCATAATACTAGTGTAGTGAACAACTTCGATACATAAAATAATGTTAACTAAAAATGCTTTTGAAAACAAACAAAGATGACAAAAAGCTAACACCTCCACTCCAGGGCATGCCTGTATTCCTCATATATGTCTCATGTGAGATGTCAGAAATTGAGAGTTGGGATGGTAAATAATCTAGGTGTCGACAAGCCGACAGTGAAGCTGTTTCTCCTATGTAAGCGCGGTCCATCTTAGATTGAATCGTCAAATGCAAGCATAACAAATAAACATATACATTTTATATTATTCTTGAAATTGTATAAATATCTCATGATTATTTCTAAAATTAAGCACTGTCACTAAATCATGAACAAAGACAAGCGGTTAGGTTAACAAAGACCTACATAACCAAGGACGCGAGTGGTTCATATTTACCATGTTTACGACCCCGTATTTCATTCCGAGAAGCCGCTTGCACGTTGTCTATTAGCCAACTCTAGTAATACTGCTACGCTAAATAATAGAACGTCGACGTAAAATTTTCCAACTGAATTGATACAGACTTTAAAAGATCAGTCTGCGGTAAATTTTGTTCATGGTCCTGTACTACAAGGCTGTCAGTACCTACCTCTTCTAAGTCTTAAATCGCATCAGTAGATAAAGTACGAATAATTTCTCCATTATGATCGCGTAGCAAATTTATGGAAAACCTAGCGAACGTGAAACGATCTGATTTTCTTTACATTTTTTAGTAAATATTGTCTATTTCTGAATTAAGACCGCACTTCGACTGAAAGATGAATTCCTTGGAACACGCCGTGTTCCTCACGATATATTCCATCACCGTTGAGGCCCGATGATGATGATAAACCCGTAAGTAAATCTTCTCTTTATCAAATTACTGAGAGGGGCAGACGGCATTCGAATCTACGACTGTGAAATCGGTCGTTTTAGCTATTAGGTCATTTGGGTTTTGTTTATAGTAGTAGGTATACAATACTTTGTAAACATAACAGTACTTTTACTACAGAAGAACCAATAGTCCGGCACCCAATACTAGGCACAGAGGAGATTAAATCACACGTGAGGACACATGCATATTCACATCCGGTGTTTGATTGAGTCGCTCGACAGAGTGCCGGTGCTAAACTACTCCAGTGGGTGTTGGTTATACTTCGGTTTAGACTTTACATTTGTTTTATACTGAAAAATTCAACAATTACTGAAATTACAATTAATGACAAATTCAAAATGTTGGTAAACGATCAAACAAAATTGGTTAAACTGAAATATTATATCAAAGTATCAAAGATATATCAAAACCATAGCATTAATTTGACAATTAGCAGCCATATAAGCCGGTCGCTGCTAGTCGGACTCGCGTAATCAGCGTTCCTCAATATTACAAATCAAAATCAATTTTAATTATTTGTAGTAACAAACCGACATCCTACTAAATAATGAAATTGTTACCGAGAATACATTACCGTTTTCCCTATTTACTCTATAAAAATTACAACTACCTATTATGGTCCGGCAAGTACAGTGTAAAATAGGTAGCACAGACAGACAATGGAGTATTAGTAGTATAGTCAACGGTCATGGCTTTTCCCTCATAGAAATATCAACTTTTTTTCAAATACTGGTATAAATACTTCGCGTGATGTAGAGTTCTTGAGGCATAAATAACTGGCGGCCCGTCTCTATTTCGTCAAATTGAATAATGAGATTTTCTCGTATGAAAATAGCCTACAAATTAGCCTATGTTGCTCATTGATATCGAAGCATTCTATGAAAAAAAAAATCAAAAAAATGTTTTTTTAATATCTCTCCTGTTTCTGATTCCAAAATTAAAATTTTCTGTCCTTATAATATTCGTAAGGATCACTAAATTTCTTTAACCAGGTTTGAGCTTTTGCATTTGACCGCCTGATGTAAAGCAACAATGCGGTCTAAGATGGAACGCTGTTAAGAAACCGACTCATACTAAATTTTAAGAAACCCGGATTGAAGAGTGATGTAAGGCATAAGTTATGCCTGATGAGTTATATGCCTAAATGAGTTATGCCGCATAACTCATTTACTCACACGAAATTATAAAACAAAACAGCAAGTTCAATAACCTTTCGATATTATTTTACACTATCCTCATGGCCAAAGCCAAGATTAATATTGTTTCGAATAGCATCTAAGAAACTACATCAAAACTGCAACGGAATTTAAATGCATTTTTCAAGTTGTAAACTTTCTTTTTGATATGTGCCCAATTAATAACTCTAATTTTGTAGACTTTGTCAAAACTTTTCCGAAGCATTTTAACTGCCTTTATTTTAGGCACAGGCAGTCGATTCTATAGAAGTAAACTCGATACCGGGTTCGACGTCGAACTCATCTCCGATATCACTTGATCCCCCATACACGTTACAACTCTTTACATTGCCAGGTCTTTAAGAGTGCGCCTAAAGCCAGGAAAAAATCAGATTTCACCCGCGCGACGCGTTTCTTAATGTGATGAACATAAAGTCGAGAATAGCATGACACAGTTTGGAGGAAAAATCAATATTTAATCAGGAGTCCATTTTTGACCAAGTTTTATTTAATTACTCAATAACTAAACATAGATTTAAAAAAGTGTTCGGTTACTTTACTAGAATGTACAAATAGGAATTTTATTACCAAAAAATAATGTGGGGTCATCGCTGATAATTTCGAGTACTCGAATTAAAACGGGTTTTTTCGGTGTCATTTTTATTTTTTTTATTGTAAAAACTCTGATCTATTTTTAAAATTCTATTCGGTTATTGTGCTTCTTCTTGATTGTACCCACACGTCAACATTTTTTTTGTCGTAGTTTTTAGTTTCTTAACTTCAGTGAGCGACGTCGAAAATGTCCTTTTTTCGTTTTGCTGGCTTTAGGCGCCCCCTTAAATATTTGTTGCTAACACGAACTCTCCAATACAATAATTTTCTCCGTAAAACCAAACAACTGACTGATAAATTAAACGCACACAATTAATTATTTTAACTCAATTTGTGAAACTAAATAATATGCGGCGCACTACTTCAATAAAAGAGCAATTTTTCGGAGTCGACAAAAATAATATCATCAATGTATTCAGTTTTTTGGTTTTTATTTGGTTATTTGATTTTCCGGTCAACAGTTTTTGGCATATGTAGGTATATTATAGATATTTATAGGAGATCACGTCTGATTCACAACTGACGGAGCTATCGCGTAACATACTCGTACATATTAAAAAAACATACAGCTGAATTGAGAAACAACTCTTCTTTTTGCAGCTGGCTTCCGAGGTCCAGCAACAAAGGAAACTTCAGTATCGAATTTGCTTTTGCAGAATCAGCCACCAGTAAGTAGCACGGCCGTGAATGGCGACACCGGAAAAATTGTAAGCGAGTTTAAAGTCAACTAAACTTTTATTTCTTCCTGTCAAGGGTACTAGAGGCAAGCTGCATTTTATTCATGTATTACGACATTTTGTGATGGGTGTAAGGGCTCCCACACAAAACTGCGATGCGATGCGATGCAAATTGCTCCGATGCGGCGTCGCATCGCATCGCATCGCAGTTTTGTGTTGTAGCCCTAATAGCAACTATTTCACAAGAACGATTGGTTGGTGTGCAAAATACGTAAATATAAATAATAATTGCATCTACAGATCGATAAAAAGATATCTATAAACGATTTATGACAACAATTTAAAACTGTGTCCTTCTAAAAGATTTTTTCAAATTGATCCATAAATGATGGAGGAACTAAACTTAAACTAACTAAACTCTAACTTAAAATGTAAATAACTGTTTTGAGACCCTTCGTTTTTTTTTTAGTCGGCCTATGTCGTGCTCCCCCTTAGTACAAATTAGTGTGCTATCATTATCGAGTCCGATCAGCCAGGCTCGGTAGTTAGCCTTAGCGTTTTAATTGAAGTCACGTAACTTCAGATTCGAATTACATAGTCGTAACGCATTCACATTAGTTACGCGACCGAGTTCGGAACACGCTACGTTGCTAGTTTCCTTAAATACGACTCTGGTTTATTGTTGCTACCTGATATGGAACCTGGATTTATTCGGAATTACGTGTTTTGCCGATGTAAAGTTCTTAATTTAGCTTAATTTTTAGTTTTAGTGATTTCTGGGTGATGGCAACTTGTCATTACTAAAACTGTATCAGATATGGGTTTTCTGGTTATCCTTAATTAATATTACTTGTGAACGCGCTGGAAACTTTACCTTTAACGTGAATTTTATTAGCGATCGCCATAAGCCATACAATGAAGCGAATTTTTAAGATGATTACTGTACTTGTAAGTAGTAAGAACTCTCTGTAATATCTGTAGTGACTCGGCTTCTCGATAATCATTATAATTGGTGAGTAGCATCATAATAAAAATAATAAAATATCGTAATGTGTTTATATTTCTAGATATACCTGGTAAGTGAACTCATGGCAGTACAATACACACAATTCTAAAGACCGCAGTCTAAGTTTCGCCAACAAAAATAAAATGGAGATGATATCATTCTGACTATTGACTTTTAAATATCACAAAACCCATCGCTACTTGAGCAGCTTTGTAATACAAACAAGATTTACTTAACCTTGTACAGTAGGTATTAGACGATTCTATTGGCGCTGTTACAAAACACGACATTGAAGTACCTAACAGAGATTCATCACAGCAATTTTGCATCGATATAATATTATCTCGACATGTCACTCCCGTTTATTGATAAGACGAAATTGACAGACAGAATCAACATAAGCAGCTACAGCTCCGAGTCTCCGGTACTTTGTATCTTGTATCGACAATGTATCAGCTTCGATTGTTGTTTGTTCAATAAATATTCCAACGGTTTCGCTACCACCCGTTTCCACGCCATGATCGTACCGCGCATTGAGTTGTGAAGCTATAATTATATGCGTACTTTCGTTGCAACCGCGTTTACTTTGTCACAAACTTGAAGCAATTTTGCCATCAAACAGCAAAAACGTGACGGCAAATTTTCAAGCTTCACTTCTGACGCATTAAACATCATTAGCACTTACGTGGTAAACAATAAAGTAGAGAATACCATTCTCCAATTCTTATTGACCGTAAAATATATATTTGTTTCGAACGTATCAGACGACGCAAATGTGCTTAGAGAACGTCTAGTCAGTAAAACTACATAGAGGTAGCAATTACTTTGCTTTCAAAGACTCCGTGTTACTTTCTTCAGAAAGATCTCACGATTCAGGGTTTTAAACGGATAAGATTGATGGTGTACCGATTACAAAACTAGACAGATATAATTATTGGAACTGACGCCACAATACAAGCTGCTTGATCACCAATAGTTGTAAAAACCAAACAAACAAATGGATGAATACGCATATCCAATCATATAACTATCATTCGAGATATTTTATCTAATACATTTATTGACGTGACCGTTTTAAGATCCCGTTAAAAAGGTATGTACAATAATCCGCTGTGATTTACAGCGGCGAGTGTGAAACGGATCATAAACGAGAATTCAACTGCACTCGATTAATGTTATTTACCGCATTATGGGACAAAAAGTTGCAGAACAACGGCCCTACCCGTAATACCTGCCCTATAGTAAAAGTAGTCCTGGCCACTAAAATTATCAATCCGTCGACTTCGTCGACGAAGTCGATTCCGTACAATGAGGAACCTGTTCTTTATTGGCATCACCTGTAGATACGACTATCTCGCGGAGACCGGTTCGCTGCGGTCACAAAACCACAAAAAGGTGCTCGTCACACTTTCTGTTAGGGGTAATGTTATGCTATGCAATATTGTTAGCCTCCTTTGTGATTGTGACGCTCCGGGCATTGTTTCATTACAATGAAGATTTTTCAAAATGCATTCACTTAAACTAACATCGAAGAATATTTGACACTATTCCTCCGAAAGGTCAAGTCTTGCTTCGTAGGCCAACATGAATAAGTCATCAACTCTGTTTGCTAAAATCTGTGAAGTTTACCTTGGATTGTTTTGTAGTATATTTTAAAGGAGTTTTTGGGAGTGTGAAAAGTAGTTAGCCAAGTACATGCCTCGAAAACTACTTTTCTTGGAACATGGTTTAATGATGTTTTCCTTTTACCTTTTAAGACTGTGGTGATGATCGACTTCTACGTCTGCGCTTATAATAGTACAGGTGGGATTTGGACCTGTGACCTCACGCTGATAAAATAAATATTATGATACGATACTATTCTATCGAAGAAACGTAGGCGCCTTTCGAGAGTACAGAGACCATTACCAAGGCACTCGAAATGAATGTTACAAAATACCCCGACCGGTATAGCAACTTTACTGCACTAATACTATCAGAAACGTTTAATATTCGTTTCTCAGAGCTTTATAGCAGGTATAATAGAGTAACTCGTAAACCTACATCAGCATGAAACGAGCCGTAATGTAAATTCTACGAAACGTCAGAGTTTATAAGTAAAACAAACATACTGAGTCGTGGGAGGCTGGTAGTGGAACCGAAACCTAGCGCCAATGCCAACTCTACGCACTCTGTCAATGCACCAACCTTTCGAGGCGTAGAGACTTAAATCATCTGATTACCTGAATTACGAACATAAATAGAACAAAGACACTCTGAATGTTCAAAACATTGGACGCTGGCGAAATTGTGGTAAAATTACCGAATGGAAGCCATGACGAAAAAAAAGAAGACTTAAATCATTCAAAATACCGTTCACAATCTTAATGTATAAAAATCCAGTGTCCTGCCAGTGAACTCTTCACCAAGTCAACCAATATTCACGTAAGTTGGCATTTATGTGTCATTGGGTCTAACTTGAAAGATATGATAGTTTTTATTTCGATTTATTGTCACAATATTTGTATTGCAAATTATTTGTTTTATAAATGTCAGTAATCGAGCGAAGCCAGAACGGGCCACTAGTTTATCTATAAATTACACTTATATACATTTGTTGGTATCGACCCTACATAAAGAGCGCAGTAACAAAAGTAGTTTGACACCACTTAACCTTAAGTTTACACATACGATTACAATTAAAAATATTAAGAGAACTCATGCGCTTTCAATTGACGTCTTCAGATCAACCAATCTAGTCATAACTTTTGTTAACTCGCACCATTTTGCAACTTACCCAAAACTTCAGGAAATTGAAAACTGCCCTCAATTTAGCTAACACGGTATAAAATGTCGTTACAGTATTATTTGGTAACAATTAATAGCTTTTCTCGGAACTATAAGACTAATCGCTACACATTAAAACAGTTTGCGTTTTTCTGTCTAGATCCAAGTAGGCCCTAACAACTAAATAAATAAGAGCGGCTATTTAGAAAATATCTAGTTACAGAAGAGAAAATCACAAAGCCATATCAGATATCGCGAACATTAGGTAACAGTTGGTTACAGATCTCACCTCTTTCTATTCGGTCTAGAAATTCGTCATTGTGAAATGATTACTTACAAAACCAAAGCGATGGCATTTACAGCCGTATCCCAAAACTTAATATTTTGAGTAAATATTGGCGTACAAAAATTGCGACAGGATTTTTAAGCGTAAGCGCAAGCCAAAAATCTAAAATTTTTGATTAAAGTAAAAATGTTTTCGGCATTTATGGCGTCGAAACAAAAAAATATTAAAAATAAAAACTTGTGCCGATGTAAAGTTTCGAAATATGTACTTACATAGATGTATTTGAGAAGTAAAATCCAGATAAGTTAACTGTGAGCTGTGACAAATTAGTATAGGCCTAAGTTTATCAAAGCCTGATAATATTTTTAAGGTGAATTTTTATGCGTACTTTTCAAAGTAGAGATAACTAGTTTTAAACAATGATGGTCACGTTTTCAACTTTATCCATAACTGTATCTAGAACTGCTTTTGTCATCTGCGGGGCTTTAAATTACGGTTTAAATAGAGAACTTGAAATTGCTAAAGGCCGGTTTGCGCTTTGATTAGTGCGAGTGCGGATGCGAGTGCGATTGCGACTGCGAGTGAGTAATCGCGACTGGTTACTTACTATGCACTCGCAATAATCAATCGGTGTCCACACGAGTTTGCTACTAGTCACTCAACATCTGCACTGCTCACTCGCACTCGCACTAATCAAAATGAAAACAGGCCTTAACACGCACTACCTAGAAGCTACTTATTTCTAAAATTATAATTATCTACTATCACAAACCAGTCGCTGTTTTTTGAGTTTCCTTTTCTACTCTATTTTTATGTATTTTCTTCAAAATCGGTAGCAAAAAAACTTAAATTAACAAAAGTACAACTCTATACTAAATGCGAAATACCATTTTTGTATGAAAGGCAATTATTATTCTCAGCAATTTGTTACTTCGTCTATAACTCGGTAACTATAATATGAAAGTTCTTATAATAAAACTGTTTACGCTCCGTGAGCAATGGGCAATCAATCAAGCAAGACTTATAGTACCTTTGATCAACCTATTCAAGCTAACTATAAATTAATATTGCGTTTAAAAGTTACTTGGCTGAACGCAAACGCAACACAAGACATCCGCAGTGCTGGTGGGCGATTCAATATAAATGGTTCCCGACATGTAACAAATGAGTTACATAATAACTTAATGTCATGTCACGTAGGCTTTTAGGCCATGGATTGTGTTCGAATGTGGGTCAAACAAATGTTTACCATTACAATTCAAAATAATAGGTTTCCACGACAATTTACCGCAGGCTTTCGATTGGAATCGATGGCCTGGGTGTCCTAAAAACTCAGTTTTACCCACAGCACCGAAGCTCAAACAATCGAGAAAGGATCGTAATCTATCTGACTGCAAAATAAACCTGTGTATTTTATTGTCCGCAGCGAACGATTCATTGTTTTGGTTGGCGTTTCGTCGGTGTTTACCGATGGTTCTGTTGAGCTCGCCGGAGCCCTAAGCGGGTGCGAAGCAAGTTTAGCGGTTAGTTCGCACTAGTGGTTTCGCCTTTACAGTCGGGGTCAACGCTTCTCGCCTCGTCAACAAATCCATCGACGAGAATAACCCGTTACACTGCATCGGCTTCCAGCGGGTTTCACTCGCCTAGACCATTTTATACCGTCTCCATTTTTGAAGGCTGACGCGAAGAGACGGTGCAACTTGTCCCACAAATAGACCGCGACCGAGTGTCTCTTGTCCAATTTCTCTAATTGGAACTCCAGTAAACTCCGCTGTTTCGTCCAAAAATACGTACAATATTTCGACATCGTTATTAACTTTTGAATACTAAGTATTATTTTTGAACAGTCGAAAACAAGGTTAATGTACTCGATACAAACAACAAGAACTAAAGTTAGCAAAATTAAAAAAATAATCGTCTTCTACACGATGATCTCAACATTTTATTTCATCCGTTAGTGATTTTAAATAGTAATAAAGAAAATAGTTATCCATACATAATTATATGAGCCAATTTTAAGATTTATTGACACAAGTATTGTCGATTACGGGATATTAATTTGCCATGATTATGTGGTGGAGCGAGTCACCCATATTGACATGTAATCTATTTACTCGTACACGGTATGTACGGGAAAATTTACCCGAGAACATGGTGCATGAACCTGCATTGAAATATCGGGGGATCACTTCACCATGTGGTCACGGGTCATGCCAAATATCAAGTAATATCCAGTACTAATGTAGCCGTTTTACATTAAACAAGAATTATTGATTGTTAACCCCCTCAGTTTTACCCGCGTAGTTCCTGTTCCCGTTATTTTCTTGGGATAAAAAGGGGTCTGGAAGAACACCTAGGGTGTTCTTCCAGACTATACTCTTAACTATCTTCCAAATCATCGTCCAAAACGTCTTCAACCCTATCCGTTCATACGTTACGACGTAATTGGGCAACAAAAATCGAAACACTGCCATTTATATAATCTTAATTAGTGGGATTAATTATTCTTGAACAGTGAAATTAATGTTTTTTGTGTCAGTTGCTACAAAAGAGAAAAACATGGAAATTTTCGTATCGAAGGTCGGAGAAATTAAATGTGGATTGCACGCTAAGAATTCTCATTAACTCATTATCATTGGTTAAATACTCTACAAACTTTAAGAAATTATAGGTAATTCGTTTTGAGTTCTAACACAACTCAATTGGTTTTTGCTGTCGTTTTCTACGTTGCCGTCCAGTTCCGTGTTATCAAAAAGATAACTTTTCTTCGTTGTAGGTATCTAACGGTCACTCTGATCGTGCAAGTTTTTTTCTCGGGTTGCTAACCTGTCTATTATTTGTTGGAGTACAATCCTACTTACAAAAAAATATATCATAGTAAGATGTTATCACTGTTCAACTGACATAAAGGAAACGGTATTTTTTTTTATGTTTGTAACCGTCTGGAAAAAAATCTTAATTTTCTTTTATTCTACATATTCTGCCTAGTCTGGTCTAGTGGCTTAGTTGGTAGTAAATCTGGTTTGATTTCCACCCAATGGAAATATTTGTGATGAATAAAATATTAAATTTGTTCTCTGTCTGGGTGATTCTATGTAGTGTCTGGGTGATTCTATGTAGAGGTACCTATAAGTAGGCATTTTTAATTACATAAGTATTCTATTAGCTATATGGCTGCCATAATACAAGTTCGGCTTAGCTATATAAGTGTGACAACTGTCTGTCAGAGGATATCAAACATCATTAATCCAACTACTCGAAAGATTGGATAACATCTAGGTAATTCCACAAGGCTTTCATAGGTCTGTACTATACATATCTTGGTAGGTATTTAATCCAATTAATTAATGATATTTACAGTACACATAGTCTGGTACGTGTTTGTACAAATATTACGAGTAATACTTTTGTCAGGTATGCGTTTACGTACTAATATTGATAAGATTACGGCAATTTGTCTTAGATGTAGGTGAAAAATCCAAAGATGAAATAAGTAACCACTCTATTTGGTCAGTGTTAAGAACACTGTCAAAACAATAGAATCGATTTGTAGATTTCTCGATCTTTTAGTGTAAACGAAAGATCGTTCTTAGCGTTTTCCATATTATAAATTCCATAGAACCTTTGCGAACGCAATCAAAATCAAAACAACGAAAGAATGCTCTACGTTTGTTTCCACCAAATGAATTTGATACAGTGGGGATAGAATGAGCATTCGCTCGTCTGATGTAAATCGGTCTTTGCATAGTGACGGGACGAGCAAAACATGCGCCTGATCGTAAGTAACACCAAATCACTGCTTAACACTGTACTGTGCAAAAGGTGCACAGGGTAAAGAGCACTTTACCCTGTAATTTTCAGGAAGCTGAAATACGTATACTTTTTAACGCGAAAAATTACTGAAAATAAGTACGCCGTAAATAACCGCAAGGCGCTGCTAGTCGTCAATAACTCTTGCTTAGTCCAAAGGATTATCGTCGTCATGATGTAACAAGAGTCAAATCTTTAAATTTATCTTTCGCCGTATTTGTTATCAAAACGTAACATGTACCTACTCGAGATTCTGCCTCGAGGCTATTAGATCTGAAAAATAATATCAAAAGTGTAACATAATATCGTAACTCTCCGATTTCATGCTTTCGAATCGAGCTATCTCTATCAATTAACAGTTTTCGTACAATTACTTTTTGCGTGCGCTTGCGCCACCAGATTGGAAACACGCCAGTAGACAAAACCTTGATGAAAATCCGATAGACAGAACTAATTATGCAAGTAAATTAGAAAAGTCTTTGTTGGAAGGCGAACATCTGTTAGACATTCTGTAATACGATTAAAATTTCGTCACTGTTTAATTATTTTACAGAAAAGGAAAAGTCGAAATACGCCTTTACCAACAATGGGACAAAACAGACCAAAAATATTTTTACTGTAAAACTGTTCAACAAAACCCTGTGCTAAGCCGAGAGGTACGTATTTCGAAAAGTTTCCTAAAGCTGCGTCTACACTAGGAGAGCCGAGCACGAGCGGTGCTCAAGCGGAGCACGAGCCGAACACAATTCGTCTAGCGCAGCGCGCTCGTTCGAGGCTTGTAAGACCTACTGTCCACGCACGCGTCTTTTGTCGAATGCATGCATCCTACGAACAAACGCAAGACGTGCAAAGCAAGGCTGTCGTGTCGTTGTCGTTTCGTGGACACAGACTTCATTATTTGTACGCAAGATGCAAGCATTCGTCTTGCATCCGACAATTGTCGAAATCGTGCGGATGTCGTGCAGCTACGTGAACAATTGGCCTAAGTCGGTGGTCCACACTAGACGAATTGTGTTCGGCTCGTGCTCCGCTCGTGCTCGGCTCTCCTAGCGTAGACGCAACTTAAGGAGCGAATCCTGAAATCGCAACGAAAACATTTCATCCAGTCCAAAATACATTTTAGTATGAAATAAGAAGCAACTGCTTTGTTTCAGAGTTGGTAATACCATAGGTAATAGGGTACAATCCTCAAAAAATCTAATTAGTCCGTCAGTTGTATGTGAATGTCACTCGTGGGTATGATTTTTACCCACGAGTGACGTCGCGTCCCTCTCTCTCGAAGTTCACTCTCGAAGTTTGATGTTCTATATCTCTGTCGATTTTGAATATTTGGAAATAACAAAAAAAACCTGTTCCATATTTTTCCATAATCTAGCTGACGTACTAATTAGAATGGTGCATTTATACCCAGTCCGATACCCCACTGCTTAAGGTGAGAATAGCACTTTTTTGGCTCTACATAAAAGTGTTCTAAACAACCCTGATTAACGTCCGGTTTACAATATAATGAGATTATAGATTGGAATCATGGAATCCCACCTGTACTTTTGAATACTTTTCAACACTGATAACATGACGTGGACTATAATATAACACTGAATAAGTAGGTATTACACAAAATAATGAACTAAACTGTTACAGGAAAAGTAACGTTTGAACTCCCATAAAATATATTCATCTACTCGTAATTATAAGGGACAGTTACAGGTAGGTAGCAACGTACATTTTTTTACTTTCCTTCAAACTGATGTTTACCCATATTTGGTCATTGACTACAGCCTATCATCCAATTATTTCGAAGGAATTATTTTTACATTGACTATAATAATAGTTTCTAGACATGTATAGGTATTGCATAAATAAAAATTAATAGAATACCTGATATATCAAAAATCTCTAAAATCTTTTTAAATTTTTTAAATCTCTAATTCTTTCTTCGCTTTAAAAATTTGAGTTTCTCTGTAATATCATATCGATTTTCTCTAGTTATGTTAAGACATTTTTTTGTCGTTATACATTTCACACCCTCAATCGTTTAACAATACGATAAAACCAGTTTTTAATTGACGGCCGTCATTAATCATGTTTTTATTTAAAAAAAAGATTATTCAATGGAGCAATAACATGTTTTGCCATTGCTATACAATTAGCAACTCGCACGAGAAGTTGTAAATAGACTAAGTACTAACTGGTGCCTATTCTGTGGAGCAACACTGTTAGACTGTTACATAGAGGTGCATACAGGTGGTTTGATTTTAAAATACTTTACTTTACTAAAAAGAGCACTAAAAAGAGTGATGATATACGGCAGAGAGCAGGTTGTGGTTGGAGACGTAAATCTGTGGAACAAGCTGAGTGTGCCCTATGTCCAGCACTGGATTACGAATATTACGATAGGCTGATGACGATGATTATGATAAAAGGAACCTAAGACAGGCCTAAGATTATCTACTGATAACTAAACTTTGGACTTGCGCAGAAGGTAAGGGACCTAATCAAACTAATTATAGAAAGTACGAGTAATATTCGATGAACAAGAGTACGATTAAATGATTAGATGATAACTCGATTACTGTTGTGTTTCTGAGTTTAATCCAAGATTTTAATGGAAAATTGTTTTTGACAAAAATACTAGGTAGGTAAATAAAGGACTATCGTAGTATGCGTTTACAGGCTACGATAGTCTGGACTGTGAAATAGTTATCTTAATATTTTAACGGCAACGAAATCGAGATGTGCTATTATTAAATAGAGATCTTTTAGTGTAAAGATCCATTCAAAGATGTTGTATGGCTGTAGCGACGAAATCACGACTCCGTTTTTGGAGCACAATTTCTACAACATGCTGTATAAACTACGTCCGAGCACTTTCTGCAGCTCATATCACGACAACAATAGTATGATTTATGTAATGTATCTTGAATAATTATTTCTAATGAGCCCCGTAATTCGTAATTGTTAACGACATTTTCGATAGTTGAAATCTAATATTGTAGTCATTTTTGGGAGAAAGCATCACCTAAACCAGTCAAAAAACAAGACAATTTAACTTTTATTTTCCACAATTTAGTAGTATTTGTCCTTCGGGGACCAGGAAATCATCCCATTTTCAAAAACCTTTCCGAGTCGACATAACGCGCAAAATACTGACGTTTATTTGGCTCAAAGTACAAGCATTGCCAGTCAGGTGGTGGATTGGTAAAGCTGCTAGTATGACCCTTCAAGTTGGTCATTGCATGCCCATCTTGGTTCTTTCTGAACTTTCATCGACCTGTCGATCATCCAAATGTGCTTGATGCAAGGACGTACATAGTGTACCTTTGTATGTACAGTGTATAGTTTTAATCGTATTGTATTTTTTTCTTTTCCCTTACAAAATAAGCATTATTAGGTACATTTCATTGAACTCAGGGTTGGATAAAAATGGCTTGACTGTTAAATTAACTTCAAACAGACCCCAAATCGCAGGCTTAGGTAACCCTAGTATGGGGCCCGCTAGTAATTTTTCAAAAATCTACCTTGGATTCTTTGATTTTACTATGTGTTTGCAGTAGTTTATCTTCACCCTGTTTGATTTGATTGGTAGACTAATCACCAAAGTACCATATCGGACAATTTACAAGGAACAAGGAAAACGTATTAGTCTAATAATTAGTTGTCCCTGTAACTATAGATCGATCCTTTATTTACAGCCATTTGATTACAATTTATTACTATGCAAATATTGACTGATCTAACTAATGACTAAACAGATAAGACTAGGGCCAGGATCGCCCTTGCAAAGGACAGCTTAGGACAGAAGAAAGTATTTTGGTCAAAATGGAATAATTTTTTACTTTTTATTAACTTAGTATTATTTTAGCCAAGTATTATTTTAGCCATTATTCCATTTGAGCAAAAGTCTTTCTTCTGTCCTAAGCTGTCCTTTGCAAGGGCGATTAAGTTTTACAGGACTACTCTCTGTTTTCATACTAAAGGGTAATTACTTTAACTAGAATATCATAAATAAATTTAATTGTTTGTGCCTTTTTTCTTAATTGTAACTAAGTCCTTAGAAAATCTCGTCAAATTTGCGATTATGTGTTGTAAAACTTTAAAGAGCAGAAAGAGCAAGAGAGTTTTTTTCGTTGTAAAGTTTTTGTAACATTGTAAGAATCTTATTAGAAATAAAGTAGCCAAGTGCGAGTTGGACTCGCCCATGAAGGGTTCCGTTCCAGCAAGTAACATAAGATACATAGTACACATAGTTCTTGTATTTCGTTGTAACTGATCGAAGTTTCAATAATAGTGTATTTATGACGTACTAAAAAAAACTACTCATCAGATCGAGTTCAAACTAATTTTCGTTGGTAGTTTTCATGGTAATGTACTTCATATATTTTTTTTAGTTTTTTCATTCTCTTACTTTAGAAGTTAGAGGGGGGGGGGGACACACATTTTACCACTTTGGAAGCGTCTCTCGCGCAAGTTATTCAGTGTAGACAAAAATTATATTAGAAACCTCAACATCATTTTTGAAGACCTATCGATTGACACCCCACACGTGTAGGTTTGATGAAAAAAAAATTTTTGAGCTTCAGTTCTCAGTATGGGGGGCACCCCTAATTTTTGTTTTTTTTAAAAACTTTTGTAAAAATCTTAATGCGGTTCACAGAATACATCTACTTACCAAGTTTCAACAGTGTAGTTCTCATAGTTTCGGCAAAAAGTGGCTGTGACATACGGACGGACAGACAGACAGACAGACAGACAGACAGACAGACAGACAGACAGACAGACAGACAGACATGACGAATCTATAAGGGTTCCGTTTTTACGTTTTACGGAACCCTAAAAACACGTGTATTTGTCCAACTGTTGTCCTACTTTGAAAGCGTAGCAAACTAGCAACGATGCGATATTAGCATTCTACAACATTTTGTATCGACAACTGCATTGTATATTGTATTACTTAAGAAACTAAAGAAAACAACGTTCACTAGATAGAATATAGCCAGAGTTAAACAATCCAACAATTGTTCGCTTTACGTTGGATCGTAGATTTAACTTGTTAAACCAGTTACCCGGCATAGCTTCGGTTAAAACTTATCAAAACGAAGGACAGTTAAGTTATTCTGAGGTAACACTAATAACTTAACTGAAATCAGAACGCGTGCCGAAACGAATGAGGCAAGTTTAGCCGAAACTTAACTTTATAACGTGTAAACAAATTACCGATTCGCCGCGTTAATTATTTACGCAACGCAGTTACAGTCGAAAATTTACCCGTGCGTACTCATTAAGTAAAACTTAAATTGTGACACCACACACAACTAAACTTGAAAGTGAGTTCACGTGACGCGTTGCATTTTCAATAAAAAAAAATGTCATTAACTCATTATCAGTGCGGTCTGGTCGTTAACACTTCACTGGCATATGTGGCATTTTCTTCGAGTAAATGCGGTATGCGGGTAACCTGGGTTCGAGGAGTTTGCGAGGGGAATCCATTGATTTTTCGCGGTGCAAGTTGACGTCACTCGCGAGAGTGCGGCGCGCGCCGGCCGCTGTTAGTCGGCGACTGCCGGCGCGTCGCGGCCCTCTCGAGAGGAAATGCTTTGTAGATAGTTACCATGCGGTCCCTCACTTGCTCCCTAGTTAGCGCCGCTGACCTTCCGCATCGATTGGACTCCCAGCTGATTCTAATATCAAAATTGACACAGCACTATCTACTGACTGTCAGGGATTTGATTAGCACTGCTACTTCGCGGGAAAATTTATGACATGTTTTTAAGGAAAGCCGCATTGAGAATTTTATAATATTTTTTTCTATGACGGTTTTCCCAACAGTTTTACTCAATGAGTGTATTAAACTATTAAATACCTTGTCCCCGTTTGTAGACAAATTAGCAAGTGACTATTGTCCAACAAATCAATTCAATTATTTTATTGTTTCACTAGTGTTTTTTTTTTTTTGTTTTTTTTTTATATATGATTTAAATGATGTAAATAATGTATATATTTTTATTAATTCATTGAAAACACACACTAATGGCAGTTTTGTGCTATTTCGATAGTTTTAGATACAATCTACATACTTAGCTGTTTTGTCGCGATTGGGCAACACACGTCAAAATTTTCACGTTAATTAAATTAGAAAGATATACACTTCACTAATCTAATATTTCAACGAATCTCGATAAATCAAAAGCAAAATACTATTGTCTATTGGACTAGATCTGAGAAGCTAGAGCCGCAAATTATCCTGTAATATATATCATAGCAACGTACTCCAAAACCATTGGTATTCCTTTTTTGCCAGTGAAGTACGGGCCGGTGTTTTGTTAGGTAAGACGAAAAAGTCGTAACTTTAGGGCTTCACCCGCAACAGAAAGATCCAGACGCCGAACCCAGACGCAGGCAGCTTACCAGACCTAACCAACGTGCTACGTACCTATACTATACTGCGGAAAACTGTGCGACGTACATAACCTTTTAGTACATAATATAATAGTCTCTAGTACAATGAACTCAAACTTTATTGACACATACAAATGTAGAAAATTATTATTGATATTATTTTTTTAATTATTTCTACGAATGTTAAAAAAACAAACTTGTACCTATATACGGGAAGTCGTAGCGAATCAATATCGTCATTTTCAGGGCGGTGGATACCCCATACGCACATAACAGATTTGTTTAAAACTAGTAAAAAATATAACAACCAATAACGATAGTAATTTGATTATGTTTTAGTACTTTGGAGTTATTTTGGAGTGACTATGTATGATCACGTGATTGAGCAGTGGAGTTTGGTTTTTTTTTTGGGTAAGAATTTATGGAGCGATTTTCAGCCGCGCCCGCCACGGTTGGGGGCCCGCAGCTTCTGTAGAATGCAGATATATATGTAAAAAATTATAACACAACTTACGACGCGTTTTACGCACGCGCCCGCGGTGCGCGCGGTCGCTCGCAGACTCTGCGGGTGGCGCCCGCGCTCTCTGCGGTCGGTGGGCGTTAGTTGGACCTCATCGCCCGCCACGTGAGCGGGCGATAATATCAACCGAGGGGGCTGCGAAACCGCGATAATCAGGACGTCTACTCTCTTTCTACGAAAACGTACTTTCGAAATAAACTCGTGACTTTCCAACTCTGATCCTACTTCGATCCGTCGTTTTGTCCGTTTCAATGTTCTAAGCCTACTCTAATTAGAGTATGCTTAGAACATTTAAAAGTACGAAACGAAGTAGAACGAGATTAGGAAAGTCGCGAGTTATTTTTTGGAAATTACGTTTTCGTAGAAATAGAGTAGACGTCCAGGGGTCTCATGGGTTTTTAAGTAAAACGTGGTTCCGCAACCGCGACAGGCGCGGGCAAAATGTTTATTCATGTTTATTCAAACATCTGAACTGGGGACTAGGACTAATTAACATCTTTCTTATATATAAAATTCTCGTGTCACAGTGTTTGTTTCCTTACTCCTCCGAAACGGCTTTACTGATTTTTACCAAATTTTATATGCATATTCAGTAGGTCTGAGAATCGGCTACTAGCTATTTTTCATACCCCTAAGTATTAGGGGTTGTTCACCACAAATTTTTTTATTTTTTATTTTTGGTAAAAATTGTTTGTTTTTATTTTTTTATAATGTGGCGTTAAAAAATACATACAACCCTAAATTTTTACCCTTTTATCACCAACCCCTATTTTTTTAGAGCCATTTTAGTAATTTAATCATTGACAGTGAACTCCTAAGCGACGGGACCGATTTGAATGTTTTTTTTTGTGTGTGTATTCGAAGATGGTTTAAATTTACAAATAAGCCCGGCAGATGGCGCTGCAGACAGTGTCTAGGTTATGTCCGAGCGAAGCCGGAACGGGCCGCTAGTAATGTTATAGATTGCTCCCACTTGCTCCTTTAGTTTTGATTTGGTACATACAACATTACAATAGCTAACAAGACATTTATTACAAAAAAAAATCATTCCACATAGCACGTACAAAGGTGATAAAATTGTGAATAAACACTCCCAACTTAAAGTTCAAAACCACAGAAAAATAGAAAAAAGCCAATGGGAAATGTTGACGCATTTCTAGATGGCCAGTGGCCATGGTCCCGAGTTTACCTGAAGATTTCTTATCATTCCCGAGCGTGACGCTGGAATTCAATTCACAGCCCACGAAAAATCTGTCTGTGGCGCGCCAAAAGAAGTTTTCACTTCAAAAAGTAGCAGTATTTAAATCTATACTAATATTATAAAACTGAAGAGGTTTTTTGTTTGAACGCGCTAATCTTAGGAAATACTAGACCGATTTCAAAAATCCTTTCACTGTTCGATATGTACGTGATCCCTGAGTGCTATAGGCAATATATTATGTATCACGGGCGAAGCCGGGGTAGATCGCTAGTTCATTATATGAGTAACCTACCTTCTCATTATTATCTTAGAATGCTAATAAAAGCAACGTTTGATATAGCCCAGAAATCGTCAAGCTTTATAAAAAACTATTACTTACCGATTCCGAATGAAACTATTAACTGTCTTAAAGAGTGTAGCAAAAATGTGTGTAGACGATGCTCATGGCATCTACTAAGGCGCAGAGCTGAATAAAATTAGTTCAAATGATAAACCATTATAAACAAAGTAACAAGTAGTAGTACCTCTGTACCTAAATTAGGTAGGAGTTTCTTAGATAATCCACCTAACGATAAAATCTGGGTTAACAGACACATAAAATTTGAACGAACTGAAGTTAAAGTCTTTGTATAATGTACATTGAATAAATAAACAAATTAACAGACTTTAAAATGTCTAAACATTTTAAGGTTTGTTAATTTGTTTATTAACAGACAATGTAAATTGTAATATATCCGATTTTTTAGTTATCGATCCATACAATTGGTCATTGATGGCTGCTCGGCAGATAAAACGGCTTTCAGTACTACCGGTATCTTTCAAGGGGCAGTCCAAAGAGACTTCAAAATATTGAATATCGCCGCAAAGTTGTCAGCATATCGGGTTTTTATAGGATACATTTCGGACTGTGTGCATTGATCTGCGTGATCTAATACCACCTTGCTCTTATATCTATCAGACTGCCTCGTGGCTTGAAAAAGCGACATCATTTCATGGTTGATGTCCCAAAGTCGAGGAACTAGAAACGCAGAAGTTTGATAACACTTTTGCAATAACTTCTTCTAGTCTTGGTTGTAGTAGAATACGTTGCCCGAATGGGTTTTTTCTGATAGTTACAATATTGGTGTTTTCAAGTCAAGAGCGAATCGGTTTTTTCAAAGTAAGCACGCTACATCATAGACCGCATCGTCGCTTAATATCAGGCGAGGGTGTGGTCAAGTGCAAACAAGTGTAAAAAGTTATAAAATAGTGATTAGAAATTGTTTTAAAACCGATTCAATAACATTTCTCTATTATTATCTCTTCCAATTAAGAGCCAGCTAACATTCTGTCTGTTACGAACTGCTCCGCCATTGCTATAATAAAACTTGAAGGCGTTTTAAACTTGGATAACTTTGCAAATTCGCTAACTGAGACACATAAATTATTGTCTCAATTAGTAAAAGCCGCTAAGTATTTCAATTTAGTGCCAAGAAAACATGCCAACTCACTCAAAAGGGCAATAACGTTACATTATTCAAGACACCATTCGTTGCTTTAGTCCTGTCCTTTCCTTTCGCATTTGTCGGCATTAAATATGTATGGTGGATGTTTAACAACCTAAAATGAGGCTAATCACATCACTTACGACTAATGCTTTTGACATTTTTGTAGAGTCTAAAAGTATTGAGATACTTAAATAGAACCATTCTAGAGATACATTTATTGACTACGGAGAGTTTGAAAAAAGACACGTTGCAACGTGTCTTTTTTCACACGACACGACACGACAGACACGTTCCAACGCGTTGGAAGAAAAGCCTTTTGACGCCATTTGACATCCGCCAACGAACTCGCACTTGGTCAGCGTGGTGGTATTATTATTAATACTTCATTAATATTGCTAAAATTTGTATGAATATATTCATTTTTTACACAGATGGTAACCCATTATCTAGACTTGAAAAGGGAACGCGTTTTCGGGAGCATGGGTACCAATGTTTACGTAAACAGGGGATAAGAATTTGGCTTACTTTTGATGACAAGGGGGGAGGGGGGTCAATAACTGGAATAAATCTGCTTACGTAATACATGAACGGCCCCATAAATGTACATACAGTAGGCACATGTAGGCACAGAGACAGATTATTGTCTGGATTTTTGTCTGGAATAACTTTTTCTGTGGGAAAGTTACGGGAACTGGAACTACGCAGGCTAAATACTACTGAATAACAGGTTAATGAATACTTACGGTGTTTTTAAAACGACAAATATGGGCATTAATTCGTTTTTTTTTTTGCACCTATATGTGGTGGAAAATATGTCCAATTAGTAATAACAGAACTACAACTTTCTCAATTCAATTTCTAGGAGACGCAATTCTCAATCATGAGGTTCGAATCTCGCTTGCATCACTGAGTATTTTTCACACTAAGCCAGCGTGGTAGATTTTGGCCTTGTCTCTCCTTGCGAGATAATGCCAAGCGTCCCAGTATGCCCTAGGCCCTAGAGGGGTTATTTGATGAGAGGCTTATGCTTTGGCTATATTTCCTTCACGTATTTTTTTTTTACAAATAATTAAATTATAATCTTCGACTATAGGAAATACCTAACTCTATCTTATAGGTACGAATACTTAGTAACCTCACAAAAAAAAAAACTAAAAGTCAACAACCTACAACAAAGAAGCAAACGAATTCTAACAATAACAAATAAATTACTCCGAAATCCGAAATTTGTGAATACGAAGTTAAACCAAAGATAATATCAGTTAATTCTAAAGAAACAAGTAAATCATTGTTAGTCGATTGTTTTTCCGTTACCACGTTAGAAGTGCCGTGTTACCATGAAAATTGTATGTGCAACCTTGAAGTAGGCAGGTATTTCAAACTATTGCGTTGTTATCACACCGGCTCGCCGTGGACACACGTGATCGCTACAATCGGACGCTATTTAAGATTATTCATCTCTAGGCGCTAGGCGATAAATGTCATATCATTAGCGTTTGCCAAGTGGACGACATTCGATTGTCGAAGAATCCGGAGCCTAAACTATAAAAAAATATTTCAAGTTTTAAATACTGTGAAGATAAAGAAAATCGGTATGATGGAGTCATTAGCCCATCATACCGATTTCCTTTATCTAACTAGGCCCTAGTGGCTAGAACGTTCGATTTCCCAGACGTAGGTTCTATCCTACCTGTACCACTGAGTATTTTTCCGAAATACAAGCACAGTCTATTAAATTTTCTTTAAACTGTAGTACAAGCTTGTCACCTCCACTGGCTAAAACGGTGACTAAAATCATAGAAACCGCATTGAGTTATGTATTAAATCTTTCAAGGATTTGCATCATCAGGGTCGCACTTATTCTGCGTGTTGGATTAAGATTTACGACCTAGATTCGCTCCTTGTCAGAGAAAGCCCCGACTCTTTACTCGAAGAAACTCCAGATAATTTATGCAGAGCTATGACATATGGCGAAATGGGAATGGAAATATATGCCAGCGGCCCAAGATCTTCCACTCCTCGGAGGTTTGGGTAGGCTGGCCGGGGGAAGTGAACAATACACCCCTGATGGGATGTTAGCGAAAGCACACATTTTATTCTCGAATATTTTTTTTGTTTCATTTAAAAAAGGCTCATTCTCCTGTTACTTTTGGGTAATGGTACCAGAACTGCTAATTTCCCTATGTTAGTCCCGGCATAGAAATGACTTCTCAGACATTACTCCAATAAGCTTTTAGTAAATTGTACGGTGAATTTCAGGGTAATTTTGGCACCCACTTACTAAGTTGGTAAATGAGGCCTATTAGCAGCGACCTAGAACTTTACTAATAACAGTAAGTATAAGCACTGATGCGTGCCGTTAGCACAGAATTACAAAACTTCGAGAAATTCATTGTTCCTTTAATTAATTTTGCTGCTGGATTTGATTGCGGGTTTATTGTTTGTTTATTTTCTGACCCCTGGTATTGACTGCATAAGAATAAACAACCCATTGAATGTTTCCACTACTAGGACTCGAAGCCTTTTCTCGCATTGAGAGAGCCAGAGCCATAATCCACTACGCTGGCCCTACTACTAGATCGGCAATTGCCGATCTCCCGACTAGACTAGCCGTAAAGGCCCCCTGGCTGAGTTGGAAATCTCCCCACAGAGCCGTAGATCGTGGGTTCGATTCCCATATTACGAGACTAATATTTATGTGAAGAACAGATATTTGTTCTGTGTCTCTGGGTATTGTTATATATTTATATATATATATTTCAGTAAGTATTAACAATGATGAGTTTATAACAGCTATCGGGCTCCCAACGTACCTACAAGCTATACTTAATGACTAGATGTTGAGAGAAAGGTCCATAGATAAATAATAATATGATTGTTATTTTATTGTACCTAATCGGAAGCACGTTAGTTGGATGCGACTACAGTTTTATTTTAGTAAAGAAAGACCAGACGAGCAAGACATGTGCCTAATGGTAAACAGCAAACCTGCGCAAAACAGCTGTGTGTACGTAACTATTGGAAGATGAAAAGTCCAAATCATTACCTAGTACTGCACTGCGATCGCCACCCAGATATAGAAATAGATAGGAAGAGCGCACCTTGCAGACGTAAATAAACCTTATTTTCTATAATTTGCTAGTATTTTACATACAACTTTAACAGAGATGGTAGTTTCGAACTAAATTTGTCCTCTCCCCCAGGAAGAAAACCGAAAAGTAAAGACAAAGAGAATAATGGTAAAAGCATTCTCCCTGCAGCAACACGGCTAATGCTAAAAAAGCTACAGGCAGGGGTTACTAATGTATTTATTCTAAGTTATTTTACAATAAAGACATTTGTATTTAGCACGATGTAAAACCGACAAGAGAAGGAAATCTCACGAGATTGTAACCGGACGAGTTTTGTGTCGTGAAAACTGTTGGGGAAGCCTATGTGTGAAGCTTTAATTTAAGATCGAGATATCGCTGTTCTTATCACGTTAGCTGTAATCAAAAGAGACAGCAATAGTTGGTTTCCGATTTCGTATCGTGTCTTGAGACCAAGGCCCAATATCCTACTAATCCTATCCTACTAATCATACCAATATAAATAAAGTAGCCAAGTGCGAGTTGGACTCGCCCATGAAGGGTTCCGTTGCAGCAAGTAACATAATATACATAGTACACATAGTTCTTGTAGTTCGTTGTAACTTTGATCGAAGTTTTAATAATAGTGTATTTATGACGTACTAAAAAAAAACTACTCATCAGATCGAGTTCAAACTAATTTTCGTTGGTAGTTTTTATGGTAATGTACATCATATATTTTTTTTAGTTTTTTCATTCACTTACTTTAGAAGTTAGAGGGGGGGGGGGGGGGGACACATTTTACCACTTTGGAAGCGTCTCTCGCGCAAATTATTCAGTGTAGACAAAAATGATATTAGAAACCTCAACATCATTTTGGAAGACCTATCGATAGATACCCCACACGTGTAGGTTTGATGAAAAAAAAAATTTTGAGTTTCAGTTCTCAGTATGGGGGGCACCCCTAATTTTTGTTTTTTTTTTTAACTTTTGTAAAAATCTTAATGCGGTTCACAGAATATATCTACTTACCAAGTTTCAACACTGTAGTTCTCACAGTTTCGGCAAAAATTGGCTGTGACATACGGACGGACAGACAGACAGACAGACAGACAGACAGACAGACAGACAGACAGACAGACAGACAGACAGACAGACAGACATGACGAATCTATAAGGGTTCCGTTTTTACGTTTTACGGAACCCTAAAAATGGCAATGTATGGATGTTTGGATATTTGGATGTTTGTTGCTCAATCACGTCCTAACGTATAAACGGAGCGGGCTGAAATTTGGAACACAGATAGATTATAGTCTGGAAAAAACACATAGGCTACACTACACTTTTGGAAAACAACGAGAACGGGAACTTCGCGTGTAACACCGCGGGGCGCTGCTAGTAACTTATATTAAAAAGTTATTTAAAAGTGTAAGTTACTTATGTATTAAAATACGTAGTAAGTTATATAAAATAAAGTAGCCAAGTGCGAGTTGGACTCGCCCATGAAGGGTTCCGTTCCAGCAAATAACATAATATACATAGTACACATAGTTCTTGTAGTTCGTTGTAACTTTGATCGAAGTTTTAATAATAGTGTATTTATGACGTACTAAAAAAAAAACTACTCATCAGATCGAGTTCAAACTAATTTTCGTTGGTAGTTTTCATGGTAATGTACATCATATATTTTTTTTAGTTTTTTCATTCTCTTACTTTAGAAGTTAGAGGGGGGGGGGGGGACACACATTTTACCACTTTGGAAGCGTCTCTCGCGCAAGTTATTCAGCGTAGACAAAAATTATGTTAGAAACCTCAACATCATTTTTTAAGACCTATCGATAAACACCCCACACGTGTAGGTGTGCGCAACCCGACCGTGCGATGACCGGCGGGTTCGAAGCGGCGATCGGGGCTGTCGGTTGACAGCGTGCACGGTCCGGTCCACGCGGTGGTGGCTGATGTTAAATGATGATGTGGGATCCTGAACTGGACCTAGACTATGTCGATCTGACTGATCTGATGTGATACTAATTGAAAACACTGGAATCGTATTTTAACACTGGTTTATTGAACTAAAGTTGGACGCAACCGTCCTTTGATCATTTGGCTTACAAGCCTGAACTTAACACTAAGAATTGAGCCGAATTGACCCAACCGTCCCGGCGGATGGCCTCGTGGACAAATATGGTGAATAATAAGTTATTGACTGACTACCGGAACAACCGTCCGGCTGATTACCTGACCGGCTTGAGGTTAAATAATGACACTTATGATTGACTTTGAATTACTTTGAATTTCGGAGACAACCGTCTCGGCTGAGAGTCCGCCCGACAGAGTTTGACTTGAATTATTGACTGAGTGCTGGACACGACCGTCCAGCTCGGCGCCCGCCCGAAAGAGAGAGGGCTTAGAATCTTGACAGATGATATAAAATTGAAAACAGATTAAATATTATTTGACCTCTTCCGGTTGAATGCATAGATTAGAGAAACATGTTTATTTTGAATGAACAGTAGGTTTGATGAAAAAAAAATTTTTGAGCTTCAGTTCTCAGTATGGGGGGCACCCCTAATTTTTGTTTTTTTTTTTTAAAAATTGTAAAAATCTTAATGCGGTTCACAGAATACATCTACTTACCAAGTTTCAACAGTGTAGTTCTCATAGTTTCGGCAAAAAGTGGCTGTGACATACGGACGGACAGACAGACAGACAGACAGACAGACAGACAGACATGACGAATCTATAAGGGTTCCGTTTTTACGTTTTACGGAACCCTAAAAATGTCATTCCTCAGTTTGTATAGGTGCCGGCAAACAAGTTGACCCAATGAAGTTAGCTGCGCATGGCTGCGCAGAAACATTTTTAAGGTATTTTTGGTGGAAGTGTACATGCGCGAACTTTCCCCTTCCACATCAGTTTTGGGTCAACTTGTTTGCCGGCCTCTATACATCAAGTAGTTTTTTTTATAGCTTTCCGGGCGAACAGAACATGTGTCTAACGGTAAGTAACACGCCTGGTCATTACTGCACAGTGTCCAGACCAAATCATTACCTAGCACTACACCGAGCTCTTCACCCAAACATATAAGATGATTTTTATCTCTTTGTCCTGTAATTTGTCTAGAAACATTGCGCTTCAAACCAAAACACAGTGATGTTTGGACATTACTATTTGGCGCTAGAACAACTGGAAGAGGTGTTGTACTTCCCCGGGTGGACTCTGCTAAGAATCCTACCACTACAAACTGAAGTGAATTGTTGTTCGTAATAAGTACTAATGCTAAGCCCAAATGACAAAGGTCACGGACCCCGGAGTCTGTGGAGTTGCTAAATTTAATTTAAAAAAATGCTATAGTAATATTGCAAAAACTCACTCAGTAGCGGGAACCGGCTAGTAGAATGTTTGCCGAGAGGTGTGCTGATAGCGCTTATATCACTTTGAGAACTGTGCAGGCTGCTCTTGCCACTCCCGTTCGCCGAACCCAGCTCCATGCGCATACGCATATGCCTGCTAAAAACAATACTATTAAGAAAAATACTACACACCAGTCAAAGATAGTTATTTGAAATATAACCTTTTCTCGACGAAATGAATACAATAGATACAAATTACTATTCCTTCTAGGCGATAAACGTGTTCGCGATAAAAGATTTAAAACTTCACTGAGATAGCGTCACAAAATTTAAATAGCTAGTCTTACTATATAGGCTATATTTTATATGCTGATAAGACTGTTTATGAATGAAACGGAATGAGGTATTAGTTTTACCTTTTAGGTTTTACGTTGCTGGCTGGTGATTTTGAGCTGAGCATTCTGGTAACACTGCACGATGTTTGTGACCGTTGCAATGAAAATGAATCCACTTTTGATTTAATATCTTTGAACGACTTTATTTTGTAATCACTCTTTAATTCCAACGAATTTTTCTTAGAGAGATTTTCACGCCTATCGTTCTTTTTTGTTGCTTTAGGACTACTCTGTACGCTGTCTACTTCAACTTTTCTGTTTGCCAACATGCTTTTTAACTTACTAGGTACATCTCGTTTAGGCATTTTGTACTTCTTCAAAGTGAACCTTTTCTCTTCTTTTTTTTC